>LT669791.1:21587240-22187240 GCA_900128785.1 Arabis alpina
ACCATTAGTCAACTTAGGCAAGAAAAAATCTACCACTACAATCGCTCCCAACCAATAAGTCTACCAATCGAATGTTGGTTTGGTAGGCTGAAAAGATTGAATAAGTCTACCACTATTACAATAAGTCTACCACAAGTATCCACCCATATAAATCTACCACTGCTACAAATAAGTAGACTGCTAATCATAACTCTGCCGCGACTATAATAAGTCTACCGTTATTATACACGATTTTAAATCTACCGCAACTATCCATAAGTCTACTAGTCAAAATAAAATCTACCATCGAATAAAACAAACAGCCATTTTTTCTACAGCCAAAAGTTTAAAGTCATAGCCTACAGCCACAATCATTATCAATCACCCGCTTGGTCTGCCAAAAACGTACCCAAAAAAAATTGAAACTAGCATATATGTTTAATCAGGGCATGACTAGTAGGTGATCCTCTATGCTGTTACAGTAGCCCTGATCACCATTATATGGATAATATATTTGGGAATCAAGACCATTGTTATTGATAAGGAAATTGAAAGCTTTGTCCATAAAGCCTCCTCCAGCACAATTGTAGTTCTCGGTGTTGCAGTCGACCAATTGTTGCTCCGACAATGAGATTAACTCTCCTGTCACGATCTTGTTTATTCCCTCCACAGCTGCCACTGACGAGAATGCCCAGCAACTATCTTTCATTCAAAATTGTATGGAAAAATTTGGTATTAGAAAAATAGTAAAATATTAGAGAAATGATTTACTAGAAAACATTCGAACCATCACTAAGAGATCTTCCAAAGAGAGTGAGGTTTAAAGTCAGGAAAATCAATCTTGATGTTCAATGATATAATTCATTGTCCGAAAAAAAATTATGAATGAAAAGAGAGGAACTTCTTGATTAAAAAAAAAAAAAAAAAAAACGGGCCTAAATCACCGTGGCATTATTTGCGTATGAATGTGAAGACAAGTAAAAATTACTCACTGCATACGCCTTGGTCTTTAATCTCCGACACTGCACCTTCATTTCTCCAGTCAACGGACAGGGGGAGCTCATCTCCGGCAAGTGGCACGTACCTACGACTGATTTTGAGATCCTTTTGTTTCGGTTTAGGGCCTAGAGAGAAAAGGTCTCGGTACTCTTGGACAGTTAGGTCAGTTAGGTTCTTGGCGTTGTGTTGGTCGATGAAATGAAGATTAAACGCTCTTCCTTCTCTCCGAGACCATTGGTATAAATCTTCCCTTGTTTATCTAGCTCTGCACTAGCTCATGATCTGGGTAGGGTGAGCTGCTTTGTTCGCTAACATGGCTTGTGAGGTTTGTGTATTAGAGATTTGGTATCATTTAGTTTTTGAAATCTCATTGATAACTAATGAATATTATCACTTAATATGAATTATCTATTCTAATATATTTTTAAAATTTTATATATTTATATTTATTTGATTAATCATAACTAAATAAATATCTCTTAATATGAATTATCTATACTAATATATTTTAGAATTTTATATGTTTATACTTATGTAAAATTTGAACTTGTCAATAATGTTCTATATATCTTTCTTGTCTAAATTATTTGCTTACTTTATTAGATTTTATTTGTGTAATATTTACTTAATTTTGCTATCGTATATATATATATATATATTCAAAAACTCAAGATAATCATATATATAATTAGGGAGTCCTCTCTCCATCTAAGGTGTCCACATAGGCAAAAAAAAAATTAACAATTAATTTTAGTTTTAAGTTCATTTAGTTCATGTTTATGTATATTTATTGTTACTTATAACTACTAATTTTTTAATTAAATTAAAAAACGAAAAATAAGTCAATAAATTACTAAAAGTAGAAATTAATATTTGAGTATTTACTATGAATTTATGATAACGATAAATTTAACTGTGCAGGTTCACGCCCCCACAGTTTGGCGCCGACCAAGGGGAAGGCGAATTCTCTGACACTTAGGAATCACTACACGCATCAGACCCAACGCAATGACTAGCAGCAACAAGAGCTCCTCAGCATCGCACCCTGACGTGGACACGGCCGAGGGGAAGGACATGCTGAAGATGCTCCTCGAGAAGACTGCAAAGATGGACAAGTTGAACACTACCTTCAAGGGCAAGCTAAAGGTTTTCACGACAACACGCAAGAAGGGAGGACCACGACGATCGATTTGACGGTTCAAGCCATATGCCCTTAGCTTCTCGACACCGCGCACTGCACGAAGAGCCAGAGATGACCTACCACCACCCCCGGAGACAATGGGTTCTGATCCAGAACAAGATGACGATGCAATGCATGTCAACCCACCAGCTTCAGGAGCAACGCACGCCAACCTCCGTGGGAATTGCACTGAAAACCGTAACCTACCTACAGATAGGAGCCGTACACAGACTCAGCAAAGCGGTGCAGACGTGAGACATACACAAGACCTTGCAACGAGAAAGAAGATCCTTATTGGATCGAGCATGACAGACTCGAGCAGGGGCGTAGAGCATAACACCAAGCTCAACAGGAATATATGACAAAGCTGTCAGCACAGATGGAACGAGCCGCCTCTGACCTAAAAATGGTGCAATCCCAAGTACACCGCGTCACTAGCAGGGCTCCAGAAATCGAACGTGTGCTCGAAGAGGCGGAAAACACTCCCTTTACTGAACGGATCTCTAAGACAAAATTTACTGACCCTGGAAGGATCAAGATCCAGCCTTACGAAGGAAAAACCGACCCAAAGGATCACCTCCTGTCATTCAAAGTAGCATTGGACAGAGCTTACTTCAAAGAAGAAGAAAAAGAGGCAGGGTACTGTAAGTTGTTTGTCGAACACCTCAAGGGACCTACCCTCCGATGGTTCTACAGATTGGAAAAGAACTCAATCGATAACTTCATACAACTCTTTGGGATGTTCGTGCAACACAACGGAATATTCTTGGAGCGAAAGATCTTCGATGGAGATCTATGGAATATTCGACAGGAAGAAAACGAGAGTCTGCGAACCTTCATGGAAAATTTCAAAACAGTACTTTCGAAGGTGGAAGGAATTAGCAACGTCTCCGCATTGGATGCTTTGAGAAGAGCTTTGTTATGCCCTTTTCCCTTTCGACAAGAATTGACCGTGAACGCCCCATCAACCATCCAAGATGCTCTTCATCGCTCTACCGACTTCGCCAAGAGCGAGGATGAGATACGAGCATCGCAAAAAGGGGTAAAATCTAAGCCGACAAGTGACCCACCACAGACCACAAACCCCCATACTTCAAAACGGGGTAGTACCAGCTCTGGCTATGTCCAACACGAAGGAGGATTCAGAGAAGCTCACACCTACCAGGTAGAGTCGCCAGGCTACGGTCGTGGTCGGGGCCGAGGTCGAGGACGCGGCAGAGGATCCTGGAATAACACTTGGACCAGAAACCAAGAAGAATA
Organism: Arabis alpina; assembly: GCA_900128785.1. Taxonomy (NCBI): domain Eukaryota; kingdom Viridiplantae; phylum Streptophyta; class Magnoliopsida; order Brassicales; family Brassicaceae; genus Arabis; species Arabis alpina. The sequence continues at coordinate 21,590,659 of LT669791.1, forward strand.
TGATGAGAAATTATATTGCGATTTCCACAAGATAGTTGGACACTCCACCGTGAAGTGTCGCATCCTGGGACAACGACTCACCGCCAGACTAGCTGCCGACACTCTCAAAGGAGATATCAAGGTCAAAGACTTCGAGTTGGACGAAGATAAAACCTCGCCGGGAAATCACAGGAGGAAAACCCAAAACGTAGGCGCCGAAACAACGAGCCAGACGAGGATGGTGCCCGCCAATATCTCTACATGATAATGAGAGGATCGCAGTATTGCGCAGACACAGTTTCTGCGATCAAGGCCTTTCAGCGACGTGCCGATGCTAGTGTCACCCTGGATGAGCCAGTTAAGCTCTCTTGTGATCCTATCACCTTTGAAGAGAAGGACACCGAAGGCATTGATCGGCCACACAATGATCCCCTCGTGATCAACCCAACTATTGGAGACTATAACGTCGCTCGAATGCTCATCGATACAGGAAGCTCTGTCTACGTCATCTTCCGCGATACCTTAGAAAGAATGAAGATAGACTTAGCTAGAATCAGGCGTCATCCCAAACCAATAAAGGGATTTTTTGGTGAAACAACAATGATGATAGGGACAATAGAATTACCAGTCCCGCGATCTATAACTCGATGGGAGCTGTGCCATCAACATATCATCTCTCCCTCAAGTTCCCAACATCGCTTGGTGTGAAGACAATATGGAGAAACCAAAAGGAGTCTCGTATGTATTTTATGTTTGAGCATAAGCTTTGGAATCCAGAAAAGGAAGACAAACCCAGTTCCCAAAGTGGGAGAAAAAGATGAAAACCAACCGAGAACGAAGAAAAAATGTTGCTAATTTCTTATAGCAATTACAGATACACGACAGCCGCATTAAAGAGGAGCGGCCCACTTGCGAGCTCGTCGTATCTGTGTGCATCGACGACGACCATCCTGAACGCTGTTTAGATATCGGAGCCAAACTTAACGATGAAATCAAAGGAAAACTTATCTCTTTTCTTAGGAAGAACGTTGACACCTTTGCATGGGCGGCGGAAGATATGCCAGGAATCGACATCAGCGTCGCCCGTCACGAGCTAAACGTCGATCCAACCTTCAAGACTTTTAACAAACTTGGACCAGAAAGGGCAAAAGCAGTCAACGATGAAGTAGAAAGACTTTTACAAGTCGGTTCTATAACTGAAGTCAAATATCCTGACTGGCTAGCTAACCCTGTCGTTGTCAAGAAGAAAAATGGCAAGTGGCGTGTGTGTATGGACTTCAATGATCTAAATAAAGCTTGTCCCAAAGACAGCTTTCCACTTCCACATTTAGATCGTCTAGTCGAGGCAACAACATGAAATCAACTCCTAACATTCATGGACGCATTCTCAGGATACAACCAGATTTTGATGAACCTCGACGATCGTGAGAAGACGGCTTTCATCACTGATCGTGGAATCTACTGTTATAAAGTGATGCCTTTCGGTCTAAAAAATGCGGGAGCAACTTACCAACGTCTAGTAAACCGCATGTTCGCTAATCAACTTGGCAAGACAATAGAAGTTTACATCGATTACATGCTCGTGAAATCGCTACAAGAGAAGGACCACATCGCACATCTAGAGGAATGTTTCGCACAGCTTAATGTTCATAACATGAAACTCAATCCTACTAAGTGTCGCTTCGGTGTTACCTCCGGCGAGTTTCTTGGTTACCTCGTCACTCACCGCGGCATTGAAGCAAACCCTAAACAAATTGATGCTTTAATCCAGATGGCATCACCAAAAAATAAGCGGGAATTCCAATGATTAACAGGACAAGTCGCCGCTCTTAACAGATTCATCTCACGATCTACCGACAAATGTTTGCCCTTCTACGACGTCTTGCGTGGTAACAAAAAGTTTGAGTGGATAGAGACAAGTGAATCAGCCTTCCAACAATTGAAGCAATACCTCGCTACTCCCCCAATACTCGCTAAACCGGTCGAGGGAGAACTGTTATTCCTATACATAGCAGTCTCTACTACGACCGTAATTGGCGTGCTAATTCGAGAAGAACGAGGGGATCAAAAACCAATCTTTTACGTCAGCAAAACTCTTACCGATGCATAATCAAGATATCCTCAAATGGAGAAGCTGGCATTATCTGTAAATCATGTCTTCCCAAAAGCTAAGGCCTTACTTCCAATCGCACTCCATCATCGTGCCAAGTACCTTCTCGCTACGTTCCTTCCTACACAGTCCAAGTCAATCGGGTAGACTAGCAAAGTGGGCTATAGAATTAAGCGAATATGACATCAAATATCGGGGATACACTTATGCTAAGTCTCAGGTACTCGCCGATTTTCAAATCGAGCTACCCAAAGACACCGCCGTAGAGACAAACCCCGAGGCTATCTAGGCACTTCATGTGGATGGGTCGTCCTCCAAAAATGGGTCGGGGATCGGCATGCGCTTAACATCACCAGCAGGCGAAGTACTCGAACAATCTTTTCGCTTGGGCTTTTGAGCATCCAACAATGAGGCAGAATACAAAGCCCTCATCGTTGGCATGAAACTCGCCCATGCACTTAAAATTGAACGAGTCCAAACTTTCTGCGACTCCAAACTTGTGGTCAACCAATTCAGCGAAGAATATACAACGAAAGACGATCGAATGGAGGCATACTTAAGATTGGCCAAAGACTTAGCTGCTCAATTCAAGGAATTCTCGCTAACACGCATCCCTCGAGGTGAAAACACTGACGCCGACGCACTGGCCAACATTGCATCTGCCTCTTCTTCAGATCCTAACCTCACGCGAACCATCAAAGTGGAATTTATTAAGCATCCTAGCATCGCGCCACCTGCAGAGGTAAATATTGTTACTTGATCTAGAGCGGCTAAAAGAACAAGGGAACCGGCTACACTAGCAACGGGTGATGAAGAAGATACTGAAACGCAAGATTTATCTATCAACCCACACGCTGAACAACTAGTACCCCTACCGCCAGAGGAGAAGCAACACAACGTGACGTTGATCATCTTACCGCACCAGAACAAGATGTCCCAATCTCTTAAGCGACAACAAATTTTCAAAACGAGGATGACGAGACCAACACGGAGAAAGACCCCCAGAAACAGAGTATGGTTGTGACAAGCAATGGATTGACGTCATTCGAAACTAAATCAGCAACAGTGATATTTCGGTCGATAAATGGGATGCTCGGAAACTCAAAGCTCTAGCCGCCCGCTATACGATGATGGATGGAAAAAACTTTAAATGGCAACTTTCCGGACCTCTCTTAAACTGCGTCGAAGGAACAACCGCCAGATAAATCCTGAAAGAAGTACATAGTGGATCATGCGGTAATCATTCAGGCGGAGGAGCATTAGCCATTTGAATAAAAAGACATGGATATTTTTGGCCAACAATGATCAAAGACTGCGAGAAGTTTTCGGCTAGGTGCGAGAAATGTCAACGTCACACTCCAAAAATCCATCAACCCACCGAGCTACTCTCTTCCGCGACATCACCCTATCCATTCATGCGGTGGGGGATGGACATCGTTGGCCCATTGTATCCGTCAAAACAGAAACGCTTCCTCCTCATCTTAACAGATTACTTCTCTAAGTGGTTCGAGGCAGAAGCCTATGCCAGCATCAAGGACGCCCAAGTCGAACAATTTATGTGGCGAAACATTATATGTAGACACGGAGTCCCGTACGAAATCATCGCAGACAACGGCTCACAATTTATCTCGCCCAGATTTGAAACTTTATGCGAAAAATGGAAAATCAGACTTAACACGTTAACTCCACGATGTCTACAAGGGAACGGCCTAGCAGAATCCACCAACAAAACAATCCTCGCCGGTCTTAAAACGCGTCTAGACGCTAAAAAAAGCTAATGGGCAGGCGAGCTCGATGGTGTGTTATGGTCTCACCGCACTACCCCACGAAGAGCAACTGGCGAAACACCATTTGCCTTGGTTTACGGCATGGAGTGCGTCATTCCGTCTGAAGTGCACTTTCCAGGAATTCGTCGTCAGCTTCTACCAGAATATGAAGAACTCAACGACATCATGCTGATAGACGAGCTCGACCTTGTCAACGAACGGCGCGATCAGGCCTTGGTCCGCATAACCAACTACCAGCAAGCTGCAACCATATACTACAACTCTAAAGTTTGAATACGGCGATTCCACAAAGGAGGCTTAGTTCTCCGTGAAGTTTTTCAAAGCACAGCAGAGCTGAATGCTGGCAAATTCGGAGTGCACTGGGAAGGACCTTACGAAATTACTAGAGTCATCCGTCCGTGCATCTACAAAATCGCCAACATGGAAGGTGTCCCGATAAAACTATCATGGAACGCACGACACCTTAAGAAGTACTACCACTAAGTACCGACAAAGGTAGGGGGAGTCAAATGCTACGAGGCGACTTAATCCCTGTAAAGGGTAGGTAGGCGGTCGTCTTCGGACGGGTTCAGTTGCCCCCCGTCCTAAAGACAAGGGGGGACGGTCAAATGCTTCAACGAACTATGGGGCGACTTGATCCTTGCTAAAAGGTACGTAGGCAGCTCATCTCCGGATGAGTTCAGTTGCCCCCCTCCGTAAAAAGGAGGGGGATAGTGGGTACGTATACTCGTATACTCCTATTTTTGTAACCAAGTCTAAGATTAATAAAGATCAAAGATTTGTTCACATTATTTTACATCCTTCACGGATTATTCATGTCTTAACAAAAAAGACTTGACGTCACTGCTGGCCACAGTGACGAACTCATCTAACTATTAGACCCACCACGGGTATGCAGCACGCTATATAAATAAATGAACAATTATTATCGAGCGGAGGTGTTCAAAGAGTAACACCTACATCATCCGGAATGATTGTTCTAAACCCAGTTAACCATAACACTGATACCATCGCAAAGTGTCCATTATAGGAGAGGTTGCGTTCATTGAATACAAAGCCGTAAATCGAAATGTTCACTCAAAAAACCCAACTAGACTTAATCGTTGGTCATTACGCGATAACGTGATCATTTTGGAGCGAGTGTATCAATTTACTCGTAAACCAAGATGATCATCAGAAAACCTAGCCAACACATCGCTGGTCTCAAACAATATAATATGTTCATTCTTGGTAACACGAACTCGCCTATGGGCCAAGGGGATCATCAGAAAACCCAGTAAACTCGACACTGACGGCAAAAATAATGTACTTGGTCTTAGGAAGCGGACTGGTCAAAGATGGCCTACCCGCGAACCTGATCAATTAACATTCAGACTTAGGAAATTTGAAAGTTTTAGAGCAGTTTCGCAGTTGAAGCAGGCGTCCCACTAGAGGCTCGCCAGAAAGCTGCAAACGTGTCAAAACTTTGTAAACACAAACAAGTCACCCAACTCATCGGCAGATGTGCAAATTCATTAGAACATCAATAGAGTTAAAGGAGTCAAAACTAAAGCAGTTTGTTTGGAAGACGATGACAAAGATCTTAAAAGCTCTATGCATAAAAGCTCTATGCATAAAATCTATCTTGCGGCAATGCAAGGAAAAAAAAATGACAAGTCTAAACAAAAGGATAAAACACCATCCAAGTCGAATCAAATGCGAAAAAGAAAATCAAAGGAGCAACAAAAAGCTGAAACATCTAAAAGAAAACCAAAAGAAAAAACCAAACTAAGACGCGATCTCCTCAACATCCTCATTAACCTTAGCGACTCACTAAGGTGGACCTCCGGTCGTAGAACTCGACGAATCCTCATCGCCCGATGGACCAGAAGAGCCGAAGCAGGCACCGCATTAGCCTCAGTATCGACAACCCGACTTTCGGTTCCACTAGCTGACAGGTCCTTAAGAATATCTTAAAGCTTGCCCATGTGAAAGGCGAACTCATCGGTTGCGGACAACAAGCCTGCCTCTTGCTTCTTGAGGGCTAACAAGCTCGGCGTCAGGATCAGGCACCTCTCCCTTCTTAAGCAACCCGACGAGCTTGATATTACTCCAGACTTCATTAAGGAGAACTATGTTAACCCTCAGTGTGCCGTTAATCAGTTTGATCTTCTTGTTAGCCTGGCCAATCCTGTCTTCGCATTTTATCACCATATCACTCTTAGTCTTCTAGATGGCTCGTTGCACACCCGCATCCCGAAGGCCTAGGTGATTCTTAAGGTTTGCAACTTCCTGCTGCAAACGCTTCCTCTCAGACTCAGATTTAGCAAACGTCTCGTCTATCTTGCAACGTTTGTCATTGGTTGTTTTCACAACCTCCTGAAGAGTGGCAACCTGTTTCTCCAAGTCTTTTGTGCCATATCAGAATAAGCGTCCTTCTGTGCCATTTGCTCTAACGTCCGTAGAGACAATTTGGGAAAGACGAGACGCCGCCAACTTAGCATCACTAAAAGAGTCCTTCGGATTGAGATTAGTGGTTGAAGGTCTCGCTATACCATCACGCCGAGGAGATTTAGAACGCCTTGATTTCACCGTGTCATCTCCAGCATCGACGTTTCCCTCTGCAACCTCTGAGAACGTTTGTGGCCTTTCTCCACGCCATTGTCTTTTTTCCTCGTCTCGTTATGACGCTTCTGCAATGGCTTGGGCTGATTATCAATAGCAACAACGACGTTTCGCTCTAGATCTGGACGATGCGACTTGGGAGTAGCAGTAACACCAAATTCAAGGGCCGGCGTTGACGATCCGACTCGCTAAGACACTATCGCATTGGACTTTTTCCTAGCCTCAACAGCTCTCTTCTCACGAGCGGATAGTTCTCTTCCGTTGTTCAACATTTTCGGTAACGAATCTGATGGAGTATTTCCGGGGCAACGAGCGAGTGCTTCTCTGACTTTGGGTAAAGAAAAATTGTTCTTCCAGCTACACTTCTTGGCGGCAAGTTCAGCACAAAGATCAAACAAGTCTCGCGGCAATTTCTCAGTTCGGTTCGGAGCTGCAAAATATGAACATTACAAAGAGTAAGAATTTCCAAAGCTTGAAAACAAAACAAGCAAAGTTGCACAAGTCAAAACTGGTAATTCTAAAATAGTAGCACGACTAAGCTAGCTACCACAAAATCCCCATTTCGTCTGAATCTTTTTAAGATAACGACGCCCTACATAAATCCTTATTGATTCTCACGAAAAATAATTTATCCTGCCAAGATCTATCATTTCCAGGCAAATCCTTGATTATCTGGAATTTTGGCATGCCACTCAAATAGTAGAAGGGACCTCCATTGCCACCAGTCCTCGTAATCTTTAAAAAGTTCAACAAATGGTCTACTCCGACCTCACGACCGCACTCATAACCGCGCACCATAATCCCAAGTTGATGGCGCATTCCGAGAGGAGTAATTTGAGCAATAGTAGTGTAACTCCTCCATAAAAACTCGAGAATCGCTGAAGGAATCGGGAACTAGAGAATCCTGAGATAAGCTTCGTATAACGTGAAGAACCCCTCCGGAGGATGGTCTGCGGGCTGATTCGAAGTAGGAACGATAAATTCTACTCCTTCAGGAACATGAAATTGAGCGATGAGACCATATAAAGATTTGCGATATGAGAGAGTAGATCCTGGCTGATCAGGTTTCTTTGGCGACGGTCTCTTCTTCTTAACAGCCTACGGGACCACAGCCTCAGCTTCGTTGGTTACATCTAGAGCACTGCAGGGAGCTGATCTAATCGAACTACTAGTGTCAGACTCTAAAGAAATAACCATTCCCCTGCCGAGAAGAAAAGTGCTTGCAGACATATCTCCAGAATCGTCTAAGTCCGAAACAGTTTTGAACCATCCTCGTCTTACTTGCGATCAAGTCACAAATCCACGGAGTTAGAAGACATTCTCTTCAATTCACTTTCTCCGCTGCGATGAGAATTCAAGACTTAGTGAAACTCGTGGTCAAATTCTGTCCCAGTCAACTCTGCCAATCAAACTTGGTCAAACCGGTCAAACCTGGTCAAACCTGTCAAATCAGGTCAAACCAGCTTAACCAGTCAAACCGGATCAGACCGGGACCGAGTTGACTCGGTTCAACTCGGATCCGTTGATTCACTCATCGATCTACTCCGCTGCGTTTCACGAACCACCGCACAAACCATTGCCAGTCCGCTCTCTTCACCACCACACAAACCAATGCACCGGAGAAAACAAACCACCACACGAACGAGCATAAACGAGATCTATCGGCGACCGGATCCAGGCCAGAGGCAACGACGACGTAAGGTGGAGGCTAGCGGCGACCAGATCCGACGACGGCATCGCAACGACGATCGACGGAGGTCGTTGATGAAGAAGAAGAAAAAAAAAATGCAGACAGAAAAAAAAAAACCACAGGAGAGAGCATAATTTTTACCTTTTACATTGGGAAAGAGATGTAAATTGGTGAAAATCAATGAGAAAGAAGGAGCTTTATTTTTACCTTTTACTTAGGAAAAGTTCCAGAAACTTCTTAGCAGTCCTCAACCCTGTTAACCAAAGAAAGCCATCAGCTTCATTAGAGTCCACTAAGTAAAAAGAAACAAAAAACAACAGCACACACACAAGTCCATGAAAGCGCGGTGACACCAGCTCAACATGGAATAACTGAAACTTCCCGAGTGTGGTGACAAAACGTTCACGCCTGGAAAACGCGCAGTCCATCATATCAATCTCAGTCTTCAGCACCTACTACCTTGGCATCATCATCACTCGATACTACCAAGCTGAGGGGCTAACTGTAGGGGTCGGATTTCACCCTTATGAGATCGATATAACGACAAGATCAATTCAACTTCAAAGCGACAGAATTGGAGCGTGCCTACAAAGGCCCAGTTGAAATTTAGGCCCATAATGACATTAACCCCATATGTATAATGGGCTTAATAAGAATATGGGTGTAAATTTAATATATTGCTTAATGGGCCTGACCCATTCTATTAGTGGACCTAGGTTACTAAGGGAGACTATATATAGTTCATTGTATTCACCCAGAAAAGGGATCACAACTTTTAGCAGAGAAATTCTCTTGTAACGACGCTTAAGCCATAACAGCAATAAAGAGATTTCTTTTTATACATCTGTCTTGTGCTAAGTGACTCCGCTTACTAGAGATCTCCGCCTCTTCTACAACCCTTGACAAATTTAACTGTGCAGGTTCACGCCCCCACAGGCATGTGTATAAACACCGGAGAGAAAAATGTCCGACGCAGTTTTTCATTCACAAAATTGCACAGGATGAGGATTTGGTTGGAGAACTTTACAAAGAGCGACGATGCTAAGCATTCTTTGGGATTTCATGCATAACAATGGTAATTTTCGAGACTAACACCTATGTAGATCATTCCCCCCTTAGTTATGAAAAAAAAAAAAGAAAAAAAATTCGAAAATTTAATAAGGGAAAGGGAATGGTCATTTTTTTTAAGTCTCTAGCTTCTACAAAAATCCCAAGGAATAGAGTGAATGGATGTGGATAGTGGAACTTGTTGTTCTTATACTTTATGATGGTGTTTGGTTCCTGATTACGTTTTGGAGGACATAGTGCAATGTGAATGAGAAACTATGGGCATCAACTGACCAGTCTCTCTCTTGTGTTTATGCATAATGTCTGCATCCACCTGATAAAATCCGGTAACCCTAAACACCTTTAACTCCACTAAACACCAAGAGCATTTTAACATCATACCTAGTCTTTTACTTGGTTGATATCATTAGAGAGAATTCCATCATCCCTTTGATCAAGTGTGCGACAGTTAGGAGAATGTGAAATTGATGGTTTGCAGGTTAAGATTTGAGGCCCAACTTATGATGGTTGAGATTCGTGACCGCCAAAGGTACTTTATTTATATGCAGCAAAATAGTCAAGGAGGCGAAAACAATGTTCTCGAGGATAAGTGAATTCCCGTGATTTTCAAACCTCGACTTCATTCTTAGTTTCTAGTTTGCTTGAGGGCAAGCAAAAGCTAAGTCTGGGAGAGTTGATATATCATGGTTTTCGCCGGTTTTCGACCATGATATAAGTCCTTTTATAGAGTCTTTTTATTGTTTTCGAGTCTTTTTAGTGTCTTAACAGGTTATTGTACGTGGGGAGCTTATTTGATGATTATGGTGCATTTTGGAGCATAAATGGGATAAAAGTCGAAGTTACAAGTGAAGAAGCAGAATTTAAGCAGCTCTCGATCGACACACACGATGGTCAGCTATCGATCGACACACTCTATGAGTGTCGATCGACACACTCTATGAGTGTCGATCGACACAGACTTTTCAGAAGCCGACGAACTGATTTTAAAAGAATGGAAAATTACCTTTTTGGCCCAGAAGTTTCCAGAAGTTATCAAAAAAGCCTACCACGATTTCAGAACACTATTTATACTTTGCTTTTAGGTTTTTAGATCATTACCTTAGATTTTATTGAACAAGCTGAGAGAGAGTTTTTGAGAGTTTTAGGGAGACAAGTCTACTTCGTTCTTGAGATTCTTCGAACCCTTTGTATCTCTTCCTTATCTTTTTCTTTATGCAGTATTATTCAGTTATGATTTGCTTTGCATCCATGTCTGAGTAGTTCTCTTGTTAGGTTTAGGGTTATTCGAAAGGATTGAAGATGAGTTGTTAGATTAAATTCACTTGTTAGGATTATCTCATTGGTTCTTCACCTAGATTGCTTTAACTCTGATTTAGGATTAGCGACCCTGAAATTGGATATCTTAGGTTGATAGATTGACACGGAAGTGTAATTGATTAGCCTGAACTAGATTTTAGGTGAGCAAAATAACTTATTCGCAAAGGAATTTGGTTTAAGAATTTTGTGAACAAATTGGACTTGAATTTAAACCTTGTTTAAATTGATTGAATTCTCAAAGGAATTTGGCTTTCTAGAGTTTAGGCATAGTTAGTTTTCGCAACAGAAGTTGGTATTTATATCTTAGTGTTCCAAGTGCAAGAACAATTCTTAATTAAATCCTGCTTTCGTTTAATCTGCAATTCTGATTCATCCTGAGAACTACCTGAAAACCTAGCTTTTTGTTTAATTGAATCTTAAGAAATCAACAAATCTCTCTCTGTTTCGAATTGTTTTTGCTTTTACTTTACATTATTCGCTTAACTCAATTCGAAGTCATATATTCTATTGTTTGATTTGACTCCCAGTGATTCGACCCCTACTGCGACGATCTCTTAATTTGAGAGAGTAGCTCAGGGCAAATTTGAGCATATCATTGTCCAGGCACGGTTCCACCTTCAGCAAGGGAAGAAGCGGGAATAGAGTGCATCGCGCAGTGCATTTTCCTTGGACCGCGGGTTCCAAGAACGTTTACCTCGTAGGACACCTGCGCGATTTTTTAGCTACCACTCGGGACTTTGGGAGATACTCTCTTTGAGTAGAATCTACGGCTAAGGCCTAACGGTTGGACCGGCTGAGAGATTTTGTTGTTGTGTGTCGTATATTACAAACTTTGTCCCTAGAAAATTAGACCTGCAATATAAAGAGTGGATGAGATAACACATAAGCCCGAAATGGTGTCCGCGTGCATAGAGATTACATACTCGGTGTACGTAGTTCTTCTTATACGTTTCACGGAGAGAAGGAACTTACCGTTCTCAACCAACAAAGCTGAAAACATTAACAATACCAACGGGTTATCATCGTAATACGAAGCATAAACGAATAAACTTTGAACCAAAACCGGAGACAAAGAAGCTTTACCAGGACTTAGACAAAGGTATAAATGGTAAGTAAGGTTAGATTTATCCCTTTTGATATAGCATTGCATTGTTGCATCTCTTGGTCCAGTCTACAAAATCCCAAAACGTAAAATTAACTCGTAATCATAATAATACTACTAACCAAACATATATGACAATAGAAAGCAACAAAATCCAACCTGTTTTAGCGAAATAGGAAACGTGATTTTCCCCGAGAGCTCGGGACTTGGGACGATATCTTTACACATATCTCTCCATGACCTACAAATCTGAAGCACAAGCAACCACATGATATGATATCGGCTAGGGAATCCATGACGAGGAAAATCCTCCTACAACTGGTTCAAGCAAAAGGCTAGTGGAAGCCTCGGCTTGGCGATTCTCGAGGTCACAATATTCTACCGGATATTTCATGGTTAAGACGACTGATATTAATGTGAAGATCAAAAGAAGGCATTACCAAACAAGAAGTTGTGTCTCATTCGACGAACTTACTCGGTATGATGAAGCTACAGGATGGCTTGGTGATTCACCATACATTAGCAGGATTGAAGTCTAGTTTACTGATAAAATCTGTTACACCTCCATTTTTGTGTTCTTTATAGCAGTAGATATTCAAAATTGTAATAAAGATCTGTAGTCAGATCTCCCAACAAATAAACCGAGAAAGAACAAGAGTCATTCCGCAGGTTTTCCTTCAGAAGTGTCGTTGTCTTCTATTGTGTTACCATCTTTGGGGTTTTCTTCAGAAGTAATGGTGTCTCCAATTGTGTTACCATCTTCAGAAGTAATGCTGTCTTTGTTGCACCATCTTCAGATTCACTAGCGATTCTGAAGCTAAACTTTAGACTGATGGTCTACCCATCAACTCCTATAAGAAAACGAAATTGTAATGAACTCTCTACATGCCCAAGAGAAAGAAGCAAACTAAAACTTTACATACCTTGCCATTGAGTTTGGAGATTGCAGCCTCGGCTTCTTAGCTCAATATTCGATTTTTGATCAATTATCATATATCAAAAATCTTCAGCCATAGATTAAGATTGTATTTTTTCTCGTTGCACTTAAACTCCCCATTATCATCTCATCTCTTTGTCAATCTGAGCCGCCGCTGAAGATTGATTGAGTTAACTATTTTCGGAAATCAAATAACTATGTTTCTCATAATAGTTAACTATATATGTTATTTTCATTATATAAACTATAATACGTAACTACGTTTTTAATAATAGTTCGTTATGTATGTTATTATTTTTTATTATGCAAACTATAATGGGTAACTACATTCTGAACATATAGTTAACTATTTTTGTTTAAATAAGTAATTATTATAATAACATTTTCATATAGTCCACTATGTTATCAGATCTGTAGAGTACACAACTATGTTATCAAAATAGTTATATATATTTTGAAATTATAACTATTTCCTGAAAAATAGTTAACTATATTCTCAAATCATAGTTACAAAATATAGTCAACGATATTTTTATATCAATAAAATATGTAGTCTCAGAAATAGACAACTATATTATTAAATAGTTCTGTAGAACTGTTTTTTTACCTAATTTTTGTTTTGTTTTTCAGAGAGCAGTCTACTTTTTTTAAAGATATAATCATTGATGAAAATAATATTTTGATACGGAAAAAGATTTTCATGGATTTATTTTTACTTTTAATAATTATCACATTTAACAAGGGCATAATCGTCCATTATTTTATTTTTATAATTACTCACCTAATTTTCTCTCATAGGGTATTAAATACTTAATTTTATACAAAAAATATATTATTAAACTAATTAACCTTTTTCTTTTTGCTTTGATGTTTTACCGCCATTTTGTGGTGTAGGTGTAACTTCGTCTAGCGTGAGAGGAACGAAGTCAACACGATGGGAATGTGAATGGAATTTGGTCAAACTAGTATAAACAGATTTTGTTCATTTCTATAGAAATAAAACACTAAAGGGGAAGTTACCATTAAATATTTATTATTCCCTTTGTTTTCTTGAAACGATTTATTACGTTTAGACCTCCAATATTTAGTACAACTTGACTGAGGGCATCTTCTCAATCCAAGTATTTGCGAGTCAATCACCTTCCTGTCCTGCAACTAATTAATTTTTAACCATATTAGTTTGGAAAGTTTCAAATATCTCAGTTTCGGAAAGCTGTCAAAATATCTTGACAATATTTGACCATGTCTAAATTAATTTAAAAGTGAATTAGTAAAATAATAGGTTTAAACATCAGAATTAATAAAGTAGCATGTGTAATGTGAAATTTAGTAAATAATAAAGAGAAATAAAATTGAATGATTTTATCCTTTTATACATTCAAACAAAATAATCACATTTAATGTATATTTGCTTTGTATTAATTATCACATTTTTTTTTTTATAAATAAATTTAAAGTTGCCATATATAAAAACAAATTATGTTTTTTACATTTACTCAAACCAACCATAATTTATGTAGTGAACTACAATAAAAACTCTATAAAGTAATATTCGATAAAGTAATAAACTCGATAAAATAATAAATTTTGCCGGTCCCGAGTCGGGCCAATGCAAAATTTAACACAAATCGATAAGATGATAAGATAATATCTTTTTCAAATATCATATACAATTATATGGTCCCATTAATATCATAAAATAATAATTGTTATATATTACTTTCATTCCATAGTAAGTGATGTTTTAAAAGAAACAAAGTGTTTCAAAATCTATTATATTTTTAACTTTTAGTAGAAAATTAATTAATTTTTTTTTATTGTTTTTAACCATTTATATTTAATAAATTATTTTATTAGTGGTTAAATTGTGTTTTATTATAAACATATCAATTAATTTTTCTTTTTTTAAATTCAAGCATTTCTCATAAAGTAATAACTGTATAAAGTAATAAATTTTGGTGGTCCCAACATTATTACTTTATAGAGTTTTTACTGTATATCACAATAGCCATAATCTTTTACTTTTCGGGATAAGTAATTATTGTTCGGAATAACTTGCTAAACTAACCTAAAACTTCAAGTCCAATGCAAAACTAACTCTCATTTTCTCTCTCCTCATATTTCTACCAAACAATCCATAACATTCAAATTATTCACGAAAATACCATTAACTTTTGAATTTTTGTTTTTCAAAGTAAAATCAGATATTTATATCTTTCAAAACACCCCAACGATTTCAAATTATTTACGAAAATGTCATCGTCATCAATTTTTCAAACCACCATAACCAACAAAAATTAAGGTCTAAATGCTTTGAGATCTGATTTTTGTTTGATAAATGTTCAATTTTTGAGCTTATAACTTTTTCCTCTTTCATTTCTTCTCCAATTTCATCTAAAAAACAATCTATATGAGGTTTTCCAAAATTATTTCTTTCATAGTCTCTTGAATTTCAATGGTTTTTGGTTAAAAACGTTTGGGCTTCTTTGCTAACGATGAAATTAGAAGTTTTGGGTGCTTGAAGGAGCTAAAAACCGTGATCTACGGCAGAAACGAAGCTAAAATCCATAATTTCCGATTTGGTTTGCGAGGGTAGACTGACACGTAAGTCTACCAGTCAACGCAGGTTAGAATTGCAATTGACCCGATTTAAAATTATTCAGCGTAGACTTTATATGAAGTCTACGTGAAAATGGGCTAGTTTTGAAATTGACCAGAACTTTGACTTTGTAGACGAGATTTCGAGTTCAAACTTCGAAAAATTTGAGGTCATTTTTTGCAATTGACTGTTTGTTGACTTTTCTAGTAGACGCTATCTTAAGTCTACTCAATACGGACAAGTTTGTTTTGCACTTCACCAAAATTTTGAACATTGACCAGAATATACAATTTCTAGTAGACTTCTCGCGAGGTCTACAACACTCGTAGACTTCACGAAGAAGTCTACTATTTAAATAATTCGAATTTTGGTCAAACACAAAAAGTAACCTCTTTTTAAGAGTATGCCTAACTAGAAGACTACTCGCGAGTAGACTTTTGATAAGGTCTACTTTAAATAGTCAACAATCCAGTCAATTGCAGAACTAACCTACTTAAATACGCGGAAAACCGTCAAAAAGAGAGTAGACGCTATCTTAAGTCTACTCGACAGTAGACGTAAGATAACGTCTACACTAAATGATGATTTTCCGCTTGTGAGTAGACGGCAGGGGACGTCTACTAAAAAAATCAATTTTTGGTCATTGCAAAAAAATCTTTTTAATAGTAGATTGCATGATAAGTTTACAAAAAAAGTCAAAATTCTGTTCAATTGCTAAAGTAACACCAGTAGACGTCCTGGGAAGTCACCTTGTTAGTAGACTTAAGATAGCGTCTACTCCCCGATTCCTTAATTGCAAAAAGTAACCCGTTTGGTAGACTTCACCCTTAGTCTACTAGAAGACTTCTGAGACCACCAATAGACCTGATATGCTAAAATTTACCCTAAGCTACTCTCTCAAATTAAGAGGTCGTCGTAGTAGGGGTCGAATCACTGAGAGTTAAATCAAACGATAAGATGTATGACTTCGAATTGAGCTAAGCAAATAAATTAAAGTAAAAAGCAAAACAATTTGAAACAGGCAAGATTGTTGATTTCTTAAAATTTAATTAAACAAAAAGCTAGGTTTTCAAGTAATTCTCAGGTAAAACTAAATTGCAGATTCAATTACGATAGGATTTTATTAAGAACAATTCTTGAGCTAAAACACGCATGTAAAGATGACCAACTGTCGTTACGAAAGCTATCTATGCCTAAATCCAAGAAAACCAAATTTCTTTGCGAATTCTAACAACTTAAACAAGCATTAAGTTTAGGTTCAATTACTCACAAAATCCCTAAACCAAATTTCTTTGCGAGTAGGAATTTTGCTCATCTAAGATAGTTCATGAAATCAATTATGCTTTCGCATCAATTCATTAACCTAAGATCATAATTCTAGGTGATCAATCTAGAACAAGCATTAAGAGTAAACTTAAATGAAGAACAAGATGATTATCCTAATCAATGATGTGTATCTAACAATCCAGTTTTAACCTTTGAAAAACCCTAAACCTAACAAGCAAACTACTCAGACATGGAAGCAAGGCAAAACATAGCTGAATAATAATGCATAAAGAAAGAGAATAAGAATAAGAACAATAGGGTTCGAAGAATCACAAAGAACAAAGTAAACTTGTCTCCCTAAAAACTCTAAAAAGCTCTCTCTAAACTTCTTCAATAGAAACTAAGATAATGATCTAAAAACCTAAAAGTAACTATTTATAGAGGTAAAATTCGTGGTGGGCTTCCTTGATGACTTTTGGCAACTTCTGGCCCATTAACGGGCAATTTTCCTTCTTTAAAACGTATAATGTCGGCTTCAGAAAAGTGCGTGTCATTCGACAATCACTGGGTGTGTCGAACGACAGGTGATCAACATGGCTATCGATCGACACTCATTGTGTGTGTGGATCGACACGCCAATCTGACGGCAATTGAAAATCCATCCTCGCGACACCAGTTCCTCTTTCCACAATGCTCCAAAATGCTCCATAATCACCAATTAAGCTCCACACGTACATAAACCTGCAAAGACTCTAAAACACTCGAAAAACACCGAAAAGACTCGATAAAACCGAGTTAAATTATGGTAAAAAATAGGTAAAAACCATGATATATCAAGACCTCTGGTTAAGTTTACTAGTAGACTGCTAGTGAAATCTATGTTTTTAAGTTTTCTAAAAAGGCATTTATATCTTATATAGAATGATTTTTTAAAGATTTTTTTGCTCTCACATGTGTGTTATCTAATGTCTTTCCTTATGTATGAATTTAAAATATTTAGGTGTAATATTTATGGTATAAATCAATTTTCTTGTTGTAGTAGTACTTAGCTTTTCTTGGTAAACTTCTGAATGTAATCTACTAGTAGACGGCACATTAAGTCTGTATTTTAGTTTTTAATATAAATTCATTTGAAAATTATGTATAATGATTTTTTTTCCAGATTTTCTTGATCTCAGATGTGTGTTAACTAATTGTATTGCTTATGTCTGAGTTTGATATCTTCAGTTCTAATAAAATAAATTTTCTTGACTAATTAGTCTTTGGCACATTGTAGTAGACGGCTTTTGAAGTCTACCTGTAAACTGCGTATGAAGTCTGTATTTTAAATATAATTAAGAATCCATTTAAACATTATTCATAGTGGTTTTTCATATTTTGTTGATCTGAAATGTGTCTTATGAACATGTTAGAAATGTTAGAAATGAACATGTTTAGCTCATCTTACACTTGTCTTCTCAATGTGTCCAATCTCTTTCTTGAAGAACCTTTGCATTCTCATAAGTATCCCAATCTTCTTTCTCTCTAATGTTCTTCTACAAACCAATTCCAAGTCTTATCATCTTCATGATCAGGAAGAGCTTAAAGGTCAAGAAACTATAACCAAGGAAGCTAAGAAAGAAGAGGTGATAGAGATTTCTCTGGTGAGAGAAGCTAAGGAAGAGAAGTTGGACGAGAATGTGAAGAAAAGTTGGATGAGAATGTGAAGAAACGTTGGATGAGTAAAGACAATATTACAAGCAAATCACGATCGTGGAGATATTAGAAGAAATTGAAGCAGAAAATAACTCGTTTGAGGTTGATATCTCCATTGGATCCATTGTTTGAGATTAGACCTTAACATTATTATTTCATGTCCGTGTTTACTTTTTAATTATACCTACATAAAACACAATATAAAATCCCTAGTATCAAACTATATCCGTTTCATGTTGACAAATTTTGTTATAAAGACGTTGATAACAAAGAGAGCTTGGTTGGTAATTGCTCGCAGCAGCTTCGACTATAACTTTATTTGCCAAAAATGCATCGATCAAATCGGAAGTCTTGAACAAGTCGAAAACTGCAGTCTCGTCCATGTGGTAGACATATATGATAGATGACCAGATGTAGCACCACAGGCTTTGCAGATGCATTCTTTGATCTCTCTAGCCTTGAGTTTTTGTGGGAAGTTCCCTATGAGGATGATGTTCTCGTATTTTAACTTTGAACCTTCCAAATTGTCTGCATTATTATGGCATGTTTGGAGGTCGATGATATCACCTTTTGTCTAGCTGAGATAAAGATGGTTCATATAATTGTGTATGATCTTTGAAGTCGATTCAAGATGATTGCATGCTTGCGCAAAGATACAACCTGTCATGAAAGCATCATAACCAGTTAAAAACAGTTTTAACCATAAGGCAGAACACATCCAAGCTTCAATAATTTCATCCCCTTTTGCATCCTATACTGAAAAAGTTAGAAACATCTTCCAATGTATATACATACAGAAAATAAAAAAGTCTTCTTCTAACATCCTCATAACTTTAATGTCTTCACCAATAAGGTTTTGAGCTTCATTATTATCAACAAGTTCTCAATTATCTCTCGAATATTCGGTCACATTACTACTTTTAATTAGACCAAAATATACGTACGGAAATTAAAGTGAACAATACAAACATCAATTAGACCAAAACTCAATCTAATCTATAACCAACAAATGAGTTTATGATTAGTTTATTATTAATGTGGTCAATACAAATATTGTTTAACAAGTATAATGAGAGAGGAAATTAGCTACTTCTCCGTTTTTGACTTGGAACAGAGATTTAAAAGGAGCTCTCTTCCATCCCAAATGACCCAACAACGCAATTGCATCCTTAGCCATTATCTCTATTCTGCAAACCAGCCCAAACATTTGATGAAAGTCAGAAAATACCGAGCAAGAAAAGCAAAAAAAACTACTTTATATATTGGTTACCCTCGTTCTGAACTCCACTCATATGAGAGATGATGGTATAACACCGTGAATTTAGTCTCCTCAAGAGCTTTGTCACTGAAGCTTGTTAATCTCATTCACTGATATGCTCGAATTTACCATGAGCTACTCTCTCAATTTCAGAGATCGTTTGTAGTATTTAGGGATCGAAACACAGGAAATCGCAATCACACAATGCAATTTTAACTTTGAATCAAGCTAAGTAGGAATGTAAATGTAAATAGAAAATCAAATATGAAAAGAAGACAAAGACTGTTTGTTCTTAAAATCAATTAGACAAAACGGTAGGCTATGGGGGAATTCGCAGGTATGACTCTAAATTATAAAATGAAAGACTGTTAGGATTTGTTAGGCACAATTCTAGAACTCAAAACACTACAGTAAAATTAACCAACTTCCGTTGCGAAAACTAACTATGGCTAAACCCTAGAAAACCAAATTTCTTTGCGAGTTCTAACAATCCAGACAAGCATTAAAGTTCAGGTTCGATATGTTCACAAAATCCCTAAACCAAATTCCTTTGCGAATAAGTGATTTTGCTCATCTATGATTCAGTTCAGGTTCCTAATCAATGCTTCCGCATCTAATTAATCAACCTAAGATATCCAATTGAGGGTGATCAATCTTAAAACCAGAGTTAAAGCTATCAAGATGAAGAACAATAAGATAAATCCTAACAGTAATTCAACCCTAACAATTTGTCATCAACCTTTGGAATCCCCAAAACCTAACTAAAAACAATCTCTTTTTGTCTCAATAGAAAATAAGATATCCAACTAAAAACCTAAAAGAAAAGCTTATATAATGTTCTAAAATCGAGATGGGGTCTTTTGATAACTTTTGGAAACTTCTGGGGCAAAAAGGAAATCTTCAGATTTGGAAAAACCAAATTTCTCCTTGTCATAATAAGGTGTGTCGACCGATACACATTGACTGTGTCGATCGACACATGAAGACAATTTAAACTCTTCTTTCCATAATGCTCCAAAATACTTCATAATCAACAATTAAGCTCCATACGTACAATGACCTGTAAAGACTCTAAAAAGATTTGAAAAACGATGAAAAAACTCGATAAAAGGACTTATATCATGGTTGAAAACAGGCGAAAACCATGATATATCAACTCCCCTAAACTTACCTTTTGCTTGCCCTCAAGCAAACTAGAGACTAAGAACGAAGTCGAGGTTTGAAAATCACGGGAACTTACTTATCCTTGGGAACATTGCTTTCGCTTCCTTGACTCTTTTGTTGCATATAAACAAAGTATCTTTGGCGGTCACGAAATTACAATCATCATAGGTTGGGCCTCGAATCTTAGCCTGCAAACCCATCAACTTCACATCCTCCTAACTGTCGCACACTTTATCAAAGTGATGATAGAATTCTCTCTAATAATGTCAACCAAGTAAAAGGCTAGGTGTAAAATTGGCTTTTAGTATTTACTGGAGTTAAGAGTGTTTAGGGTTACCGATGCTATTTGGTGGATGCAAGCATTATGCAAAATCAAAAGAGAGGAAAAAAGTCCAATTGATGCCCACAGTCTCTCATTCACTTGCGCACTCTCCTCCAAACGAAATCATGATCCATACACTCCTATTTGAAAACTGATCATTCCCTTTCTCTTCTGATTTTTCCTTTTTTTTTAAATTTCTTTTTTGTTTTGTTTTCTAAGAGGAGAATGATCTACATATAGGTCCATGTCTCGAAAATTACCATGATAATGCGTAAATCCCAAGGAATGCCAATGCTCGTCGTGAATCTCCATGTACTCCAACCAATGTCTCTTCCCGCGCAATCTAGTGAATGAGAAACTGCGTCGGTCCTTTTTCTCTCCGACGTTTTTACACATGCCTGCATATAGGACAATGGGGAAAAGAATGCGTGAGGTATGAATGAAGGTTAAGGTTAAGGGTTGGGTACCAACTAAAAATAAGTTGGCCATTCAGGATCAACAAAGAGTGGTAAAAAAGATAAGAAGTCCTGAATGTTGGATCGATTACTATCGTGACATCATCAGAGAGAAAATAGTGAGATGGAGATCAACTGTGGTACTTTGTTTTGCAAACCGCGATAAGAGGGGAACTTGTACAATCATATGGCTTTGAATTCGCTCCTACCAAAGGTTTCGTCGCAACAACTAAAAGTCGCAGAAACTAAACATTTGTTCATAGGAAATATCGTTATTCCCTACAAATTTTGGCTCAATAAAACACATTTTGACTCCCAAAAACAAGAAACAAAGTTAGCAACTACCTCTCCCAGACTTAAACAACACTGTCCACAGTGTTATTAAGCCAGTAATTGGCAAAAAAAAGAAGATTAAACTTGAATTGTGTGAAACATAAAAAAATAGGAACTGTGTGTGGGGTGTGTCGATTGATGCCATCAGGTGGTGTCGATCGACACAATGTTCAAAAATTCAACATCGTGGCTTTTGTGGCTTCTGTCAAGTGGGCATTCCAAAGTTAAACTGTAGATTACTCAAATGAAACACGATTAAATAGCACAACACATGATATAACTTTATAAGTTTCACAAATTCAAATGTGAAATCGAAAAAGGACAAACTGACTCAATAAAAACAAAAACAAAAACTTAGACAAAATTCTAAAATCAAAATTCAAAAGGTGATTTTGATTCCCCGACAACGGCGCCAAAATTTGATATGCTCAAATTTACCCTGAGCTACTCTCTTAAATTAAGAGATCATTTGTAGTATTTAGGGATCGAATCAGAGGAAATCGCAATCACACAATGGAATTTTAACTTCGAATCAAGCTATGTAGGAATGTAAATGTAAATAGAAAATCAAATATGAAAAGAAGACAAAGACTGTTTGTTCTTAAAATCAATTGGACAAAACGGTAGGCTATGGGGAATTCGCAGGTATGACTCTAAATTGCAGAATGAAAGACTGTCAGGATTTGTTAGGCACAATTCTAGAACTTGAAACACTACTGTAAAATTAACCAACTTCCGTTGCGTAAACTATCTATGTCTAAACCCCAGAAAACCAAATTCCTTTGCGAGTTCTAACAATCCAAACAAGCAGAAAAGTTCAGGTTCGATAATATATTTTTTTATTTTCTTTTTTATTATATAAATATATTCACTAAATCCCTAAACCAAATTACTTTACGAATAAGGGATTTTGCTCATCTATGATTCAGTTCAGGTTCCTAATCAATGCTTCCCCATCTAATTAATCAACCTAAGATATCTAATTCAGGGTCATAAATCCTAAAACCAGAGTTAAAGCTATCAAGATGAAGAACAATAAGATAAATTCTAAAAGTAATTCAACCCTAACAATTTGTCATCAACCTTTGAAATCCCCAAAACCTAACTAAAAAAAATCTCTCTTTGCACTACAAGAAAACACAGGATTTGCTACTCCCAGAAGAGTCACATTTCCGTCGCAAATTGGTGATTTGTGACGATTTTGCGATGAAAATAAGGCGTGGCAAAAGTATCGTCACAAATTAAACTCGTCGCAAATTCGTCGCAAATTTGCTACGAATGAGTGACTATGTTTTTTACGTCGCAAATTTGTGACGTATATGTGACTTGTCAATGTTGTCGTAAATATGTGACGGAGTTGTGACGTTATTAGGTAGTCGCAATATTGCGACGTCGTTGTGACTAAAAAAGTCGTGGTAATATTGCGGCAGATTTGCGACTATGTTTGGGAGTCATAGATTTGTGACGCTGTTTGTGGTAGCAAAGTAGTATCAAAATTGTGACGATTTTACGACGCATATTGGTTATGCTATTTAATTTTAGTTACAATAGTGTCACAAATCCGTGACAAATTAGCGATAAATTTGCTACTGAATTACTGTTCGCAATGTCTTATTCATGTTCTTGATGATAGACTTTCTAGCCATTTGTATAGTAATTAAAGAAAAGCAATTCTAAAACGGAAGTTAATGTTATAGAAAACATAAAGTACAAAAAGCAATAGTTAGTACATATTACAACCTTTCCTAATAATAACATAGAGAGAAGTAGTTTTAAGTTAATAGTAGAAGCAAAAAATTTAAAAGTTTTAGAAATACATTTTAGAACTACTCAAGACTGAGCAGTGGGTGGAATTGGTGGTTCGTCTCCTGAAGTGGTCGGTTGGTCAGTGGTCATGTAAGCTGTGATGCGCGAATCCGAGGTCTTGAAGAAGGTAAGATGCTTTGTCATTTCAGCGAGCTGCTCTTGACCTTTGCGGTGCTCCTCATCACGTTTGCGTTGCTCTTCATCACGCTTGCGTTGCTCCTCATCCCGCCTTGCGTTATCCGCATCTTGCGCATCAAGCTTACGCTGAGCTGCTTCTAGTTTCTCTTGCATCTCAGACAGTTGTGGCACAGAGGAGCCTGCATAGCTCTGAGTCCTCTTTCTCTTCCTTTGCATTCGAGGCAGGTCCCCAAGTCCAAATATGGTTCCCTTGTGATCAGTCAATGTACACTGAAAAAGAAACCAAAAACAGAAGCAAGTATGCAAGAAAGTAAAATGAAACCATGAATATATGTATATACAGAAGTAACATTTGCAATATTATCAGTATGTTCAAAAAAAGCAGATTAAGAAAATTAATTGATCCACAACAAACTCAGTCCTAGTTGTGATACATAGCAGTTCACTCAATTCCAAGCATCCAAATTATAATTTAGGAGAAGAGAGAAGAAAATACCTTGAGAAATATGTCATTTTTTTGGTCAATGGATAGAGTCCTCTGAGTAGAAAGCTCAGAAATGCCAGAGGCATCAGCATCACCGTCAGACACAGCTTCTGCAAGTTGCTTCTCATAAGCCTCAACAACTTGTTGCGATTTGCAGTCAACAAATGTGCCATCCTTGTTTGTGTGTGTGCGCAGAAAAACCTCTCCCTATGAGACAGGTCTTCCTAACTCTGCTTCTTGTAAAGATAGGTAAAAATGAGAGATTAATAAATATCAGAAAGACATAGTAAGTAATGAATTATTTGAAGACAGAGTAACTCACCATTTCTTGTTGACGTCGCAAGAAAGATTTCTGTCCAGAATTGTGCTTTGCGATTCCTAGACTTCCACGAGTTGATCTGCGGCAATTGGAAGCCGTCACACTCTTTTCCTGCGCCTCAGGAGTTGCCCAATACAGTTGCATTTGCTCCCACAATTTCTCGTTGATCCATGTTGGCCTTCCTGGTCCCCGTCTAGCTTGGCTGACAATGCCTCGCATTCTTCGCGATGCAATCGCGAAGAAATTATCCCTGACAAGTGAAGTAATGCCTATGTCCCAGTTATACTTCCCCTATAATAAAAACAGTTGTTAGTATTGGTTTACTCAGTAAGAAATTGAATAGAAAGTAGCTAATATCTAAAACATTACCGCAAAAGTTTCAAACATCAGTTCTCAGACATGGTCAGGTGTACAGGACTAGTTATAGTACGGTCCATTAAACTTCCGACGCATGATGTTGCAAATTACCTTAGCCAACACACCGTTGTCCCTATCAAACCTAAAACATGTATAGGAAACAGAAGAAAAAAAAAATCAGTCAAGTCTTTACCAAAACAGTAGCATTGTAAAATCAAGTAATGTCTATATCAATTCAATCAAGTAACACATACTATAACACACTATGATCTAAACTAAAACACTATAATCTAACCATGGCTAAAACAAATATGAAATTTTGCAATGACAAAAACCTTACCATATTGTCTCTTCATTTTCTAGTGGGTGGTTAGACAACCGGAGCAACCTTTCACGTCCAGGCAGTTGCAGGAGGTACTCCAGCTGCTGCTCGTAGTCTTGAATCTGTTGGGGAGCTTCAACCTGCTGGGGAGCCTCATCCTCGTCAGCAGCATCACCGTGTTGGGGAGCATCAACCTCGTCTTCCTCCTCCACTTCAATGTGTTCCTCATCGAAATTAGCATAGTAGTCTTCTTCTTGTTGTTGTTGTTCGTCTTCCTCTTGTGGTTCTTCTCGGGTCATGTGAAGGGCTGCTCCTTGAAAACGAGGCGGAGGTGAATCGTTGAGGTCCAGGTTATGCCGTTGTGAAGCAGAAGGCCCTAGTCTCGCTGGAGGAAACTGAGCCGCTTGGGTGGTTCTGGAAACTGAACCGGAGACTGTTTTTTCAGAGGACGGCGAATGGTTACCTCCAGTTCCGCTTGTCCCATCCACCACAGCCTTACGACCGCCTGAGGTTTCTCTCCCCGGACCGACGGGTTGACCAGTCGGTCTCACCAATCTGTCAGACCTGGCGGTGGATCCACCAGATGCAGCGCCTGTGAGGAGAGGGAGTGTTGGGATTCCTCCACCACCACCACGACGACGATCTGCGGTGGAAGTCGAAGGGACTCCAGTGGAACTCGAAGGGACTCCAGTGGAACTCGAAGGGACTCGAGTTGAAGTCGAATGGACTCGTGTTAAAGTCGAAGGGACTCCAGTGGAAGTCGAAGGGACTCCGACGGTTGGGACAGGCGTCGAAGGGACTCCACGATTAGGGTTGAGACGACCACCGCCTTCTCTGGGAATCTCTTGAACCGCCGCTTTCCCTCCACCACCGCGACCACCGCGACCACCGCAACCACCGCGACCACCGCAACCACCGCGACCACTGCGACCACCGTGGCTGGTTCTAGTACACTGACGACCTTTCGCCGCTGCCTTTCCGCGAGCAACGGTCGTCAATCGACCGGCCGCGGTAGCCTTGGCAGCGGCTGCAGGTCTGAACTTTGTTTTTGGAGGCATGTCAAAGAGATTAGAAGAATGGAAGAGTGAGGAGAGTAGAAGAAATCTGTAATGGAAAGAGAAGGAGAAGAGATTAAACAAGATCGGAGACAGATCGGAGACGGATCGGTATTTTTGGTTCAGAATCGCCTCTTCGTAGAGAGAAAACGAAGAAACTAGGGTTAGTGAAAGAAATGAAATTAGGTTTAGCGTTTTGCCCTTTCGTTGACACAAGCGTCACTCTTTCGTCACAATTCCGTCGCACTTTTTTGGGCCCACATAAGCCCATTTGTTTGCCAACACAACCCAATCTTTCTGAAACCCAAAACCAGTTTATGTGACAATTTTGTGACGAGGTTATGACTCCTTCGAAGCAAAACTTGAAACCCTAAACCCTAAACCTTTTGCCCCAAATTGTTTAGCATTATCATTTCCATTCTTAAAAGCCCAAATTGACGTAATTCTAGCAAAAAATAAGGAGTAAAATGTCACTCCAAACATCACATTCTTATAAATATTCAAATCATCTTAATAAACCTTAAAGTAATTACATGGAGGTTAGATAAGAAAATTTAGGGTTTAGTTATAATTGAGAAAATTTGAATTTTCCTAGATTTGAGAATTAAGTATAATGTAATTGGTAATTTGAATAATGTGACTTCCAAACATACATTGTTTCATAATTAAATAGGTTCCTAAGTATCCCAAAATGAAAATGGAGTGGCAAAGTCGTCACAAATAAGGCGGCGCATCACAGAAAATGAAAATGGAGTTGCAAAGTCGTCACAATTAAGGCGGCGCGTCACAACTGTGTAACAAATACGTCGCTAATTTGTAACCATTTTGCAACTCAATTTACTGTCACTACTCCAAACTCTAAACCCTAAACTTTGAGAAGTTAATTTTTGTGACATAGACATTACCAACCATCAATCCATGTTCTTCCAAACATCTTGTCTTATAAAAAAAGTGATATGTAACTTTCAAAGGTTATTTTGACAAAAAATCATGCATTCTCATAAGTTATATATGTAATCACATTCATTTTATATAAAAAACTTAGGGTTTGGAATTAAATTTAAGAAATGTAGAATTTTGAAATATGTGAGTGGTAATTGTAATTTACATGGTCATTTATAGTAGTGTAAATGTAACCATTTTGCATTACCTTTAAATATGTGAATGATTTTGGAATTGTATTTGATGGGGTTACATATCCGTTACAATTCCGTAGCAAGTTTACATAAGTGGTTACAATTCCGTCACAATTTCGTTGCAAAGTTAGGTTAGTGGTTACAAATCCGTCACAACTCCGTTGCAAAATTACGAACACTTAGTGAAAAATCAATTTTTTACAAAATACACTTAGTGAAAAAAACCATACTATAATTGCACTAGATGGTGTTCGAACCCAGGCTCATTGGTATATCTACAGCGTTGCTTTGCCGCTGTGCTATGGTGTATTATTCAATAATTGTTGACATGAGATACTATATATCTACATTGAAAAAATTAGTAGAAAAATTGTTAACTTCATTGTTTAGAGTGAGGTTCGAACCCGGGCTCATTGGTATATTTACAGCGTTGCTTTGCCGCTGTGCTATGGTGTATTATTCGGTAATTGTTGACATGAGATACTATATATCTACATTGCGGGTTGATTAATTATTAATAGATCTATTTTTAGTAAGTTATATTTATTTTTTAAAACTCTTATAGATTAATCAAAAAATATATATATTACAATCATATTATTCAAAATCATCATCATCTTCATCATGACCTTCATTGTAATCATCCTCAGAAGAAGATAAATTACACATAAATTCATCTTCTGGCTCATTGTCATCAATTTCAAAATCAAATGTTTGTATTGAGTTGCTTCCTTCCACCTAGACATTGACGTCAATTTCATCCACCATTTCCGTGGCAGTATCATCGCTAGTTTGTTGCAAAATAACCAAGTCTTTCGTACCAAATTTTCCTTGTACACGATTCCTCGGATTAACTTGCAGTACTGTAAGCCATGGTTTCAGAATACGTTTAGTAGCTGGATATGGAAGATAACAAACTTGATCGGCTTGCGACCCTGCCATAAGTATAGTGTTTAGATTAGAATTTTGAAAATATTTGTAAAACATATATGTTCACATATATTCTAGATTGAATAAATGAACAAATCGATCATACCTAAAATAAAAGGCTCATTAATATTGTTTTTATATCAACTTTTAGCCAACACATCAACAATACCTCCCTTGCTTCTCCGGGTGCCTTTTCCGATCGTAGGGTCGAACCATTTGCAATTAAAAAGTGTTACCCTTAATTGAAAAATGCCAGGGAATTGAAACTCCATGATCTTTTGCACTTTTCCATGAAAATCATATTCTTTAGTTGCGTCAGAATATTGTTTCCCTCGCACGAAAACCCCATAATTCATAGTTTTTTTCCTCTCTCCGTGACTTTCCGTGTGAAACAAATACCCTCTCGTATAATACATGGGCCAATTTCGAACTTGATTTTCAGGACCTTCAACAACATTAAAAACCCAAGGAGGAAAATATTGTTGGTCCTTCATGTAATGTACCTATCAATAAAAAATATGTGTAAATTAAGAAAATGATATTTACAAATCAATCATGTATAGCTGAACAGTATACATACGTATTGCCGGATCCATGAACAGAAATCTGTATCTCTTTTCGCCATCACCTCCTCATCTGTTAGGTCAGGGTCTTCATCTCGAATTTACGTTTCCAACAACCTGTGATTCATTAATAATATACGATTGAATAAATTAGTAAAGAAAATTACCGTAGATTATGTAAGATCTAGTTTCAGTTACTTCTCGTAGAGCCGAAAGAAATCACAATTCCATAGAATATATGAATGTGCGCGATGATACTCCTCCGCGCTTAACCAGAATTCTTCACATTTCCCACTTGGCCGACTTACAGCCGTGACTATATCCGGTACATCAATTGGATAAATAGGTGCTTCACCTTCGTCATACCGACTTACCCTTCAAAATTTGTTCTTAATATCATTAAAACCAAAACATAATACCAATATTAAATAACATACATTTTTCTATATTATCACATCAATTTACCTTCGTCTGATAGCTGTAGGAACCTGTGAGCCAAAGTAGTATTGTGAAAAGTAGGATATCTCATCATTCATATACGATTGAACAATTGATCCCGCTGGATATCTTTTGTTTTTCGCTTTTCCTTTCAAATGTTTAAAAAACCTTTCGAAAGGATACATCCACCGATATTGTACAGGACCACCAAGCTCTGCTTCGTAAGGCAAGTGGATAGGAAGGTGCTCCATCACATCAAAGAAGGATGGTGGAAATATTTTTTCCAAATTACACAAAATCATCACAATGTTCGACTTAAGAAGTTGGACGCGGCTTATATCCAATGTGCGACTGCTAAGGTCACGAAAGAATGCTCCAATCCCTACGAATAATTTTTTAATTAGTTATCTATATAAGCTTTAACAATATATATCAACATAAACATGAATTGTATATACCTGATATTGCTTGGTGCACGTTACGGGGGAGAAGTTCTGCAAATACGAATGGAAGCAATCTCTCCATAAAGACGTGACAGTCATGGCTTTTCATTCCCGAGAACTTTCCGTTATTGATGTCTACTGTACTAGCTAAATATGCAACATAGCCGTCTGGGAATTTCACTTCATTCTTCACCCACTGTAGTAACGCGTCTTTTGCTTTTGCAGTCAATCTCCAAATTGGAAATGGCGCATTCCACGAGCATCGACATGAAATTCTTTTCGAGCACAATATCTCGCAACATCTATTCTTGACTTGATGTTATCTTTTGATATGTCTTTAATATTCATAATAGTGTACATGATGTTATCGAAGAAATTTTTCTCGATATGCATTCAAGTCAAGACAATGTCGTAGATTCAAATTAATGCAATACGGTAGCTCCCAAAATATGCTTTCTTTATGCCAGTTATGCCACTCTCCATATCCGTCCGGTTTTTTCTGATGTCCGTTTCCACCACAGTCAGAAGTTTTAGGTGCCTTCGCATTCTTTACATACCGCAAAACTTCTGCTCCACTCAACAATTCTGGTGGGTAGTCGTTCAATGCGGTCTTTCCTTTTATGAAATTGACTTTATTTTTCCGCAAAGAATGATCGGTAGGCAAAAAACTTCGGTGACAGTCAAACCAACATGGCTTCCTACCAGACGGCAACTGGAAAGCATTTGTATCACACATACAAATTGGACAAGATAATTTTCCATGTGTAGTCCATCCGGACAACATACCATATGCTGGAAAATCGTTAATCGTCCATAGCAGAACCGCTTTAAGGTTGAAATTTTGATTTTAGGAAATATCATACGCCTCAACTCCGTTATTCCACAAATCCTTTAGCTCCTCGATCAGTGGTTGGAGAAACACATCTAGACTAGCACATGGATGATTTGGACCAGAATTCAAAATTGTGAGAAACAAATACTCACTCTTCATCGCCATATCAGGGGGTAAGTTGTAAGGTGTCATGATCACTGGCCACAATGAATGGTTTTTTGACATCCCAAATGGATTAAACCCGTCTGTACACAATCCTAGGTAAACATTTCGCTTTTCCTCTGCAAAACTTGGATACATTTCATTGAAATTTTTCCACTCCGCACCGTCAGATGGATGACACATAACTCCGTCTTCTGACTCGTGCTCAGCATGCCATCTCATCCATGATGCAGTCTTCTCAGATTGGTACATCCTCTTTAATCTGTCCCCGATTGGTAGGTACCACATCTTGCTGAACGGTATTTTTGTTCGTCCATGACTCTCTTTATATCTCGGTTTTTCGCAAAATTTACAATGCTCAAAATCCTCATCTTCTTTCCAGAAGAGCATACAGTTATCTATACATACATCATATGTATGATACGGCAATCCTAGCTTTCGATCAACGTTTCCGTCTCGTAATATGAACCAGTGGCCTGATTAGGCTGTGGCTCATGAACCGCGCAGCTAATGATAACTGTGAATGACCTTCCTGACATCCATCATACATCGGGGTATTTGCAGCTTCTAGCAAGTCGTAGGTTCTTCATTAACATGGTCATTACCACTCTGACCATGTTCTTGATCATGATGATAAACATTAAATGGTGTAGTACCATGAAATGCATCATTGACCATACCAGCATAAACATCCCCCCAATAACCATAATCAAATTGTTGATTACCCGTATTAAAATATTGTTCATTACTAAAATCTACATTTTCGTAATGGCTACTAGATCCTGCCCCACCAACATTATAATCCTCTCCATGTTCGGACCATACATAATATCCGGGCATAAACCCTTTACTAAGCAAATGGTCCGACACAAGTCGAGCGGGTCTTATCCTAGTTGCATTTTTGCATTTAGAACAAGGGCATATAAACTTACCATTATTCCTCAAAGCGAAGTCTTGGTTACTCGCAAAATCGATGAACTGTTGCACTCCATCCCAATAGTCGGTTGATATATTGTTGGCGCGTGGATCGATCCGGTTGTACATTCATTCTCGTGACGAATGCCACATTTTTTATTCCTCCCAAAAAAAATTTCCTCTCGAAAGGTTTTTCCTCCCAAATAGTTTTTTTCGTTTTTTTTCTCTTTTCCCTCTTAAAAATTTTTCCCTCCCAAATTATTTTTCTTTTTTCCCTCTCAAAAAATTTTCCCTCCCAAATTTTTTTCTCTTTTCCCTCTACAAAAATTTTCCCTCCTAATTTTTTTTTTTCTCTTCCGTTGATTTCTTTCTGATTTGTGAGAAATTTGAGAGTGGGGGGTGGTTCTATTTTTAGGCAGAATTTCTTGTGACAGATTTGTGACGCTCAAAAATTCGTCACAAATTTGTGACGTATTTCTTACGAATTTGCGACGCCAACTGAAAGTTAGGTGGGAGTTAGGCACGTGTTGGGTGAGAGTTAGGTGGATTATAAAAGTCGAATTAAACACGTTTACACCCACTTTTTTTTGGCCGACAGTTTTTGCGACGCACCGAAAGAGTCACAAATCCGTTACTAATTTGCGACGCCATAACTTTAGTTGCAAACGAGTCACACTTTTGTGACGTTTTTACGACAAGGTTTTTCCATCGTTAATTTGCAACGGTTTTGCAACGGTATTATTTTGCGTCACAAATCCGTTACAAATTCGTTGTAATAGCGTCACAAAAATAAGTGACGGAAAAAATCGTCACAACACGGCGTAAAATCGTCACAAATCCGTTACAAATTCTTGTAGTGTTGTCTCAATAGAAAATAAGATATCCAACTAAAAACCTAAAAGAAAAGCTTATATATTGTTCTAAAATCGAGATGGGGTCTTTTGATAACTTCTGGAAACTTCTAGGGCAAAAAAGAAATCTTCAGATTTGGAAAAGTCACGTTTCTCCTTGTCATAATAAGGTGTGTCGACCGACACATATTGACTGTGTCAATCGACACATGTATCTGACGGCAATTTAAACTCTGTCCTAGCGATTTCAGCTCTTCTTTTCACAATGCTCTAAAATACTGCATAATCAACAATTAAGCTTCGTACGTACAATGACCTGCAAAGACTCTAAAAAGATTCGAAAACGATGAAAAGACTCGATAAAATGACTTATATCATGGTCGAAACCGGCGAAAACCATGATATATCAACTCCCCCAAACTTAGCTTTTGCTTGCCGTCAAGCAAACTAGAGACTAAGAACGAAGTCAAGGTTTGAAAATCACGGGATCTTATTTATCCTTGGGAACATTGCTTCCGCTTCCTTGACTCTTTCACTGCATATAGACAAAGTACCTTTGGCGGTCACGTAATTACAACCATCTCGAATCTTAGCCTTCAAACTCATCAATTTCACATCCCCCTATTTGTCGCACACTTTATCAAAGTGATGATGGAATTCTCTCTAATAATGTCAACCAAGTGAAAGGCTAGGTGTAAAAATGGCTTTTAGTATTTACTAGAGTTACGAGTGTTTAGGGTTACCAATGCTATTTGGTGGATGCATGCATTATGCAAAATCGCAAGAGAGGAAAAAAGTCCAATTGATGCCCACAGTCTCTCATTCACTTGCGCACTTTCCTCCAAACGAAATCATGATCCATACACTCCTTATAAACACTGCTTGCTTTTGAATTACAAGCTCCAACACTTCACTCCATTCATTTGATTCCTTGGGATTTTTCTTAGAACTAGAGACTATTTAAAAACTAATCATTCCCTTTCTCTTCTGATTTTTCGTTTTTTTTTAAATTCTTTTTTTTTCCAAGAGGGGAATGATCTACATAAAGGAACATGTCTCGAAAATTACCATGATATTGCGTAAATCCCAAGGAATGCCAAGGCTCATCGTGAATCTCCATGTACTCCAACCAATGTCTCTTCCCGCTGATATGCTCAAATTTACCCTGAGCTACTCTCTCAAATTAAGAGATCAATGTAAGGGGTCGAATCACTGGGAGTTAAATCAAACAATAGGATAATTGACTTCGAATTGAGCTAAGCGAAATAAAGTAAAATAAAGGCAAAAACAATTCGAAACAGAGAAAGATTGTTGATTTCTTAAAATTCAGTTAAACAAAAAGCTAGGTTTTCAGGTAATTCTCAGGATAAATAAGAATGGCAAGTTAAACAAAATCAGGATTTAATTAAGAACCGTTCTTGAACTTAGAGCACTAAGATATAATTAACCAACTTTCGTTGCGAAAACTAACTATGCCTAAACTCTAGAAAGCCAAATTTCTTTGCGAATTCAATCAATTTAAACAAGCTTTGCCCACCTAAGATCTAGTTCAGGTTAATCATTTACACTTTCGTGTCAATCTATCAACCTAAGATATCCAATTTCGGAGTCGCGAATCCTACCAGAGTTAAAACAATCTAGGTGAATAACCAAAGAGATAATCCTAACAAGCGAGGTTAACCTAACAATTCATCTTCAATCCTTTCGAATTACCCTAAACAAGAGAACTACTCAGACATGGAAGCAAAGCAAATCATAACTGAATAATACTGCATAAAGAAAAAGAATAGGAAGAGATACAGAAGGGTTCGAAGAATCTCAAGACCGAAGTAGACTTGTCTCCCTAAAAACTCTCAAAATCTCTCTCTCAATTTGTTCAATAGAAACTAAGATAATGATCTAAAAACCTAAAAGCGAACTATATATAGTGTTTAGAATTCGTGGTGGGCTTTTCTGATGACTTCTGGTAACTTCTGGGCCGAAACGAGCAATTTTCCATTATTTTAAAAGCAATTCGTCGGCTTCTGAAAAGTGGGTGTCGTTCGACACTCGTTGGGTGTGTTGAATGACAGGTGACCATCGTGGGTGTCGATCGACACTCGTTGAGTGTGTCGATTGATAGGTGCTATCATTTCTGCTTCTCCACTTGTGAATCCGACTTCTATCTCATTTATGCTCCAAATGCACCATAATCATCAAATAAGCTTTCCACGTACAATAACCTGTTAAGACACTAAAAAGACTCGAAAACAATAAAAAGACTCGATAAAAGGACTTATATCATGGTCGAAAACCGGCGAAAACCATGATATATCAACTCCCCCAGACTTAGCTTTTGCTTGCCTCAAGCAAACTAGAGACTAAGAATGAAGTCGAGGTTTGAAAATCACGAGAACTTACTTATCCTTGAGAACATTGCTTTCTCCTCCTTGACTCTTTTGCTGCATATAAACAAAGTACCTTTGGCGGTCACGAATCTCAACCATCATAGGTTGGGCCTCAAATCTTGACCTGCAAACCCATCAGTTTCACATTCTCCTAATTGTCGTACACTTGATCAAAGTGATGATGGAATTCTCTCTAATGATATCATCCAAGTAAAAGGCTAGGTATGATGTTAAAAGGCTTTTGGTGTTTCAGTGGTGATAAAAGTGTTTAGGGTTACCGGATTTTATTTGGTGGATGCACACATTATGCATAAACACAAGAGAGAGACTGGTCCAGTTGATGCCCACAGTTTCTCATTCACATTGCACTCCCTCCTCCAAAATGTTATGAGGAACCAAACACCACCGTATAATAACATGTTCCACTATCCACATCCATTCTCTCCATTGTAGAGGCTAGAGACTTATAAAAATGATCATTCCCCTTTCCCTTACTAAATTTTCGAAATTTGTTTTTTTTTTTTTTTTTTCATAACTAAGGGGGGAAATGATCTTCATAGGGGTTAGAGCATACACAATGGTGATCCAATGTGGGAATCATTAGGTTTAATTTAATATAAAATGTATTAGTTGATACTTAAATTGACACTTAAGTGTATTTAGTATTTATTGGTGATTCTCAATAATTTGATTAAAAATAATGAAAATAATAAATGTTTAAAAAAAAACAAATTTTAAGAAAAAAATTATTTTATGAAAAATAATCAAATTACCATATATAAACATAATTGTTTTTATAAAATCACAAATTTATTATGGTTCATAACCTCGCAAACTTGAATTACAAATGGTAAAAATAAAGTAAAACATAAAATCGCATATAGTAAAATACGGAAAAGATAAAAATAAAACATATAAAAATATGATGCATAGACTTCTTAACTCGGGTCTATTGTCCAGCTCTGCTAAATTTGTGCCAAATATGCTCGACCAAATCAGCTTTCAATTGTAGATGCATTTTTTTCTCACGAACCCGAGCTCGATTCGCCAACATATTATTCGCAATTGTGGATGTTGTTCTAGCAAACGCGTAACTGACTCGTTGTGAAGTCGAGGTTCCTTCTTCTCGTGTGAAATCTAGTGGGTTTGTTTTATTCTTTTCATCCCGTTCGTCTTCTACTATCATATTGTGCAATATGATACATGCTTTCATTATCTTTCCTATCTTGACCTCATCCCAACTAAGAGCTGGGTTTTTTATAATTTCAAATCGAGCTTGCAATAACCCAAAAGCACGCTCGACATCTTTTCTTACACCTTCTTGATGAGTAGCGAACAATGAAGCTTTTGAACCTTGGGGTTGAGAAATCGATTGGATGAAAGTTGCCCATTTCGGATAGATACTGAAACGACCCGACCCGTTTTTTTTTTAAACAATAAACCCTTGGTCTCGGACTAGCATTCTCATAAATGCTATCCTCAACAACCAAGCAAACACACAAATTACACTACAGCGAATAACAATAAACCATATAACCAATTTCATTAAAAACCGGTTCAACAACCACATCACGATAACAATTCCACTATCCAGCAACTTAACAGCGGTTCTAACATAATAAAGGAAAACAACAAGAAACACCCAACTCGAGACCCTAGATCATCTCTCTCTTCG
The DNA here is from genome assembly GCA_900128785.1 of Arabis alpina. Lineage (NCBI taxonomy): Eukaryota > Viridiplantae > Streptophyta > Magnoliopsida > Brassicales > Brassicaceae > Arabis > Arabis alpina. Next base: position 21,627,158 of record LT669791.1, read on the forward strand.
TAGCCGTGATTCCACAATCTCAATTTGCCTTTACCTGCATCACATGGGAAAAAGAGATGCGTGAGTATTATCATAAATACTCAGTGAGACGGTCATCCCATCTACGACTGCGCACTCAGGCACGATGGACCGCTCAGGCAAACATACAACAAAAATAGCACACAACACATAGGCTCAACAACAGCCAATCAGACAGGCTGTCGATTGACACTACCACTAGGTGTCGATCGACACCTTCTGTACATGCATGTCGATCGACACAACCTCTAGGTGTCGATCGACGGCTTGTCCACTGGCTGTTGTTCAACACACCTTACGTGTGTCGTTCGACAGCCTCCGTGCTGGTCTGTCGTTCGACACACCTCGTGTGTGTCTTTCGACATGCATTGCGCAGAATCCTGGGAAATCCGTAATAATCCTCTCGGATCGATTCCTCCTCTGCGTCAACACGAAAACCTGCACGAAAACAACAATCACACACAACCAGCAAGAATCCACAGTCTCAACCAACACCACAAGATTAAACAATTTGTTCCAAACCTATCACCAAGCAACCCTAACGAATCCACCGGCCCAGAAGCCGTGGTCACGCACTTACCTTGGATTTTCGATTGAAATTGATGGGAATTGAGGCTAGAAACAAAATCAGCTACAACCACTACGAAATTCCACTCCAAATCGATCAAGAACAAAACTCTAACTCACAAAACTATAAGGAACAAGAAAAACTCCTCTCTGACTCTATTGACCTGATATTGAGACTTGGTTTCGATCACAATGCGGCCAAAAAGACTTAAATACGAACTCTAGTTTTCCCCCAAACCGGCCGGTCCAACTGAACGACTAAAATCGAACCAGAAAACCAACCTCTTAAAGGCCCTGTCGATTGACACACACTAACGACAACCCCTTAAGAGCCCTGTCGATCGACATACACCACGTGTCTCGATCGACAGCCCCTCCATTTTCCTCAAAAATGGTTCACGGGCGTCACAATTCTCCCCTTCTAAAACTGGATTCGTCCTCGAATCCTCAAACTCAGCCCACAAGGCTAACTTCCTGGCCAACCTGCCAGTAACACCAGAGACTACATCTCCCATACCTTCTCGAGGCTCACATCCGTCCTATGCATATAGACCCATCTCAGACATTGATCGCTCATAGCTCATAACCACACCCTCTAACTATCGGGATCGTCACCCCTCAAGTCCTCGGTGCCTCGTATCAACCCACCTCAGTCCACGCAGTCCTGACCATGTCTGATACGAAATATCTCCATACCCCTCAACCTTTAGAACACATAGTCCATCAATCTCTCGGTATGCAGGGAACCCACACATCCCCAGGAGAGACACAACTCTCAAAGATCTGCCATAGATCACAATCTCCCAAAAGCTATCTCCATACCCTCACGTTCCCAGTCCACGCAGTCCTGGCAAATGATCGGTATGCAGGGAACCCACACTTCCCCTGGACGAACCAACTCTAGACGTCTATAATGCACCTCTAGCCGGAACCACCTCCCAAGGTCTCAACATGATACTCCCAACCCGGAATACCATCACAACATGATCCTCACAAATCACCTGGACCATCCATCACACCGGATGTCCGTGCAGAGTCTCTTCGGAACTAGACAGTTCTAACCACCGTAAAACTTCTATTCCGAGACTCTTTCACACATACACACTCAACCCGTTAGAGTTCCTACCGACACTGGCAAGTTCTATTCACAATAAAACTTCCATTCCGAGGTTCTCTAACCACAAACCCATGACTAACAAGTCAAAAACATAAGAATACACAACTAGAAAAATGTCATAATCATCACAACTCAATGAAAATACATAATCCATAACCAAAGACCTCACCACACACGGTGACTACAACAGAAAAACTGAAACTGGAAAAACCACATAGAAAAACGAATTCACTCTTCGGCTTGCTTCTCGAACCACTTCCTGAACTTTGTTTTCATCTTTGCCTGTGGTTCCCAAGTCTCCTCCTGAATACCGTCACAGTCCCACAAGACTCTCAACAACGACACTCTCTTCCGGCGCAGAACCTTGATACTTCTCTCAAGAATCCTAACCGGCCTCATCCCAACAGACAGATTAGGCTGAAGATCTGCAGGAATCGTCACGACTACCTCCTCAGATGCATGCAAACATCTCCTGAGCTTCGAAACATGAAACACAATATGGAATTTCTCCATGATCAGAGGCAGCTCCAACCGATAAGCAACTGGTCCCACTCGCTCCACGACCCGGAACGGACCCATGTACCTCGTATTCAGCTTATCCTCAGATATGGACCTGTTCAGACCCCGCATCATAGCCATCTTGAGATACACTCGATCTCCGACTGCAAACTCCAACTCTTTCCTTCTCCTATCGGCATAACTCTTCTGCCAATCTTCAGCTTCTTTCATGTTCAACTTCACAACCCAGATCTTCTCCGTCGTCTCCTGAACAAAATCTGCACCAAAAATGCTCTGCTCTCCCACTTGGGTAAAACATAGCGGTGTACGACATGGCCTCCCATACAACGCCTCAAAAGGAGCCATACCAATACTCACCTGAAAATTGTTGTTATATGCGAACTCCACCAAACTCAAGTAATCCGCCAAATGACCACCCCAATCTAGCACACACATCCTCAACAGATCCTCCAGTGTCTGGATCGTCCTTTCGGACTGCCCATCCGTCTGAGGATGATTAGCTGTACTCATGTGCACCTTAGTTCCCATCTCAGCCTGAAAAGCTCTCCAAAACACAGAAGCAAACCTCAGATCTATTTCCGACACAATGCCCGCTGGCACACCATGCAACCTTACAATTTCCTTCACATACTTCTTAGCCAAGACCTCAGCTCCATCCGTCTTCTTAATGGCAAAAAAATGTGCTGACTTAGTCAGTCGATCCACAATCACCCAAATCGCGTCATAGGTCCGAGAGACCGGCAACCCTACCACGAAATCCATGGTAATCATGTCCCACTTCCACTCTGGAATGGGTAAACTCTGCAATAAGCCCCTAGGAACCTGATGCTCAGCCTTCACCAGCTGACAAATGTTGCATGCTGCAACCCAATCTGCCACATCTCTCTTCATCCCGACCCAATGATAATACCGCTTTAGATCCCGATACATCTTAGTCGCTCCCGGATGAATCGAAAACTTGCTCGCGTGAGCCTCTCTCAGAATATCCTACCTCAAGTCCTCATCCTTAGGCACACAGACTCGTCCATGCACCAAGATAGTCCCGTTAGCAGAAACCTGATACTCGGAACCAGCAGCCTTAGAGAGATCAATCAACACCTGATCCTTCTCCTGAGCTACTCGGATCCTGCCCAAAAGATCCGCCTGATCAGCTGCCGCTAACCCCAACGGCTCCTCTGAAGCATGCTCACAAGAGTCTCCACATCCCGCTCCTGAAAAGAATCATACCGTCTCCGACTAAGAGCATCTGCCACAGTGTTAGCCTTACCAGGATGGTAAACAATGTCCAAGTCGTAATCCGGTAACAACTCCGACCATCGCCTCTTTCGTTCATTCAAATTCTACTGAGTAAAGATGTACTTCAAATTATGATGATCAATGAACACCTGAACTCTGCCACCATACATATAAGACCTCCAAATCTTCAACGCAAAGATCACTGCAACTAACTCTAAGTCATGAACAGGATAATTGCCCTCATGCTTCCTCAACTGCCTTGAAGCATACGCAATCACCTTACCCTGCTGCATCAACACACAATCCAAACCAACTCCCGAAGCATCTGTATACACCATATAAGGCAAACCCAGCTCAGGCAACGCTAATACTGGTGTACTAGTCAACATCGTCTTCACCTTCGCGAAACTCAGCTCACAATCAGCAGACCACACGAAAGGAACATCCTTCCCCGTCAACTTCGTCATAGACTGAGCCATACTTGCAAAACCTTTGACGAATCTCTGATAATAACCTGCCAACCCAAGAAAACTTCTGATCTCAGTAGCATTCCTCGGTCTAGGCCAATCTCGGATAGACTGAATCTTCGTGGGATCCACATAAACTCCCTCTGCAGAAACGATGTGACCCAGAAATCCCATCTCTCTCTGCCAGAAACTACATTTGCTCAACTTAGCAAACAACTTCTGTTCTCGCAACTTCTCAAGAACTTTCCTCAGATGAACCTCATGCTCCTCAAGACTTGATATGCTCAAATTTACCCTGAGCTACTCTCTCAAATTAAGAGATCAATTGTAGTACTTAGGGGTCGAATCACTGGGAGTAAAATCTAACGATAGGATTTGTGACTTCAAATTCGGCTAAGTAAGATAATATAAAATAAAGACAAAAGCAAATTGAAACAGAGAAAGATTGTTGATTTAAAATTCAATTAAACAAAGTGCTAGGCTTTTGGGTAATTCTCAGGATGAATCAGAATTGCAGGTTTAAACAAAATCAGGATTTAATTAAGAACCGTTCTAGAACTTGGAACACTAATGTATAATTAACCAACTGTCGTTGCGAAAACTAACTATGTCTAAACCCTAGAAAACCAAATTTCTTTGCGAATTCAATCAATTTAAACAAGCATTAAATTCAAGTCCAATTTGTTCACAAAATCCCTAAACCAAATTTCTTTGCGAGTAAGTAATTTTGCTCACCTAAGATCTAGTTCTGGCTAATCAATTACACTTTCGTGTCAATCTATCAACCTAAGATATCTAAATTCAGGGTCGCGAATCCTAAACCAGAGTTAAAGCAATCTAGGTGAAGAACCTAACAGATAATCCTAACAAGTGAGTTTACCCTAACAATTCATCATCATTCCATTCGAACTACCCTAAACCTAACAAGCAAACTACTCAGACATGGCAGCAAAGCAAATCATAACTGAATAATAATGCATAAAGAAAGAGTAAAAGAAGAATTACAATAGGGTTCGAAGAATCTCAAAGTAATGAAGTAAACTTGTCTCCCTAAAAACCCTAAAAATCTCTCTCTAAACTTTGTTAAGTAAAATCTAAGTCCCTCGATCTAAAAACCTAAAATAAACTATTTATAGAGGTAAAACTCGTGGTGGGCTTTTATGACGGTCTATTGTAGCTCTCGGCCCATTAACTGGCGAATTTCCTTCTTTAAAACGTATTTGAGTTGGTTTCTGCGCTGGCCTGTCGATCGATCGTCTATGTGTCTGTCGATCGACAGGCTGTAGTGTAGCTGTCGATCGATCGTCCTTCTTTGGGCTGTCGATCGACAGGCTGCTTCATATCAACTTCTTTTCTTGCAAAATCCGGCTCCAACCTTGTTTACGCTTCAAAATGCACCGTATTCACCATATAAGCTCCTCACGTGTAATAACCTGTTAAGACACTAAAAAGACTCGAAATACAACGAAAAGACTCGATAAAAGGACTTATATCATGGTCGAAAACCGGTAAAAACCATGATATATCAACTCCCCCAGACTTAGCTTTTGCTTGCCCTCAAGCAAACTAGAGACTAAAACTGAAGTTGAGGTTTGAAAATCGCGAGAACTTACTTATCTTTGGGAACATTGCTTTCGCTTTCTCGACCCTTTCGCTGCATGTAAACAAAGTATCTTTGGCGGTCACGAATCTCAACCATCATAGGTTGGGCCTCAAATCTTAACCTGCAAACCCATCAGTTTCACATCCTCCTAACTGTCGCACACTCGATCGAAGTGATGATGGAATTCTCTCCAATGATATCAACCAAGTAAAAGGGCTAGGTGTGATGTAAAAGGCTTTTGTGTTTAAGTGGAGCTAAAGAGTGTTTAGGGTTACCGGATTCTATTTGGTGGATGCAGACATTATGCATAATCACAAGAGAGAGTCGGGTCCAGTTGATGCCCACAGTTTCTCATTCACATTGCACTCCCTCCTCCAAAACGTTATCAGGAACCAAACACCTTCATATAATCACGTTCCACTTTCCACATCCAACTTCTTCATTCTTTGGGACTTTTCTTTTGAAGCTAGAGACTTATTTAAATAATCATTTCCCTTTCCCTTACTTATTTTTCGAAATAAAAGTAATTTTTTTTTTTTTTTTTTTTTTTTTTTTTTTTTTTTTTTTCCAAGACTCTAAGGGGGGAAATGATTTTACAAAGATATTAGTCTCGAAAATTACCATTGTTGTGTATTAAATCCCAAGGAATGCTCAGCATTTCTGCTCTCTTTCAAGTACTCCTACCAAATCCTTTTCCTGTGCAATTTTTGTGAATGAAAAACTGCGTCGGACCTCTTTCTCTCCGGAGTTTATACACATGCCTGCACATAAAACTAAGGAAAAGAGACTGCATGAGGCTTGAACAAAAGGTTAAGGTTAGGGGTTGGGTACCAACTAAAAAATGAGCTGGCCATTCAGGATCAACAAAGAGTGGTAAAGAGAATAAGGAGTCCTGAATGTTTTACTGTCGTGATATCATCAAAGAGAATATAGCGAAATGGAGATCAAGTGTGCTAGTCTGGAGTTTGATCTACTTCGTTCTGCAATTTGCGATAAGAGGGGAACCTGTACTATCATCTAATTTCGAATTCGTTCCATCCAAAGGCTTCATCGCAGCAGCTAAAAGTTTCAAAAACTAAGCTTTATTCCTAAGAAAGATCATTGTTCCCTACATTTTGACTCAATAAAAACAAATTTTTGACTCCAAAATAGAAAACAATGTTAGTAACTACCGCCCCCAGACTTAAACAACACTGTCCCAGTGTTATTAAATCTGAGATTGGTGAAAAGAAAAAGAAAAAGTCAGAAAATTTGTGAAAAGAATGAAATGCGGACCTGTTCTGCTGGCCTGTCGATCGATCAACACAAGGTGTGTCGATCGACAGGGCTTCATGAGGCTGTCGATCGACAACCACCAGGTCTGTCGATCGACAGGTTCGTCGAAAATCTGAAATCTTGGCTTTGACGACTTATGTTTGTTGGAGAAATCTAAAGAAAAACTGAAGATCACTGAAACAAAATATCATCAAATACCACAGCAAAGAGTCGCAAACAACAAGTTCCACAAATTTTGAAAAGGCAAACAGAAACAAAGAACTAACTAACTCTAATAAAGAAAAATGACTCAAGTGAAAAGAAAAACTTACAGGTGGGTTGCCTCCCACCAAGCGCTTGTTTTCAGTCATTAGCTTGACTGCGGATGATGTTCAGGCTGGAGGTGGATCACTGAAATGCACTCCCCCAGACTTGCAAGGAACTATACCAGGAAAGAGCTTCATAGTATTATGCAGCATCTTTTGGACAACTACCTCTCCCTTCTCCCTTAACTCCAAAGGAATGACAATTCTGAACTTGGAGAATGCTTTAGAGGTCTTTCTGCTCTTCACCTTGGGGGACTCATCGCACTTAGAACTGGCATGAATGTTGACATCACGGCGTGGAATGGGAGGAGCCAACTTGAGAACGTTTTGAACCTTCTTCGTCTCTTTTTCAAAACCCAGCGTATCTCTAACATTGACACTCATACAAGAAGCTGCTGTGACAAGAACCGAAGGATAGAAGACTTTCTTGTTGATGTTCGAGAAGGAGATTCGCTTATTAGGAAAATCCACCATTGCTCCCACTGTTGCAAGGAACTCCGCCCCAAGAACCAAGGGTTTACAGATATCATCATTTCTCTCAATGATGTAGAAGTCCGTAGGAACAAGACAATCTCCTATTTGAATCGATACGTCAGGAATGAAACCTTTAGAAATCGTACATGATCTATCTATGAGCTCGATAGGAGTCCTTAAGGGTTGTAACTCCAAGATTCCTAGCTTCTTTGCAACAGCCTCACACATAACATTCACATTTGCTCCTGTGTCGCATAGAGAATCCTTCAAGTCTACACCATTGATCGAACAAGGAACCACAAACATTCCCGGATTCAACAACTTTGGCAGCTTCCTCAATGATGTTGGAACTTGTTTCCCTTTCTCCTTAGGTGCTTTGTCACTACCTTGGTCGGTGCATGCAGTGTACAGACTCCTTGGGTACGGAATCTTAGGCTTGTAGACACGTTCAATGGCAGTTTCAGACTGACATTCGAAAATTTCTGCATTTTTCGGGGCTGTCGATCGACAACCACCGGGTCTGTCGATCGACAGGGCTGCTGAAGTCGTGTTCGTGCAGAAATTATCTGTAGCTGTCGATCGACAACCACCAGGTCTGTCGATCGACAGGGCCTCTGCGAACTTAGAATCTAGGTTCTCACACTTCCCAATTGTTGGAATCACTTGTGCTTCACTCTTCAACGTGATTGAATTGGAGAAATGCTTTGGGTTCATGTCAGATTTCCCTGGAAGACGACCTTCTTGTCTCTTTACATTTTCAGCAGTCTGAGCAACCTGAATATCAAGCTTCTTCAAGTGAATGTTGATAGCTTCTATTTTTCCATTAAGATCGGTGTAGAGACTGTCAATCTTCCCATTGAGATTTACCGTTAGGGTTTGTTGCCCCTCAAGAAGCTGTTCGAACATCCTCTTCACGTCACTTTCTGAAGACTTAGAGGGAATCGGTTGATACGATGAAGATCCGTAGTTCCTCTGATTGTAGTTGTTGTATCCTTTGTTCTCTGACTGATTCCCATACCGCTGATTCTGGTAACCATTCTGGTTGATGTAATTAACATCTTCCTCAACGATGTCAGCTCCATTTGTTTGACCAGCTCCTCGTCTCCTTTCCTCATCAATCTTCTTTGTACTATTGCTAGTAGACACGTTCTTTATGAGCTCAAGGCAATCAGTTGGGAATCTGGTCTTGAAGTTCCCATTACTCGCAGCATCTAAAGCCATCTGATGCTTCCAATCCACTCCTCTGTAGAAGATACCCAGCAGTTGAACTTCTGTAAATCCGTGATGAGGACAATCTCTCTGATATCCTTTGAACCTTTCCCATGCAGCCTTGAAAGACTCTGTCATATTCTGAGCGAATGTTTGGATCTTGGCTCGTAAATCCTCTGAACGTGACTCATCATAGAAGTGACTGAGGAAAGCATTCTTTATATCGTTCCAAGTGGTCAGTGAGCCCGGCTCCAACTGCTTCAGCCAGTAGGCTGCATCCCCAGCTAGAGAGTGTGGGAATAGCTTACAGAAGACGTAATCGAGAGACACCCCATTTGCCTTGATGCTAGATGCGAGGTCTTCGAACCTCTCAAGATGATCCATGGGATGTTCTGTATGATGTCCATGGAATTGATGCTGAGCCACTAGTGAGAAGAAAGCAGGCTTCAGCTCAAAGTCCTGCCTAGCGAATCCAGGAGCTCGGATCGCTGCCCTGTTAGCATAGTACTCTTCAGGTCGGTTGTAATCACCCAAAGTGCGTCGGTTCACTACAACTTCCCTAGCTTGACGATTCGCCTGAGCCAGATGCTCGATCTCAGCGCGCTGGCGCTCCAACTCAACCCTTTGATGATCTAGTTCAGCACGCTCTGCTGCAATCGGATCCTCAAACTCGATGATATTACCAGCTTCATCAATTGGGTCTCCCTGATTGTTGTATCGATTACCATCTCGATCAACATTCTCTCCTTCAGCATTCCGAAAAACTAGTACAGCTCGATTAACCATCTTAGCCAACTGAAACACAAAAACAAAAGAAAACGCGTAAAAACGAACAAAAATAACTTAGTCAGAATTCTAGAATCAAAATCCTATGGAAGATTTTGACTCCCCGGCAACGGCGCCAAAATTTGATATGCTCAAATTTACCCTGAGCTACTCTCTCAAATTAAGAGATCAATTGTAGTACTTAGGGGTCGAATCACTGGGAGTAAAATCTAACGATAGGATTTGTGACTTCAAATTCGGCTAAGTAAGATAATATAAAATAAAGACAAAAGCAAATTGAAACAGAGAAAGATTGTTGATTTAAAATTCAATTAAACAAAGTGCTAGGCTTTTGGGTAATTCTCAGGATGAATCAGAATTGCAGGTTTAAACAAAATCAGGATTTAATTAAGAACCGTTCTAGAACTTGGAACACTAATGTATAATTAACCAACTGTCGTTGCGAAAACTAACTATGTCTAAACCCTAGAAAACCAAATTTCTTTGCGAATTCAATCAATTTAAACAAGCATTAAATTCAAGTCCAATTTGTTCACAAAATCCCTAAACCAAATTTCTTTGCGAGTAAGTAATTTTGCTCACCTAAGATCTAGTTCTGGCTAATCAATTACACTTTCGTGTCAATCTATCAACCTAAGATATCTAAATTCAGGGTCGCGAATCCTAAACCAGAGTTAAAGCAATCTAGGTGAAGAACCTAACAGATAATCCTAACAAGTGAGTTTACCCTAACAATTCATCATCATTCCATTCGAACTACCCTAAACCTAACAAGCAAACTACTCAGACATGGCAGCAAAGCAAATCATAACTGAATAATAATGCATAAAGAAAGAGTAAAAGAAGAATTACAATAGGGTTCGAAGAATCTCAAAGTAATGAAGTAAACTTGTCTCCCTAAAAACCCTAAAAATCTCTCTCTAAACTTTGTTAAGTAAAATCTAAGTCCCTCGATCTAAAAACCTAAAATAAACTATTTATAGAGGTAAAACTCGTGGTGGGCTTTTATGACGGTCTATTGTAGCTCTCGGCCCATTAACTGGCGAATTTCCTTCTTTAAAACGTATTTGAGTTGGTTTCTGCGCTGGCCTGTCGATCGATCGTCTATGTGTCTGTCGATCGACAGGCTGTAGTGTAGCTGTCGATCGATCGTCCTTCTTTGGGCTGTCGATCGACAGGCTGCTTCATATCAACTTCTTTTCTTGCAAAATCCGGCTCCAACCTTGTTTACGCTTCAAAATGCACCGTATTCACCATATAAGCTCCTCACGTGTAATAACCTGTTAAGACACTAAAAAGACTCGAAATACAACGAAAAGACTCGATAAAAGGACTTATATCATGGTCGAAAACCGGTAAAAACCATGATATATCAAGACTCTTCGAATACACCAAAATGTCATCGATGAAGATAATCACGAACTCATCCAGATACTCCTGGAAAATTCCGTTCATCAACCTCATAAATGCCGCCGGTGCATTCGTCAACCCGAATGGCATAACTACAAACTCAAAATACCAAGACCGAGTCCTGAAAGCCGTCTTCCGGACATCTGCTTCGTCGATATAAATCTAGTGATAACCGGATGCTAAGTCAATCTTGGAGAACCAAGTAGCCCCTCTCAACTGATCCAACAACTCATCAATTCTCGGAAGAGGATACTTGTTCTTCACAGTGACTCGGTTAAGCCCTCGATAATCGATGTACAACCGGAAACTACCATCTTTCTTCTTTACAAACAACACCGGTGCTCCCCACGGTGAAGTACTCGGCCGAATGAAACCCTTCTCCAACAAATCTTCCAACTGCTTCTTCAGTTATGCCAACTCTACTGGAGCCATTCGATAAGGCGCCTTAGACAACGGCGTCGTTCCGGGCTCTAACTCAATCGTGAAAGGATCAGACTGAGACGGCGGTAATCCCTGCAACGATTGAAAGACATCCTCGAAATCCCGAACAACCCAAATATCTCTCACAACAACCCCACCAACAGCCTCCGGCATTACAATCGTGGCTAAGTAAGCCTCGCAACCCTTCTCAATCATCGCCTCAGCTTGAACAAGCAAGATCACAAGACTACTTGAAGTCGGTGACAATTCAGATGAACTCTGTACCGATTCAACCAATCCATACCCAGGATAACATCGTACAATTCCACCGGACTAATCACCAAGTCTGCCGGCATCAACTCGCCAGCTACCAGAATATCCACATCCTTCGCCCGACCATGAGTAGCCAGAAATTCTCCTATAGCAACCATAACCGGTCTAGTCCGCTCACCAGCGTCACTCCGAATACCACTTCTCTCAGCATGATCCGGAGTAATAAAGCAATTTGATGCTCCAGAATCAAACAACACGTGGGACTCACACCCGCCCACAAACAAGGTCCCTACACAAATCTCATGTGCTAAGCAACCTAACTTTCTATCACAAGGTAAACAATCAAAACAAACACAAAAATTCTACACTACTAAATTTACAAGTCTGAATTAGAGAGTTTACCTGTGATCAGCCTCGAGCTCGGCTCACCCGGCGCTGCAATAGCCGGCAGACGCTGCATCACCGCAATGTGCTCCACAGGCTGCACTGTCCCATACTTTGCCACTGGCTGCACAACTGCCACTGCCATCTGCTGCAACTTGGGACAGTTCAACCTGAAGTGCCCCGGCTCCCCACACTGGTTACAAGTCCGAGCCGCTCGTGCCTCACTCTACTTAGGGCAGCTCGCCTTCTTGTGGTCCAAGGTTCCACAACCAAAGCTCCCACTTCCTCTTCTGTCCCTGCGCAGGCTTGCCGCATTTGCTACGACCTACCTGCTGCACTTGCTGCTGAGGCCTCCGAGGCTGAACAGCTGGAACAACTACCGCAACCTGCTCCCTCAGATCCTCCTCGATCTGTGCAACCATCTCTACCAGCTCCACTCTAAACTCAAACATGATGCCTGTGCACCGAGTCCTCAAATCTGGTCGAAGTCCCCTCATGAACCTCCGAATCTGAGCTTGCTCATCCTCCAGACTCCTACCAGCATAACTCCGCGTCATACTCTCGAACCGACATCGCGCCCTGAGTCAACTCCAAGAACCCTGCCTCGAGCTTATCCAATGCCTCCTGAGGGAAGAACTTGGCGTTAAACTCCGCCACAAAATCTGCCCAAGATATCACAGTCCGAGCACGCCTCGCTGCAACACCCCTCCACCAGAGATGTGCATCACCGTCCAAATAATGGACTGCCAGATCAACCATGTATCCCTTGGGATACCTGATCGAGCAAAAATTCCGCTCTAACCTCATCCGCCACTCATCAGCCTCCTCAGGCTTACCACCTCCTGCAAAAGAACCCGTACCGATTCTCAGCATCTGCTCCATCATCAGAATAAATGACGGAACCTCCTCAGCAACCGCAGCCCTCAGCTGCACCTCTGCCACTCATGGCAACACTGGAGCCTGCACTGGCACCGCACCCGGTAACCGCTCCAACAACTGCCTTAATAAGTCAGCCAGACGATCATCACCAGCCTGGGCTACTCATGCGGCCACACCCGCACCCCCAGCTGCGCCAACACCACCAACACCACCAGCCTCAACGGGACCCAACCCAGCCCCAACAGGACCCACACCGTCCCCCACACTGGCAGTCACACTGGCGGATTGACCATCATGCAAATTATGCTGAACTGTCGCAGCCCCTCGCGTGGAACTCTTAGCCTCACTCAAGACAGGATCATCTACAAGTCCACGACCCCTACCTCGGCCTCCACGCCCACGCCCTCTAGCAGTCCTAGCCATCTCTCTTCACTTAACAAGGTACCCAGCTAAGAACTAGAAAGACCAACAATAATCATAAAACTCACTTACCGTGGAATCTCATTGAAGGCTCGAAGGAAAATGATCTAGAACCCCAAACTCCCAGAATTGCAAAATTTACCAAATTACAATCCTAGCAGTTCTAGCCCGTCCTAAAACCGGATCGCTCTGATACCAAACTGAAACGACCCGACCCATTTTTTTTAAACAATAAACCCTTGGTCTCGGACTAGCATTCCCATAATTGTTATCCTCAACAACCAAGCAAACACACAGATTACACTACAGCGGATAACAATAAACCATATAACCAATTCCATTAAAAACCGGTTCAACAACCACATCACGATAACAAGTCCACTATCCATCAACCTAACAGCGGTTCTAACACAATAAAGGAAAACAACAAGAAACACCCAACTCGAGACCCTAGATCATCTCCCTCTTCGTAGCCGTAATTCCACGATTACAATTTGCCTATACTTGCATCACATGGGAAAAAGAGATGCATGAGTATTATCATAAATACTCAGTGAGACGGTCATCCCATCTACGACTGCACACTCACGCATGGGGACCGCTCAGGCAAACATACAACAAAAATAGCACACAACACATAGGCTCAACCACAGCCAATCAGGCAGGCTGTCGATCGACACTACCACTAGGTGTCGATCGTTAGCTTCTGTACATGCCTGTCGATCGACACAACCTCTAGGTGTCGATCGACAGCTTGTCCACTGGCCGTCGTTCGACACACGTAAGGTGTGTCGTTCGACAGCCTCCGTACTGGTCTGTCGTTCGACACACCTCGTATGTGTCGTTCGACAGGCCCTGCGCAGAATCCTGGGAAATCGATCATAATACTCTCGGATCGATTCCTCCTCTGCGTCAACACGAAAACAAAAATCACACACAACCAGCAACAATCCATAGTCTCAACCAACACCACAAGATCAAACAATTCGTTCCAAACTTATCACCAAGCAACCCTAACGAATCCACCGGCCCAAAAGCCATGGTCACGCACTCACCTTGGATTTTCAATAGAAATTGATGGGAATTGAGGCTAGAAACGAAATCAGCTACAACCACCACGAAATTCCACTCCAAATCGATCAAGAACGAAACCCTAACTCACAAAACTATCAGGAACAAGAGAAACTCCTCTCTGGCTCTTTTCCACTGATTTTGAGACTTGGTTTCGATCAGAATGCGGTAAAAAAGACTTAAATACGAACCCTAGTTTTCCCCCAAACCGGTCCGTTCCAACTGAACGACTAAAATCGAACCAGAAAACCGACCTCTTAAAGGCCCTGTCGATCGACACACACTACGTGTGTCGAACGACAGCCCCTTAAGAGCCTTGTCGATCGACATACACCACGTGTGTCGATCGACAGCCCCTCCATTTTCCTCAAAAATGGTTCACGGGCGTCACATATACCATCTGTGAGATAGTAAGCCATATTGTATTCGCGATCATTAACAGTGTAGTTGACCTTTGGAGCTCGACCTTCTAATATATCATCAAATACTGGTGAGCGTTCAAGAACATTGATATCATTAAGAGTACCTGGAAGTCCAAAAAATACGTGCCAAATCTAGAGATCTTTTGAAGCCACTGCTTCTAGCACGACTGTGGGTTTTCCATGTGCTCATGAATATTATCCTTTCCAAGCCGTCAGACAATTCATCCACTGCCAATGCATACAATCAATGCTTCCTACCATTCCCGGAAATCCCCGAGTCTCTCCAATTTCCAGCAACCGTTGGAGATCCTCTACTATTGGCCTTCTCAGGTACACATCTTCGAATAAAGTTATAACTCCATCCATAAGTAGTCTAAGCATTGGGCGGCCGTTGTTGTGCTGATCCGGAGGTATACATTCATCGCATCAGCTGAAAGACCATATGCTAGTCTTCGAATCGCCGCTGTACATTTTTGTAGAGGAAACAGGCCAGGTCTACCGGTAGCATCTACTCTCTGCTCAAAGTGTGGCACCTCATTGGCGAGTCGATCAACAATACGTAAGAACAATGGCTTGTGCATTCTAAAACGTCGTAGAAATTTATCAGCGGGATAAACTGGATGGTCACTACAATAGTCATTCCATAATTGAATATGGCCCTCCTCGCGTCTTCTTTCGATAGTGATTCGGTTTTTCTTTCTTTTTCCGCCGCTTCTTGTTGCATGATTTCTTCTAACCATTCTTGATAGCCTTGATCATAAAGTTGATCGAAAGATTCTTCCCAAATTTGTTCGCAATTCTCGTAATTTTCATAAAAATTAGGATCATTGTTTGGGTTAGAAGCCATGGTTTTGTGAATTTAAAAAAACTTGTTTGGTAATTTAGAAAAATTTGTGAATAAGAAGATAAAGCAATATAAAGGTTTGTAAACAAGAATAAGGTTTGTAACAAAGAAGAAAGAAGAGAAGGTTTGTAACAAAGAAGAAAGAAGAAAGTTTTTCTTTACTTTCCATCTCCTCCTTCTTTACCTTCCACATCCCATCAATAACCTTTAGGGTTTGAGAACTCCCCTTTGCCTCTTCAATCTTCCCCTTACCTCTCTTCTTCTCTTGCATCTTCGCCGCCTTAACACCAATGGGTCTCTCCTCTGTCTCGTCCTCCACATTAAAGACGGTGTTCGAGGTAGAGGTATCATCTAGCTTAGATCTTTTGGAGGTTTCTTGAGTTTTATCAGTGATCAAACTACACCATTTATGCTCAGTTTTGAGGATACTCCAAATATGTTCCAAGTTAAACTTTAAGCTGTGATCGGAGTAGTACATCTCGTGAGCTGCCTCCACATAATTTTG
Organism: Arabis alpina; assembly: GCA_900128785.1. Lineage (NCBI taxonomy): Eukaryota > Viridiplantae > Streptophyta > Magnoliopsida > Brassicales > Brassicaceae > Arabis > Arabis alpina. The sequence goes on from LT669791.1 coordinate 21,643,362, forward strand.
ATCATTCCATCCACTGTGGTAGGTATGATTGACATACTCATAACAACCATTAAAGTTGCTAACTGTCTCACTCATTTTCGTCCACTTCTACTTACATACATTGGCATACCTCTTGGGAAATTTGGCAACAGTAGGATTTGCAGCATGTTATGCTGCAACCCTTTGCCAAAAGGTTCCTCCTTTCTGCTCATTACCCACTATTGGATCTTTAGAGGTGTTTAACCAAGCACCTACAAGTGCTATCTGTTCTGACACTTTCCATCTCACATTATTTTGGGGTTTTTTAGCTTAATGTGTTTGGTTAGAAAGAGAAGGCGTTTGGTTTGAAGGAGAAGGTGTTTTGTTAGAAGGAGAAAGTGTTTGGTAATAGGTTTGTGGAGACATCATCTCTGTTGGGGTGTTCAAGAGACCGGTGAAGGTGAATGTGTTTGGAGGTTGTTGTGTTTGAGAGGAGCTAACTGATTTCGTAAAATCCATATTCATTTTACTTCAAATGAAACAAGAAGAATGTAGAAGAACCAAACATCTGAGTTAGGCAGATGGGGTTACAAGTGTTTGGGTAAATTTTCTTAAGCTATGCAGTTATTATAAACCAGTAAATGACCAAGTGGTTGAAGACACAGGCTGAACTGCCTAATGTCTCCATCACCATCAATTTCCATTAATTTTTGAAGTTGAGAGTTGTTTAAGTTTTTTAGTTCAGTTTTTTAACAAATAACCTTAAAATTACGTGTCTACCTACTACGCATAAAAAATAACGAGATTGTAAAGCTATTCAAACTAAAACAGAAATAGGAAACTGGATTATGAACAACCCAAGTTTAAACAATAAATTGAAACAGAAACAATAAACTTGATAAAACATAAACAATAAACTGGATTATGAACAATAAACTAAAACAGAAACAATAAGTAACAATGAACAACCTAAGATTTTTTGGATTTTAAAGCTATGCAAACTAAAACAGAAACTTCAAGACACACACACACATACATATATATCACAAAGTCATATTTTAAATTAACAATACTCTAATTCAGTGAAAAATTATGAACAACCTAACTATGGACACACACACTGAGTCATATATATCACACACACAACCTAACTATGATCATCTAAGAATAGACAATCATACATCATACATCATGATTGTGGCTTTTGATCAGTTTTACTTCCTTATCAGAAACCCGAGTATCGTATTAGCCTCCTTTTGTTACTTGAAACTCGAAAGATTGCGAATTATAATCTGTATAATCACATGGCCTCTACAATTTAACATCGCATCGGTCTCAATCACAAATATGAAATAATAAATCAAAACAGATCAAAGAGAAGACAGATCGACATATGACATATCGAAGAGATGACAGATCGAGAGATGTGTTCGAAGATGAAGACTTATCTGTTATTAGGGTTCTTCTGAGATGCGATGGCGGAGACAGAACGAACCGTCGCCGATCTAACCGGAATGATGACTGAAGAAAGATGAATCGACATGCAAGATTTGATTTGTTTGAAGATTCGATTCGCTAGAGAACATATAAATTCGATTAGAAGAGAAGCAAACCGAAGAGGAAATAAGATGATCGAAGACGATCAAAGGCGAAGGCGATCGGAATCGCCTTCTATGTCGCCTCAGAGAGAATTTTCTTTCTTTCTCACTCGCGAAATGACGAAAAAACAAAAATACACCGACACACACTCATTCTACGGCCCAAAAACAACGCGACACGTGTCTAATTTCACTGTGCATATCGGATCACAAAACTGATACATTTTGGGCTGAATTGAGACCCAACATTATAAAATAATTGTCAGTGGGCTTCTGATACCTAACTGATACTCATTAGTATCACCATTGTGTAAGCTCTTAGTCTCAAAAATTACCATGCATGAAATCCCTAGGAATGCTTAGCATAGCCGCTCTTTGTAAAGTTCTCAAACCGAATGAAAAACTGCGTCGGACCTTTTTCTCTCCGGTGTTTATACACATGCTTGCACGTAAAACAAAGGGAAAGAGATCGCATGAGGCTGGAATAAAAGGTTAAAGTTAGGGGTTGGGTACCAACTAAAAATGAGCTGGCCATTTAGGATCAACAAAGAGTGGTAAAGAGAATAAGGAGTCAAGAACGTTGGATCGATTACTGTCGTGATATCATCAAAGAGAATATAGCGAAATGGAGATCAAGTGTACTAGTCTGGAGTTTGATCTATTTCGGTTTGCAAGTAGCGATAAGAGGGGAACCTGTACTATCATCAGGTTTCGAATTCGCTCCATCCAAAGGTTTCGTCGCAACAGCTAAAAATCGTAAAAACTAAGCTTTGTTCTTAGGAAAGATCGTTGTTCCCTACATTTTGACTCAATAAAAAAACAAAATTTTGACTCCAAAATAAAAACAATGTTAGCAACTACCTCCCCCAGACTTGAACAACATTGCCCCCAGTGTTATTAAATCTGAGATTGGTGAGAAGGGAAAGAAAATAACTTAAACATTTGTGAAAACAAGAAACTTGGACCTGTATTGTATATGTGTCATCGACAGTCACAATGTGTATTGATCGACAGGTTCCGCGTGGGGGTGTCGATCGACAGTCATAACGTGTGTCGATCGACATGTCCTTCGAAATTCTGCAATTGTGGCTTTTGTGGCTTATATCATTTGAGCAGTCTAAAGGGACATTATAAATCACACAAACAAAACACGATCAAATAGCACAACACATAGTCTTAAGTAAAAAGTTTCACAAATCTGAAAATCATACGGAAGCAAATAACAAATTGACTCAAAGAAATAAAAATGACTAAATGAAAAGAAAAAGGAAAAAGTAAACCGAGATAAAATGGAGACGAGCTAATCCTCCTCTTCGTCCTCCTCTGCAAGTGGTGAACGAGCTGGTGGAGGAGTCGGTGAATGAGGACGAACACAACCACAACGGGACAAATCGGCAAAGGCATCCCAAAGTGTCTGAATGCTCGTGACAATCCATCTTTGAACTGGATCCATGTCACCCGGAGGAGGAGGCGCAAAGCGACGAGCTGAAGAAGTAGAGGCGGCAGCGGTTGGAGCTGATGAAGAAGCACCCCTACGGCGAGTAGAAGCCCTGCGAGTGGATCGTCTACTGACGACGTGTTGGCGCTGATCGGGAAGGAAGTAAAGTGCAGCAACACCAACTCTGATGTCAGTCAACTCCGGAAATGGCAGAAGCACCTAAAACTGTGTCCGAGAGTCATCGCGGATGAGCCACTAGTGATCCCCTTCAATCCATGTGGCACTCACCATGTGCATGTTGTCTATAGAGCAGGGTGCGCGAACCACGGCGTAACGAGAATAGTCAATGCCAGAGAACTCCAAGATAGGAGTAATGAGGCTACCTGCGCGAAAGTCCTTACCGGCTCCAAGAGTGAAAGGGGTGGTCTTCTGCTCCACCAAACGCTCAGCTAGAATAGCTCCCCAGTCGGGAGCATCAAGGAGATCACCGTACGTCCTCTGATATAAGATGGTAGAGAACTAGGAGGTCATCATGTCGCACCTTACTAGGCTCGTTCCTGTACAGAACTGTGTTGAAGAGCAGACGTGTCAGATAGCGGAGGACTGGATGGCGAATGTCAGTGTGAGAGGTTTTTCCTCCAGCGTATTCACCTGCTCCAAACAGTTCCCAGAAAGTCTTCATCTCTGAAAACGCATTGGGCAAAATGACGTTTTCCCTCTCTGGTGAAAATCCATATACATCACAAAACTCCCTCAGACTAACCCTGTATCTGACCCCTTCAATCATGAAAGTCAATGTCCCATTTCCTTCTGTTGGGAAAGCATCCGTGAGGTAATAGACCCAAACTATAGCAAAAAACTGACAAACCAAATCGGGATACAGGTTGTGATGCTTGGTGGTAATGTCACCCAAACATCCGCGTTCCAACAACCGCTTAACCTCATCAAAAATACCAAAATCCTTCAATGCAACTCGGTCTGCAATCCGCGTAGGCTGCATAGACACACTGATCCACTGATTGTAGAAGAGAGAATCATAATCATCCCAAGCCTCTGATATCCTCCTGTTGGCAACCTCAGGTTTGGGACAAACAACTTCTGCACAATCTCGCCATGTCTGACCAATCGGGATCCTCTCTCCCTCTCTCTTTGGCCATGGGTTAGAACCGCTGGATCGTGATCTCTTAGACATCTGCAAAACAATCAAACAACAAACACACAAAACGAAATTACGGAATTCTGGTCGGATAAAAGTGGTTGTCGATCGACACTCCCTATGTGTGTCGAACGACATGCCTGTGATAAACCCGTCGATCGACACCCATCGAGTCTGTCGAACGACAACTTTGAAAATCAGATAATCGACCAAAAAATTTCAATTCCCGCAATTCCGAGTATATACCTTTGTAGATCGAGTAAACGAGTGATAGAAATGGAAAAATGAAGAGATTTAACACAATTTAGAACCAAATATCGCTCAAATCTATGAAGATTTGAGAGATCTAGGGTTCTTGAGCATTTTTGTGTCGAGCAAAAGAAAAGTTGTGTGTGTCGAGCAGTTTATAAAGACTTACCTCGTGGGCTCCGCTGAAGGGCTGTCGATCGACACTCCATGTGTGTGTCGATCGACAGTAGTCCCGAGTTTTTTTTTTTTTTTTTTTACTGGAACAAAACTAAACTAAAGTCAGTAGAAAACGAAAGAAAACGAATTTGTATAGACACTTACCAGTGGGCTGCCTCCCACCAAGCGCTTGTTTTCAGTCATTAGCTTGACTGTGTATGAATTCAGACAGCGGGTGCATCAGCCAGTGATACAATGTGTCCATCCAGAATTTAGGCTTCCGCCCAATAATGCTTCACCCTTTGGCCATTCACAGTAAATTCTTGGCCATCCTTACTGATAAGGACAACAGCTCCATGTGGTCGAACGTATTTGATGGTGAATGGAACTGACCAACAAGAACGCAACGTTCCAGGAAACAAAGTTAAACGAGAGTTATACAGGAGTACCTGATTAGTTGGTTCGAAAGTCCGGGAGATGATCTTCCTGTCATGATACGCTTTAGTCCGCTCCTTGTATAACTTGGAGTTTTCATAAGCGTGATGTCGTATCTCATCCAACTCGTTCAACTGAATCATACGTCGCTCCGCAGCAGGTTTAATGTTCAAATTGTATTGTTTCACTGCCCATGCTGCTCGATGCTCTAGCTCTACTGGAAGATGACATGCTTTCCCATAAAGCAAATGGAAAGGAGTAGTGCCCAATGGCATCTTGAATACGGTTCGATAAGCCCGAAGTGCGTCATCCAGCTTTATAGACCAATCCTATCTTGTAGCATTTACAGTTTTCTCCAAAATTTCCTTTATCTCTCTATTGGAAACTTCAACTTGTCCACTCGTCTGAGGATGATAAGGACTAGCAACACGATGCTGAACTCCATACTTGGCTAATAACCGATCAAACGCCTTGTTAATAAAATGTGTTCCTCCATCACTAATGACAACTCGAGGCACTCCGAATCGAGGGAAAATGATGGTTTTAAACATCTTAATAACCACCCCTGAATTGTTCTTCGGACTAGCAATCGCCTCCACCCATTTGGAGACATAATCCACATCAACTAATATGTAGGAATTCTCATAAGATGATGGGAAAGGACCCATGAAATCAATGCCCCAATAATCGAAAACCTCCACTTCCAGGATAAAGTTCTAAGGCATCTCATGTCGCCTGCTGATTTTCCCTCTTTGTTGACAAGCATCGCATTGCTTGACAAAGGTGTGAGTATCTTTGAACAATGTAGGCCACCAGAAACCCGCTTGAAGGACCTTGGAAGATGTCTTGAATGTAGCGAAATGCCCTGCATAATCAAAACCGTGACAATGGAACAACACCTCTTGGGTCTCGGGCTCAGCAATGCATCTCCTGTAAATACTATCAGAACAAAACTTGTAGAGATAAGGTTCATCCCAATAGTACCTACGAAGTTATCGGATAAACTTCTTCTTTTCATACTCCTTGAGATCACTTGGCATGTCCCCTGCAGCAAGGTAATTGGCGATATCACCGTACCAAGGACGAGTAGAAGAAGAAATGGCGAAGACGTGCTCGTGGACTTTGTCGGTTATGATCTGTGGAAGACGATCTAGTGCTATGTACAGGGGTTGTCGATCGACACTCCCTGTGTGTCGAATGACACCGCTGTAGTGGACCTGTCGATCGACACTCAATGGGTGTGTCGAACGACAGCGTCTGTCTTTTTCTTGAACTCTGCGGATTTTCAGCTTGTAAACCACTTTCAACGAAATTACATCCCTCTGTTGGGAAGAAATCATCAATAGGAACATGATCCTCGATCATAATCCTTAAAAGATGATCCGCGACTCCATTTTCCACTCCTTTCTTATCTTTAACCTCAACGCCAAATTCTTGAAGAAGAAGAATCCTTCTTAACAACCGCGGCTTAGCATCCTTTTTCTGCATCAAATACTTAAGCGCTGAATGATCCGTATGTACAATGACCTTAGAATCAATCAAATATGGACGAAATTTCTCAAATGCAAACACTACTGCAAACAACTCCTTCTCCGTGGTAGCATAATTCCTTTGTGCATCATCAAGAGTCCGGCTAGCATAGTAAATGACATGAAGTTTCTTGTCCTTCTTTTGACCCAAAACAGCTCCAACCGCGAAATCACTAGCATCACATATTACTTCAAAAGGAAGAGTCAAATCTGGAGGTTGGACAATTGGAGCACTCACTAAAGCTTGCTTAATTTGTTCGAAAGCAGCGAGACAATCAGCGGTAAACACAAACTTGACGTCTTTACAAAGAATGGTGGTGAGCGGGTGGGCAATCTTGGAGAAATCCTTAATGAATCTCCTGTAAAAACCAGCGTGACCAAGAAAACTCCTAATAGACTTCACAAAATTAGGTGGCTGCAAACTTGTCATAACTTTAATCTTGGCACGATCTACCTCAATCCCATCTTCTGACACTTTATGTCCAAGCACAATGCCACTTTTCACCATGAAATGACATTTCTCCCAATTCAGAACTAAGTGTTTCTCCCCACATCTGGCAAATACCTTCTCCAAATTAGCCAAACATTCCTTGAAAGAAGATCCGTAGACTAAGAAATCATCCATGAAGACCTCCATGTAATCCTCAATTATATCTGTGAAAATCGACATCATACATCTCAGTAAAGTAGCTGGAGAATTACATAATCTAAATGGCATTCTGCAATATGCAAAAGTACCATAAGGACATGTAAATGTGGTCTTCTCCTGATCGTCCGGGTGAATCGGAATCTGAAAGAACCCTGAATAACCGTCCAAAAAGCAATAGTAGGGGGTGATTCGCAAGCCTTTCCAACATCTGATCAATGAGAGGCAAAGGGAAATGATCCTTTCTTGTAGCAGCATTGAGCTTCCTGTTGTCAATACACATCATATGCCCTGTCACACAGTCATTGTAGGAATAAGCTCGTTCTTCTCGTTTTTAACCACTGTAACCCCTCCTTTCTTAGGAACCACATGAACCGGACTAACCTAAGGACTATCTGAAATAGGGTAGATAATCCCAGCTTCCAATAGTTTCATGATCTCTTTCTTGACCACTTCCTGAAGATTCGAGTTCAGCCTTCTCTGATGCTCAACTAACGTCTTTGCTCCTTCTTCAAGGTGAATCAAGTGCATGCATAAGTCTGGAGAAATACCTGCAATATCATCAAGAGAGTAGCCAACAGCTTTGCGTTACTTGGGCAGCTTACTTAGTAACAAGGTTTGCTCTATATTCTTTAAAGAAGAACTAACAATAACATGATAAGTGGAATTAGGACAAAGAAAAGCGTACTTGAGTCCTGCTGGTAAATGTTTGAGTTCGATCTTTGGAGATTTTCTTTACTCCAATCACTTACCCTTTCCGATTTCTCAGAAACTCCTACCAGTTCCACATTTGCAGCCACTTGCTTCACTAACTCACTGTCATTCATCATCTTATCACACCCTTTAGAAGCATCCTCAAGCTGTCCAGTCTCAATCACAGAGTTAACCAATGTCCTTTCCAATGGATCAATGGGATAGTTCTCATTAAAAACCTCCTGTGTGATATCATCCAATGTATCCACATAAAATTTTTGGCCATCTATGGTGGGTTTCTGAAGCACTTGGTTCATATCGAACTTCATTTCCAAATCTCCCACGCATACAGCGATTCTTCCTCCTCTCACATCTATCATAGCACCAGCTGTAGCTAAGAATGGACGTCCAAGAATAAGAGGATCCTTAGGCTCCTCACAATACTGCAAAACCACGAAATCAGCAGGAATCAAGCAATCTCTAACCTTGATTGGAACATCTTCCAATACACCCTCTGGAACTCTCACTGATATGTCGGCAAAGATAAGAGAAATGCTTGTAGGCTGGAAATCCGTCATCCCAAGGCTTAAAGCAACTGAAAGTGGCATCAAGTTGATGTTAGAACCCAAATCACACAAGGATCGCGGAAACCTATCCGAAAAGATGAAGCAATCCAACACAAAGCTTCCCGGATCAGCTAGCTTCTTTGGAACCTCGTTCAGAATTATAGCGCTTACTTGTTCTGAGATCATAGCAACTCCTTCTTCAACGAACAAATTCTTAGTGACCAATTTCTTCACATATCGTCGAATTACCGGAGAAGTTCTAATCGCCTCAACCAATGGCATCTCAACTGTGATCTTGTCAATGATGGCCTTACACTTAGATTCCTCAAGCTCCTGTCTAAAATTCTTAGGATCTCTAGGATACGGCACCTTTGGCTTGTACACTCTCTCGGTAGGCAAAATATGGGTTTGATCCATCTGGGGTACTTGTTGATCGACACTCGTTGTGTGTGTCGAACGACACTGCTTCAAGGGTCATGTCGATCGACACTCAGTAGGTGTGTCGAACGACACCTCTTCCAGTTTTATGTTTTCATCGACGATTTTTGGCCATGTCGATCGACCCTCCTTGGGTGTGTCGAACGATAGTGCATCCGAAACAAACAACTCTTGATCTTCAACATCTTCAAGTTTTTCTAGTTGCTCGATTGTGAGCTGTTTCTTGAGTACTTGCTCGATAATTTTACCACTTCTGGTCGTGATAGCTGCTACACCATGCTGCTTAGGATTCATATCTATTATGGCAGGAAGAAACCCATCTTGTCTTCTCATATTCTCTGCAGTCTGAGCTACCTAAGTATCCAGCTTCTTCATGTCAATGTTGATGGCCTCTATTTTCCCATTAAGATCAGTGTAGAGGTTGTCAATCTTCCCACTGAAGTTCACTGTTAGTGCTCTTTGACCCTCAAGAATCTGCTCGAGCATAGCCTTCGTGTCGCTTTCTGATGACTTAGCAGGAACTGGTTGATATGACGAAGATCCATAATTCCTTTGGTTGTTGTTGCTGCCAAATGGTTTCTGATATTGAGACTTCTGAGCATACTTTGGAGAACTAGGATTCCCTGAGAATGAGCTCCTCTGATTGTAACCATTGTACCCCTTGTTCTCTGATTGATTTCCATAGCGTTGATTCTGATAGCCATTTTGGTTGATGTAATTGACATCTTCCTGTTCTCTATCTTCATCTTGAAAGAAGGTATCAACTTCCTGTGCAAAATGAACCGACTTCTTGTTCACTAGAAGGTTGTGCATAGAATCTATCTTGGCCTTAACCTCATCAATCTCAGCTCCACCTAACGTACCAGCTTCTCTTCTTCTTTCCTCATCGATCTTCTTTGTACTATTCCTAGTAGACACGTTCTTGATGAGCTCGAGACAGTCAGTTGGGAATCTGGTTTTGAAGTTCCCATTACTCGCAGCATCTAAAGCCATCTGATGCTTCCAATCTATACCTCTGTAGAAAATACCCAGAAGCTGAACCTTTGTAAACCCGTGATGAGGATAATCTCTCTGATATCCTTTGAACCTTTCCCACGCAGCCTTGAACGCTTCTGTTGGACCATGAACGAACGTGGAGATCTTAGCTCGCATATCCTCTGAACGTGACTCATCGTAAAAATGGTTCAGGAAAGTGTTCTTGGTATCACTCCAAGTAGTCAGCGAGCCTGGCTCCAGCTGTTTGAGCCAAAAGGCTGCCTCTCCAGCAAGAGAAAAAGGGAAGAGCTTACACATGATGTAGTCTTCAGATACAGCGTTAGCCTTGATGCTAGACGCAAGATCCTCAAAAATCTCGAGATGATCCATGGGGTGCTCAGATGGGTGCCCATGGAATTGATGTTGAGCTAGTAAAGAGAAGTAAGCGGGCTTCAACTCGAAATCTCTCCTACAAAATCCAGGAGGCCGAATCGCTGCCCTGTTGGCGTAGTATTCTTTAGGACGGTTGTAGTCTCCCAAAGTGCATTGGTTAACTACACCCTCCTAAAATCGATGATTCGCCCGAGCCTGACGCTCTAGCTCAGCACGCTGATGTTCTAACTCAGCTTGTTGGCGATCTAGCTCAGCTTGTTGCGTTGCAACTGGATTGTCAACCTCTTATGCCACCACGATGGCATTACCAACTTCATGAATTCGATCTCCCTGCTCATTGTATCTATTTCCCTCTCTGTCGAACAGCTCACCTTGAGCATTTGGAATAACAACTACAACACGATTCACCATCTTAGCTAACTTGGCCTGTTTTCTGTTTTCTCGTTCTAAAACACCTAACTCTGGAACGAAATCTGCTAACGTTTGATCCATGTTGCTTCTGGTTCTGCTAGAAGGCATACACCTGAAACACCAAAAACAAAAGAGAAGAAATCGAAGATTAAAAAAAAAAAATACTTAGTCAAAATTCTAGAATAAACATCCTATGGGTGATTTTGACTCCCCGGCATTGGCGCCAAAATTTGATATGCTCAAATTTACCCTGAGGTACTCTCTCAAATTAAGAGATCAATTGTAGTATGGGGTCGAATAACTGGGAGTTAAATCAAACAATATGATAATTGACTTCGAATTGAGCTAAGCGAAATAAAGTAAAATAAAGGCAAAAACAATTCGAAACAGAGAAAGATTGTTGATTTCTTAAAATTCAATTAAACAAAAAGCTAGGTTTTCAGGTAATTCCCAGGATGAATCATAATTGCAAGTTAAACAAAATCAGTATTTAATTAAGAACCGTTCTTGAACTTGGAACACTAAGATATAATTAACCAACTTTCGTTGCGAAAACTTACTATGCCTAAACTCTAGAAAGACAAATTTCTTTGCGAATTCAATCAATTTAAACAAGCTTTAAATTCAAGTCCAATTTGTTCACAAAATTTTTAAACCAATTTTTTTGCGAATAAGTAATTTGCTCACCTAAGATCTAGTTCAGATAAATCAATTACACTTTCGTGTCAATCTATCAACCTAAGATATCCAATTTCAGAGTCGCGAATCCTAAATCAGAGTTAAAACAATCTAAGTGAAGAATTAAAAAGATAATCCTAACAAGCGAGTTTAACCTAACAATTCATCTTCAATCCTTTCGAATTATCCTAAACCTAACAAGAGAACTACTCAGACATGGAAGCAAAGCAAATCATAACTGAATAATACTGCATAAAAAAAAAGAATAGGAAGAGATACATAAGGGTTCGAAGAATCTCAAGAACGAAGTAGACTTGTCTCCCTACAAACTCTCAAAAGCTCTCTCTCAATTTGTTCAATTGAAACTAAGATAATGATCTAAAAACCTAAAAGCGAACTATATATAGTGTTTAGAATTCGTGGTGGGCTTTTCTGATGACTTCTGGTAACTTCGGGGCCGAAGCGAGCAATTTTCCATTCTTTTAAAAGCAATTCGTCGGCTTCTGAAAAGTGGGTGTCGTTCGACACTCGTTGGGTGTGTCGAACGATATGTGACCATCGTGGGTGTCGATCGACACTCGTTGAGTGTGTCGATCGACAAGTGCTGTAATTTCTGCTTCTCCACTTGTGAATCCGACATCTATCTCATTTATGCTCCAAAATGCACCATAATCATCAAATAAGCTTCCCACGTACAATAACCTGTTAAGACATTAAAAAGACTTGAAAACAATAAAAAGACATATCATGGTCGAAAACGGGCGAAAACCATGATAAAAAGGATAAGAAGTCCTGAATGTTGGATCGATTTAAATTGTTTTGGTTTATTGTTGATTTTCCGCTGGTTTGTATTTGAGTTGCTTGGATGTTGATGATTAACATGTATGAGAATGTTAATTTGAGTCCAACGATTAATTGATTTAATTTTTTTATTTTTTTTAAACGGGTCGGGTTGTTTCAGGTCGGGTTGTTTTAATAACTCTTTGTTTCGTATAGTTATGTATTTAATTCATAACCTAATTTGTCATTGTTAGTTTAATTTGTGAAATTTTGTGTACTTTTATTTTTCATATTTCATAAATGTTTTGGTCATCAATATAAATTTTTAATCAAATTAATTTTTGATATAAATTTAAATTTTATATTTAATTATAGAGTATTTTATATTTAATTATAGAGTAGACTTCCACAAAGGTCTACTATACAAAATAGTATAATGCATATGCAGTTTACGAATTCGAGGGCTAAAACAGTCATTTGCGTCTCTGTTTTTTTTTTTTGTTCATTAAGGATATAACTATAATTTCACTATCCTTTTAGATTACTTTTGCCAACATGAACTCTTATGTTAGTTTTGAAAACAAAATGAATTTTTGGGTCATTATTGGCAAATTTCCCATAATTATATAGTGAACTATATCACAAATTAGGAACTATGAATATATTATGTATATAGTTAATTTTTTCACAAATTATTAGCTACACTACTTATATTCACGCATATGACAGTTCACAAATATATATATAAATATATTTAAATGTAGTTAGTTATATATCCATGTATAATTAGTTACAAATAAACAATAATTATTTATACTGTTAATTTTATTCACAAAAATCAATTATACTTGTTATATTCAACAATAGTTCATTATTATATATAGTTAAATATATTAATAAATATGTCATTATTACGCAATTTTAGTGTGAAGTTAATATTATTGAGAACTTGAAAAATTATTATTTTACAGAGATATTAATTTATCGATAAAATATTATAGAGAGAAATCTTTTTAAGGTAATATTTTTCTTAATTTGTGTTTTTAATAATGTTATATTATGGAATTTAATGAATCTATTTTCAAAAATGACATTATCATAATAGACGATTAAATTAAAATGGTTACTATGTATAAAATTTAGAAAAAATAATGGTTATTATCATTAAAATCGATGGATACTTTTAGTAAGAGTTATGTATAAAGATCAATTATTTTGTCCAGAATTTTTCACAAGTTTATGGTAAAGATCGAGAAAACAATTATAAAAGTTTGATGTAATACGTAAAGTTAAAGAAAAGGACTAATGAGATTTTCATTTTAGTAATTGACCCGACTCGGAACCGAAAGATTTTATTAATTTATGGTAATTATTAATTTATAGAATATTAATTGATAGAGGTTCTACTGTATTATTTCTTTATTTATTAAAAATAAATTAGCATTAAATGTGATAAAATTTGACAACATTAGCATTAAGTGTGATGAAATTTGACAACATTAATTTAATTTACTTTTAGTAGATTAGTCAAATTTAATTTTCTTTTCGTTACTTACCCAATTTTCCTGTTACACATGTTACTTTATTAATTAACATGTCAAAACATATTATTCCCCCTTGTTTCCTTAATTTAAAAGGTAAATACAGTAGAACCTCGATAAATTAATATTCGATAAATTAATAAACACCATAAATTAATAAATTATCCCGGTCCCGAGTCGGGCCAATGTAAAAATCAACTCAATTTGATAAAATGATAAGATAATAATTTTTTTGAAACTCCTATGTAAAATATGGTCCCAATAATAGTATAAATTAATAATCATATATAATTATGTATATATATATATGACAATGTACTAAACATGGTTTTAGTGATTTTTTTTTAACTTAAAAATGAAAATCTCATTAGACCTTATCTTTTAATTTAAGTGTTACATCAAAAACTTTTATAATTGTTTTTTCGATCTTTACCATAAACTTGTAAAAATTATAGGCAAAATAATTGATTCTTTATAATAACGCTTTATAAATGTATTCATCGATATTAGGGATAATAACTATGATTTTTTCTAAATTTTATTCATAGTATACCATTTTAGTTTGATCGTCTATTATAATAATATCATCCACTCTATTGCGATAATCAAAAATTTTAATCAAAATTTCATCAATTTGCAAATAGATTCATTAAATTTCATAATATAACATTATTCGAAAAAAAAAATTAAGAAGAATCTTACCTAAAATGGATTTCTCTGTATAAATTAATAATTATTAATTTATCGATAAAATAATATTCTCTCTAAATTAATAAATTATCTCGGTCCCAACATTATTAATTTATAGAGGTTTTACTGTAGTTTTCATAAGTTATAGATTGAAGAAAAGGAAATTGACATGTATAATAGGTTTTATGTCTATAATTAATAATCTAACATTAAATAAAAACAATTAAGTGAATAACATTCAACTCAACTAAAATGACAATACTACCCATCATTAATAAATAATTATTATAAAAGAAAACAAAAATCAAAAATCAAATTAAAATTACCAAAACCGTTTTTTTTTGGAGGACTGGTTTAATATTCCAACAAATTTATAAAATTTGAAAACTAACCCTTGTTTTGAAAAATGATATTTTTGCTGAAAAAAAGAAAAATATTCTGATTTTATATTTAAAAGGATAAAGCTTTTTTGAATTAATTTTAATGATTTGTTTAATCCTAAACAAAAATACTAAACCCTAAACCCCATATATTAAACACTAAATCCAAATACTAAACCCTAAATATTAATGGGGAAATTGCTAAAAATGACTCAGAATTTCATTTCAAATGCAAAATTAGACCTCTTATCTCATGTTTGGCAAAACTAAGTCAAAAGGGTAGTAAAATTACAATTACAACCTTTATGATCAAAAAAAAAAACAGAAGTCATAATGACCATTTTAGCCCTCGAGAAGTCTATTATCTAGTATTGAAGTCTACTCGTAGACTTCAGATGGAGTCTACTAACCGAATTTTATTTAAAAATTAAATTTATTAATTATAAAAAATAGTTTGATTAAAAATTTATGTTCAACTAAACTATAAACAATTGTGAAGTATAAAAAATAAAATTTCACAAAATTTCACAAATTAAACCAACAACGATAAATTAGATTACTAATGAAATACATACTATATTAAAGAAATACATGAGATACCAAGATACTTCATAACCATTTATTTAGATATTGATGTTGTCACATGTAGGTAGTTATTATTTTTATATGGTTGTAATAGTTTAGTTTTAGGAATTGGATTCTTATTTATGATTTAAGGTTTAGCGATTGAATGGTTTAGAGATTACTTTTACATATTATAGTGTAGGGTTTGACTTGTAAAGTTGACTTAACTTACGGTGATGTTAAATTTTTCAGGTACATACGTTATTTTGCGTATATGTCCGCTCTACGAATCAGAAATATGGGTAATAGTTAAACATTTATTAGTTGCAAACATGTTTTTACATTTAGGGTTAGATTTATGGTTTATCAATCTTATATTTAAAATGTCAAATTTACATAAGAGAGTTAAATTATGAATATATTAAACGTGTTAAATGTTTGATATAAGTTTTTATTTAGGTTTTGAATAATCATTAAAAATAATCGAGTTAGGTTTTGGAAAGTAGACTTCATCAAAACTATACTCCAATTAGTAGACTTTTGATGAAGTTTACATGACGTTTAGGGTTTCATTTAGCGTTTAGGGTTTCGTGGAATGTGTAGTGTTTAGCAGACTTCAAACGAAATCTACTAAACCGGATATTTGAACCTAGCCGAATTATTTAACCTTCATATATAAAGCAAGTAACCCTAATTTCGTTAATGAAAACCTTAGCACTCTCTCTCTCTCTCTCTCTCTCTCTCAAACGGCGCTAGCCGCTTGCTAATTCTTCTCTGCCATATCTCGTTCAGATCTACACATCACCACTGAAACAACCCGACCCGTTTTTTTTTTTTTTTTAAACAATTAACCCTTGGTCTCGGATTAGCATTCCCATAAATGATATCCTTAACAACCAAGCAAGCACACAAATTACACTACAGCGGAAAACAATAACTCAAATAAACAATTCCATTAAAATACTAAACCAAACCAGTTCATCAGATAATCATTCCAAAAGAATCCAGCAACTTAACAGTGGTTCTAAAACAGTAAAAGCAAAACAACACAAATCACGAAACTCGAGACCCTAGATCATCTCCCTCTTCGTAGCCATGATTCCACGATCACATTTTGCCTTTACCTGCATCACATGGGAAAAAGAGATGCGTGAGTATTATCATAAATACTCAGTGAGACGGTCATCCCATCTACGACTGCGCACTCAGGCACGATGGAACCGCTCAGGCAAACATACAATAAACAGCACACAAACACAAACACAACGCTCAACCACAGCCAACCAGACAGGCTGTCGATTAACACTACCACTAGGTGTCGATCGACACCTTCTATATGTGTCTGTCGATCGACACACTCTCTAGGTGTCGATCAACAACACCTGTACATACCTGTCGATCGACACACCCTCTAGGTGTCGATCGACAACCTCCGTGTTGGTCTGTCGATCAACACACCTCGTAGGTGTCGATCGACAGGCCTGCGCTGAATCCTGGGAAATCGATCATAATCCTCTCGGATCGATTCCTCCTCTGTGTCAACACGAAACCTGCACGAAAACAACAATCCACACACCACAACCACAATCCACAGTCTCAATCAAACCACACAAGATCAAACAATTTGTTCCAAACCTATCACCAAGCAACGCTAACAAATCCACCGGCCCAGAAGCCATGGTCACGCACTCACCTTGAATTATTTGGATAGAAACTGATAGAATTGAGGGTAGACACGAAATCCACGACAATCACCACGAAATTCCAATCCAAATTGATCAAGAACCAAACCCTAATCCACAAAACTCTCAAGAACAAAAGAAACTTCTCACAAACTTCTTTTCTCTGATTTTGGGACTTCTGTTCGATCAGAATGCGGCCAAAAACCAATATATACGAAACCCTAAGTTCCCCAAACCGGCCCGGTCCAATCGAACGACTTAAATCAAACCAGACAAACCGACCTGAAAAGGCCCTGTCGATCGACACACACCATGGGTGTCGATCGATAGCCCCTTAAGGACGCTGTCGATCGACACCCACCACGTGTGTCGATCGACACCCCCTCCATTTTCCTAAAAAAATGGTTCACGGGCGTCACAATTCTCCCCCACTAAAACTGGATTCGTCCTCGAATCCTCAAACACAGCCCACCTGGCTAACCACCTGGCCAACCTGCCAGTACACCGGAGACTACATCTCCCAGACCCTCTCGAGGCTCACATCCGTCCTATGCATATAGACCCGTCTCAGACATTGATTTCTCATAGCTCATAACTCATAACCACCATCTAGCTCTCGGGATCGTCACCCCTCAGCTCTCGGTGCCCAGTATCAACCCACCTCAGTCCGCGCAGTCCTGACGGTGTTTGATACCAACCATCTCCACACCCTCAAACCATCAAGCCACACAGTCTATTAAGGTCTCGGTATGTAGGGAACTCACTATCCCCTGGAGAGACGCATCTCTCAAAGATCTGCCAGAGGTCGCAACCTCCCAAACTATCTCCATACCCTCACGCTCTCAGTCCTCGCAGTCCTGACGAACGGTCGGTATGCAGCGAACCCACTATCCCCCGGAGAGACGCATCCCTCAAGATCTGTCGGAGACTCATCTCCAAGAAAGAACCAATGTCTAACTCTGCGCTACGCAATCAATTCCTAACATCTATAATGCACCTCTGACCGGAACTACCTCCCAAGGTCTCACCATGATACTCCCCATCCGGAATACCATCACAACCATGATCATCACAGCTCATCTGGACCATCCATCACCCCGGATGTCCCTGCAGAGTCTCCCCGGAACTAGACAGTTCTAACCACCGTAAAACTTCTATTTCGAGACTCTCTTGCCCATACTCACACAAACCCGTTAGAGTTCCCACCGAAACTGGGAAGTTCTTTTCACAATAAAACTTCCATTTCGAGGTTCTCTAACCCCAAACACATGACTATCAAGTCAAAACATAAGAATTCACATCTTATTCA
Source organism: Arabis alpina (assembly GCA_900128785.1). Classification (NCBI taxonomy): domain Eukaryota; kingdom Viridiplantae; phylum Streptophyta; class Magnoliopsida; order Brassicales; family Brassicaceae; genus Arabis; species Arabis alpina. Next base: position 21,661,627 of record LT669791.1, read on the forward strand.
CTGGAAAATATCATAATCTTTACAACTTAATGAAAATACATAATCCACAACAAAAACCTCACCACACATGGTGACGACAACACAAAATTGAAACCGGAAACCACAAAGAAAACGAATTCACTCTTCGGCTTGCTTCTCGAACCACTTCATGAACTTCGTTTTCATCTTTGCCTCTAGTTCCCAAGTCTCCTCCTGAACACCGTGCAGTCCCACAAGACTCTCAACAACGGCACTCTCTTCCGGCGCAGAACCTTGATACTTCTCTCAAGAATCCTAACCGGTCTCATCCCAAGAGTCAGATTAGGCTGAAGATCTGCAGGAATCGTCACTACTACCTCCTCAGATGCATGCAAACATCTCCTGAGCTTCGAAACATGAAACACATCATGGAATTTCTCCATAATCGGAGGCAGCTCCAACCGATAAGCAACTGGTCCCATACGTTCCACAACCCGGAACAGACCCATGTACCTTGTACTCAGCTTATCCTCGAATATGGACCTGTTCAGACCCCGCATCATAGCCATCTTGAGATACAATCGATCTCCGACTGCAAACTCCAACTCTTTTCTTCTCCTATCGGCATAACTCTTCTGCCGATCCTGAGCCTCTTTCATGTTCAGCTTCACAACACGGATCTTCTCCGTCGTCTCCTGAACAAAATTAGCACCATAGATGCTCCTTTCCCCCACTTGGGTAAAACATAGCGGAGTACGGCATGGCCTCCCATACAACGCCTCAAAAGGAGCCATACCAATACTCGCCTAGAAACTGTTGTTGTATGCGAACTCCACCAAACTCAAGTGATCCGCCCAATGACCACCCCAATCGAGTACGCACATTCTCAACAGATCCTCCAGTGTCTGAATCGTCCTTTCGGACTGTCCATCCATCTGAGGATGATTAGATGTACTCATGTGCACCTTAGTGCCCATCTCAGCCTGAAAATCTCTCCAGAACACTGAAGTGAACCTCGGATCTCTATCCGACACAATGCTCGCTGGCACACCATGCAACCTCACAATTTCCTTCACATACTTCTTAGCCAGGCCCTCAGCTCCATCTGTCTTTTTAATGGCCAGAAAATGTGCTAACTTAGTCAGTCGATCCACAATCACCAAAATCGCGTCATAGGTCCGAGAAACCGACAACCCTACCACGAAATTCATGGTAATCATGTCCCACTTTCACTCTGAAATGGGTAAACTCTGCAATAAGCCACTAGGAACCTGATGCTCAGCCTTCACCAGCTGACAAACATTGCAAGCTGCAACCCAATCTACCACATCTCTCTTCATCCCGACCCAATGATAGTACCGTTTGAGATCCCGATACATCTTAGTCGCTCCCAGATGAATCAAAAACTTGCTCGCATGAGCTTCTCTTAGAATTTCCTGCCTCAAGTCCTCATCCTTAGGCACACAGACTCGTCCATGCACCAAGATAGTCCCATTAGCAGAAACCTGATACTCGGAACCAGCAGCCTTAGAGAGATCTATCAACACCTGATCCTACTCCTGAGCTACTTGGATCCTGCTCAAAAGATCCTCCTGATCCGCTGCCGCTAACCCCAACGGTTCCTATGAAGGAACACACAGCCTCAAAGTACTAAGTATGCTCACGAGAGTCTCCACATCCCGCTCCTGAGATGAATCATACCGCCTCCGACTAAGAGCATCTGCCACAGTGTTAGCCTTACCAGGATGGTAAACAATGTCCAAGTCGTAATCAGCCAACAACTTTGACCATCGCCTCTGTCGTACATTCAAATTCTGTTGAGTAAAAATGTACTTCAGATTGTGATGATCAGTGAACACCTGAACCCTGCCACCATACAGATAAGACCTCCAAATTTTCAACGCGAAGATCACTGCAGCCAACTCCGAGTCATGAACAGGATAATTGCCCTCGTGCTTCTTCAACTGCCTCGTAAGGGCTCTGATACCAAACTGAAACGACCCGGCCCGTTTTTTTGTTTTTTTAAACAATTAACCCTTGGTCTCGGATTAGCATTCCCATAAATGATTTCCTCAACAACATAACAAGCACACAAATTACACTACAGGGGATAACAATAACTCAAATAACCAATTCCATTAAAATATTAAACCAAACAGTTCATCAGATAATCATTCCAAAAGAATCCAACAACTTAACAGTGGTTCTAAAACAGTAAAAGCAAAACAACACAAAGCACGAAACTCGAGACCCTAGATCATCTCCCTCTTCGTAGCCATGATTCCACGATCACATTTTGCCTTTACCTGCATCACATGGGAAAAAGAGATGCGTGAGTATTATCATAAATACTCAGTGAGACGGTCATCCCATCTACGACTGCGCACTCAGGCACGATGGAACCGCTCAGGCAAACATACAATAAACAGCACACAAACACAAACACAAGGCTCAACCACAGCCAACCAGACAGGCTGTCGATTAACACTACCACTAGGTGTCGATCGACACCTTCTATATGTGTCTGTCGATCGACATACTCTCTAGGTGTCGATCAACAACACCTGTACATACCTGTCGATCGACACACCCTCTAGGTGTCGATCGACAACCTCCGTGTTGGTCTGTCGATCAACACACCTCGTGGGTGTCGATCGACAGGCCTGCGCTGAATCCTGGGAAATCGATCATAATCCTCTCGGATCAATTCCTCTTCTGCGGCAACACGAAACCTGCACGAGAACAACAATCCACACACCACAACCACAATCCACAGTCTCAATCAAACCACACAAGATCAAACAATTCGTTCCAAACCTATCACCAAGCAACGCTAACAAATCCACCGGCCCAGAAGCCATGGTCACGCACTCACCTTGAATTATTTGGATAGAAACTGATAGAATTGAGGCTAGACACGAAATCTACGACAATCACCACGAAATTCCAATCCAAATTGATCAAGAACCAAATTCTAATCCATAAATCTCTCAAGAACAAAAGAAATTTCTCACAAACTTCACTCCGCCAGTTCTGTGACCAGCTGCCGCCGCCTTTCCATCAAACAATCATTGCATATTTAGGTTTCTCCCATCTATTGATGATTATTTTTGTATAACTTATTAATCTTCTACTAACCCTTTATTCAACAAAGGACATGGCTCCCAAATCAAGCGGCGGCGAGACGAATGATGAATCTACAAACGTGACGGAGCCCACGGAGATTACTGATTCCGGAGGTGAATCTTCCTCGTAACTTTTATTTACGCTTTTGTAAAATTGAAATTTGACCCAATCGAAGAGTTAGATTCCAAAACTAAGAACAGTTAGGTTCTATAATATCTGGATGGTTTGATAACGCTCATATTGATTTTTCAAATTTGCAGGAGTTGGTCAATATATTGGAGAGCACTAGGGCAATTTTCATTTTATGGGTTACCTAATTCCACATTGTTGTCTGATTTTTTGAGCGGGTTTAATTTTGTGTGTGATACTCAGATTGTGGCATGAAAAGGGAAGAATCATACTCGTGGAAAGGTTTTGGAAACAGTCTTAATGTTAGTCTCAGGCTCTGATTTAGTTTATTGCCGGAGAATTGTTTTAACAAGTCTTTACTTTGTTTATATACGTACATGAAGAAAGAATGATAGAGGGGTTTGGTATCTCAAATATCGGCAACTCGGAGAAGGTATATGAGCAGATCATATTTAGATTCTTTATTACTGATTTTTATTTTTCTATTTAGATCCTACAAGTGGTTAGGAACTTGACTTTGGCAATTTATATGCTAGTTTATAAAAATTTATCAGGATAAATTTTTTGTTTGAAGCCAACTTGAAGGCAAAGTAAAATCTTTTTCATTTAACAAGGAATAATCTCTCTGGCTTCTCTCTCAGAACTTTGTGAAAATGTTTTTGTGTTCTAATATAAGTGAACGACTTGACTAGCTAGACACCTCTCTTTGGCTTCTTTCTCAAACGCTGTGAAGTATTCTTATAAACTACTCACATATTGTTTGCTGATTTCTCTCCAGGAAGATCTCATCACACTGGATAGTGACGCAAAAGCCTTGCTGAGTGAGAAGTAAATCTCTATTTCATGTTTAATATGATTTCTTATCTCTGATCACATTTACAGTTAGAGAAAATGATTAACAGCTAACAGCCAGAGATCTCCACTAGTGTCCCAATCATGTATTCTCATTTACTTGCTCATTGATTTTGATTTTTCTTTCTTTGTTGCTATGGTTAGTTAAATTGAAGTTATTTTAGCTAGATTTTCTTCATGACCATATAGCTTATTCACTCTTTGTGCTTGGCGAATTTAATGTTTGCAGAGACTGTATGCGGTTGGAGCAAGGAGTGTATGCGTCATCCAGATCGTTGCTCATCAATGAGGAATTTGGAGTTTGTTGACGAAGCTAAGAAGAAGTTTCAGCACCTTCGTCTTCGATTCGCTCAAGCGACTTACAAGTAAAGGTAGACACTTTAAACTCGGAAATTGATGTAATTGTGATGTTTGGTTGTTTAGTCTTTGTAGTAAACATAACCCTAATCAAAAGCTCTGTTTTTTCTTTCTATGGTAATGTATTTGTTGTAGAACCCATACAAAATAAGAGACCGCTCCTCCTCCTCCAGGTCAGTTCACCGTAAAAACACAAACTGATTAGCTTCATCACAAGATTTATAGTACTTGGTTATGTCAAAACTTAAAAGAACCTAATCTAATCAAGTTATGATATTTTATAATCAAGTTATGATATTTTATAATCAAGTTTATATTTTATAAACTCGAGCAAAAAGCCGAGAAAGTCAAGGAACTACAGGTAAAGATCCACAATAATCACCGTGAATTGGTAAAGATCTCTCTCTTTTTTTCATATGTAATCTCTTTGATGTGTTTTGATGTTTTCAAGAATCTTATATATGGTTCTTGATCTTAAATGGTAGCCTGAGAAGAGAGATGTCATGTTTTCACACGGTAATGGTTTAGCCGCTACATAAGCTACGGGAGAACAACAAAACTCTCTGTTAAGCTTAACGAACATTGCAAAAGTCATGGACATTGATAAAAAATTGAAGAACAGACGTGAGATAATTTGATTGATCCCAAAACCCACTACTAAAAAGTCTTATTCCATGATTCTTGGTAAATTAGAGCTTTGGTGATTTGACTTTTGTTTTATTTGAAGATGATTTCAGGGGTCTTGTAGACAAGTTTATATAAAGGTTGCAGAATGACGATCACTTCAAACTCTTGTCTCATTGGATGAAGCGAAAGAACAGAAAAGAACAGATTGTATAATCTTTTTTGTTTATTGTTAAAAGAACAGATCACTTCAAACCCTTAATGGCATTTTCATATCATATTGGTATCATTTCTCTTCGAAAAATTGTTAATATGGCTCCTAGTTATATAACAAAGAGTAGTGATCACCATGAAGTCCCAATTCACAATAATATGGCTCGTACTTATATAACAAAAAGTAGTGATCACCATGAAGTCTTTAGTTATATACTTATATCATTCTAGATGAACCAAATCCAACTTGGAAATAAAATACATACAATTATCCAAAAGAGTTTTGGAAACTAGTTTTGCCCTTAAAATTTTGGAAACGAAACAAACTTAACTTGTTCAAATTTTAGAAATATAAAATACAAACGAAATCTACTCCGATGATGGTCATATATGAAACAATAATAGTTAACAAATTTGAGATCTACTAAAATGGGCTAAAGAATACAGACTTCATACGCTACTTGTAGACTTCATTCACAATCTACTAAAATGAGCTAAAGAATAGTTAAACAAGAATTATATTTATAAAATAGTTATACTGCAACTGAAGATGTCAAACTTAAACATAATCAAAACAAATAAATATCACACATTTGAGATCAATAAAATCTGAAAAATACAGTATACATTATTTTAAAATGCATTTTTATTAAAAACTAATGCAGTAGACCTCACTTGCCGTCTACGCGTAGACTTCTATCTGAAATCTACCAATATAAGCTAAGTAGTAGTACTCAAACAAGAAAATTGATATTTGCTATAAATATTGCCCCTTTATATGTCAAATTCATACTTAAGGAAACACAATAGATAACACACAAATGAGAACAAGAAAATCTCAAAAATTCATTATAAATAAGTTATAAATGCATTTATAAAAAACTAAAAAACGCAGACTTCCCTAAGAAGTCTACTGACGAAGACTTCATTTGCGGTCTACCAGTAGACTACACATGCAGTCTATGAAATGGGTTACTATTGCAATTGACCAGAATTTTGACTCTTTAAGAGTAGACTTCTAAAGGGTTAGTTTTGCAATTGACCAAAGTTTGACTTTTGAGGTAGACTTCTCATGCAGTCTACTCTAATACACGGAAAACCGTCAAAACAGAGTAGACTTCATCATGCAGTCTACTACTGCGGTAGACTGCATCATGAAGTCTATTCTAATGGAGAGGGTTAGTTTTGCAATTGACCAAAATGTTGACTTTAGAGTAGACTTCAATATGCAGTCTACTGAGGTAGTAGACTGGTTACTGAAGTCTATTGTAAAAAGAGGTTACTTTTGCAATTGACCAAAATATCGAATTAATTAAATAGTAGACTTCCCCTGCAGTCTACCTCTCCAGTAGACTACAAGAGAAGTCTACTCATTTATGATTTTCCTGGTCAATGTTATATAATTTGGTCAAACACAAAACTAACCCCTCCGTACAGAGTAGACTTTCAATAATGTCTACCTCAAAAGTCAACATTTTGGTCAATTTCAAAACTAACCAAAACTTAGACTCAATATGCTGTCTACACTCGAAGTCTGCACTAGAAGTCTACGCTAAAAGTCAAAGTTGTGGTCAATTGCAAAACTAACCTAAGTTTTTAGTAGATTGCACATGAAGTATACGCGTATTTTTTTGTTTTCACAGCAGAAGCGCAGACTTCATATGCAGACAACTTCATAAATTTTTAAAATAGTCAATTGCAAATCTAACCTATTGTTGACCGGTAGACTGCCCGAGAAGTCTACTATCGAGAACCAGAAGGCATTTCCGTACATAACTTGAGATGTTTGGGTTTTTTGAAACGTTTTTAATGTCTGATTTTTTCAACAAAAAAAAAATTCGAAAATTAGTGGCATTTCCGTAATTTTGTTTAATTTTATGGTTTGTTTGCCAAAAATTTTAGGAGATAGAAACTATGGGTTATATTTGCAATTGACCCCAAATTGTGGGTCATTTTTGCAAGAAGCCCAATATTAAATCCTAAATCGCAAATAGTAAACCCTAAACCACAAATAATAAACCCTAAATCGCAAATACTAAACCCTATACCACAAATCTTAAACCCTAAACCCCAATCCTAAACCCTAAACCCAATTTATTATTTGGGGTTTAGAGTTTATGATTGAGGCTTTCGGATGTTGGGTTTAGGATATACGATTTAGGGTTTAGTTTGTTGGGTTTTGAGTTTAGTATGTTGGGTTTAGGGTTTATTATTTAGCAATTTAGAGTTTAGATTTTTAGGATTTAATGATTTAATATAACTGTTTTAATTAGATAATATTAAATTTTTTAACTGTTTTATGATTTTTATTATTACAACATTATAAGTATGAAAAATATTATTTTTTCAAAGATTTGGAAAGAGGCATTAGTTTTCAAAACAACAAAAATTTGGGTTTTGTGTGTTTACAAATTTTTATTCCTTATTTTTACAACGTTATTTTTACAAATTTTGTTTGTTTTTTTCCTCCTTATCTTCATTCTACGCCTCTTTTATGCTTCTTCTCTTCAACCACTTTTTATTTTATTTTTCTTCTCCTTCTTCCATTATTTCTTCCTTTTCTTTTTCTTATTTTTCTTTTTCTTCTTACACAAACATCATTTATCTCTTTCTAATGATCCATAAAATCAATTATCATAGATCAAAAATCTCCAGCCATGGATTAAGATTGTATATCTTCTCGTTGTCCAACTTTAAACTTCCATTATCCTCTCATCTCTTGTCAATATGAGCTGTCGTTGAATGGATAGAGTTAATTATTTTCAGAAATCAGGTAACTGTGGTTCTCATAATAGTTAACTATATATGTTATTTTTATTATATAAACTACAATACGTAACTACGTTTCTGATAATAGTTCACTATATATGTTATTATTTTTTATTATGCAAACTATAATAGGCAACTACATTCTGAACATATAGTTAACTATTTTGTTTAAATAAGTAATTATTATAACAATGTTTTCATATAGTCCACTATGTTATAAGATCTGTAGAGTAGTCAACTATGTTATAAACATTCTTTACTGTATTTTAAAGTTAATGATTGTTTCCTGAAAAATAGTTAACTATCTTCTCAAATCATAGTTTTAAAATATAGTCAACTATCTTTCCATATCAATAATATATATAGTCTCGAAAATAGTAAATTATATTATTAAATACTCCGTCCGTTGCATATTAGTTGTCGTTCTAGGTAATTTCACGTCAATTAAGAAAACATTTAAAAGTTCTGTTTTACTCCTAATTAATGTGTTTTTCATTTGATATATGTAATTAATAAGCTAAAAGAGTATTGATAAAAATAGAAAATCAATCATAAATTTACATTTAAAATGTAAAACGACAACTAATTTGATACAAACAAATAAGCATAGAATGACAACTAATATGAAACGGAGGGAGTAGTTATGTAATGCTTTTTTTTACGTAATTATTTATTATTATTTTTTTGTAGAGAGCATAAAGATCATTGATGAGAAAAATATTTTCAGAGATTTGTTTTTACTATCAATAATTATCACATTTCATAGGCCCAAAATTGTCTATTATTTTATTCTCACTACTACTCATTTAATTTAATTTTCTCTCTTGTGATGTTAAATACTTAGTTTTGTACAAAAAATCTATTATTGAGCTAATTAACCCTTGAAAAAATGTATTGGAAACTATAACAATTAATGATATATATATATAATTGTATTTGGAATTAGAAAAGCCTTATAAAATGATATTGTATGACCGAAATATTAAATCAAATTATTATCCAGATTTATCACCATGCTTGAATAGTATACTTTTGCATTATTGAACGTTTAAAATAACCAGAAATCTCCTAACCAAAAACACTTTAACCGACACTGCATTTGAATGTTTATTGTAAGAGTTTGTGCAAAATAATTGTTCTAATGCAAAAACGTCGTTTGATTTTCTTTTGTTTTTGTTGTTAAAAGAGATCCAATCGACGATGTGCAGTATTTTGTTAGATTATTAAACTGATCGAAGTAAATACTTTAATAGAATAACATTTATAAATTCTTTCTAAAAAATAACATATATAAATCCCGAAAATTCATTGTATATTTTTTGAAAATATCTAAATGTAAGGTGATATACTGTGGGATATACCTTGATAGAAAACTGTATATCTTTCAAAAGATACACCATTATACAAGTTCGGTAAACTTTATTAATATCAATATAATTTGATTTAATGTTGAATAATATACACTAGAATAGTACCCGCATTATACGCGAAATAAAATATTTATCAAGTAAAATTAATAGAGTTTTAGTATAGATTTATTATACATGATTTAAGATCAACTTTACATATTAAAATTTGTCATTATATTTTATAAAATGTATTCTACCCTTAAAATAATTGAAACCAACGGAACATATTTTCAAAGATACTGTATAAGACTAAAAGATAAAAAAATAGAAGATTACATATATAACAAAATATTTGTCACCAATTTCTGATTTTATAAATTAATGATTATTTACTGATAATTGTTTGTCAATAATTTGTATACATTACATAAAAAATTGAGTACTGAATTTATATTGGTATGTTAGGTACACAAAGTTGAAATATTCTTTTGAATATAAGTAGTAGCATCATAAAAAATGCTTTTGTTTTACTATATAGAAGATTATGAAAACTAATTATAATGTAAGATGAATTATCATGACTGTGATATCGTTCTAATGATTACCAAGAAAAATGAATTGATATAATCTGACTTAATTACGTAACTTTGTTTAGAAGTATGAAATTATAAATAGTGTTATTTGTTTAAATAACATCTTAATTAGATAAATATTAAGTGGAAAGATTATATCATAATGTACAGTAAAATTCTATAAATTAATAATGTTGGGACTTGCAAAATTATTAATTTAGACAAATATTAATTTATCAATAAAATTAATATTTTATTAATTTTATAGAGATAATTGTTTTGTAATAATTTTCTTATATTTTTCCGAATAATGTTATATTATAAAATTTAACGAATCCATTTGCAAAACAAAACATGAAATTTTAATTAAAAGTTTCGATTATCGCAATATAATGGATATTATTATCATAATAGATGATTATTTAAAATGATATATTATGTATATAATTTAGAAAAAAAATATGGTTATTATCCAGAATGTCAACATATAAATTTAGGAATAATTATGTATAAAAAATCAATTGTTTTGTCAAGGATTTTTCATAAGTTTATGATACAGACCGAGAAAACAAGCTTAAGAGTTTTTGATGCAATAAATAAAGTTGAAGATAAGGTTATATATATATGTATAATTATATATGATTATTTATTTATACTATTATTGGGATCATATTTTACATAGGAGTTCCAAAAAATTATTATCTTATCATTTTATCGAATTTCGCTAATTTTTACATTGGTCCGACTTGGGACCGAAACATATTATTAATTTATAGCGATTATTAATTTATAGAGTATTAATTTATAGAGGTTCTACTGTATTCATTGTCCTAGCCCCCACCGATGTATTAATCGATTTATGTTTTGTAATGTACTAGAATTACTGAATTTTTATTAATTAAAAGGATCTTTGGGTATAGAAAATTAGAAATTATGTTATGGTAGTGTGTTTGGATATGAGTATAGTATAATGTAATAATAGTGTAACTTTGACTTAAAAATATGTTTGGGTATAGGGATTATGTTATTGTAGTGTGTTTGGATAGGAGTATAGTAGTATGTAATAATAAAATAATAAATTAAATCAAAAATGATAGGAAAAATGAGAATTTGACATATAAACTCAAAATGTTTCTCCTTTAATATATAAAAGATTTTTAAAAAGAAACCAAAGTTTTATCTATATCTTATTATATAAAGGAGACTTCGTTCGATAAGAGCTTGACACATAAGAAAAATTGTAACTCTTGAAATTTTGACACGTGTATATTATTGATGGAGATACTGACATGTGTTAAATTTTGAAATTAGTTAAGAAAAATTAAGATTAAAAATGAAAAATACACAAAATTATTGTTAAGTAATTCTACACTAATTAGAAAAAGTAAATTAAATTTCTATTTGTCTAAACTAATTAAAAAAAAATTTACGAACAAAAATCGAGAGAATATAAGTTGTAAGTAAAGGTAGAGTGACAGTATAAATTGAAAACAACAACTTAAAGAGAATATCAATCGTAAAAAACAAAACACAACATCTCGAGAATAAAAAGACGAATGGTAAAACAATTGAATATATAAAAATAAAATAATTAGAAAGGGTATGGACAGTTAAATTAAAATTTTAAGATATGCACAACTATGTCAAAGAACATAAAAATCTTTAAACATACTTTTCAACTTACGTAACTATAAACTTTTACAAAAAAGGAAAATTTTCTATTTAAGATAGTATTGGTACTTTTAATGTTTTTAAAAAGGAAATTGTATGAAAGAAAAATTATACAATATAAGAAGATAAAACAATAGATTTACTAAGTTGAACAATATATATACAATATAAGAAGATAAAACAATATATTTACTATTAAAATAATTTTATAGGTTTTATGATACTATTAACAATAATTTTTTCTGATTTAACTTTACATTACTTGAATTATTAAACGATTTCATCACATAATTATTATATATGCATTATGGATAAAAATATAGTCTTTTTCTTTGTTATTAGAAATATGAGTTGAATTATACTAAGTATGTATTATGATCTACATGATATGAATTAAAACATGAAAATGAAGATATATTTTTTACATCTAATGATTTAGGATCCATGTTTAAATAGTATTTCAAAATATTGTAGTAATTCAAGTAATTAAAATTAATATATTTATATGAATAATTTTTAATACAGTTATCCGCGTATTAACGCGGACCTTAATCTAGTAAATTATAAAGTAACATTTTCAATATTTTAATTTATTTATTAAAATGAGGTGCTCATGTGGAAGTCCCCTTTGCCCAACTGTTAACCAAGGGTTTAATTAGGTTTCTACACCCAGAACTTTGGGTTCGATTATCAGATATTACGATTTATTAATAAATCTGCAGATTAATGGAGACAAGTTTACAGGAGGTTACCGTTTACCATGATTTCACCAGTAAAGGTGGTTGGTATCCATCACGAGCATGGAGTAGGAAAAGTCGTCTGTCGTGGATCTATAAAAGTCGGAGTGAATTCTCCGTGGTAGAATTGTTTTTGCCAGAAAATAGTTTGTAACAGTTCTCATAACTTGCAATAAAATAATAAATCAATCCATACGTTTAAAAAAATGAGGTGCTCAAATTAAAAAAAGGTAAAAGTTATTCAACTTTATATATGGGTTTAAAGGATAAATGCAAATGCAATCTTGTTATGTGACGTGGCCTTTGGCTAATCACAATTAATTAAGGCATGACTAATCTCTACAAATCCCTACTCTCCTCATAGTCATACAATAGAGAAAGAATACCATTAGTCATAAAACCCTTGCGTAAATCTCGCTCAGATTTTATTGTTTCCATAGTAAAATCTAAAGAAGACAAATTTCATTTTCATTTTCATTTTTATTGTTATTTTGTCATTTCCGTAGTTGTGAAGAGATGAAGAGGACAAGAGACGACCCTAGTTCTGGCTTTCTCCATCAATCTGCTTACGAGGATGATTCTTCTTCTTCTTTGTTGTCTAAATTTGGAGAGTTTCACGGTGAGGATGACAACGATTCTCCTCAGCCGCAGAGGAAGCACTTCTGTGTGATTTGCAATAAGCAGTTTAACTCTGGTAAGGCCTACGGTGGCCACGTGAGAATCCACTCGAACGAGTACGGTAACAAGCATGGAAAGACAAAGAAGTTGAAGATGAAGATGAAGATGAAGAAGAAGGCCAAGAGAAGTTTGGTGAAGAGAGAGACAGATCTGGTTAGGGCTGACGTGGAAGGTAAGATTAGATGTTGTCTTTGTGGAAAACAGTTTCAAACAATGCACTCTTTGTTTGGTCATATGAGGAGACATCCTGATCGGAGCTGGAAAGGGATACGTCCTCCACCGGAGCTCGGTTTTTTGGATGATGATGAAATGAGTAGATCCATGATGGTGAGTAGTGGTGTGACCGATGATGTACAAGAAGCTGCCTGCTGTCTAATGATGCTCAATTACTCCAAAGCCATTGAAACACCAAACTCCGAGGTCACAAGTTCGAGTTGCTTCAAAGGAAAAGTTTTAAAGAGGAAGAGAGATGGTGAGATGGATGATAAGGGTTTGATTGTAGATATGAAGATCAAGATGGAAATCGAGGTTAAGGTGAATAATCCTCGAGATGATGAAGCTAAGAGATCATTAGGGTTTGATTTGAATCAGCCTCCTTACCATGAAGATCATCCTTATTCCTATTAATTGAAATTTATTGTGGGTTTGATTTCTTTTGAGTTGTTTGATTATTCAAGTTCAACATATTGCTCAATGAATTTAGCATCTATCTATATGCCTTGTGTTATCTCCTACCTAGGCGTTGTACATAATGAAATCCTTGTTTCATTCACATCTTTACTTGCTCATCTTTTCTTCTTAATTCTTTTACTCTTGTCTTTTGTTTGTTTCATTTTCTCTTGAATACTATCCTCTATAATTCAAAGGGTTCTTTTCGGAAAAAATAAACTTTTAATATTTAATTACATAGAATATACCATTTGAAAATCCTATTATTTGCCTAAATTTTTTAAAGATTTTAAAAGTAAACTAGGTGAATACTCGCACTACATGCGGGGTATATATCTTTTACTATTTTTTAAAATTATTTTCTATATTACATTTTCTATGATGCATTTCCATTATATAAATAACTAGGGATTGCCCACGCGTTGCATGGGTTTAAAAGTTCATTGTAAAAGTAAAATTCATTATAATTTCTACACTATTTGTATATTTAATGTTACATAAATCTAATGTTTATCGTAAATAATTATCTACCTTAGAAGACTAAGAACTTGTAAAAAATTAATGAACATATATAATGTTATATGAAAAAAGAAATAGGCCATTCATTAATAAAAGTTATAGCATATGGAAGGCATTTTTTTGGTACAAATCCCTAACATATATGTCTTTATCAATATTCACTACGGTTCCTTTAAAAAAAATGATTGGTCGTTTTTTTTCCTTGCATCAAACACATATGTAAAAAAAAGATTGATTAGATAAATTGTAGTATTCTTTGCTTTTAGTGAGACATTTGATCTCAACAAAAAATTTGGAATGCATCTTTGTAATTGTTTCATGAGAACTTTGAATCGTACTAAGAGAATAATTGTAGGTTGATTGTATTTTTGTCTCACTCTCTTTATTCATTTGTTGTGATTTTTGTTTTTAACATCAATTCAGTGGTGAAATAAATCTGTTTTCTAGATACATAATTTGTGCTGGAGTAAAGGTTTTTTTTCACAGATTATTGGTTAGAAACGTTACTTTGTCTACCACAAATTATTTTAATTGTATTGGCAAATTCGAGTTAAAAGCTGTGAGGACTTAAAAAAAAAAATACATTTTTCTAATTAGACTTTAGCATTCTAACAGTTTTAAAAGTTCTTAAATCATTTTTTAATTTTCTCACAACATTTTTTTTGTTCATGTTACTTCTTTTTATTCATGTTTTTTTGTAACTTTTTGTTTTAAAATCACAATTATTTATACGGAGACACAGTTTTAAACATTGGTCTTGTTAAAGTGTTTTTTTTTAAATTGTTAGGATTAATTGTTAATGTGATTTTTTTAACAAATAATTTTTTTAATAAACAAATTAGCAAGAAAATGTGAAAAAAGAATAGGCCATGACATGAATTTAAGAAAACACCACAATATTATATAAGATATATTTTTCAACCTATTTAAAATTTGCAAAATTTAGAATCATAGTTTTTGGTGAATATCAAAGAAAGAAAGAGAATAGTGACTAATTTATATTGTAACTTGTTGTTGAAATGAATTAAAATTAATTAGCTATTAAATTGTTAGAATTAATTGTCAAAATTAAAAAAATTAATAAAAAAATTAAAAATGTCAAATGTCGAAAGAGTAGATGACACATGACAACCTCTCATGACTTGAAGTTTTGGGAACCTTAAAATATTATATAAGATATGTAATTGTTCCAAAACAAATTCAGTTATATTGGTGCGTTTGAAAATCCAAAGAGAGTACAAAGTAACATGCCCGGCGTCCGACTTGCTGACGTCGTGGCTTGTGTATATGTTCATAGTTTTAGTTTATTTTCTTTACGCTTTATGCGATCTCACTTTCCAGCTTGACCGGATGTGTTTTCCGGCTTTGTCTGGATCTTTCTTTTCGTTTAATAGGAAGTGAAGATGCAATTGTTTGAAGCAGGTTCTTGAAGTAATACGAAGTACTTCAGGATATAATGAAAAGTAGATGACTCGACACTTAAGCTACATGGGCTTAAGGAGGTGGGTTGGGGTAGACGTTTCAAGCAAACTGAAATGAGCCCAAGATGATGTAGCACAGCTGGAGGAGATCTTTCGTAAGGATCAAAGATGGCTTGAAGACTTGTCTTATCTCTTGCAAAAAATAAGGGAATAAGGCAAAGGGAATATCTCCAAAAATATATGAAGATCTTTGAGGAGTGGTGAACAAGGCTAGGTTTAGCCGACTACCTATTTTGTATAAATAGAGGTATTCGTGCACTGTTGCAAGATTGAACACTTAGGAGCTTATTTCTTAGTAAAGGGTTAGGGTTTATAAGAAACTTGAAATCAAAGGCTAAGGGGTAGGGAGTGGTTTCAAGATCATGGATATATCTTAGAAACGTGTGAGGATAGGTTCAAAGTGGTGATTGAAACTTGTAAGTGCATTCAACATTTGTTATAGTAAATATTCTTGGAAAAGAAACTCCGTGTGTTTTGTTCCCACTATCTATTCATATTTGAAGTAGTAGTGTTCATATCATGCACTAGTTCTGGAAGAATATATCTGAAGTAGTAGGTACAACATTTTCAGGAAGTTTTTGTTTTGTGTTTTACCTTCCTCTTGCTTGAAATTGGAAGGTTTAGAGAGTTATGTTGTTGGAATATTCAAAAGGGATTATAGTCAAGTCTTGAGCGGCGTGTTTTGCTAGAGATTTTGATCTCCTCTTTTACGATTCTCCGTTCTTAATTACTCGGTGAATTTGGATTTGGTTCTTTAGTTGCAGTGGTGATCAAGGAAGGATTCGGTACAACGTTCGTGGGACAAGCTTTTGAAGCTTCATTATCAGATTACCGGTGTTTGATGTGGCCGGCGGTGGACTTTCAGTTTGCCGACGTTCCTCTTCTCGATGACGAAGAAGCTTGAAGTTTCTGGAGATTGTTCCTTATGCGACCATGTGGCGAAGAAGAGTTCAAGATAAACACGTGTTTCTTGAATTACAATTGTTAATGTTTATCTTGTTTTTTTTCTTTTTCTGAAATTCATTAACTCCTAAACCAGATCGTGATCTGAAAATTATGCACCTTGTGCTACAATTGTTCCCCTAAGGGCAGATTTTGCCAGAGAATCAACTTCGTAATTGGCTTCTCTGGGAATGTAATTGAATGAAATTGAGAGGCAATCTTGGAGATATCAGTCTGAATCCCAAAGATTTCCGATAGAGGAGGTCCAATCGTCAGTGATTGGACGAGTTGTTGTGAGTCCGAGACAAACTTGAGCTTTGTGATTCCCATTCCATTTGCGGCTTTGAGAGCTGCTCGGATCGCCGAAGCTTCGGCGACTACGGCAGATTCGGTGTACTCAATCGTTTATGATCCTTTCGTTAGGATCTCTTTTGTTGGTGTCTCGATAATCCATCCAATTCCGGCCATCGTTGTAGCTTCGTTCCAAGCTCCATCGGTGAAACATCGGTATGTATCTGGTGAGTTTTTTTAGAATCCAATTGTTTCGTTGGACTTTTGATAGCCCTAGCTTGTCTGGTTGTGCATCTTGCCATTCTTTTGCTCCTTTTATTGAGTTAAGCACGATTTCCTCCGCTGTGAATCATCTGTTGTTGAATATGTTGTTGTTTCTTGATGTCCACAGATTCCAGAGTATCCAAGGGAAGAATGGTCTAGCAGAGATTCCAGTTGGAGGTAAGCATATCTATGCTCAGAGTGATTGTATTCCTTGCTTGACTTCTGTATAATCCCTTGTGTTGATGGGGTCTTTGTAGGGTGCCAAGTTCCAGACTGATTGAGCTAGTTCACAGTGAAACAGAAGGTGTAATGCAGTCTCAGGTTCTCCACATCGGTAACAAGTCGAATGTGGGATGATTTTCCTCCTCACAAGGTTCTCTCCTACATGTAGTGCTTCCTGCATTATCTTCCATACAAATAGTTTCAATTTCTCAGAGAAAGCCCCATTCCAGATTTCTGTATGCCAATTAAACTCTTGTATTTGCATTATAAGATTCCGAGTCTAGTTAGAGTATAGATCTTCTGAGTGAGCTGCGTGATACCCTGTTTTAGTGGTGTGCTCTCCAGTAGCTTTAGGGAGCTAGACATGTTTGTCTTCTATCTCAGTCTCTCCCAACTTTATACATAGTATCTCCTTTTCAAATACTAGAAGCACCTCCCTGATTTTTTGTACATCGTAAGTTTTTGTATTTGCTAGGAATAAGTCAGCAACTTTCATCTCTGCCATACCTTGTTCAGCTGGTCCAATAGGCTTTAACTGTTTTGTTGATGAAATCCAGTTATCATTCCACACACTCGTGCTTTTCCCATTTCCAATAGCTTTTCCTAGGTTCTTTTTTAGCAGGTCCCTACCAACGAGGATGCATTGCCAGCCATATGAGGAGTTCTCTTGAGAAGTACACTCAAGGAAGGTGGAGGAGTGAAAGTACTTCCCTTCAAGCACTCAACTAAGCAGACATTATGGATTTGTGAGAACATGCCAACTGAGTTTGCCAATAGTGCGTCATTGAAGTGTTGTACGTCTTTGAAACCCAACCCTCCGTCCTGTTTTCCTTTAGTTAGCTTATGCCAGGCCGCCCAACACATTTTTTTGTCAATGGGTTAGAGTCCCACCAAAATCTTGTAAGGATTAATTGTATTTTGTTACATAATCCTACAGGTAGTTTGAAGCAAGACATCGTATAGGTGGGCATGGATGAGAGGACGGATTTGAGCAAAACCATCTTGCCCGCACTGGACAAGAACTTTGAGGACCAGGAAACTGCTCTCTGTCTTATTCTGTCCACTATGGAGTTAAAAAGATCCACCTTTTTCTTCCCAAACTGTTCAGGTAAGCCCAAGTACTTGCCTAGCCCCCCTTCCTTTACTATTCCCAACTGCCTCTTTACTCTAGCTCTCGTTCTCTGCTCTGTCTTTCTTGAGAAGGTTATAGATGATTTTTGTGTGTTAATTTGTTGCCCTGATGCTTCCTCATAGCTTTTCAGTATCTCTTTTAGGGTCTTGCAGCTTTTTGACATTGGTTTTACAAAAGAACATTGTGTCGTCTGCAAAGAGTAAGTGATTGATCATTGGACTTCCTTTTGCTACCTTAAATCTTGTCAATTTACCCTCTCTTTGTGCTTTATTGCAGAGACCTGACAAGACTTCACTGCATAGGATAAACAGATATGGAGATAAGGGGTCACCTTGGCGAATGCCTCTGTGAGGTATGACTTGTCCTCTTGCACTCCCGTTGATTGGTGGTAAAAATTTTCTTCTAAAGCTTTCCTCAGCTCTTCAATTTTCTTCTGGCTGTTACAATGATGTTCTTTGTTCCATTGGATTAGAGCTCGCTTACAGCTAGCAATTCTACTTCCCACATAAGCTTCAATTTCAGATGCCAAGTTGTTGTAATCAATGGTTTCACTTCCTCATTGTTTCTCAATCTCCGATTATATATGAAGGGGCTATATTTCTTTCTTTTGCCAGGTGTAAAGAAGGTCAGTATTGGCATGTGGTCTGATCCCTCAAACCTTAGATATTCACTTCTTCCAGAAGGATATTTTTCATACCAGTCGCTGTTTGCCATAAACCTATCAAGTCTACATCTGACATGATGCTTATGTCTTTCTCCTCTCCAAGATAAGTGGTCTCTAGTAACTTGTAAATCATATAGGTCATTTGTTGACATAAAGGCTCTAAAATCCACAAAAAAATCCTCTTTTGTGGCTTTGCCTCCTGTTTTTTCTGTGTAATCCAGGATTTCATTGAAGTAACCTATTAAGAACCAAGGCTCAGTTCTGTTCTCTGCTTGTTTTGATAGGTGCTCCTACACAGCCTTCCTTTTGCCTTTCTATGGATGACCATAAACAAAGGTAACATAGATTGCTTCCCCTTTGTATTTAAATCTGGTATCTATGAAGTTTTCACACTTGGACAATGTTGTAACTTGAACTTCCTTCTTCCATAGTAGGGCTAGACCACCACTTGCTGGTGTGACAGGTGGGACTGTATAGATACACTCATATCCTAAGGGTTCCAGTTCTTTGAGGAGAAAAGAATCATTGTTCTTTGTCTCCATGAGGAAAATCATATCCGGGAAATCATGTTTCTTCTTGATTCCCTTCAGTCGCCGAACTGTCTCGGGGTTCCCTAGCCCCTGACAGTTCCAGCTCACTATTCTAAGGAATAGGGCTTGATGGATTTTTAAAAATCCATCGTTCCTTTAGATATACCTGGTATAATTGTGCAGGTTGGAGGGTTTCTTATCTGTGTTTGATCATCTCTATCTCTGCTTGTAGCAGTTGGTCCTCCCACCTGGTAAGTAGTTCTTCCATTTTCTTCAGTAAAGTGTACTTGGTTGGTTTGAGCTTTTTCTTTGGGAGTCCCTTGTAGTTGCATATATTTCCTTTTCCTTGAATTTGTACCTTTAAGACATGCTGGACTAGCTTGTTTGTTCTTTTTTCCAGGTGGCCTACCTTGTCTCTTTTTTCCAGGCAGTTTCTCAGTTACTTCCCCTGGTTCTTTCTGGTGGTCCACAGCGGGTGGTGCAATCCTTAAAGTAGTTGGGATTCTATCTATAGGTACCAGTCTTTGTTCTGGTTCTTCTTAAACAATTTGTTATCCCCTTAGTGATGATCTCACCATGTTTTCTGCAGTTTCTTGGAATTCCCCAGCAGCTTCAGATTGTCTCGACCTCTCTTTTCTTGCAGCACTCTCCACAGGGTTAATACAGTTTGAATATTGGACCATTACTTCTCTCATTTCTCCCAGAGCTTTCTCCACTGCTTGTGGTGGTAGTGTAATGTTCTGCTCCACCCTTCCCTCCCTATGGTCTTCATGGGGTCTAGATGAGTCTATAAGCTCTCTCATATTCTAACTGGTGATCTCAGCTGATTGTTTCCAATTGTTTTCTCCTTCCAGACAGCTCTCAAGGGTGATCTTCCTTGGCTTCTACCTTGTGACCTTATTGGAGTCATGTTATGGTCAGTTGTGTGTGATCTTGCATCTCTGCCATGATACTCCTGGTTTGTTGGTCCTTCTCGTCTCACCCTATCTCGTCTCTGTTCCCAGCTGTCTTCCCTGTGATAGGGTGATCTTGTATATCTGCTAGTATGCGTAGGAGTTCTCAGGGGTTGCATCATTCCTTTGTATCTACCATTCCTTCCATGGTCCCCTCCATAGTTTCTTGGACCATTGTAGTTTATGTCTTCATCTTGTCTTTGTCCAGGTGCAGGAGTACTTCTTGCCTGGTTTGGCCCAAATATGCTTTTCTGGTGGTTCTCCCTTTTCAGAAGGGGACATTCATCAATCTCATGTGAAATGAGGTAACAATTGTTACAATATCTCTCAAGTCTCCATTTGGGTATTCTGCAATGGAGGTCATGACAAGAGGTAGGAGGGCATTCACTTCTACTCTCATTTTTGCAGATGTCTTTGTAATCTCCTGCATCTCATAAGTTCCAATGTCTTCTCCCATCGCTTGAAAAGTATCTGATTCCCAGAGGTGGACTAGGAGTCCTTGGACCCTGATCGAGAAAGGTATCTAGGATGGGAAATTTGGGTCCACAGTTGGTTCCCATCTTTGGATGATGACCATCCATTTGGCGAAATGGAAAGGTTTGTTGTCAAGCACCGCCATTAGATCTTCTTCGTTTGCAAAATGGAACTGGAACTTTCCTTGTCCCATGTCTGCTCCCACTGGTCTAGTAGAGAGCTTGAATCTGGTCATCCAAAGCTCTGAAAGGAAAGGTATTAGTGACCATATCCTCTGCTTTTGAATGTTTGTTACTCTTCCTATTAGTGTCAGAGCATATTGTTTGGCTCAGTGTAGCTCAGTGTTGTTTGGCTCCTTGACTTTTACCCTAGATACTTTGGGCATTTGATTATTGGAGATAACTCTTTTCCCCTTCTCAGCGTAAGTCAGGCGGTTAGAGTTGAAGATGTTTCTCCTCTGTGACATCTTGATAGAGAGAAGTCGCTTAAACTTTTGGTGGATGTTGAACTCTTGTCTCTTTTCCTCTTCTCAGCTTAAAAAACACTGTAAGTATTCGATATTTCTTCACTAGCAGGTGAGATAGTTCTTAGTTGGTTCAGCCAATTATGAGTATAACTAGGTTTCCTTCTTTCTTGTAAGTTTCTTTCTCAGGTAGAAGGCATAGATTTTTGGTGAATCATGCTTCTAAACCAGAGATGAGTATGTACTTGAGAAGTAGATGTCTTACTAGCAGCTGATGGACCCTCCGACGTCGTGCCGGGGGTGGAACCACGGTGAATTCCGGCCAAGTAACTGCGGAGCTTCTCATATTTGACTATTATTGGTAAAGAAAAGTTGCTGGATATTAGGGTTTTGAAAAAGCTTGCTTGAAAAGGAAAAGAAGGGGTAAAATCCGCTGGGGAAAGTTGACTTTCGCAAGTTATCAAACGGTTAATAATCTCTCTCGGGGATAGTGCCTGGAAGCATTTCCTTTTTATTGTTTCTTTAACAGAAACCGTTTATCTTGTTTAGATTTGCAAACTATTGGTCTTTAATTGTTGTATCCAAAGTTTAGCCCAATTGGGCTTATAACTTATGATTGTCGACAAGAAAAGAAAACCCATAGAGCGTTCTTTAATTCAATTTTCGTAGTAGATTTTTGCTTGTTTTTTATATGCTTAGAAGTTTCAAGTTAGAACTTTGTACCAGTCTAATTTAAAAAATGTTTACACAATTTTTTGAATATGACACTACTTAACTGATATTCAATCCCGTATCAATAGATAATCATGGTCATTCTTAAAGACTTCAATTACATGTTTAGATATTTAAAAACAACATTTCCTTCAGACCGTATTGATGAATTAACTCATGATAACTCACATGTCTTACTTTCCTTTGGTGTTTAAGACTTCTCCTTTGAAATTTCTAATCTTGTATTTTTCTCAGTCTTGTCTTAAGAATCATTTGTAAGTTATCTATAATCCCTTCAGTTGCTGCCATTCATACATGGAGAATAGATTTATATCGTCATTGTGGAAGTTGTTGTCATTTGGATCAATAATGTATGTTATATAATTTTTGTTAAAGTTAAGAAAGGATAAATTCTCAGACTAACATACAAAAGAGGAAGAATTTTCATTTCGAGAACAAAGGATGAGTAGAATAGATTTGAATTTTAAAGAGGGAATGTTGCAGGCATCGGTTTTATTTGTCGCCGAGTGGAGGCGAGAAAATCAAAGTGACCAAGCCACGAGGCAAGGTAAGTGTCAGAGGCTGAGCCGTTTGTTCCTTTCACTTCATAGTTCATATATGAGAGCAGTTTTTGAACGAGTAATATTTGAATGGATATTGAAAGAGTATGGACACCTGGAGGCTTTGATCCAATGATTTTGGGAAGGTAATTGTATTGTGATTCAGTTAAAGAGAATATATTTGCCTTTGTAATCTTTATGGAGCTCTTCATTGCAACTCTTTTTCCATCAACCAAACCTAAACGCAGAATCTTGAAGATTTACCAATCTCTCTCTCTCTCTCTCTCTCTCTCTCTCTCTCTCTCTCTCTCTCTCCTCTCTCTCTCTCTCTCTCTCTCTCTCTCTCTCTCTCTCTCTCTCTCTCTCTCTCTCTCTCCTCTCTCTCTCTCTCTCTCTCTCTCTCTCTCTCTCTCTCTCTCTCTCTCTCTCTCTCTCTCTCTCCTCTCTCTCTCTCTCTCTCTCTCTCTCTCTCTCTCTCTCTCCTCTCTCTCTCTCTCTCTCTCTCTCTCTCTCTCTCTCTCTCTCTCTCTCTCTCTCTCTCTCCTCTCTCTCTCTCTCTCTCTCTCTCTCTCTCTCTCTCTCTCTCTCTCTCTCTCTCTCTCTCTCTCTCTCTCTCTCTCTCTCTCTCTCTCTCTCTCTCTCTCTCTCTCTCTCTCTCTCTCTCTCTCTCTCTCTCTCTCTCTCTCTCTCTCCTCTCTCTCTCTCTCTCTCTCTTCTCTCTCTCTCTCTCTCTCTCTCTCTCTCTCTCTCTCTCTCTCTCTCTCTCATTGCAACAACAACAAAATCAAACAGAGGAAAAATCATTGAAATGGGGTTTACAAGATTCTGTCAATTAAAAAAAATGAAAGGAAATATTTTTTCATTCATTTGACTTAAGCTGAGTTACTGCATCGCAACAAATCTTCGTAACTCTTTTCGTTTGGTCATAAGTTTTTGTGCCATCGGTTTTGATGAAGGACGTTTGTAGTTCTTGTTGTGGTATATGAGTATCGCTTGTCTCTTTCTTTTTTAGTTTTTCAACTGAGACCAATACTCCATTTCTCTCTTGCTTGAATGGCTTTATCTGCGTAAATAACAATTGAGAAAATATTTTGTCTCGTGATAACTTTCCCAACCTCTATGAGCTTACAATGCTGATGTAGACCTTCCATTAGACAATAAAAAAACATTTCCCAAATTGAATTTTTTGTGAATCCAGAATAAGATTAGGTTTCTTGTCTCGATGCGCCCTCCCACAATTGACCGCCTTCTGACTTCTATGATCCTAGTCTTTGTTTTCTTTGGGGTTTCTACTTCCTCCGCTTCCGCCGATAGCTTATGTGGTGATATGAAGTGAGATGCTAAAAAATGACAGAGCCAAGAAAATAAGCATCATCCACTTCGAAACAACATTCAAAAATTGGCTTTAAGAAAGAAATTACATGATCTTCAATTCATTTACCATTTTCAGCATTGCCGAAGTACAACATACGTAGATAAGTAGCGGAAGAGATAAGAAGAGCAAAGGCAAAGAACTTAAAACATCAAACAAAATCAAAATCAAATACTATCAAAGAAATCATCAGCACTGATCCGTAGAAGTTGAGGAAAGTTCAAAAATCATACCTTTAGAGAGAAAGACCCCTAGCGATGACTCGAACCACCTCAATAAGACCAATAGGTAGAAGCATTTTGGGTCTGAAAATACCATAAGTTTTACCATTTCTCTTTGTTAAATGCTAGGTTAAACTCATCAGCAATCAACTGCAAATTCATAGCCAGTAAATAAGCAACGAGCCGAAAATTAAATTGAGATGAATGGACATTGAACATTGGAAAAACATACTTCTTCGTCGTTGGATCTGCAAAAGGTCTCATCAGAATCTCTAGTATTCTCATTTGTTTTCAGAATCATCTCTTGTGGAGGTTCCAAAATCGAGAAGAAAACAAAATTTTGATCTCATGCTTGTAACAAAAACCCAAAAAAGTCAAAAAATCGTTTTACCTCATCACCAAGCTCTAGAGATAGTTTCTCAACAGCATGACGAGGTTTAATATTCTTTTGCTTCTCTAGATTCTTCTCATGCTTTTGCTTCGCCTATGCTTTAGATCTCTATCTTTGTCATTAAGCATCCTCTTCTCCATCCCGTTGAAATTTGATCTTCATCGATCTTTTTTCCATTTCTTCACCTTCGCCATTCCTCTCGAAACTCACTTTTACAGCGAGGAACGAATCGAGAGGAGGAAGAAAACGATGAAGTTGGTAGGGAGCTTTAAAAGATTTTGTGCAATTGAAGAGGAACGTTTGGAGGAATTTGAAGTGACTAAAACGTAGCAAGCAGAGAAGAGGAAGAGGAGACGATGAGTTTTGGATTTCATTTCAGAAGAAACATAGCAAGCAGAGAAGGGGAAGAAGAAGAGACTGGACATGTGCTGTAACACCGGTGAACCAATTTTGAGAAAATTGGAAGGTGTGTCGATCGACACTAGTGTGGTGTGTCGATCGACAGGCTGGTTTTTGGCTTAAGACAGGTTTGTTTCGAGTGGCTGTCGATCGACACAAGTGGTGTGTGTCGATCGACAGGGTTTTTAAGTGATCGGTTTTTGATTCGATTTAAGTCGATCGGTTACGCGTTGGTTTGGACAAAACCATAGGGCTTCGTATATAATTTGATTTGGCCGTGTTTTGAGAGGAGAAAGGCCAGAGAATCAGAGTTATATCGTTCCCAAAGAGTTTGTGAGTGTCCCATAGATTTATGTGTGAAAGAGTCGATTGTCTTGAGAAGGGAAATCGTTTCTTGTGATCTTCGTCATTGGATCTGCAAAAGGCCTCATCGGAATCTCTAGTATTCTCATTTGTTTTAAGAATCATCTCTTGTGGAGGCTGCAAAATCGAGAAGAAAACAAAATTTTGATCTCATGCTTGTAACAAAAACCCAAAAGAGTCAAAAAATCGTTTTACCTCATCACCAAGCTCTAGAGATAGTTTCTCAACAGCATGACGAGCTTTAATATTTTTTTGCTTCTCTAGTTTCTTCTCATGCTTTTGCTTCGCCTATGCTTTAGATCTCTATCTTTGTCGTTAAGCATCCTCTTTTCCATCCTGTTGAAATTCGATCTTCATCGATCTTTTCCATTTCTTCACCTTCGCCATTCCTCTTGAAACTCACTTTTACAGCGAGGAACGAATCGAGAGGAGGAAGAAAACGATGAAGTTGGTAGGGAGCTTTAAAAGATTTAGTGCAATTGAAGAGGAACGTTTGGAAGAATTTGAAGTGACTAAAACGTAGCAAGCAGAGAAGAGGAAGAGGAGACGATGAGTTTTGGATTTTATTTCAGAAGAAACGTAGCAAGCAGAGAAGGGGAAGAAGAAGAGACTGGACACGTGCTGTAACACCCGTGAACCAATTTTTGAGAAAATTGGAAGGTGTGTCGATCGACACTAGTGTGGTGTGTCGATCGACAGGCTGGTTTTTGGCTTAAGAAAGGTTTGTTTCGAGTGGCTGTCGATCGACACAAGTGGTGTGTGTCGATCGATAGGGTTTTTAAGTGATCGGTTTCTGATTCGATTTAAGTCGATCGGTTACGCGTTGGTTTGGACAAGACCATAGGGCTTCGTATATAATCTGATTTGGCCGTGTTTTGAGAGGAGAAATGCCAGAGAATCAGAGTTATATCGTTCCCAAAGAGTTTGTGAGTGTCCCATAGATTTATGTGTGAAAGGAGTCGATTGTCTCGAGAAGGGAAATCGTTTCTTGTGTTTGTGGAGTGGAATTTCGTGGATTCTAGTGGTGATCAAGCTGATCTCGTGTCTAATCTTAATTCCTTCCTTTTCTCTTTCGAAATCTAAGGTGAGTGCATGACCATGGCTTTTGGGTCGATGGATCGTTAGGGTTGCATGGTGATAGGTTAGAATGTGTTGTTTGATCTCTCGGTGGTTGATTGTGGCTGTGATTGCTTGTTGTTGTGTCGTTGTTGATGTTGTGCAGGTTTTTCGTACTGAAGCAGAGGAGAAATCGATCGGAGAGGATTATGATCGGTTCCCACGATTCTGCCAGGGGTCTGTCGAACGACACATATGAGGTGTGTCGAACGACACCCCAGTATGAGGTGTGTCGAACGACACCCCAATATGAGGTGTGTCGAACGACACCCCAATATGAGGTATGTTGAACGATACACATGAGGTGTGTCAAACGACACCCCAATATGAGGTATGTCGAACGATACACATGAGGTGTGTCGAATGACAGCCAGTTTAGAGTGTGACGATCGACACCTAGTGGTAGTGCCGATCGACACATATCTGATTGGATTGTGTTGAGCCATTTGTGTGTTGTGTGATATGTATGTTTGCCTGAGTGGTCCATCGTGCCTGAGTGCGCAGTCGTAGATGGGATGACCGTCTCACTGGGTATTTATGATAATACTCACGCATCTCTTTTTCCCATGTGATTTAGGTAAAGGCAAAGTGTGATCGTGGAATCATGGCAACGAAGAGGAGGATGATCTGGGGTCCTAGTTGCGTGGTTGTTGTTTTAATTTGCATTAGAACTGGTATAGGTTGTTGGTTCGTTCTAGAATGATGTTTTTGGATATTGTTTGGATTGGTCTCTTTGGTTTAATGGAATTTGAATGTTTGGTTTATTTGGTTAAGTAATTATCCGCTGAATGTTTATGTATGGTTTGTTTGGTCGTTATGGTCCGAGACCAAAGTCTAAATTGTTAAAAGAAACGGGTCGGGTCGTTTCACGTGGCCTCTCCTTTTGTGCTGACGTGGCATCACATGGAGAGTGTCATCCTCCTTTCATATAGTAGATTACATACACACTACTTCATATCTCTACAACTATACTTCTTCCGTTCCATAAAAGTAGATGTTTAAGGTTATGCACAGTTATTAAGATAACACATTGATTTCTACAAAATACAGTTTCCAATAAAGTTTAACCAATTGTGTTTCAATATTTGTTTTGAAGTTTGTAAAAGTGTAGAAAACAATAAAAAACTTATCTTTGTGAAACAAATTTTTTTTGTTAATTTTTTATCTTTCTGGAACAGAGGGAGTATTTGCGTTTGTAATTTTTTTTTCTTAATTTCGTCTATTACAAATTTTTATTTCCTTTTCACTACTTCACATCTATATATATTTTAACAAATTTCTCAGTGTGATTTGTTTTTCACAAAACATTAATTACAATAATGATTTGGTGATTTATTTTCACATAGAAGAGAGTTTGTAAAAAAAGAAAAAGTTTGTACTTTGTAATGTCCATAATTGATTAATAAATTAGTAATGTGCCGACAATTATGATAAATAAAAATTGCTAATCAAAATTTGCTATGAAAAAGTAGATGAGATATGTTCATGATCATATTGTTCAACATGTTGGGTTAAGTGGAGGTTTATCATTGGAATGATGTGTGACAAATTGTGGTTAAGGCTGGGACTAAAAATTGAACCGAGTCGAACCGAGATTTTTGGTTCAATTTCGGTTCTCTAATGCTGAACCGTTCGGCAACAATTTCAATTCTGCTCGGTTACTCAATAGTTTCAGTTTGGTTCGGGCCGAACAGATCAATTTAACGGGTAGTTTTTTAACCTAACCAGATTAATCAAAAAAATATACCGATTTTTACCAATATCGAATTTAACCGAATCAAAGTACCCGAATTTAACCGAAAATACCTAAATTTAATTGAGGTTCAACAAAAAAATCAAAATCTAATTATTTTCTGTTACAAAACTCAAAAGCAAAATTAACCGATAACCAAACCAAATTTTTATTCTAGGGATTTTTTTTCCACTGAATTCCCGAAGTTTTGTTAAATTTTGATTAGCAAATTTCATTTGTCATTCTTTTAAAAATGATTATAAGGTTCTTAAGATTTCCGTTGGGCCTTCCACAACTCACTAGAATAGTATCCGCATTTTACGCGGGGCAAAATATTTATCAAGTAAATCTTAACTAAATAATTAATTGTAATTACTGCTAGATTTATTAAATGGAATTTAATATCAAATTTACATATTTAAATTTGTAATTGTTTTTATAAAATATATTCCACCTGTGAACTAACTGAAACCAATAGAAGATATTTTTCAAAGCTACGGTATATGACTCAAAGATACAAAAATAAAAGATTGCATATATAACCAAAAACTTGTCACCAACTTTCGATCTTATAAATTAATTATAACCAATAGAACATATTTTTCAAAGATACGGTATATGACTTAAAGATAAAAAAATGAAAGATTGCGTATAACTTATCACCAATTTTCGATCTTATAAATGAATTATAACTAGTATAACATATTTTTTAAAGATACGGTATATGACTAAAAAATACAAAAGTGAAAGTTTGCATAGATAACCAAAAACTTGTCACCAATTTTTTATCTTATAAATTAATTATGACGAATATAACATATTTTCAAAGATACCGTATATGACTCAAAAATACAAAATCGAAAGTTTGCGTATATAACCAAAAACTTGTCATCAAATTTTTATCTTATAAATTAATTATAACGAATATAACATATTTTCAAAGATACCGTATATGACTCAAAAATACAAAAGTGAAAGTTTGCGTATATAACCAAAAACTTGTCACCAATTTTCTATCTTTTAAATTAATTATTATTTTGGTGTTTATTTAGTAGATAATTCGTGTTTCAAAATTGTTTGGTAATATGCATTATAATAGCCAAATTAGTATTGTGTGTTGAAATAGTATTAAGGTAGTGAGATTTTATATGTATAAATGTAATTATATTAATTACTTAATCTATGAGTAAACTTATTTAATATTTGTTTAAATAAGTTGACTAAAGTATTTGGATATGAATATAGTAGTAGTAGTTATAATTTGTTTGGGTATAGATATTAAGTTATTTGGGAGTGTTTGGATATGAGTATAGTAAGAGTTAGTAATTTTAAATCAAAAAGATAAAAAAAAAAGAGTTGACACCTAAGCAAAAAATGCTTCTTCTTTAATATATAGAAATATAAGATACTATTAGCTTTTAATTGTCAGATTCTTTTACAAATAACCTAAATTTTTTTTTGTCAATGGCAAACATACACCTCTCTTTGCTCAATTTGATATTTGGCCACTTCCTCACACATACACCTTTCTATCCGTTACATAATAGCAAAAATGCCATTATTTATTATAATATATTTTTTAAATCACAATGAAGTGAAAAGACTAAAAAATAAAATTTGTCTTTTTAATTACAAAATTGCCATCATCTTCAGTATTCTCAACCACCACTAACAACTAAAATCAAGCTCTAAATGCTTTGCCATCCGTTTTTTCCTTTTTAAATGCAATATATTTGATGTCGTCAAAACTTCATTATCTTCAATTTCCTCTCCAATATGATAACAAAAGTTTCTGTCATAACCTCATGCTCTCTTCAAGTTCTTCCATAGCAACATATGGGCATCTTCGTTACTAGTGAGATTCAAAGTTTAAACTGCTCGACGAAGCCAAAAACAAGCTTAAACGACAGAAAACGGTAACCGCTCTTGAGTTTCGCAAATCTCATATCTATAACTCCATTGTAGACTATAAAGTCTACAAGTCAACGAATGAGTTATATTTGCAATTGGCCATTTTTGAAAATATATGAAGTAGACTTCACCTAAAGTCTACGCATTCTCCTTTGGAAACAAAAGAAAAGCATATGTAGAATTAACTTAACTTTAACAGATGGACTTCAATACGGTGATAGTTATGAATATGCTGATGAAAATACAGACAACGATATGGAAGAAGATGAAATAAAAGGGTGTGGAAGAAAAAGAGGTAGAGTGTATGGAAGAAAAAGATGAGGTAGAAGGTCCAGATGGGGTTAATGGTGTCATGGAAGATAATGATGGTGTCGGTGAGGATTACAGTGAGTATGGAAAAGTGAAAGATGAGGAGAAAGATGATATATCGTTTGATTACATAGGTGGAAATGCGCATTCTATTGTGGAAGGAGGACAATTGAAAACTACATGGTCTCACAATATATTCGTGAAATAGAGTTTTGGTAATAAGGATGAGCTGATTTCGGAATTACAATTAAGGGCGGTGATGTTAAGATTAGCATTCATAGTATATAAGTCTACGGAAATTCTTTTTGTAGCTACATGTCGTGTGAAAGGATGCTTGTGGAGGCTTAGAGCAGGTGTAAAACATGAAGCCAATAGTTTTTAAATGACAAAGTACATGAAAGGTCATATTTGTTCACTCTCGGACTTAACAACTCACTGTAGGCATTGTGCTCTGAAGTACATTGGTAGGTTATTTATAAAGCGTGGGGTAATTGTTGGAACTAGGCCTCAGCGTATCAAAGATTCAATGAAGGTGATGTTTGGTATGAATTTGGATTATACCACATCATACAAAGCACTGACATATGCGCAAGGATTAGTGCGAGAAACCCCCGAAGATGGATATCAGAGTATCTAATGAGTCATTTTCATACTACGCATCCAAGAACATGCATAAATCAAAGTCACAAATAAACCTATGCAATACTAACAACTTAACTCACGACTCAATTGTAGCAGAGATGGGATCAAACATAAGAAAGCATGGTTATAGAATACTAGGCCATGGAACATTCAAAATAAGTTAAAGCAATCATAAAAGGGGTTTGGTTTCAAGTAACAAAACTATAAACCAAAAAAAGACAAGAACTTTAAAAGCTACGAATACGATTTCAAGAAGCAAATATGATTAAACAGTTGAGCTTTCGGGGTAGCACATGATTTAGACTCTTAAGGCGAGGTTAACAGAGCTAGAGGTTCCTTTATTAGGCACCACCTGGGGCATGGGTCACGAAGATAAGCACACCCACTGTCGTGGCGCAATACTCCTTTGTCGAGTCTCTGTTCATGCTTCACTGTCGTGGCGAGACTCAGAAACTCTCCAAGCTTTATAGAACGAGGACCGATCGAGACCATGCAACGCAACTACATCACTGTCGTGGTCGAGGACACTACGCCGAACAAAAGGCAAGTCAATCATTTCCACAAACGCTTGTCGGACAGGAAGGTACTTGAGCTCAAGATCCGAGTGATCAGTCTGAGATTAAGCATTGAGGTCACCTAAGCTTGAGGATCAACTGCGTTGAACCTCTTTCAACCTTAAACAAGCTTTATAAGTCCTAATCTACTACCCCTGAGCTCAACAAGCAGACTACTCACTCTTGGCTACGAGAAAAGCCATTACTTAACTCGAAGAAAGCATAGAGCTTGAAATCATAAGTGGATTAAAGAAGATTCAAAAATGGAAGTAAAACGGGAAGTACTTAGCACATTCAATGTTTACAAATGCACGAAGAAAGCTAAAATTCTTGAAGAAAACTAAAGAGAAAGCTAAAACCAGGTGAATCCGCTTGTTATTCACAAGGCTATAAGGTAGTATTTATACTGACTTGTCAATAGTAGTTCAACCCTAGTCAACACGAATCAACAAATTAAAACGGTCCGAAAATTCAACAAAGTGCATAAGATATCGGTCACAACCGACATGGTGGGTGACCGATAAGCTCCGCCATCCGTCTTCAGTCCAGGCGGTCAGTAGCCAGTACGTGTTCTAGTTGGAGGTGGTCTATCGGTCTTGATCATCGGTCTTCACCAATACCACGGGGTATCAGGTGTCTTCAGTATCAGTCTTGATCGATACACGAGCCATCGTACGGCGGCCAGTAAATCTTCTCATGTCCTTCGTGCTGCGGTCAGTTGTGTGGCCTATCGGTCTCAACCGATACCTCTGCGCCCGATAACTGCTCAACTGCTTTATTCTTTAAACTTTTCCGCTCCTTTGCACTCCTCCAGGCTATCACCACTTTAAAATATGTACAAAACCTATTCTAAGGTCCCAAGATGCAAATCTAAGGTAATCTATACTAAATGCACTCTAAATGATGATAAAAGATGCAAAAATGATGATAAAGGGATGCAAATATACACATGAAAGTAATAAATATATGAGTATATCAACTCTCCTAGACTTGCCTTTTGCTTGTCCGCAAGCAAACTACAAAAAGCAAACCTCAAGAAGAAGTTTGAAAATAGGAACAAAGTGCTCTAGCTATGCATTAACAACTTCACATATGAGTCCTATAGAGAATTAATTTGATGCTCAAGATCTTCCTACTATTAGAAAAAATTTCCATGCGCATCACAGAGCACACTCTACTCTCCGAGACTTGGAGAAACTCCCACTGCCAACCAAACTCAAATCCTTGACATTCAATTAAGGTGTTTGGCGCAGTGCCTAAGATGGAAAGTAAATCAAACTATGTTTGGCCAGGTATAAAAAGGTTAAAGTATACAAAAAGATGGGTTTAGCAGATTTCAGGTGGTTAACTCTCATGAAAATAGTGCACTATTATACGAAAGAAAACAAAGAGAAGGGCCAATTTAAGCATACAAGGGCTGGAATCCATTAGACTACCCAATCCCTAGAGTGCACGCTCAACTTTCACTTCTCTTTCTCACTTCCCAGTAACAACTTAACTTTTTTAGCTCAGCTCTTTTCTTAATAAACTAGTCTAACTCTCTGTTTTCTTTCTCATTCGATTTTTTTACTTTTGGACAGCTTTTCTCAAAGAGAGAGCTAGACTTACTTGCCATTTTAAAACTTAGAACTTTCATAACTTTTATGTTTCTCTTCTCCATAGGCCTTACTTTTCATTCTACCCCTTTTTACTTCCACATATAGTTCTAGACCCAAAACATTAGTCTATCAAAGCTCAGAACCACTCAAATCTCAATTTCCAGATCTTAAAGCTAGTGTTAGATGCCAGAACCTAGCTTATAATGGATTCCTCTTCTTGTCGGCCCAAACTCTTTCAGGCTATTGTCAATAATGCACAAAGAAAAAGGCCTACCACTCGATAAATAATGCAGGAAAATAAGGAAAGGTTTAGGTTCATAAGGGCAGGGTACCATTCTCATCTAAGAAAATGAACTCGGATCGGAATGGCCACTCAGGTCAAGAAAGGGTGGTAAAAATGAGGTAAACATGAACTGAGTGTGCATATTGTATCCATAGGCTCGATTCAAGTTCCAACAAAGGGATAATTAAAGTCAAGATTAAGTTCTAAAAAGCAGAGCAAGTAGACACTTACAAAGGTGCCATTCCAAACATGGTTGGGATTCAGTATTCAAATCATGTAAAAGCATCGGTGAAATTCTAGCTAGGGCTGCAGGATTGAAACATATAATGCACTAAACAAGAGCTTAACATTCATTGTTTCAAGATGCAAATGCAAAAGTAAGTATGCACAAGGTTCTAGACTCTATCCTATATGATGCATGACAAGTGAAATGCAAAGTTTTGAAAGAAAAATTGAAAATTTTCATAAATTTTATTCAAAAATGATGCAGACTCAATGATGCAAGAAAGAAGGATTCAAAAGAATTAAAATTTGTACATTAGCAACGATGTGTGTATTCTCTCCCCAAGACTTGCTTCTCACTGTCCCAGTGAGATAGAGATTGGCAAAGCCCCTGAGCGAAATAATTGCGCACAATACACTTGAAAGAAAGAAAAGAAAAATAAATGCAAAAGAAAAGAAAAAGATATAAACTATATACAAGAAAAAGAGAGGTAGATGGTACCTCAGTGGTATTCTGGTGGATGGTAGTAACCATAGGGAGGAGTGAAGAATTCATGGTCATGAGTCTCCAGTATTTGGAGATGATTGTATAGTCTTAATCTTCCAGCAAGGGGGTGAGGCAGTGGTAGAGCCTTCATGCTGCCATCGCTTGTTAAGAATTGATGGATAAGTTTGTCAAACATGCTGAATTTTCCTAGAAGGTGTTGCATGCGAAGGAGGCAATTCTTACCCAACAACTCTGGTTCCTCATGGTATCTTGCCTCTAAGTTGGTAACAACTTCCATGAATAGGCGTGAGCATTGACACAATGAAATTGTCTAGTGCAGCTTCCGCGTAGTTAAATAGATGCTTAAGCCTAAGAACCTCTCTCAAGAACATGGAGCCAGGGTTAGGTGGAGGGTATGCCTCTGGGTTCTAGTGTTCCCTGGAAATTCTCATTATTGAATTAATTTCTTGGAACAGGAGGAGCAACTCTGCTCTAGTTGTGTGTGCTGTTTGGTGTCTACCAAAGTAGGTATGTCCCAACAGATTCAATACATAGCGGATTGTAGGATTCTTCACTATTAACAGTCTAGATTCTCCACCGACGAACTCCTCATCGAGTGTTATGTTTCTCCAAACATTAGTTGATTGATTGAAACAGGGTTCGTGTTCAAAT
This sequence comes from Arabis alpina, assembly GCA_900128785.1. Lineage (NCBI taxonomy): Eukaryota > Viridiplantae > Streptophyta > Magnoliopsida > Brassicales > Brassicaceae > Arabis > Arabis alpina. The sequence goes on from LT669791.1 coordinate 21,696,809, forward strand.
GATCCAACAGGGAAATTGTAGAATTCACAGAACTACCTCATGGAGATGCGTGCCTCCGGTCTTCTAGTATAAACTCAATCTTGACCTCTCCCTCATTAGTGTCAACCAGGTTGATGGTGGAGAGTAAGTATTTACACATCTCAGGGTAGAGGTCAAACTCCATGTGCGCTAGGCCTCCCAGCTGCATATCTCTCAAAAGCTGATCTACCTCAGTAGCTATCCCAATGCGTGATAGGAGTGGTCTAGAAGAAAATTTAATTGGGATGAACATGCTTCTATCAAAAGTTTCCCTGAAGTGCATGTCTGCATTGGTCCAGAAGTTTCCACCTCTTCATTCTCTTGGTGGGTGGATAAATCTTGTTTTAGGGTCATATGTGATACTCGATATGCTTATGGAGCTCATTGTTTGTGCTGCAAGTGAGAATTTTCAGAGTGTAAGCAAGCAATCTTGAGGTAGTTAAAGTTAGGCTAAACATACCCTAAACTAGATACAAGGCGTCATGAGCTGCAAATTCAAAATAGAATCACCCTTTTTCGTACCTAAATACTCCAATTCAAAACAGGGTAGAAGATGTTACCTTGTTGTGAGACTCGACTAGAGTAAACCGCAAAGAGAACAAAAATTATCTTCTGATTGAGGTTGAGAAATTGAGAAACCTGATAGCAATTTCATAGTAGAGTTCAAGAATTTAAACAAATTCAGCAGGTTTCTGGTGCAAAGAAAGCAAACATCAGGTGAGGGAAGTGGAACAAAAGTAGGAATAAGAGGAGTCGTGGCTTGAGTGGTGCAAACTGACTCAAACCATAATGATATTCGAAAATAAAAATCAAACCGGATCAATATAAATTGAATGAAACTGGTGTTTAACGAGAATCAATCACAAATAACCAAGAATCGTAAAAACCCGGTTTGATCAAAGAGATTCCCGCGTCCGGGTTTATCTATGTAAGGGATTTGTTAAATAGACTTGTTGCAAGTTACAGCCTTTGTTCATCTCGCTTCATGATCCGAGTTCCTATTCTTCATATGACTGGGATTAAGGCACCAAGGACTGGTTCAGAGACGTTGGACACTGTCATTCATTCTGTTCCAGTCATTGCTCGTCCTTAGTTTAATATTCTGAAGCTCTTATCCTTATACTCGCAACCCCTGCTGCTGGACCATACAAAACTGAAAATGGAACTACAGATAAAGACTAAAAACTTGAAAAAGGTAGATAAAGTATATACAAAAAGGATAGTCATGAGATTGCCTCTCAAGTGCGCTTGTTTTATGTCACTAAGCTTGACATTGTTGTTCCTTTTTAGTTGGAAGAGGACATAAACTTATGGCCTAGGCTTGGTCCCCAATCATGTGTTGCTGCAGAGACAAACTCTTTGTCTTTCCTTGATGAGCATACACATGTATCACTACCGCAAACAGAGGAACTTGAAGAACCATTTTCTTCCTTGTACTTATCCTTGAAGTTTTGGTTTATGTCAGTAAGTTCTGGATCCTGTATCACAAAGTCTATTAGTTTTGTAGCCTCCTAGAGAGCATGGTTGTACAAATCTGCATGGGTTATTCCCTTGCTTCAGCATCCTTAGTGCTGACACTTCCTTGCTTCTTATATCATAGAGTTCCATAGATTCATTGAATTTGTTTTTACACTACAGTATGGTTTGTATGAATCTATGTTCCACTGGGTCTCTGAGTGAGACATCTCTCCTAGGAAGCGGTACTAAGAGTTCATTCATCAATTTATCAACCTCTGGAAAAACTTCTTTGAAGCTCTCCTTCCTAACTGTCAATGTGGAGTCTCCAGGTGACTCTTCTCCATTTTAAGCATAACACAAAGCTTCCTTATCACTCAAAGGTTCATCTGAATCTTCCTCCAATTGAGGTTTGTCTATACTGTCATCAGTCAGCTTATCTGCAGAGAAAATGACATTGCAAGTCTCCATTAGGTTAGCCTCACACTTACCAGGTAGAGTCCTTGGAGTTCTCTGAGAAGAAGATGAAACTTGTGAAATCCTCGTGTCCAAAGATTTGAACTGATTCTTCAGAGTTTCAAATTTCCCAGCATGTCATCATATCCTCCATTGACATGGATTTTCAGCTCCACAATCTTCTGATCAAAGTCCTTCCGAGTCTTAGCTTGACCATTTATTATCTGTTGTAGGACACCTTTGAGATCAAACCCAAGTGGAACTGCAAGTGCAGTTGAAGCTTTGCTGAGTGTGAGCTTGTTGAGGCTGAAAGCCTTGATTCGCAGTTGGAACAAATTGATTCTTCTACCAGAAACCCTGAGAGTAGTTGTTGTTGTATCCCTTATACTGATATTCTTGCCATTGTTGAGGTGGATACACTTGATCTTGAGGGTTTTCAACATTAGTGCTTCTATAAGAGAGGTTGTTGGGCTTGAAGTTAGAATTATAGTTTCTAAACTGACAATTCCCTTGATTTCCAATGTAGTTCACCTCTTCTAGTGGATCTGTAGTCATGTCAACATTCTCTTCTTGATAAGCATGCATGAATCCATTTGCTTTTCCAATAAAGTTGATCTCTTTTTAGCTAGCCATCAGAAGCTTGCGCATTATGTCCAGTCTCTCATTCATTTCCTTAAACTTATGCTCGATGTTAGTGTCTAAAGTAGGGAAGTTCCTACATAATCTAATCCATAGCAGGCATCACTCTGAGCTAAGTTCTGAAGGAGCTGCTCTGCTTGAACTTCATTTAGACCGCTGAAATTTCCTTGGCTAGCAGTGTCAAGCTGAGTCCTTGTACTTTAAGTAACTCCTCTGTAGAAGATCCCAAGTAAATGATCTTTAGATATCCCATGGTGAGGACAACTTCTTGTGTATCCCTTGAGACGTTCCCAAGCTTCACTGAGGGATTCCTGATTGTCCTGTCTAGAGGAGTTGATATCACTTTTGTACATGGCACTTTTCTGCTTAGGAAATAACATAGATAGGAATTCCTTCTTGCAGAGGTCCCAAGTGTTGACAAACTCAGACAGAAAGTCATGTTCCCATTGTGATGTTTTACCTCCAAGAGAGAAAGAAAACAATATCATTTTGATGGTGTCTTGAGGAATACCATTAACTTTCACTGTCATGCATAGCCAATCAAACTTGTCCAGATGATCAAGAGGATCTTTAGATGGCAGACCACTGAAGATAGAATTATGTACTAGATTGATCATACTTGACTTGATCTAAAAATTGTTGTTAGGTACAGGAGGTGGACAGATTCAAAGCTCAATGCTTCTTACATTGGCTTCATCAAAGGCTCCTAATAGCCTCATAGCAGCTACAGGTCTTCTCTGAGCCATGGGTGGTGCTCTTGGTTGGTGTCCAGCTCCTAAGTTCGGATTCACCTGCAGGACGGGATTTTGGGTTTAAGGTTCCCATGATTGTTGTTGTTAACCGCAGTGCTAAGCCATATGCGCTAAGCCATTGCTTAGCTCAAAGAAAGCAGAGAGCCTGAAATCATAAGTGAGATTAAAGAAGATGCAAAGATGGAAACTTTAAACTTGATTAATACTAAAACGGGAAGTACTTAGCACATTCAATGTTTACAAATGCACTAAGGAAGGTAAAATTCTTAAACAAAACTAAAGGGAAAACTAAAACCAGGTGAATACGCTTGTTCTTCACAAGGCTTTAAGGTAGTATCTATACTGCCTTGTGAACAGTAGTCGGATCAACCCTAGTCAACACGGATCAACAAAATAAAGCGGTCCGAAGAAGTCAACAAAATGCATAAGATACTGGTCACGACCGACATGGTGTGTGATCGATAAGCTGCGCAGTCCGTCTTCATTCCAGGCGGGCCGGTATATGTTCTTGTTGGAGACAGTCTATCGGTCTTGATCATCGGTCTTCACCGATACCACAGGGTATCGGGTGTCTTCTCTATCGGTCTTGATCGATACACCAGCAATTGTACCGCGGTCACTAAATCTTCTCATGTCCTTCGTACCACGGTCAGTTACACAGTCTATCGGTCTCAACCGATATATGAGCGCCCGATAACTCCTCCTCTGCTTCATTCTTTAAGTTTCTCCGCTCCTTTGCATGCAGATTAACATCCTCTGCACTCCTCGAGGCTCTAGATAGCCAGATATCACCAAATATGCACAAATACCACTTTGAAAAGGGTAAAAGAGAAGAAAATATGTACAAAACCTATTCTAAGGTCCTAAGATGCCAATGTAAGCTAATCTAGACTAAATGCACTCTAAATGATGATAAAAGATGCGGAAGAATGATAAAGGGATGCAAATATACACAGGAAAGCGGTAAATATATGTGTTAGAAACCAAAATAATGTATGAAAGGTTTTCTGAATTTTTTGTGTTATTGACAAAAGAGATGAAGGCTACATATTTATACAATAGCTTAACCTAATTATCTATTGAAAGTAAATGACTAAACTACCCATCAATATTAACACACATATGTCGTTAACATCCCCCCTCAAGATGGACCATGGAGATCTCGAATGCCCATCTTGAACTCGAAGCTTTCAAAATCAGCACTTCCTAGTGCCTTCGTAAAGATGTCGGCCAACTGCATCTTTGTGGAAACATGTTTCATCGCAATGAGTCCATCCTTGAGAGCATCACGAACAAAATGGCAATCATTCTCAACATGTTTAGTTTGCTCATGAAACACGGGCTTTGAAGCAATATGTAGTGCAGCTTGGCTATAATAAAATAGAGAAATCGGAGTAGAGTGATAAACACCAAGTGCAAGAAGAGGATCTTTGATTCATTTAAGTTCACGAACCGTGTACTGCATAACCCGGTATTCAGCCTCAGCTGAGGAGCAAGAAATCGTCTCTTGCTTCTTTGTCTTCCAAGAAATGAGAGAATCACCAAGTTGGATAAAATAGCCTGTGAGGGAACGTCGAGTAAGCGGACAACCAGACCAATTAGAATCACACCATGCCGTTAATTCCAAAGACTTGTGTGCGCGAAAAAGAATACCTTGTCCTGGATTATTCTTGAAAAACCGAACTAGACGAACTGCAGCTTCCCAATGAGCAGCCTTTAGTTTTTGCTTGAACTGCGTCAAGCATGTATAGCATAATAAAGGTCAGGTCTTGTCACAGCAAGATAAATCAGTCTACCAACTAAGCGTCGATAGCATTTTGGGTCAGGAAAATCAGCACCCTTATAGAGTGCTAAGCGATGATTCTGATCCAAGGGAAAGGCAACGGGACGAACTATAAGAAGACCAACTTCAGAGATGATATCAAGGGCATATTTTCATTGACATAGATAAATACCGGAGGGACTCCGTGCAACCTCAATTCCTAAGAAGTACTTCAACACACCAAGATATTTCATCTTAAAACATGAACTCAAATACCTTTTGAATGTAGTAATTAGTTCAAGAGAGCTTCCTGAGAGGACTAAATCGTCGACATAGACAAGCACATAAAGCTGAGCATTATCACGATTGTAGGTGAACAAAGAGTAATCCTTGAGACACTGAGTGAACCCGTAAGATAATAATGTTTCAGACAGCTTGGCAAACCAACATCGAGGCGATTGCTTCAGACCATAAAGGTATTTATGAAGGAGACAAACCTGAGATGGATCGTTGGTGTGAAATCCAGGAGGGGTTCATGTAAACCTCTTCTTCTAAATCACCGTGAAGGAATGCGTTATGAACATCCATCTGATGGACTTTCCAATTCTTAGCAACAGTAACCTCAAGACAAATCCGTACTGTTGAACATCTTTACCACATGAGCAAATGTTTCAGAATAATCTTCTCCTTCAATTTTTTTGTTGCCAAGAGCCACTAAGCGAGCTTTATACCGTTCAATGTAACATCAGAGTTGTATTTGATGGTATAAACCCATTGACTACCAATTGCTTTCTTCTCCGGAGGAAGCGTGACAAGAGACCAAGTCTGATTTTCATCCAAAGCATCAATCTCAAACCTCATAGCCTTACAAAAATTCTCATCACGGATGGCTTGGGCATAAGATTTTGGCAAAGTGACGTTGGATATCGCATGGAGATACGCATGATGTGATGCTGAAAACAAGAGCTAGATAAATACTTGTCAATAGGATATAAACAAGTACCACAAGAATTGACACTAGCATGATTGAAAACAGCTGAAGTAGTATTCACTACATAATCAACAAGCTTAACAGGAGGCTAACGTTGATGCTTTCCTTGACCAAGATCATTAGGGGCAGACACATTCGTAGGGATTGGATCAATATCCACTGCTGGTAGGGATTGGATCAATATCCACTGCTGGAGGAGTATTATGTAATGGAGAATCCGAGTGAATAGGCGTTGCAGGTTCTGTTGTTACGGTTGCTGAAATATGAGTTGCAGATTCTATTGAAGCAGTTGCTAAAGCAGAATTTGGGTTGGCTGTAGTAGTTTCAACTGATTCAGAAATCACAGCAGGTTTGTGAACAACAACAGGAGCAAAATCATCTTCATCTAACGGCCGTGAGGATGGCGAAACTGATGGAAGGGAAGGAGCACGATCACCAATACTAGACTTCAAAGGTGTTGAAAACGGAAATTGATCGTCCCAAAAAATTACGTCACGAGAGATAGAAATCTTCTTTGTTTCCGAATTATAAACTCTCCAACCCTTTTTCCCAAAAGGATATCCCAAGAAGATAGAGTTGTTGCTGCGAGAGGCGAAATTATCTCCACCACGGTGCTGGTTGCGAATGTAGCACAAACACTTAAAGACACAAAGATGAGATAGCGGAGGTGGTCGATGATACAACATTTCAAATGGTGTTTTACCACCAAGTATAGTTGTAGCAGTATGGTTGATGACATAACTAGCAGGTAAAATACATTGGCCCCAAAATTCAAGAGGAAGTGAAGCTTGAAAACGAAGAGCTCGACCGACATAAAGTATATGGCGATGCTTTCTCTCAACTCTACCATTTTGCTGTGGTGTTCCGACACAAGATGTCTCATGTATGATGCCGTGTTCGCGAAAGAAAACTCCCAAGCAAGTGAATTCAGTGCCGTTATCACTACGAATCGTCTTCACTTGTTTTCCAAATTCTCGTTCAACCAAGGCGATAAAATCCTTTAAACTTGTGGGTGCTTGTTGTTTGTTCGGTAACAAGTAAACCCATAGAGCCCGAGAATAATCATCCAAGATTGTCAAAAAATAACGTGAACCACCTAATATCGGAGTTCGATACGGTCCCCAAAAGATCACAATGAGCAACTTTAAAAACGTCCGTAGTTTTATTTGAACTTAGGGGAAAAGGAACACGAGACTGTTTTGCGCGAATGCAGACATCACATGTCTTGGAATCAAAACCACCATTATTACCATATGATAACTTCAACATCTCGAAAGCCTTAGAAGAAGGATGTCCCATATGAGAATGCCAAAGCTCAATAGATTGAGTATTCGCCCCTTGCTTTACTGAAGCAGTAGCTGAAGCAGTAACTGAAGCAGTAACTGAAGCAGTAACTGAAGCAGTAGCAATTCCTCTAAAGAAATAAAGTCCATTTTGTTGCTCACTTGCCCCAACAACATCCTCGTGATGTGGTCCTGAAAAACACACAATTTATCCATTATCCGAAACACACATCCGCTGTCTCTTGTCAACTATGAAACTGAAATAAGATGACATTGAAGCCCATCAACAAAGAAGACATTTTCTAGTAAAATCGATGATCCTAAATTCATTTTTCCTCATTTACTTGAGACAGTAATATTACCATCTGGAAGCTTTGTCATAATCGGTCGCATATCAGAAATATTAGTTAAAAATTTAAGGCTTCCGGTCATGTGGTTGGAAGCACATGAATCAATAATCTAAGATTCAAGGAAATACGTACTAATAAGACGATAATTTGGAGCTAGCTTTCTTTCCGCGAGCATTCTCACCAAAGTCTTCCATTGTGCATCACTTAGACCACTGATTCCGATACGATCAGAGGCTATGAGGTTTGTACCAAAAGCATCATGACCAACGATGAGATGAACAATAGCTGAATTAGACGTTGAAGCAGATGTTGAAGCATATGCCGAAGTATAAGCAGATGCTGAAGTTGAATGATGTCATGTTGTTGGATTCAAAGAAGTAGCAACAATCACACGACCAATTCCAAATGGATCACTAGAATAGGCTGAGCCATCTCCTCCAAGAACTCCTAAGAATAAAGGAAATTTCTTATGTGCTTGGAGTGCCAATCGTAGATTCGTGGACCATTCATTGTAATTACGTCCACGCAGCAGCGGTTGGGTGATAAGAAAGTATGGGTTGTCACCAGACACAAGATCATAAGGAGAGAGAATTCGTGGAGCTTTTGATTTGAATTTGGAACTGGATAACACGAATCAATCAGAAGAAAGGTGATAGGGATCGATAATTCGTAGTGTCTTTGTGTGAACAACGACGTGGTTTTGAGTATCCACCATGACGTGAAAAGAAGATCTAAAACGATGGAATAATCGAAATAGAGAAGGTCAAATAAAACAGAGAAAGAAATCATAGAGAAATAATAGCCTAGGATTGATACTTAGCTAAACGATTTGTATGATTTTAGCTAACAAACTGATACCATGTTATTGATAAAAGAGATGGAGGCTACATATTTATACAAGAGCTTAACCTATTTACTATTGAAAGTAAATGACTAAACTACCCATCAATATTAACACACATATGTCGTTAACAATATGAGTATATCAGTATCCCATCTTACTTGCATCAAATCCAGGAGGCTAATCTGGAAACCATAATGATATAAGCTTGGATCTCCAATACTTATGAACACAAGATATTCAAAGTTACATAGGTTAATGATGCGGAAGTGGTGAGTGATGGTAGAGATGGACTGATCCAAGGCTTATGATGGAACCTAGGTTGACGATTTTAGAATCCGAAACACAAAGGCTCTTCCTCACAAGTGTTTATGACTCTTACGAATTCAACTAGCTAAGGGAAAACCACACAAAGCTAAAAGAAATAAAAAAATGGTAACAAAAACACAAAACTCAAAAGCTTGCTGAATAATTCAATTTATTATGATGAAAGTGGTGAACAGTACAATTGCAAAGTCAGAGTTTATAAGGGAGCTGTGAGTAGAAGGTAAGTATGATCTTTGATCATATTATAGCTGTTAGGCATATAAATGAGTACATTTAAGGTAAATAGCATCACCTTGGAATCTTGTTATATGGAGATTGTTTCTAGAAAGCCTGAACTGTTGGAAACTTTCTATATCACCTAGAGACTTTACATGTCTTAGCTGAGATTGAACATAATTTCCTCTTTCCTTATATAGCCTTGAAATTATACGTTGAATGTTGTTGTGCTTTGCTCTATTCTAGTGCGTCTTTGAGTGTTCTCTTGGTCTGGTTTCTACTGTATAATAGTCATTGAATTAAACCAATGTGGTTCTCCAGGTGGTTCGGCAACAATGGTCTTGGGTTTGTCTTGAAATTCCATCGGGTTTGATTTGGTCTCCACCTTTGTAAGGTCGTTCACTAAGATACTCTACGGATATATTGGTTCCTCTTGGTCGTTCATGGTGATGACCACATCACATAACTTGTCTTGAAATCGACAATGCTAACAGATTTAAGTATTTGTTTATAGCACTTGAAGCCTCCATGGTTTTCAGTATCTAAGGCGAGTTATTGTTGTAGATTAGATGTATTTAAGTGGAAAGTACGAAGGGTTATGCTAGTTTCAAAACTTACTCTGCAATTTAGAGTGCAAAGAGTCAAACTTTCAAACAACATGAAACAAAAACATAGACTAGAAATCTGTTTTAACAAGGTGATAGAACAAGTTTCATGAGATAAAATTACAATGCAAATACTTAAGACAACATGAAACAAATTACACAACTACTTATGTTCTGCATTAGTCTTTTGAAGTAGCCTTTTTTGCTTATTCGAAGTTTTAGCGTTATATTTTTGGGAAAGGATTTGGTACTAACCCTAACATCCGCATGTGTGTTGTTGGCCACATCATCATCAACATTGTCTCCTTCATCCGCTATTAGTGGTCCATTGATTAGATTTGACACGCTTTGTCCTTCAACCTTTCACAAACTCAATGGACTTTTCAACAACTGCTACCTTATCCAGAAGGAGGTTAATCTTCTTTTTACATGTACTAAAACCATATGTCATCTTCTTTGCTAACTTAGTGAATCAAAGTGTGTTTCCAGGCCCTTTAACAAGGAGATCAGATCCTCACCAACCACTACAAGAAAAACCAGATTTTGCTACTCCGAAAAGAGTCACAGAACGATCGCGAATGACGGATTTGAGACTACTTTGTGACCAAAAATAGTAGTGGTAAATTGTTGGTCACAAATTTTTGGAGTCTCAAATCAGTCACAAATTTGCGATCAATATGTGTCTATTTTTTTTCAGTCGCAAATATGTGACTGATTTGAGACGAAGCGGTTTAGTCGCATATTAGCGACTAATTTGGGACTACGTTTCTCTTGCGACTATTTTGTGACCCTTTATTGTGGTCGTAAATTAGAGACTGAGCTTATAATAGCAACGTCGTCACTTAATAGCGACGATTGTGCGACTAATTTGGGAGAGTTTTTACCAGAATATTTCAGTAACAAATGTACTACTCTTTTGCTATTACCTGTACCTAAAAATATTTATAGAACAATTTGTTTTTGTACTGTCCAAAACACAAAAAATTAAAAGCCAAAAAATACAAATTCAATCGGAAAGTTGCATAACCCAAAAGATGTTGCACATAAGATTGTTACACAATCCAAAAGTAGTACATTACATTGAAAACAACATATCCGCAAAGATCATTATGTACACCAAAAAATTTGATCTAAAAACTATCTTACACCAAAAAATATTGTAACATCACATAGAGAGTTTGGAGTCATTACTTAGCAAGTAAAGAAGCTTAACTCTGAGTAGCATGTGGCTCTGAAGTGGGTGGAGCAGGTGGCTCAGAAGTCGGTGGAGCATGTGTAGTTGTCTGAGCTTGGTTGACGTAGTCGAGAAAGTCAGAATTCTTCTCTTTGAGGAAACAGAACATGATTTGTACTCTGCAAGCTCTGTCCTAGCTTCTTTAAGCTCTGCATCTTTGCGAGCATTCTCGAGATCGTGCTCTAGGAGCCTGTTCGCTATGCCTTTGAGCCTGTTCGCTGCAATGACCACGCATTGATCCTTCACAAGCTCTGTAATACCTAAATCCCAAGTGAATTTTTGCTACATGTAACATTAAAGAACAAGCATTAGTAATGAAGTAATGATAATACTAAGTACAAATTCCTAAAAATTGAAGTTAAACAAGAAATCCTTACAGCAAAAGTTCTGAAAAACAATTCTCGCGCGCCTTGAGGCATAACCGACCAGCTAAAGAACGGTTTATCAAACTTCCGCCTCAATATTCTAGCAATCACACGGCTCAGTCTAGTTTTGACTCGAACAAAACTAAAGAAAAGCATCACTAGCCTATTGCATAATCAAATCTACAATCATTGAAACCGATTTGAGGATGGAAACTTACCACAATACTGACTTCCCAGGGATAGGGTGCGAACTCAAGAGAGGTAGGTGTTGTCGGCCAGGGAGACGTAGTAGATCGTCTAACTCTTGATCGAAGTCCTCCAAGTCATTACCCGGATTATTCATAACCTCTTCTCCTCCACCGTCATCTTAAACTACATCTTCATCATCATCATCATCATCATCTTGTGGCTCGGGCAGCTGTATTTGCCTATGCATTTGAAGCGGCATCTGAAATACAGAAGGTTGTTGTAGATGATTTGGAAGCGGAGAGCGTTGTTGGCGGAGTAGTTGCGGATCAAAGGACAGTCCAAACTATCGTGGAGCAATGGTTCTGTTAACCGAGACTGTGGCCTGAGATGACCAGTTAGAAGCGTTAGAAGAGTTTCCATCGCCTTCCCGAGGCGTTACTATGATCCTAGTCTTGTCACCGTGGTGTCTCGCAACTGACCATGTGGCAAAAACATCGACTATGGGAGTCGAACGGACGCTTGGTGGTGAACCATCATTGGCTGAGGTTCCAGCATCTACGGCGGTGCCTTGAAGAGCTTCGCTTGTAGACTTCGCTTTTTGAGAGTTAGGGTTTACACCTTCGGGAAGAGCAATACCTTTACCCTTACAGCTCCCCCCACCGTAGGACGTTTGACGGAGTTGGGTTCGAGAGCTGCTTCAACTGCCTGACGTTTTCCCGTGTTGGTTGGAACACTTCCGCATTGGCTTAGAGAGAGAGAGAGACGAAATTTTCCGTCACATAAATTTGTGACGCTTTTGTTTCCAAATTGTTACAAACTTGCGACGAATATTTACGATGTTGCAAAAGCGTCGCAAATGTGCGATGGAAATAAATCGTCATATTACTGTCACACATTTGTGACGCTTTTGCGACCATATATACGTGGTCACTAATTTGTAACCGATTTGTAATGTTTGCGGTGCGTCACTAAAAGTGTCGGGAACCAAAAAAGTAGGTGCAACGTGTTTAATTCGACTTGTAAAAACATGTGTTTTTCACTAAGTGTTTGTGACGAAGTTGTGACGGATTTGTGACAACATGACAAATTATGTGACATATTTGTAACAGATTTGTAACTTCCTCTAATAGTTTTCCAAAATCATTAACATATTAAAGTTAAAAGATGTATATTCCGAATGTAAACTACTATAAATTACTATGTACATTACAATTAGCACTCACAACTTTGAAAATTCAACATTTATTAAAAAAATTACAAAAACTTAAATTTTAAACATAAAATGTATGTGATTACATTATAAACTAGATGATAATGATTGATTTTTTTTCAAAATAGACTTTAAAAGTTATATATAACTATTTTTTTTTAGAACAAGAAAATTGTATATAGATGAAGTTTAGTTTGGTAAGGTCTATGTCATTTATAATTTAGCCTCAAAATGTTTAGAGTATAGGGTTGGAGTAGTGACTATTAAATTAGTCACAAAGTGGTCATAGTTTTGTGACTCTTTAGTCACGAATTTGTGACGCAGAGCCAAATTTGTGACGAATGTGCAACTCCCAGTTTGATTTTGGAAAAATTATAAACCTATTCGAGGTAGAAGAATATATATTTGGAAGGTACATAGTTCAAAATTACAACTCACATTACATTTAGCACTCACATCTATGAAAATTCAAAAATATCTGAATTTTGAATCAAACCCTAAATTGTAATCTTAAATTATGTAACTTGTGGGTAAGTGTTGACTTTTTCAAAATGAACTTAATTTGTAATACTTTATTACATATTATCTATGAAATTGATAAGAAATCCACTAAAATCTTAATAGAAGGGGAAAAACTAAATCTATTGGTCCTAAATGTTTAGGGTTTAGGGTTTTGTTTTGTGACACACAACAATGAGTCACAAATTAGTCACAAAATACCAACGGATTTGCGACTACTTTATGACACCAAAACAAAATTGTGACTGATTACCAACTACTACTAACATATTTTGAAAATTAAACAATATATTTGAGGTATATACAATTTGATTTTATGTACAACATAGAAATGAATTACTAGATACACTATATATATAATCGTGAGAAAATTGAACTTTCAATTTTATGAAAACATGTTTCATTCTTTGACAAGATGTCTCAAGAGATATATAATGTGTTTTCATTATAAAGTTAATGCAAGTGTTGAATTTTGCAAATTTTCTTATTTTAACATTCATTTTCTATATATTAAGATTAATATAAGTAAGCTATCTGAATAAAACTGATTGAAAATCAAATCTATTATTTTTAAGATCTAAATATTTAAAATTTAGGGTATATGTCAAGGATACCTCTATTGACGCCATTATCGTCTTAACCGGTGACGCTAATTTCAGTTTCTTCTATGTTCTCTTTATGCCTTTTTCCCTAATTTGTGATAAAAAAAAACTATTAATCTCTCATGGTTTTGATTTGTAGTTGATTCTCCTTTAATTTTGGGTATTGAGAAAGAAAGCTTCTCCTTTAATATGTATCCACCATCGTATCTATCTCAACTCGATTTTAGTCCTCACTTACATCCGCCTCTTTGACATATTCCTCAGCCATAACCTCTGAATTATGGCTGCGTTTGACCTAAGGTCCGCTTCACTGCGTTTATCTCAGTGTATAGAGACAAGCAGCTCGTATCAAAACACGAAGACGCTCCTGCGTTTCTATGATCCTTCTGTGATTATTGTTACTCCCAACAAATTAGCAGCAGATGGCATAGTTGGGGTATCAGAACTTGTTGATAGATGTTATAGCACCGTTAGGAAGGTTATAATTTTCTGCAATTGAGAAATGTTTCTGTTCAAATTCGGAACTGAAATGTGCATATGTGTATTTAGCTTTATCAGAATCAATCGAACTGTACCTCTTCTCTTCTTGCAGGTTATGCTTGCCCGTGGCTGTTTTGATGATACCAAGGTCTCTTGTTCTAGTACGAACATGGCTTAATCAAAGGGTTATTGATTCCTCTGTACTCATGTATTTCTAAATTAGGAATGCGTTGTTGGTTGTATGTTTTAGGGTGCGATGCTTATTCAAATCTTGGCTGCAAAAGAACCTGTGGCGCTTGGTTTAGATACTTACTATAAGCAGCATTATCTCTCATTGGCTGCTGCTGCAGCTACAATCAAATGGTTTCTACATCCTGAATTTTTTTTTGATTCAGTACATTTTGGTATTTGTGAATTACTGAGTTATGGTTGTGTCATGAGCAGGATAGAGGTGTGATAGTCACCAACCACTCACTGACTATATGTGTTTGGTTATGTACTGTTCTTAAATACCTGGTTATGAAAATTTTGAATGTTTCTTTTTTGGGTTCAACCTTCTTTTGCTGCTGAAAGGTGCTGATAGCATTTTCATTGATTATGCTGCCTATGTTTAGGTAACTTTTTGTGACGTCCGTGAACCATTTTTGAGAAAATGGAGGGGCTGTCGATCGAGAGGGCTCTTTAGGGCTGTCGATCGAGAGGGCTCTTTAGGGCTGTCGATCGACAGAGCTATGAAGGGTTGTCGATCGACAGGGTCCTTAAGGGCTGTCGATCGACAGGTACCCGAATTGGTCAGTTTTCTGGTTCGATTTAAGTCGTTCGATTGGACCGGGCCGGTTTAGGGAAACCGTAGGGCTTCGTATTTAAGTCTTTTTGGCCGCATTTGAGCGAACCAAGCCTCAAAAATCAGCAGAGAAAGAGTTGAGAGGAGTTCTCTTGTTTCTGTTTGGGTTTTGTTCTTGATCGTTTTGGAGAGGAATTTCGTGGGGATTGTCGTGGATTCGTGTTTAGCTTCAATACTATCAGATTTTATCCGAAAATCTAAGGTGAGTGCGCGACCATGGCTTCTAAGCCGGTGGATTCGTTAGGGTTGTGTGGTGGTAGGTTATGAATTGATTGATTGGATCTTGTGTGGATTGTTTGAGACTGTGATTTGTGTTTGGACTATGTGGATTGTGATTTTCGTGCAGGTTTCGTGTCATCACAGAGGAGGAAATCGATCCGAGAGGATAATGATCGATTTCCCATAAATCTGCGACGGCCTGTCGAACGATAACCACTATGTTTGTCGATCGAGAGGACAACACGAGAGCTGTCGATCGACACCTAGAGGTTGTGTCGATCGACAGGTGGTTGAGGATTTGTCGATCGACACCTAGAGGTTGTGTCGATCGACAGGGTCTTGTGGAGCTGTCGATCGACAGACACCGTGGGTGTGTCGATCGACAGGTGTGCACAGGGGTGTCGATCGACACCTAGTGGTAGTGTCGATCGACAGGCCGCCTGTCTGGGCTGTGGTAGAGCCATTGATGTGATTGTGTGGCTGTGTGATGCGTGTTTGCCTGAGCGGATCCATCGCGTCTGAGTGCGCAGTCGTAGATGGGATGACCGTCTCACTCTTTTTTCCATGTGATGCAGGTAAAGGCAAATTGTGATCGTGGAATCATGGCTAAGAAGAGGGAGATGATCTAGGGTCTCGCGTTGGGTGTTGTTGTGATTTCCTTTTCTGTTTCAGAACCTTGTTAGGTTGTTGGTTTAATGGAATCTGTTGAATTGGAATTGTCTTGGATTTGGATGGTTTAGTATTTTAATGAATTTTCTTATTGGGTTATCCGCTGTTATGTGTTTGTCTGGTTTGCTTGGTTGTTGAGGATAGTATTTATGGGAATGGTAGTCCGAGACCAAGGGTTTCTTGTTTAAAAAAAAAAAAAAATGGGTCGGGTCATTTCAGTTTGGTATCAAAGCTCTTACGATATTAGAACGGGCTAGAACTGCTAGGATTGAATTTGGTAAATTGCAATTCTGTGAGTTTGGGGGTTCTAGATCATCTTCCTTCGAGCCTTCAAAGAGAATCCACGGTAAGTGTTGATTGTTTGTGTTGTAGTCTTTCTAGTGCTTAGCTTGCCTGCTTGTGAGTGCAGTGAGATGGCTAGAGCGACTAGAGGGCGTGGCCGTGGGGGCCGAGGAGGCCGAGGTAGAGGTCGTGGACTCGGGGGTGAGCCAGTCTTGAGTGAGGCTCAGAGTTCCGCGCATGGGCCTGGGGCAGGTCAGCAGTCGGTGCATGATGATCAGACCGCCAGTGTGACTGCCAGTATAGGGGACAGTGTGGGTCATGTTGGGGCCGTTGTGGATCCTGTAGGGGCTGGTTTGGGACTCGTTGAGGCTGGTATAGTTGGTGGTGTTGGCGCAGTGCAGTCGTGGCCGCAGGTGTAGCCCAGGCTGGAGATGATCGGCTGGCAGATCTGCTGAGACAGTTGTTGGAGCGGTTACCGGGTGCGGTGCCAGTGCAGGCTCCAGTGTTGCCACGAGTGGCAGAGGTGCAACCGAGGGCTGCGGTTGCTGATGAGGTTCCGTCATATATCCGTAACATGGAGCAGATTCAGAGGATCGGTACAGGTTCTTTTGCGGGTGGTGTGAAGCCTGAGGAGGCTGATGAGTGGCAGATGAGGTTGGAGCGGAATTTTCGCTCGATTAGGTGTCCCGAGGGATACAAGGTTGACTTGGCGGTCCATTATTTGGACGGGGATGCACATCTCTAGTGGAGGAGTATTGCAGCTAGGTGGGCTGGGACTTCGATGTCGTGGTCGGACTTTGTGACGAAGTTCAACTCCAAGTTCTTTCCTCAGGAGGCGTTGGATCGTTTGGAGGCGAGGTTCTTGGATTTGACTCACGGAGTGAGGTCTGTGCGGAAGTATGACGTGGAGTTTAACAGATTTGAGGACTCGGTGCAGGGGCATCAGGTTCAGGTGTAGAGTGGAGTTGGTGGAGGTGGCCGCACAGATCGAGGAGGATCTGAGGGGACAGGCTACGGTGGTAGTTCCAGCTGTTCAGCCTCGGAGGCCTCAGCAGCAGCAGGTGCAGCAGGCGGGTCCTGGCAAAGGCGGCAAGCCTGCGCAAGGACAGAAGAGGAAGTGGGATGGTGCTTTAGGATCGGGTCAGAGTGGCCGAGGATGTTATGCTTGTGGTAGCTTAGACCACAAGAGGGCGAGTTGCCCGAAGCACAGTGAGGTTCGAGCGGCTCGGACTTGCTATCAGTGTGGAGAGTCGGGGCACATCAGGCCGAACTGTCAGAAGTTGCAGCCGTTGGCAGTGGCGGTGGTCCAGCCAGTAGCTCTGTATGGGCCGGTGCAGCCTTTGGACCAGATCGCGGCGATGGAACGTCCGCCGGCTATTGCAGCGCCGGGAGAGCCGAGCTCGAGGCAGATCATAGGTAACTCTCTAATTCAGACCTTGTAAATTCAGTAGTGTAGAATTTCTTGGTGCTTGTTTTGGGATTGTTTGCCTTCGATAGAAAGTTAGGTTGCTTAGCACATGAGAATTGTGTAGGGACCATGTTTGTAGGAGGGTGTGAGTCCCACGTGTTGTTTGATTCTGGAGCATAGAATTGTTTCATTACTCTGGATCATGCTGAGAGAAGTGGTATCCGGAGTGACGCTGGTGAGTGGACTGGACCGGTTATGGTTGCTGGAGGAGAGTTTCTAGCTACTCATGGTCGGGCGAAAGATGTGGATATCTTGATAGCGGGTGAGATGATGCCAGCTGACTTGGTGATCAGTCCGGTGGAGCTGTACGATGTTATCCTTGGTATGGATTGGTTGAATCGGTACAGAGTCCATCTGGATTGTCATCGGGGTCGAGTGGTATTCGAACGTGAAGGTGGTAGGTTTACCAAGGAGTGAGACCGACTTCAGGTAGTCTTATGATCTCTCTTGTCTAGGCTGAGGCGATGATAGAGAGGGGTTGCGAGGCTTACCTGGCCATGATTTTAATGCCGGAGGCTGCTGGTGGGGTTACTGTGAGAGATATTCGGGTCGCTCGGGATTTCGAGGATGTCCTTCAGTCGTTGCAAGGATTACCGCCATCTCGGTCCGATCCGTTCAAGATTGAGTTAGAGCCCGGAATGACGCCGTTGTCCAAGGCACCCTACCGAATGGCTCCAGCAGAGTTGGCAGAACTGAAGAAGCAGTTGGAGGATTTGTTGGAGAAGGGGTTTATTAGACCAAGTACTTCACCGTGGGGAGCACGGGTGTTGTTTGTAAAGAAGAAAGATGGTAGTTTCCGGTTGTGCATCGATTATCGAGGGCTTAACCGAGTCACTGTGAAGAACAAGTATCCTCTTCCTAGAATTGATGAGTTGTTGGATCAATTGAGAGGGGCTACTTGGTTCTCCAAGATTGACTTGGCATCCGGTTACCACCAGATTCCGATAGACGAAGCAGATGTTCGGAAGACGGCTTTCAGGACTCGGTATGGGCATTTTGAGTTTGTAGTGATGCCATTCGGGTTGACGAATGCACCGGCGGCATTTATGAGGTTGATGAACGGAGTTTTCCAGGAGTATCTGGATGAGTTCGTAATCATCTTCATCGATGATATTCTGGTGTATTCGAAGAGTCTGGAGGAACATGAGGTTCATTTCAGGAGAGTCCTGGAGAAGTTGCGGGAACAGAAGCGGTTTGCGAAGTTGAGTAAGTGCAGTTTCTGGCAGAGAGAGATGGGATTTTTGGGACACATCGTTTCTGCAGAAGGAGTTTATGTGGATCCGGCGAAGATTCAGTCTATTCGAGATTGGCCTAGACCGAGGAATGCAACTGAGATCAGGAGTTTTCTTGGGTTGGCAGGCTATTATCGGAGATTCGTCAAAGGTTTTGCGAGTATGGCTCAGTCTATGACGAAGCTGACGGGGAAGCATGTTCCTTTCGTGTGGTCTGCTGATTGTGAGCTGAGCTTCGCGAAGCTGAAGACGATGTTGACTAGTACACCAGTATTGGCGTTGCCTGAACCGGGTGAGCCTTATGTGGTGTACACAGATGCTTCAGGAGTTGGTTTGGGTTGTGTGCTGATGCAGCAAGGTAAGGTGATTGCTTATGCTTTGAGGCAGTTGAGGAAGCATGAGGGCAATTATCCTGTTCATGACTTGGAGCTGGCGGCAGGGATCTTCGCGTAGAAAATCTGGAGGTCTTACTTGTATGGTGGCAGAGTTCAAGTGTTCACTGATCATCATAATCTGAAGTACATTTTTACTCAGCAGAATTTAAATTTACGACAGAGGTGATGGTCGGAGTTGTTGGCTGATTACGACCTGGACATTGCCTACCATCCTGGTAAGGCTAACACTGTGGCTGATGCTCTTAGTCGAAGGAGGTATGATTCATCTCAGGACCAGGATGTGGAGAATCTGGTGAGCATGCTTAGTGCTTTGAGGTTGTGTGTCACTTTAGAGGAACCGTTGGGTTTAGCGCCGGCGGATCAGGCGGATCTTTTGAGCAGGATCCGAGTAGCTCAGGAGAAGGATCAAGTGTTGATTGATCTCTCTAAAGCTGTTGGTTCCGAATATCAGGTTTCTGCCAATGGGACTATCTTAGTGCATGGACGAGTCTATGGATGAGGACTTGAGGCAGGAAATTCTGAGAGAAGCTCATGCGAGTAAGTTTTCGATTCATCCGGGAGCGACTAAGATGTATCGGGATCTGAAACGGTATTATCATTGGGTCGGGATGAAGAGAGATGTGGCAGATTGCGTTGCAGCTTGCAATGTGTGTCAGTTGGTGAAGGCTGAGCACCAAGTTCCTAGTGGCTTATTGCAGAGTCTACCCATTCTAGAGTGGAAGTGGGACATGATCACTATGGATTTCGTAGTAGGGTTGCCGGTTTCTCGGACCTAGGATGAGATTTGGGTGATTGTGGACCGAATGACTAAGTCCGCACATTTTCTGGCCATTAAGAAGACAGATGGAGCTGAGGTCTTGGCTAAGAAGTATATGAAGGAGATTGTAAGGTTGCATGGGGTGCCCGCGAGTATTGTGTCGGATCGAGATTCGAGGTTTGCTTCAGTGTTCTGGAGAGCTTTTCAGGCTGAGATGGGCACTAAGGTGCACATGAGTACAACTAATCATCCGCAGACGGATGGGCAGTCCGAAAAGACGATTCAGACACTAGAAGATCTGTTAAGGATGTGCGTGCTAGATTGGGGTGGTCATTGGGCGGATCACTTGAGTTTGGTGGAGTTCGCATATAACAACAGTTTTCAGGCGAGTATCGGAATGGCTCATTTTGAGGCGTTGTATGGGAGGCCATGTCGTACTCCGCTATGTTTTACCCAAGTGGGAGAGAGGAGCATCTTTGGGGCCGATTTTGTTCAGGAGACGACGGAGAAGATCCGTGTGGTGAAGCTGAACATGAAAGAGGCTCAGGATCGGCATAAGAGTTATGCCGATAGGAGAAGGAAAGAGTTAGAGTTTGCAGTCGGAGATCGAGTGTATCTCAAGATGGCTATGATGCGGGGTCTGAACAGGTCCATATCCGAGGATAAGCTTAGTACGAGGTACATGGGTCCGTTCCGGGTTGTGGAGCGTGTGAGACTAGTTGCTTATCGGTTGGAGCTACCTCCGATCATGGAGAAATTCCATGATGTGTTTCATGTTTCGAAACTCAGGAGATGCTTGCATGCTTCTGAGGAGGTAGCAGTGACGATTCCTGCAGATCTTCAGCCAAATCTGACTGTTGGGATGAGGCCGGTTAGGATTCTTGAGAGAAGTATCAAGATTCTGCGCCGGAAGAGTGTGCCGTTGTTGAGAGTCTTGTGGGATTGTGACGGTATTCAGGAGCAGACTTGGGAACCAGAGGCAAAGATGAAAACGAAGTTCAGGAAGTGGTTCGAGAAGCAAGCCGAGGAGTGAATTCGTTTTTCTTTGCGGTTTCCCAGTTTCAGTTTTGTGTTATGATCACTGGGTGTGGTGAGATTTTTGGTTGTGGATTTTGTATTTTCATTAAAGTTGTAATGATTATGACATTTTCCAGTGAATAAGAAAGTGTTTTTCTTATGTGTTTATGACTTGTTAGTCATGTGTTAGCGGTTAGAGAACCCCGAAAAGGAAGTTTTATTGCGAATAGATTTTGCCAGTTTCGGTGGGGACTCTAGCGGTTTGTGTGTGTATGTGCGAGAGAGTCTCGGAATAGAAGTTTTACGGTGGTTAGAACTGTCTTGTTCCGGGGAGACTCTGAGGGGACATCCGGGGTGATGGATGGTCCGGGTGATCTGTGATGATCACGGTTGTGATGGTATTCCGGGAGGGGAATATCATGTGAGACCTTAGGAGGTAGTTCCGGTCAGAGGTGCATTATAGACGTTAGGAATTGATTGCGTAGCTCAGAGATAGACATTGGTTCTTTCTTAGAGATGAGTCTCCGGCAGATCTTGAGAGATGCGTCTCTCCGGGGGACAGTGGGTTCCCTGCATACCGATCGTTCGTCAGGACTACGAGGACTGAGAGCGTGAGGGTATGGGGATAGTTTGGGAGGTTGCGACCTCTGGCAGATCTTTGCATACCGAGAGCTTGATAGACTGTGTGTCTTGATGGGTTGAGGTGTGGAGATGGTTGAGTATCAAACACCATCAGGACTGCGCGGACTGAGGTGGGTTGATACTAGACATCTAGAGTTGAGGGGTGACGATCCCGAGAGCTAGATGGTGGTTATGTGTTATGAGCTATGGGCAATCAATGTCTGAGACGGGTCTATATGCATAAGACGGATGTGAGCCTCGAAAGGGTCTAGGAGATGTAGTCTCCGGTGTTACTGGCGCGTTGGCCAGGGGTTAGCTTGGTGGGTAGTGTTGAGGATTCGAGGACGAATCCAGTTTTAGGGGGGGGGGAGAATTGTGACGCCCGTGAACCATTTTTGAGAAAATAGAGGGGCTGTCGATCGACAGGGCTCTTTAGGGCTGTCGATCGACAGAGCTATGAAGGGCTGTCGATCGACAGGGTCCTTAAGGGCTGTCGATCGACAGGTACCCGAATTGGTCGGTTTTTCTGGTTCGATTTAAGTCGTTCGATTGGACCGGGCCGGCTTAGGGAAACCCTAGGGCTTCGTATTTAAGTTTTTTTTGCCGCATTTAAGCGAACCAAGCCTCAAAAATCAGCAGAGAAAGAGTTGAGAGGAGTTCTCTTGTTTCTGTTAGGGTTTTTGAGTTAGGGTTTCGTTCTTGATCGTTTTGGAGAGGAATTTCGTGGGGATTGTCGTGGATTTCGTGTCTAGCTTCAATACTATCAGATTCTATCCAAAAATCTAAGGTGAGTGTGTGACCATGGCTTCTAGGCCAGTGGATTCGTTAGGGTTGTGTGGTGGTAGGTTATGAATTGATTGATTGGATCTTGTGTGGATTATTTGAGACTGTGATTTGTGTTTGGACTGTGTGGATTGTGATTTTCGTGCAGGTTTCGTGTCATCACAGAGGAGGAAATCGATCCGAGAGGATAATGATCGATTTCCCATGAATCTGCGACGGCCTATCGATCGACAACCACTAGGTCTGTCGACCGACAGGACAACACGAGAGCTGTCGATCGACACCTAGAGGTTGTGTCGATCGTCACCTAGAGGTTGTGTCGATCGACAGGTGGTTGAGGATCTGTCGATCGACACCTAGAGGTTGTGTCGATCGACAGGATCTTGTGGAGCTATCGATCGACAGGTGTGCACAGGGGTGTCGATCGACACCTAGTGGTAGTGTCGATCGACAGGCCACCTGTATGGGGTGTGGTTGAGCCATTGTTGTGATTGTGTGGCTGTTTGATGCGTGTTTGCCTGAGCGGATCCATCGCGTCTGAGTGCGCAGTCGTAGATGGGATGACCGTCTCACTGGGTATTTGTGATAATACTCACGCATCTCTTTTTCTATGTGATGTAGGTAAAGGCAAATTGTGATCGTGGAATCATGGCTAAGAAGAGGGAGATGATCTAGGGTCTCGCGTTGGGTGGTTTTGTGATTTCCTTTTCTGTTTTAGAACTTTGTTAGGTTGCTGGTTTGATGGAATCTGTTGAATTGGAATTGTCTTGGATTTGGATGGTTTAGTATTTTAATGAATTTTCTTATTGGGTTATCCGCTGTTATGTGTTTGTCTGGTTTGTTTGGTTGTTGAGGATAGTATTTATGGGAATGCTAGTCCGAAACCAAGGGTTTCTTGTTTTAAAAAAAAAAAGACGGGTCGGGTCGTTTCACTTTTAATGGATCGTTTGATCACATGAATATTGATGCAACTAGGTACGATTACCATGATATTATATCATGCTCTTAGTCTAATAAAGTTTAGAGAATTTTAGCATCAAAACTATAACTCCTTTTATTTCATTGTTTGTTTGGTTTAATGGTAGTGTTGAGAATCTGGAAATCATTGATCCATTCGTTAATGCTCTATTGGGAACTAGCAACAAAAAGAGGAATTTGTTTCAGATGTTCAACACAACAAAAACTGTTGGCGGGTATCTAGAATTTTCTTCTTCTTTTTTTCCTCTAGAATTGAAATTTCTAATAGAGACCTCTTTGTCCCTTGTGAAAAAGTATGAGTCTCGCATTTCAGTATTCTAATTGTAATCTTCATAGTATGTTCCCCAATCATGTGCATTTTTCATTGTTCATTTTAACTCCCTAGTCAAATTCATTGCATACATTTTACGTTGGTCAGGACTAGGCTTCTTCGTGCCAATTTATTGCAGCCTCTGAAAGATATTGAAACTATTAACACTCGCCTTGACTGCTTGGTTAGTATAGTTATGCTTGGGTATCATATTCTCCAATATACTCAAAACATTCACTTTCTTTTATATGTTCAACATGTTGGTTAACAGAGCTTAGTCATTGTGCAACTACCAGAAATTTTCTATTACATGATGATTTATTAATCGTAAAACAAATTTCTGTAATTGCAGGATGAGTTGATGAGCAATGCTCAGCACCAGGAGCATCTTGTTGAGCAACACGTGAATGATATTCCTCAGCCGTCGATCAGAGGCTTAGGTCAGCTATCACCTCAGCAAATTGTGAATCGACTTTGAAGAAGACCAAAGGTCGTGGGTTCCGAGAGGAGAAAGCGCGGCATTCCTCCTAAGGATTTAGAATCGCTTTGTTCCGATGGTGGTTTTGGTCCGCATTGATGTAAGTTCTCGTGTTCTCTCCTAACTTTTACCTTATGTTTGTTTGTTTGTTATATAAGCTTGCTTGATTCGTTGCTTCCTTGATTGATTTGTGTTCTAGGGGTTATGAAAATACCATTGTAACTGAGATTTAATTTGACTTATAAGTTTTTTGATTTATTAGATTGGTTTACAAGTTGCTTGAAATGGGTTGAACACGATTTGAAACTCTTTTCTAATCATCATTAGAAGTTTACTTTATTAGATTGGTTTAGAAGTTGTTTGTTGAGTGAGAGCAAGATGCAAACTCTTTTGCAATATGAAATTAGATTATACATTGTTTATGAATTTGATGGTAATGAAGATTTTGGACCCATTGTGGATGATTTGTTGTTTGTGTTTATGTGTAGCCATTTTGATGTTGAGCTTAACAATTCAGGAAGACAACAAGCAGTGAGAGTATGTGTCATCGCTTTTAGAGATCCAATAGCAGCTTATAGCACTCCCTCACAAGCCGCTGCCTCCAGACTGTAGTAGCCATTACACCAGCCTTTACACCAGCATGAATTCCCACCACTTCTCCTACACAACCTTAAGTACTTCTTAACTAAGAACTTTCTAATTTTTTGGTTTTACTACTAGTTTTTGCAAAAGACTCTTAATTTTGTGTATGATATTTGTATGCTTTTTGAACTTTCTGTTTGTATAATACATTAACTTGCTGTTTATTAATGTTCTTACGATTGCTTTGAATGTTTTATAGATTGTAGAAAGCAAAAGAAATTGATAATTATTAATCAAATCTCTTATTTAAGAACAATTATCAGATACTTAAATATAGTATTTCCGTCACAAAATTGTGACTAATTTGTTATAGATTTACAACGTTTTTGTAACGTAAGTACAAAAGCAACCCATTTTTGTCGTACATTCGTCACTATTTTGAGACTACCTTGTTACTACTTCAACAGTCACAAATGTATGACGCCTAACACTAGTCGCAAATCTGTCGCATAAGTACCACGTATAAAACAGTCACAACTCCGTCGTTAAGTTATGACCACCACACATTGTTACAGATTCGTCACAAATTTATGACCAATTACAAACGTCACATATTCGTCATAAATTTGCGACGCAAAAATCATGGTCACAAAATCGTTGCTAAAGTGTCACGTTTTTGCGATGTTCTTAATTTGCGACGCCACTTTAGTGACGGCCTATTTCCGTCGCACAATTGTCACAAATCGAGATTTTGCGACGGATTAGTGACTCTTATGGGAGCAGCAAATGCTGTGTTTTCTTGTAGTGCGAGACGAATCGAGAGAGAGAGAAAGTTAATCTATTCAGAGAGAAGAGGCACGAAGGAGGCAATTAGGGTTACAACTGATTTAGGTTTAGGTTTATATAACCTATTAAATCAGTCACAAAAGAGTAACGGATTGGTCGCAACAAATAATTAAGGCCTTAGATTAAGCAAGACAAAGCCCAATTATTTAACAAAAATCCCAATTATTGTGAAATTATAATTTGTTTATTGAGTCTTAGTCGCAATCTAGTAGCAAATATGAGATTCTTTTGTGACTCTTTTGTGACTCTATTTTAAAATTAACAAATCAAAACCCTAAACCCTAAAGTTTTGATACACATGCTTGTTATATAGTTTTGATACCATTTCTCACCTCTATGCTTAAGTATAGAGTGGTTAACAACACAAATATTTAAAAGTTTTCAAATGTAGTTACAAAGTGGTAAGAAAATAGACACAAATTTGTGACGAACCTTAGACTAGTCTCACATTTGAGACCATTTTGTGACTCATTTTAGTTAGTGACAGTGTTATACCCTAAACCCTAAACTATAATACCCAAAAATGGATAGACAATGTTTAAAAATCAATCCCTTTTACACTTTTTAGGTGTTTGGTTACATATATAATACTAAATAATACAAAGTTAAAAAACTTTTGAAATTTGTCTTTTATACTAATAACTTAGATTAAACTTATATGTGTGATTATGTGACTTTGTAAGATAAGGTGAGTGAAATATTTTAAAATTTGTTTTTTCAATCTTATATACCATATTAGTCTAATTACATCTTAAATGTGTACATATATTATCAAGAATACCACTTATAATAATCAATAAGTATATTTTAAATTAAATGATATGGAAGTGGTTGCAAATAAGTAGCAATATGGTCACAAATTTGTGACGACCACAAATTCAGTAAGTAAATAGCAACTAATTTGTGACTGTTTTGTTACCCGTTCAACAATTTATGCCCTAAACCTAATTCTTTTAAATTGAAAATGGTTCTAATGAGATTTTGGACCAAACAAAGGGGAGACAGAATCAGAAAGTGGTTCTAATGAGATTTTGGACCAAGCAAAGGTGAGTGAATTATTGGTTCTTCTTGTTTCCATCTCAAGTCGTTAAAAAGTAACAAAAAAATTAAAATATTGTTCTTAACGGTTCTTGTTCTGAATAAGGATGTGCCAAATATGGAGCATGAGAGGGGGATAAACACTAGTGTGGAGACTGAATCTGATAATCTATACTAAAAAATAAGGCCAACACTCTCCATGGTAATGACACGTGGCACTCCCTATGAGCAGCATTTCTCATCCTTCCTTTTTCACCTTTCGTCTTCCCTACAACACTCATTATCTCTTCCAATCTGAATGAAATTCCTATCGACAAGCTTGCGAAATAATGATCGGTCACCATTGAATTTCAATCTTCGCTCTTATTTCATTTGATCGACTTGGTCCTACTTCTATAAGACAAAGGAAGAAAACTGAGTTGGAATATCCATGAAAAAAACCTAATTGGAAATTGGAGTAAACGTCACGAAACGACAGATATGGCTACTTACACTTCTCAATTCTCGCCAGAGTTGGGATTCCCATCTTGTTTCCGCTTCCTCATCTTGGTCTCGATCTCTTCAAGTAAGGATGGGTTAGTTCTACCTGATTATTTCAATCAATTTTAGGCGCATTTCTGTCCGATTCTGTAGAATTGATAAACCCTAATTTAAAGAAATTTAGTTACTTTCATCATCTTCTACTCAATATAAGCAGAGCTGTATTTTTTCTAACTTGATACAGAAGATGTATTATAATTGGTTATGTGTTGATGAGAGACAATACATTTGGTTTGTTAAGCGTTTCAGGTTTGTCTTGTTCGATTTCATTCAGGTCAAAGATGCTCTTGTCCGGTTTGAAATAGCACTGAGTTTGGATCCAAATCCTATTATTGTGGATGCCGGAAATCGCACAATTAGATTTGTAAGGGTTTCGAGAGGAAGCAGAGATTTCTGAAAATAAGCTACGAAGAACAATGATGAGCAGAGATAAATAAGGGTTTGAAATTGCTTTGTATTGCTTTTGTGAATGAATTTTCCAATACCCTTACAAGTGTTTGTACATTGATATATATAGCCCCCTAAGTCGGCTAAGCCTTTTCTTAAAAGATAATGTCAACTTTTCCTAAACCTTCGCGGATTGCCTTTTTCCCCTATGTCAATTGTGCCTATGTGGGCTTCGTTACTGGGCTATAACGCGTTGAACCTTCTAGAACCTTCGTTGATGTTCTAACGGGCAACGAAGCACCTGAACCTGATCGGAACGGCCTGGGCACTGATGGCAGCTGCTTGGACACCGAAGAGGCAAGGCACATCGGTGTCACTGGGCAGTGACATCGGTGTCACTGGGCAGTGACATCAGCGCCATGCAGTTTTGGCTTCTGCAGCGCCTCCTGTTGGCTCCGTGATCTCTCCGACGATGCATTCATGGCTTTTCCTGGGGTGAAGATAGCTTTGAAGGTTTCCTTGTCAAGCAAAGGGGACTTAGGCATTTTCAGGAGGTCTTCATCTTCTTGTAGGTGAAACAACTTAGGTCTGACCACCGCCGGCGATAATTCCAGTCATCCCGAAGTCTCTTTGATTTCTTTGTAAGTCTCTTTCTCATCTTCATCAAAGGCTCTCTAACTCCCCAAAGTTTTTTAGCCATCTAAGTGTTGTAGATCTTTAGCTTTTCTCATGAAGAACAACTTGTTAGATTCATGAACAAACTTTTGGATTGTTAATTGCTCCATGAATCTAGCTTGGGTTTTGTGTATGAGCTTTGATTTGTTGATGGATCCAGCTTTAGATTGTGTAAGTTAATGAACTCTTCTTAAATTTGGATTTGGGTGTAGGTAGATTTGTTGTTTGTGGATCCAATGGGGACCGAATCAAATGACGAACCCGACCTTGACCCTTACGGACCCGCCGGCGTTGTGCTTGTTACCACGAGCGTGATGGTGCCGAAGTGGCCGTCCGTGCCAATGTTCGAGGTGATGCCGACGAGATTAACAATTATGAGCTCATCGTATTGAAGGTCAATACGCAGATGAGCCTATCATCGATGAGCTCCTCGGTATCGACGAGCCTAACGCCGACAGGCTCCTCGTCGCCAAAGGTCAAGACGAGGACAAGCTCCTCGGCACCGAAGACCTCAAGGGACCGAGGCCCTTGCATCGCGCGCTCGTCGTCGTGACGTTGACATCATCCCCCAACCTTACGATACCGGAGCCAAGGGGACAAGGTTTCTCGCCGATGGCGATATGAACCGCGTTGATGAACACGACGTCCTAAGGGAGAAGGACGTGACCACCGAAGACCCCAATAACCAGAGGGTAGCAGGCTCGTTTTTGGCCGATTCTCGGTTTGTCGATGAGACGGATCCTCAGCTTCCGTTCGGGAGAGCCGATGCATCGTCTTGTTCTTCTTCGTCCGACTCGCGAGGTTCTAGTGATGAAGATGCATGCGACGAGGTTCTTCAGACGAAGAAGGGTAAGAAGGCGAAGTCTTTGCAGCGCCTTTGGAGGAAGTGTGGTATCTCAGAGAAGGTTGTGTTAGTTGCTCCTAGTCCTGCTGACAGAGTGGTTTCCATTGCCCCGTTTCCTCATGCGTTTTCTAGCGGTACATGGTGTCTGCCTTGCTAAGATTAACCCCAGGGGCACTAGACATCTCTTTGGTATCTACGTGTTGAGCAGAGAGTGCGGTGTTGCCATCAGCACCGAGCACTTGTCCTACTTGACGGACTTTAGAGTTTGTGGTCGAAGTGAAGAACTCAAGCATAGTGTTACTAACTCGTCTGGGATGACACTCATCGCTGGGTTCCCGAGCAAGGATGACCACTTCGAGGATTGTTTCTTCTTTGTTGAGATTTCTGAGAGGACGGTCGAGGCGGACTGCATTGACCTTGTCAAGACGAGATGGGAAAGAAGAGGTAACCAACACTTAGTGATTTTTTTTTCCGTTGTTTCTCTTTCGCCTTGTTATTTACTAATTCTCGAATTGTTGTCTTTCGGAGTGAAGCCATCGTTGCTTGAAGTCTCAAAGGAGTTTGTTACCGCCATGCATACCGAGCTTTCCTCTGAGAATGGCAACTGGAGGAAGTCGTTCAGTCGGAGGAGGATCGAGAGTGCAATTTCCGCTGAGATCTTTTCAAGGAAGATTCTTGGACGAGGCCGGCGAGGATGTCTTTTCGTGAGCAGGCTGCACTCGAGGCAGCAGCGAAGGCTAAGGGGTCATCGAGTACCAGTACGCCAAGGGTGGTGGCACCGATGGCGTCGACCCCGACAGCTCCGTCGGTGCGAGCGAGGTCTTCAAGGCCTTTGGCACCGAAGACCCTTCTTCCTCCTCCCTCTTAAGACGAGCTTGCGGAGTTTCGTAGACTGTCAACAGAGAGATCCCGCGTCTCTAGTGTTAAAGGAAAAGGCGTCGACCGTGAGACCCCTTCGAAGAAGCAGAGAGTTGACACATACCCTGCAACAGTTGTTGGCAGAGAGACTTCAGCGAGCCATGTTGGTAGGCTGCTTCGTGACGAAGCTTACTCGGCGGTGAAGTCAAAAGCCTCCGAGGTTCGACTCTTTTGCTTTCTTGCAGCTTTCCTTCTTCGTTGACCGCCTGGTTGGTGATTACCATGAGGATGTTCGCTCTGGGGATAGAAAGCTTGGCGTGGCCAAGGAGACCAATGCCGTTCTGCAGTCGAGGCTGGATGAGCTCGCCGAGCGGAACGAAGTCCTTGAGCGCGACGCTCTCTCTGCGCGGAAGGTCAAGAAGGACTATGATGACAAGTTGACGAAGCTTAAGTTGAGGTGTACCAAGGCCGAGGGTGAGGTTGTTCAGCTGAGGGGTGAGCTTAGCTATGTTAGCGATCTTCAGCGCTCTAGGATTGATGACGCCATTGCTGAGGCCAGAGATGAGATGGCTCGCGGTTTTGCGGATCGAACTAGCGAGGTTGTTGGGTTACTTGCTGAGATTGGCGGGAAGGTCCAGAAGGACATGTTGAACCTCGTTGAGATTAATGCAAACTTGGAGTTCATTGGCCTTCTTCGGGGACCGGCACGACTGAGGTTAAGGCGCTACGCGAGCGGCGTCATCCGATCTACGATACTCATGATGTGTTCGTGGATCTACTTACCAGTGTTCGGAGAGTACTTGAGATTCCCGTGGTTTCTGCTGGCGCTGCTGAGGCCAGCGTCGTTGTCGACGACGACGTCAAGGTGTCAGACGAGGACGACGTCGAGGTGACAGACGACGACGTCAAGGTGTCAGGCGAGGACGACGTCGAGGTGACAGACGACGACGAGGACGTTGAGGACTGATCGTCTTTCCTTTTTCTTGTTTTTTAGACTTAGCCTATTTCATGACTTTATGATTTTTGGACGTGATTACTCATGATTTTTGGAGATAGCGGTGGATGGTTTGTATCCATGCTATGGTTTTTTTTACTTTGCATTGTAGCGGTGCTTTGATTTCTATAATGTTTCGCCCATGATTTTGTTTCGATTGCGATTGCGTTTCATGCTTTGTCTTTGATAGATCATAAGAACTTCGAGAGTAATGACACTTGTTTTATTGACCAAGCCTTTAGTACAGGTTGAAGGCCGTTTACACCATAAAACGTCTTTGGCTATTTGTACCAACGTTGTTGTTGGGTTTATGATTGCAGGGTCACAAAAATCGCAAATGCGCTTTTGCTCCTTTCCTACCAACGTTTGTTGTTGGGGTCCTCTTTTACGAACGTTGTTATTGGGTTTCCTAGAATGGCGGTGCTTTCCGAACACGTCTGTTCTGATGCGATCACGCCTTTTGACTTTACCAACGTGTTGTTGGGTTTTCTGAATGATTATTCGGTGTATAAACCTAAATAATTATTGGCAGTTGCTTTTTACCAACGGTGTTGTTGGTTTCTTGAATGAACATTCGGGGTCAAAAAGCCCAGGAACTGAACATTAGAATCAGCCGGGGTAAAAAGCCCAGAAACTGATCATTATAACTTATATAGCGCGCTTAGGATCCGATGATGGATGTCAATGTGTTCAAGTTCACACATTGTTGCTGTGGCCAGCAGCAACGACAGTGGATTAAACTTGCTTAAAAAAGGCTTCGAATCATCCATAGAGGATATAGCTGATGAAATTGCTTGAAAAAGGCTTTGAATAATCTATAGAGGATGTAACAAATGAAGTCTATGAGACTTATGTCAAGTGCTTGTTAGTTGAAGCAAAGAGCTTGATAAAGAATAGGAGTATACGAGTATACATACCCCACTCCCCCCCCCCCTTTTGACGGAGGAGGGCAACTGAACTCGTCCGGAGACAAGCTGCCTACGTACCCTTTGCAGGGATCAAGTCGCCCCGTAGTTTGTTAAAGCACTTACTCCCCCCCCCCTTTGAGACATAGGAGGGCAACTGAGCTCGTCCGGAGACAAGCTGCCTACGTACCCTTTGCAGGGATCATGTTGCCTTGTAGTTCATTCCAGAGGCCTCTAGAGATACTACAACAGTACCCTTCGAGTGCCTTGCACGCCACTTAGGCATGACCGATGACGTCGGTGTTGGCTTGGTTGCGAGACGTCGGGCCCGATATCGGGGAAGCAGGTTCAGGTGGCTCGCAGTTATGATGGGCTGCAGACTTTGCTACTTGCAGACGCATTGGCTCTGGAAACTGTAATTACTATAAGAGGTTGGTCAAATCTTTGACCAGTTCGGAGCTGGTCCTTGTTGTCTTTCGCGATTCTTGAAGATTAGAGTCCTCCTCTGTCTTCTCAGTGTTCCTCAGCTTGTGCTCTGCCATAAAACACATACGAGACTCCTTCTGGTTGCCCCATATTGTTTTTACGCCGATAGGTGTAGGAAACTTGAGGCACAAGTGGTATGTTGAAGACACGGCTCGTATTTGATTGAGCCAAGGAGTTCCCATGATCATGTTGTAAATGGTTGGATGATCAGAAACTGTGAAGTCGACCATCTTCTTAATGTTGCTAGCTTGGACAGGGAGGCGAATCGTTCCCATCGTCATTGTTGTTTCCCCGGAGAACCCCGTTATAGGCTTAGGCCGCCCTTTGACCGTGGATAGATCAATCTTCATTCGTTCCAGCATATTGTTGAAGATGACATCCACCAAGCTTCCTGTATCAATAAGAACGCGAGCGACGTTGAAGTCGCAAACAGTCAAGTTAATTACCAGGGGATCGTTGTGTGGTTGATCGAGGCCTTCAGTGTCTTGTTCGTCGAAGGAGATAGGGTCGCTTGAAAGCCTTGGCTTTGCAGGTGCTAATATGTTTGTGCAGGCATCAGCGGGGCGTTGGTAAGCTTCGATTGCAGTCTCGTTGTCCGCACAGTACTGTGAGCCTCCCATTAACATATTGATACTTTCATGCTGGTCTTCATTTTCCATGTCATTATCGCGACGTTGGCGTCTGGGGATATCCACTTGTTGTTCGGTGTCAGCAGGAGCTTTCTCCTCTGGCTTGAAGTCTGAGAAGTTATTGTTGCTCTTCAAGGTGTCCTCTTTGAGTTTGGCTATGAGCTGTCGCCCTAACTCGTGACACCTTGCGGTGGAGTGTCCACTTGCTTTGTGGAAATCACAGTACAGCTTCTTGTCATAATCCTTTGACTCTCTGGTCCAGGTGTTGTTTCAAGTTTCTCTGCGGCGACCGCGCCCACGTCCGCGACCCGATGACTCCACTTGATAGTTGTGAGCCCCTCCCGATCCTCCTTCGTATTGGACGTAAGCGCGATTATTCCTCTTTGGTACAGTGACATGGGCTGGTTCGCTTGCTTGTTTGGTTTTTCCGCCTTTCCTGGCTCGGACTTCCTCCTCTGTTCGAGCGCAGTCAGCAGCACGGTGGAGAGCATCTTGGATTGTTGTTAGCGTGTTGAGACTCATCTCTTGCCAGAACGGAGACGGACACCGAAGTGCTCTTCGCAAGGTCTCTAGGGCTGATTTGTTGCTGATACCTTCAACATTTGACAACGTGTTCTTAAACCTTGTCATGAAAGACTGAAGACTCTTGGTGTCGCCTTGCTTGTTATTCCATAGTTCGGAGTCGTAGATTTTCCGTTCCATGAAGATGTTGTAATGCTGCACGAACAACTCGGAAAGCTGGAGGAAAGTGTGAACCGAATTCTTCTCCAGCTTATAGAACCATTGAAGGGCAGGCCCCTTGAGGCTTTCTACGAACAGCTTGTAGTAGACGATGTCTTTTTCGACTTCCTTGAAGTTTGCTCTCCCCAAGGCCACTTCGAATTCCATCAGATGATCGGAGCGGTCTGTATTTCCTTCGTAAACTAGTAACTTGATTCTTCCGGGATTGGAGATTTTCGTCCTTGCGATTCTTTCGTCGAAAGGCGTGTTCCTTGCCTTTTGTAGTACCTGAGCGATGGCAGGAGCCTTCCCTGCTCCGTGGTGTATCTGCAATTGGGTATGCTTCAGGTCAGAGGTTACCCGCTCCATTTGAGCCTTTACTGCAGCGAGTTCTGCAGCGTAAGATCGTTTGAACGCTCTACGCTCTTGCTCCTTTTTGTACCGCTCTTCGCTAGAGTAGTTGGTGTACTCCGAGGTATTTTTCATAACCTCCGTCTTGGAAGAGCCTGACGCGCTTTGAGTGTCAGAGGCGCGTGGTTCTTGTCGACTGCCTTCTGCACCTTCCGCTCGCGCACGCTTTATGGGAGTTGATTCATCTCCGTCGGAGATATCCACGACGCGTTAAGGAGACTTGTCTGATTCTCGACGCAGCGGTGGTGGTGGTAGGTCCTCTGGGTTTCCTCGAGTAGTACGAGGCGCTGAGAAGTCGAGGCGTTGAGGGTCGAGGCGCGCCCTAAGTCTTGTTGTGTCGGGTCTTCTGCGCTTTCTTCCCGAAAGAGCTCTTAGCTCTTTCGAAGTCGCCTCGTTGATTTTGGCTTGCTTCTTCTGCTCTGTGAGGAAGGTTTCTAGCATCTTTTTCACCTCGGTTATGTCACCTTGAGCAGGGGTAGTCTCGACCGAAGGTTCTTTCTCCTAGTTGTCTCTGCGAGACGTGTTTTCTTCGCCGCTCACCATTCTTGATTTGGTATGTAACGTAGTTTTTTTGTGTAAGAAATTATCTAGATTCCCCTTAGTCGGCGCCAAATTGTGGATGCCGGAAATCGCACAATTAGATTTGTAAGGGTTTCGAGAGGAAGCAGAGATTTCTGAAGATAAGCAATGAAGAACAATGATGATCAGAGAGAAATTAGGGTTTGAAATTGCTTTGTATTCCTTTTGTGAATGAATTTGCCAATACCCTTACAAGTGTTTGTACATTGATATATATAGCCCCCTAAGTCGACTAAGCCTTTTTCTAAAAGATAATGTCAACTTTTCCTAAACCTTCGCGGATTGTCTTTTTCCCCTATGTCGGTTGTGCTTATGTGGGCTTCGTTACTGAGCTTTAACGCGTTGAACCTTCTGGAACCTTCGTTGATGTTCTGACGGGCAACGAAGCACCTGAACCCGATGGGAATGGCCTTGGCACCGATGGCAGCTGCCTGGACACCGATGAGGCCAGGCACATCGGTGTCACTGGGCAGTGACATCGGTGCCACTGCCTGACATTGGTGCCACTGCCTGACATTGGTGTCACTACTCAGTGACATCGGTGCCAGGCAGTTTTGGCTTCTGCAGCGCCTCCT
The DNA here is from genome assembly GCA_900128785.1 of Arabis alpina. Classification (NCBI taxonomy): domain Eukaryota; kingdom Viridiplantae; phylum Streptophyta; class Magnoliopsida; order Brassicales; family Brassicaceae; genus Arabis; species Arabis alpina. The sequence goes on from LT669791.1 coordinate 21,732,225, forward strand.
GTTGGCTCTGTGATCTCTCCGACGCTGCATTCATGGCTTTTCCTGGGGTGAAGATAGCTTTGAAGGTTCCCTTGTCGAGCAAAGGGGACTTAGGCAATTTCAGGAGGTCTTCATCTTCTTGTAGGTGAAACGACTTAGGGGTCATATTATCTCTGCCTGTCGAAATACGCTTGCTGTCTATCATAATTTTAACGTCGAAGTTTAGAGGGTGAAATCCTACCCCAACAATTATTGCTTACTATAACAAAGCATGTTGCCACGGATTTTTAACATTCTGATAAGTCAGAAACCATCATCACTCATTCTCAAATGGAATACATTGACATCCAGTCCTCTCTCTCTAAGGAACCCAATAAATACTGAAGAATCACAGATTTTGAAGATTCTGATAAGCTCGAAAATAAGAAATGGAGGAAGAAGTGACGAAGAGAAAAGATAGAAGAGAATTGAGAGAGAAAGAAGTTAGGGATTTAGGTCCACTTTTGATAATTATTTGATAATGAGAACCTTCGAGAGGTATCCATTTAATACAACTACTACATAAATAAAATGACATTACTTAATAGTTCTGAGCAATACTATAATAAAAATGAGGCTCTCTTTGAAGCAGAGTCTTAGCCCTGAATTGTTCTCCTTTGTACTCTAGCCACATTTCTTCTCCTCTCTTCTCGATGTGCCTCCCTTAACCATCATCTTCATCATTCTTAACTTATCAATACTCCCCCGTAAGAGACTCACCTTGTCTCAAGGTGATAATAAGTCACTTGTCCAACGCGTTTATCCACTAAAGCGTGAGTCCTTGAGTTCTTGACTTGAGCAATGTAGTCTTGTCCTTCCTCACGATAGTAGATTTCTTTGTCACTAGTGAGTAACCCGTTGTTATCTCCAGTGTCAGTTTTCATTGTTTTACCCATTTTCTCTGCCATGTCCTTCTCTTTTGCAACCATAACTACAAAATCTCTCTTTTGTTTATTTTCTCTCGTGAGGAACTCGTCGTTCTCATGCTCATTCTCTTTGATTTCCCTCATTATGGGATTTACCTTAGTGTCCAGATCACTATTTTGTTGGTCGCTGACCTTCTCCTTAAGAGAATCCTTCCCTTTAGACAACTCCTTCCTTATAACCTCACCAACAATCCAACCCTTCTTGACATGATTCACTCTAGAAAAACCAGTCGTATCATCATTGTAATTCCTCATTCCATGGCTATCTTCCTTTTCTGTTTCAACTCAATCACAAACAATCCATATCACAGCCCCCTTTACAGTATCATCAGTACTGGTTCCTTCCCCAATGATCAAAACAAGATGAAGAATTGTATGGGTGTACACCTTAGAGTTTCTATGAAGTATCACCATGTGTTTCCTTTTGGTCTGCTGCTACGGCCTCCCTTCTTTACCACCAATAGTTTTCCAAACTCGGTTGTGGAAGAAGGACAAAGTATGTTCCTGCCAATCTATCCATGTATCTCCCAGTTTGGCTAGCCAACTATAGCCCAAAATCACGTTAGTGTTTGGCGTATTCAAGAGGAGGTAATCTTCTACTATTGGGACCTCTTGAACATCAATCACTACAGCTTGGCATGCTCCTATACAGTCCACTTTTATCCGATTGCTCAGGCTCACCTTCATTGGCTCCACTACCTTGTACGGGATACCGAGTTTCACTGCTAGTTCCATAGACATGAAGCTATTGGTAGCTCCTGAATCGATTTCCATTGTAACCTCTTCTTTACCCACAAGACCTTTGACCCTAAATGAATTTTCTTCTCTTGGATCCCACAAGATTGTTTTTTTCTTTGGTGGATCTAGTATGTCATAAGCACCACTCCAATCAAACTGGTCCTCTAGCTTCATCAGCCTTAAACTCAACGAGTCCCTTACAACAGAACCTTGACCTCTTGTATCTTCTCTATTGCTCCCCAGAATGTTGACTGTATTTGTTTCTTCGATCCATTTGGCTAGATCCATCATCTGTACAATCCCATTTGGTTGAAGCTGTTGAATTTCAGAACGCAAGCTAGGCTTTAAGCCTCGCAAGAAGAGCGCCTCCCATTGTTGTCCTGGTAAATTAGTAGAGTTGAGACACAAAGCTTCGAACCTTTCTATATACTCTCGGACAGAACTCTCTTGGCGGATTCCCATATAACCGCTTTTCCTTGGTTCTTCCCCTTTGTCAATGTGTTCATTCTCAGCTACCTCTGGTATGTGTTGGGGTCGGAAATCCCTTTCCCGAGAACAACAGTCGGTAATGATAAAAGCGATGTGTTATGGTTGAGTCGTTGAGCAGACGAATTAGCCAAACAGCCAAATACGCTGTCACTGCCAAATTTGAGAGTTAGGCCAAATTTGAGAGTTAGGCCAAATTTGGCCTAGCCGAGAAAAGTTTGGCCAAACCGGGAAATTGGCCGAACCGCCCAGACAGGTTTGGCCGAACCGGTCAGATAGATTTGGCCGAGCCTGTCCAGGCAGTTTTGGCCGAACCGCCCAGGCAGTTTTGGCCGAACCGCCCAGGCAGTTTTGGCCGAACCGCCCAGACAGTTTTGGCCGAGCTGCCTGGTTCAGTTTTGGCCAAGCAAGCCAAACCGCTTAGGCGAAATCTGCCAGCCAAACCGCTTAGGCGAAATCAGCAAGCCGAACCGCTTAGGCGAAATCTGCCAGCCAAACCGCTTTGGCAAAATCTGCCAGCCAAACCGCTTAGGCGAAATCAGCAAGCCGAACCGCTTAGGCGAAATCTGCCAGCCAAACCGCTTAGGCGAAATCTGCCAGCCAAACCGCTTAAGCGAAATCAGCAAGCCAAACCGCTTAGGCGAAATCTGCCAGCCAAACCGCTTAGGCGAAATCTGCTAAACAAAAGGCCTTGCATATTTCTGGTTAAACGGGATCAACTACATTTCGCCGAGAATAGTCTTTTCTGAAGTGCAGGTTAGTCGCTAAGAGTGGCAAGCCTATCGGGCCGACGAGTTCAGAACAAGTCTAGCCCATCAGAAGAAGCCCACAAGGGAAGCCGCCTTCAGAAGGAGAGATCATCGGCGAAATAAAAAAAACTTCATTTTTCTTCGAGAAGATAAACTCAATAAGGAAAGGGGATCGAGATGAGTCTCGAAGAATTAGGATAATTTCTTTTATCTTGTTGTAACCCTAAACCGACCTAGTCGAGTATATATATCGATGTACATTCTTTGAGAAAGGGATCCACAACTTTATTCACAAAAGCAATACAAAGCAATTACAAACCCTATTTTTCTTGGCTCATCGTTTTCTATTTCGTAACTTAACTTAGAAATCTCTGCTTCCTCTCGAAACCCTTACAAATCTAATTGTGCGATTTCCGGCATCCACAGTATGTATGACCTCTTTCCTGCACATTTTCCAGCCCTTAGAGTTTGGTATTCCATTCGCTCATCATCTACTCCTTGTTCTTGTAGAATCAACCTTTTGAACTCGTCCCAACTACTAGGAGGATGCTGTTCCCAGAGCTCTTTGATCCAGTTATTCGTTGGTCCTTGAAGACTCTGATAAACTTCCCGCAATTTCTCATGTTCCGCAATATGGTTCTCAAGGCAATGCTTATCAAAACCCCTTATCCAATACCTCAGTTCTTCCTCTGAACATCTTGGAAACCCATATTCCCAATCTGTTTTTCTCAAGTAGACATCTCTAGGATTCCCTTGGTGATATCTCCATCTGCCATGTTCCGCTTTCAACACACCCTTCATACCCTCTCTAATACCACCATTGAATCGATCTTGGTCCTGCAAAAACCTTACATTCTTCCTCAGATTTATTTCATCGATTTGATGTGGTCCCTTATGTCTCCAACCATCATAGTTATTACCTATAGACTCATGTTCCAACTCACTAGCGACCTTATAATTTCTCTTCTTTAGAATGAAATCTCTATCCCTTAAAGACTCATACTTCATATGCTCTTCTTGCTCTAGTAAACGTGTCTTTGGAGGAGGATACTTCATTTCTCTAAGACTATAACCATTTAACCTTCCATAATCTTGGTCTGATGCTCTCATGATATCAGCAACTTTGAGCTCACCACGGTTTTCTCTGCCATCTGCAAGAGGTGAATAATCTGGTTCTCGAATTTTCACCTGCTCAACAGCTTTGTTCTGATCCTGTAACTGAAATCCATACCCAACGAATTGTTTTTCATCAGGTACCGTGGGCCTTTTTCCCTCACGCTTAGCTCGCTGCTCTTGAGAATTACTCTCATGATTGAGTCGAATATGTCTCTTGCGGTTTCTATACCCACGAGATGTATATGAACCTGAAGACATACCATACTGCTTAAGAGCTGACCCCAAAGCAGGTCGTGGTTTGTTCTTGGTCGATCTCTTCCTCACTAAAGAGCCAGCATCCCTCCTATAACGAAACTGGTCCTTATTGTGGATGACAGGAACATTCTTTAGGGTTTCACGCTTTCTCACCTTGTGGTACCTTAGCTTAGCTTAAATCCTTCTGTTTGTAACCCTTCTAGATGCCATCGAACCCTTAGACGTCCATGGTTCTTTGTAAGCTTCAGTTTGTTTAGTGCCCACCAAATGTTCGACGAATTGCCTCTGAGGTTTTCTGAAGATTCTTGCTGGATATGGGTCTTCCGGCTTTGTCACCGGGACATGTTGTGGCTGAAACGTTTTTCCATGTTCCTGAACAACGACCCTTTCATTTAGAACTGATTGCATTCTCTCCACTCGTTCAAGGATTTGTTGGAGAAGCTCATATTGTTCGTTTGTAAAACCCATTTTCGAATTTTAAGGAAACCTTGCTACTGATACCAATTGATAAGCTCAAAAATGAGCTTATCATGAGTTGATAAGAAATGGAGGAAGAAGTGACGAAGGGCAAAGATAGAAGAGAATTGAGAGAGAAAGAAGTTAGGGATTTAGGTTCACTTTTGATAATTGTTTGATAATGAGAACCTTCGAGAGGTATCCCTTTAATACAACTACTACATAAATAAAACGACATTACTTAATAGTTCTGAGCAACTATAATAAAGAGGAGACTCTCTTTGAATCAGAGTCTTAGCCCTGAATTGTTCTCCTTTGTACTCTGGCCCAATTTTTTGTAATATGAAGTGATTCTTTGTAATATGAAGTTTGCCAACATTCTTAATGATCCTATTGTAGCATCCTTTCGCACATTAGCCGAGTTTAAGGAGTTACAAAAAGAGGACTTATACTTCTCTTCTCTTCTCTTTTTCCCCTTTGTTCTTGTGGTGGTGGAAACCTCCACAGTTGAAATAGTCAATGGTTTATAGGTCTGAAAGCTCTGAGATAAGAAACACAGCGAAGATCTCAAGAGAGTTTGTTTATTAAGCTTTTGCAAATATTACAAATGGTTTCTGTGTAAGAATGCGGATCCCTTTTTTAGAGGTGTACAAGGTCTATTTATACAAATCTAAGTTGGCTTAGGTCTACGCCTAAAGAGATAAGATAAAATTCTTAAATCTTCGGGATTCCTTCTTAGCGTAGTCGGCGACCGCCCTAGGTCTTGGTGTCGTGATCGTCATGGGCCTAGATTACAGAGCTTGTCATCTAGGCCCAATTTGAAGTAGTGGTCGGCGCGACTTGTTACTCCTGAGCTCCCAATTCGGCATCTCTCCAGCGTGGGCCTTCTAAGCTCGGCCCACTCTTATGTCTTGAGGTGAAATGATCATAGTGGTCTCCTGGAGTGTAGTGGAGCACTACAGACGTCGTCCTGGAAAGATGCAGTCATGGTCCCAGTCACTTTGGAGAGCTCGTCCCAGAAAGCAGGAGAGCTAGTCCTGCTCCCAGTCACTTTGGAGAGCTCGTCCCAGAAAGCAGGAGAGCTAGTCTTGGTCCCAGTCACTTTGGAGAGCTCGTCCCAGAAAGCAGGAGAGCTAGTACTGGAGACAGAGCTGGTCCAGATAAGAATTTTCTCATTGGCAAAACTTTTTCCCAATTTTGTGCATATTAGGTTATAGGCAGGGAAGATACTGGCGATAGTTTCCGAGTAGATTTGAAACTCATCAGCGAAGTATGACCACAGTTTTGGGGCTTCAGAAAATTCTTTTATTTTGCATTTGCAGCAGCAACATGTATCTCGATGTTCTTTACCGCACCAAGACTGATTCATGTCATTATAGGCTGTGCTGGTGCTTCAGATCTTCTGGGAACTACATGAAATGCTGCAATTAATATTGGAGGTGAGTCGTTGACACAATCTAAATCTTTTTATGTTCTTGTATGTGACTAAGCCTTTGGAAAACAATGTACATGTATTGTTGTGCTGGTTTCATTGGTCGTCTGAGAAAAGAAGAAAGATGAAAAACAAATGCTTCAGATAACTCTAGAAAAAACTCTTCCTTGGTCAACGCTACGCCTCTCAGTCTCAACCAACTGTGTCATTTTACTTGTGCAGCTTAGGGATACAGTCGACCTGTGAGTCTTATGTCTCACTTCTTGCTACCTTTAGTACTTAGTAGCTTTTTAGTTTCTGAATCATTGTTGTTTGGTTATTCTAGCTGTAAAGGAAACTTACTCTCGCGATGCAAAAAACAGATAGATTCAGAACTGAGATGAGCTCCTAAGACGAGGTGTTCTCTTAGTTCCCGTGGGTATGAGGGGAATATATAACACTTATTTTTGTCAAATAAATGAAAATCAAACGTCTTTCTCTCTCCCCTCAATGGCTATTAAATTTATCATCGTGATGAATCAAGTCGTGGACACATTTGTCTTTTTGCCTACACAATGTTTCTTCCTTGATTAAATTTGTCATAAACCCCATTGTGTTGCATTTTTTACCCTTCGCATTAATCTTATTTTATCCTTTCCCTTGTTTATTGGATAAGCGTTAATCGTTTCTAAGTCTCTGTCTTATAGCTTCAATGTGTGTAAGTATTTTGATAGACAAACAAGCTTATAATGGCAATTGCCTATGACTTCAAACAAGGGAGTATTTTCGTGTAAATCATGTGAAAACAACATTTACAAAACTAAATGGTTAATGTTAAAATATGCACAACTTTTTGTGTTGTTTTATTTGACTTTTCAAGAAATGGTGTTCATTGATACATAACAAATGATATACAAGGAGAAGAAATTAAAAGATACATAAACTTTAGTATGTTCAAGTGAAATAATAGAAAGCAAGGAAAAGCCTTTGGCGATTTAATTTGGTTGTGAAACTTTATGAAATATTTTGGTCCATCACCAATTCATGAGGCTACTAACTTAGTTAGAAACCATACTCTCAGTCTCCTTCACGAACACATCTCCGGCCCAATCTTTATCAGATTTCAAACCTCTCTTCTCTGCTCAATTGCTTCTTTTTGCCTTTTTCACTAAATCTGTGTGTGTTGTAAAGTATGGAAGCGAATGCCTAGGCCAAGAAACACGACAACAAAATTGGCTCATAAGCAAGCATGCGAAAAGAGATATAAAAACCTAAAAGAAAAAGGTGTTCTTACCCTCTGAAGTCTTCTATCTTGGAGAAGTTATGTTGTTTCATGAAATCTTGAAGCTCCGTGCATAGGGTTTTTTCAAAAAACAAGAAAAACTCTATTACAAAACACACAAAATAGAAAAACAAATTACACATAAGTTTTACTCTCATCAACATGGTTTTTTATTAAAAGTATATATATATATTAAGGTTATGACTATATTATCATCCATAGACACATCATGTTAACTACATTTTTCGATTAGAGGATTTATGACAGATGAGGTGAAGAACTTGCTTCAATATAGTATCTAAAATTCAAATTTGAGGCTTTTTTTGCTTGTGAATTGTGTTGATAATTACAAATATAGTTAAAGACCTGAGGAGAGTGAGGAAGATGAGCTTTGTGTTCTCCAAGAGTCTTGGACCAAGACACGCTCCAAATTGAAGAAACTTAAAGCTGAGAAAAGAAAAGAGTTAAGTGATGAGAGGAAGGCATTGCTTGATGAGGAGCTGCACCTGAATATCAAGAAACTCATATTCGCCTCTAAACTTGCAAGAGAAGCAGTTTCTGCTTACATACAAGAAAACAACTTTATGCATTTGGAATGATTATGATGTATTAGCCTATTGCTATTAATATTTTCTTGTGTTTACATTATCTTTAGGACAATTTATTAGCAACTAGATTAAGGCCCACGTTAATACGCGGATAATTGTATTAAAAATTATTCTTAAAAATCTTTAATTTTTAGTTAGAACCCCGTTGAGTTATTAAAACATTTTTAAATACTACAGTATGAAACATGGATCTTAAATCATTAGAGGTCAATTTTTATCTTAGTTTTCATGTTATAATTCATATCATGTGGATCTTAAAATATATACGGTATAAATGTAATTCCATCCATATTCTTAATAACAAAAGAAACAAAATACTATATTATTACCCATAATACATGTATATTTAGTATGTGTTAAAATCATTAAAAAAATCAAATAATATAGAGTTAAATTATAAAAGAATAAAGTCCATGTTAATAATCTCATATAACCTATAAAATTAGTTTAATTGTAAGTATATTGTTATTATCTTCTTCTCTTGTATAATTTTCATTCCATGCAATTTCCTTTTTAAAAACATTGAAAGTACTCGAGTCGAAAATTTCTTATTTTTATGATATCACTAAATTTAGATTATTAGAAATTCTCCGTTTTCGTAATTAGTTTTGGACTTTTTGAAATTTTTCATTTTATTATTTGTCGAATTACTTGATAATATGATATCTTTAAGGAATAGAGGGAGTATATAAGTGTAATTCAATTCTTGTTTTTAATAAGAAAGGAAACAAAATACTATATTCTTGCACATAATACATATATATTAATTATGTGATAAAGTCATTAAAAAATCAAATAATGTATAGTTAAATAATAAAATAATCTAATAAAACTACAAAATTATTTTAATATTAACTATATTGTTATTATCTTCTTAACGTGTATAATTTTCATTCTATTTTTTTAAACTGTTATTATCTTCTTAACGTGTATAATTTTCATTCCTATTTTTACTAAATTTAGATTATTTGAAATTTTCCCATTTTTCCTAATTAGCTTTAGACTTGAAGAAAGTTTCTTTTTTATTATTTGTCGAATTACTTGATAATGATTTTGTTAGTTTTAAATTTTAATTCTTTTTTTAATATCAAGTTCTAACACATGTCACGATTTAAATTAAGATTGACACGTGTCGCGATCCCACGAGTTACAGTTTTGACAAACTCTCCTTTATATAATAAGATATGTTAGAGTGTTGCTTCTAATGATTTTCGTGTGTTAAGCTTATTTTATGTTCAAAATGGGTGTGATTATAGAAAGTAGAAACACCTTTTCAGAACTCAAGATTGATAGGAATTACTCTCTTATTATACTTTAGAAAATCACTCAAAACCAAAGTTTACAATCTCTCTTAAAACTTACAAGTTATGTCACTCATTGACATCTCCTTATATAGTAAAATTGAAGTCTAAATAACTCCTAAACTTATTAGTTATTGTATATTTAGATAACTCCTAAATATTCATATTAATCCTAATCTCTCTAGATAACCCTAACTTGGTTAGACTAGGATGACTTGTGGCTTAAGCTTCCTTCAAGCTTACCTCAATATTCTCCCCCTTAAGCTTGAAGTCCATTTCTTGACACATCTTGAACAGCAATAAGCTCTCTCATTTCCTTGAACTTAATTGTCCCAAGAGCCTTTGTTAGAATGTCTGCCTTTTGCTCAATACCCGGAACATGCTTGACCTCTACTTGCCCATTCTCGACACACTCTCTTATAAAGTGATACATTGTGTGTATGTGCTTACTACGACCGTGAAACACCAGATATTTGGTAAGCGCAATCGCAGACTTATTGTCGATACGAATGATGACCCTCTCGCACGTTAATTCAGTGACTTCACTAAGAAAATCTTAAAGCCAAATCGCTTGCCTTGTTGCTTCAGTACCAGCCATGAACTTAGCTTCACACGATGACAATGCCACAATATCTTGTTTTTGTGAACACCAAGAGATTGGACTTTCACCAAGATAGAATATATGACCGGTTGTACTCTTGCCATCATCCGGATCAACAGTGTGACTACTATCACTATGATCCTTAGGATAATGCTAGATATTGCTATGTGAATTAGAGAAATCTCTTCTTTGTATCTTGATCTCTTCACTCGAAACTCGTGATTAGGTTGAAGCATATTGGATTTGAAGCCAATTCTATTAATTTGAACCTAATATTGACTTTAATTTCTTGCTTAGAAACTTGATATGCATGTTCAAAGTAACTATATACACATTTGGACTTTCATTCACCATTTTTACCACTCTTTGCTAGTCCAAATGGCCTTCCCAATTCACAACATCTAATGTGAATGAGGATGGTTTCTCTTTCCTTGCATTACCTTGACCCTTCTTTGAAACGTACATGTATTTTCTTGAGTGATGCCTCATTTTTGAAAATGCATATACAAGTAAAATCTTGAAAGATGAGAACAACAAAGAAGCACTTTCACTTTAAAACTAGTCTCGTTTTAAGACTAGTGATGCACACAAAAGCTGAACAATACTAAAATACAAATGCTCAAAATGTGTTATGAGTTCTAAAACCTCAATTAACTAACCACAAGTGCATGGTGCAATCAATGTAGTAATTAAGGGTCATTCGTCACAAGGGTTTAGTGATCTAATTCTAAGCAATTGGAATGCAAGAAACTTATGAAGCTAGGTGAATACAAATTCAAGGTGCATTTGGATTTTTACTCAACTTAAATGACAATATGAAAAGGTGCAATAAGTAAAATGCAAGCTTAAACAAAGTAAAACACTAAATTAAAGAAAAGCAATGCATAAATGAAGGTAAAACTAGCTAAAAATGCAATTTAAGAAAAGTCAACGAAAGTCAATGCAAAAGTCAACAAAATTAAATTTGATGATCAATAAGATTAAAGCATGGATCGTAGGTAAAGATGGTTGATTTAGGTTGAAACAAGTTAATATAGTGATGCACAACAACTAAAGATAGCTAATTTACCTTTTCTTAGCATGCATTTTAGTAGTATTTTGAGACATTTAACTTAGGTTTTTACATGTTTTATTCCAGATTTTGTTCCTTTTAATTTAGATTGAGTCTAGAGCCCAAGTTCTTGTTTTTTTGCATTTGCATGCATATTTTATCTTAGATCAATTGTGGAACAAATGCAGAAAATAATCAAGTTAGAAAAGTGAAGAACAAGAAACTAGAGTTAGAGCAGCCGTATGGATTGGCCAGGCAGGCCGATCCATACGAGGCTCCGAACATCAAATTTCCCCTGCCAAGATTTCGCCATTTGGACCGACCAGCCAAGCCGATCCATTGACCGATCCATAGGGGCTCTCCATTCTTAGTTTCGTAGTTTGACTCGGTTTGTCCCGGGTTGACCCGGGTACACTTAGCTTTTCCTATAAATACTCTTATTTTCTTTAAAACCCTTCTTCTCTTTATCCATTGTGTAAACTCTAAACCTAATGTCTTCTTGAGTGATTTGAGGTGAAAAGACTTCACTTTTTATGTTTTAATCAAAGTTTTTTTGTTTATTTCTTTAAGTCTTTTCATTATGCATCTTTATATTCATGCTTTATGTGTTTTAGATATGATCACTGAGTAGTTATCTTAATGGATCTTGAGTATAGAAGATTAGGGTTGATTCATATGATATTAGTGATACTAAGTTGTTAGTTTTTCATATTTCATTGATTAGAGAGCACTTAACGCAATATTAGAAAGTAATTACCCCAAATCTAGATCATGGTCTTTTCATGCCCGGAAGTTGTTTGTAAAATGTCTAGGAGACTCTAATCATGCATTTCTCATCTTAGTCAATGGAAGTTGATGTCTAAGGAGTTTTGTAAGCTTTTTATGAACATGTTCATTAATGATTCTTGATTAGTTTTTAACAAGATGGAAGTTTGTGCTAATTGTTGATTAAGAAATGGATTAGTACCATGGAAAAGAATTAGTCTAGATTAAATAGATTCATGCTTTGAAATTAGCTATCTCTAGTTGCTGTGCATAATTATCTTCACTTGTTTCAACCCAAATCTATCATTTTTACTCAAAGTCCATGCTTTTATCAAATAGATCATCTTTGTTAAGTTGTTGACTTTTTTGCTTTGACTTTCATTGATTTTTGTTGACTTTTATTAAATTACATTTTAATATTGTTTGCTTTCACTTATGCATTGTTTTGGTCCATTTTAGTGTTTTATCTTGTTTTAGTTATTGCATTTCACTTGTTGCACCATAACATATTGTCATTTAAGTTTAGTAAAAATAGAAATCCACACTTGAAATTGCATCCACCTAACTTCATTAGTTTCTTGCATTCCAATTGTTTAGACAACTTTTCCTTGTGGAAGACTGGCCTTTGATTACTACATTGATTGCACCATGCACTTGTGGTTAATTGATTGAGGTTTTAGAACTCATAGCACTTCTTGATAGTTTGCATTTAGCATTGATCATTTAGTGTGCATCACCATGTTGCATCAACAAAGCTGATCGAGCCCGTAAAGCCAAGCTTCCAGTCATCAACTGATTTGACTGAGGTTTCCATGTTTTCCCGGAGTTGAATCATGGGTAGTCGACGGTAGGATTACTCGAACTGGATTTTGGGTTTGGCCTAGTTCTACAATGGGTACGGTTTCGTCATTAGCTCAACCTTTCATTCGGGTATGGTCACGTTATGGGTTGCGATCGTCTGTGGCTTAGAATTATCAGTTTATTAGATTATGTATACGTAACCAAGTCTCTTCTAACTTCTAAGATTGTTGGTTAGATTTTTTAGTTAATTTTAAAATACTAAAAAGTATATGAAAGGATAAGCATTTTAAGCTTATGTGTCAAACTCTCATTTTTTCTCACATTTTTTATTTAACTAATTAAAATTACTAGCTCATACAATATTTATATCCAAACGCTCCAAAATAATTTAATCCCTATACCTAAACAAACTATAACTATTATTATCTACTACTATATTTTTATTAAAACACTCCAAATACCTTAATTCCAATATTCAAATAAAAATTAAATAACTTGTTTGGTAACTTTTTGTTTAGTAGAGTTATGTATGTCATTTATAATCTAATTTGTCATTATTGGTTTAATTTGTGAAATTTTGTGCAATTTTTTTTTCATACATCACAAATGTTTCTAGTTTGGTCATCAACATAAATTTTTAATCAAACTAATTTTTGATAATTTATAAATTTAAATTTTATATTTAATTATAGAGTAGACTTCCACAAATGTCTACTATACCAAATAGTAGATTGTATATGCAGTTTACGATTTCGAGGGTTATAACAGTCATTTATGTCTCTGTTTTTTTGTTTGTTCATAAAGGATGTAACTGTAATTTCACTACCCTTTTAGGTTAGTTTTGCCAAACATGAACTTTTAGGTTAGTTTTGAAAACAAAATGAACTTTTTGGTCATTCTTAGCAAATTCCCCTCTAATTAAGATAGTTAATATTATTAAAAGTTATACATTAAAAACCTCACTACCTAAATACTATTTCAACACACAATACTAACTTAGCTATTATTATGTCTATTACTAAATAAATTTGAAAAAATAAACACTAAAATAAAAATTAAACTTATAAGATCGGAAATTGGTAACAAGTTTTTGATTATATGCGCAATCTTCTATTTTTGTATCTTTGAGTCATATATCTTATGTTTGAAAAAATGATTTGTTAAATTCAGTTATTTTACGGGTGGAATATATTTTATTTAAAAAAAAATACAAATTTCAATATGTAAAATTGATTTTAAATTTCGTATAAAAATCTATCCGTAACTACAATTAATTATTTAACTAAAATTATATTAGTTTTACTTGATAAATATTTCATCCATAGTAAAACTCGGATACTATTCTAGTCTTCTGACTTCTATAAAGGAAAAACATTTAAGACTGTTTAGGTAAAGAAGAGAAGAGAAATTGATGTCTCATTCTAGAGAGAATGATGAATATATACAGGGTACAAGTATTAGGGTTAGAAGGAATACTTGGAGAATAAGTCTAGCATATTCTATGGGCTTCTTAGGGACATCCACTAAATGGGCTTATAACACTCCCCCTTGGATGTCATTAGAGTAAAAGTAATCCTAATACGCAAAAGAAGCTGCCTCATTAAAACCTTACCAGGGAAAACCCAGTGGGAAAAACCATGGTGAAGGAAAAAGAGTGCAGCACGCATTTACTCCCCCTGATGATTACATGACTCGAGATCTTTGGGGCGACGTAATCCGATACCATAAACTAACTTCTTGAAGGTAGCAGTTGGAAGCGCCTTTGTAAAAAGATCTGCTAGATTCTCGCTTGAACGAATTTACTCTGTCAACTTTGGTAGAAGGTGCTTTATTCTGTCGCCTTTGATGTATCCTTCCAATTGTCTCCTTTTATAGGCTGATGAGTGCATAACTTAAAATCTTCGTGATGCTCCAAACTTGTTTCTTGAAGGTACTAGTTGGAAGTGTCTTGAAAATAAGTCAACCAAAGTTTCGCTTGAACAACCTCTTGAATATGTACATCGTCATTCTTCTGCAACTCATCAGTCTTCTAGATGATTCATCTGAATCATTCTCTTTATTTCTCTCATTATCATTAATGTATGATATTCTTTTGGAAGATTGATAGACTTTTATAACTCATTATAATGATAACATTCCTCTATATGTGTCTATCATTTGCGTGTTCTTTGATGTCTCGTTAAAAACCTTTCATAGAAAAACCCTATGGGATAAAAATTATGATAAGGGAAAAAGAGTACATCCACGCATATCATTATATTTCTCCCCCTCATAAACATCTTCTTCAGGAGATGCATTATGATCATATATAATATCTCTTTTGGAACTATTATAAGCATAAAATTAATGAACAAACTCGTATGGTTGCCATATGATATTTTATACTATTGAACTTCTGGTTCATAACATCTTTTCGCTAAATGTTTAATCTGAGACATCTTGAGATAATTTTGTCTTTTCAAGATCTTTTATCTCAAACTTTTCTTTTGATATTCCACTGTATATAAATCTCTTCAGGAGTTATATGATGTTCAAATAATCAAATATATACTGGAATCATAACAAATCATTTTCTAAATCTTCTTATAAATATGCATAGGCTTATATCCTCTTTTTCATTGCCTTTCTCTTAGCAAATACTCTCTAAGAAGATTCTTGCAGTGTACATCCTTCTTGGATAAATATCATTATACAGTGGTTAATTATCACATAACTTGTAATAACTCTGTCGGAGTTTCGATGATGTTCAAATGAAGAATCACTTTATCAAAATAATCTCTTTATGAAAAATAATTGTCACCACAAGAGAAAATATCTCTTCATAAAACATTCTTTATCTTTGTGAATTTCACTATATTCATTATTCTTTCATACAAAAGACTCATTTATATGACACTGGAATTACACTTTAAGTGCAAGGACTACTAGTCCATATATTTCTCTACAAGAGATTATATAAGTCTATTTCTTCCAATCATTATTGTGTGCACTTTTCAATAGACTTTCTTTCATGATCCTCTCTTTTTATCCATAATATCAACTGCTCATTGCATGCAAAAATATTACGACGTCAATTTGCTTTATGGTTCCATCTTATTCCATACATGACATAGCTAGCTATAACTCTTCATTTTCAAGTACTTGAATTTTTCATTTGTGATGTTTATGTCTCTTCTAGAGATCATCCAATCTCTTCTGGAGATTTTTCAAAATCTTTCTTTCCTCGATTTGGTCATTCTCAATTCTTGCTCCTTTTCTTTTTCGAGGATAATTATATTTGGAACCAAATAGGTCTATCACGCTTCATGCGATCTTTAGACTCACTAGCAGTTTGATATAGTCCTTTCGGGACATCAGTTTTAATTGGAGCATATACAGCTGGGGTAGGTGACTTCATCACTCTATTTTGGGTTAGTAAATGCGTATGGCAATTAATACGCTAAGTTCTTCTTATGAATTATCTTTTTGGACTTCTCATATAAATTCTTTAGTCCGAGGAACAATGATAATTCATAGATACTTATATCTTTCTCCAACTGTTTAATTTCTCCCCCCTAATGTTGGAAAAACTAACTCATTAAAATGAGAGTCTACAAATTGAGTCTTATATAAATCCTTTAGGGATGACTCTGTATCTTTCATATCCAACATATATTCTTATCCTTTTTTGAGGTTCCATCATCAAGCGCTGTGGTGGGGCACTTTTCACATTCATAGATCTTTCATTCAAAGATCGTTCAGATGGAAACTATTTGGTTTCTAACCCTAAACCAATAATGATGGGGAGAACAATTAGTTATTCATTGGCTTGATGCGAATCAATGCTACTAAAATTTGTATATGAACATGAGCTTCAGGATGTTCAACACTTATCCCAATGGACATATAATAATCAGACTTCAAATATAAACCAAAAATAACCTCACAAACTCCAAGTTGCTGGTTTATAACAAGGAAAAATATGACATTTTATTGCATCAATCGATTCAATGCGTCCATTGAATCGATGCATCTAAATGTCACAAAGTGGGTGATCAGCCCATAATCATCTCCTTGTATATATTTTAGAAAAATTTGTAGAGTCCAAATCATCTTTAACTGGTGAAAGCCATATTATCATATTGCTTTTGAGCAAATAGCCTATGATAAATAATTAGGAAGAATCTTCTGGTTCTTCACTTAATGTCCACATAAATATCATAAGTTATTTATTTTTTCGCATCATCTTTAAACCAGGATGACCAATCCGGTTAAGCCAAACATATAAATTCTTAGTAAACATTTGGTTTACTTTTCATTCTTCACTAGTAAACTTCTGGTTTACTTTTCATTCTTAGCTAGTAAACTTCTGGTTTACGTTTCATTGCTAATCACTTACTCCCTTCAGGAGATAACATAAAATAACTTTCTTTAATCCATGACACCTCAAACATGGATTTTGATAATGAATCATGTGCCAATAAAGTAATAAATGGGACAACAATAGAAATTCTATAATCTAGTATAGAAAATCTTAAAGATTAATTTGACTAAAAACTTGTAGACATGGTACAAAATGAAGAGCATATATATAAAGTGTACCTGGAAAATCCATAGCTAATGATGGGAGTTGTCATAAAACAAAGACCGAGGCAATCAATACGATCCTTTTCCTTTATGTATCATATATCATATATATCATATTCACTTCAGAGAATATATATCAAAACTAGTCAAATATGAGTATGATTTCTTATCAATAACTCATATATATTTTCTCATCCTCAAGAAGAATCCATAATATTTCTTAAATTCTTGTTCATGACTTTGTGTCTATAGGACAACATTACTTGCATGGAAATTTTATTATGTATGCTTTACCAACTCCGCATTAGAGATATTATCTCAATATAATATCAATTAGCAAGTAATTCTAAATATAGCTGAATTATATTCACTCACAGACTTTTAGTCTTGTAATCTTGGATATAGCTAGATTTAACCAATCACATAGCTAGTTTTATGTAATATCACATTCTGGTGATCATACTTTTCCTTTGAGAATTGTTCGAAGAACTTAGTGAACATAATCGTCTAGATATATCACTTGTAGTGAACTTTAATAATCAAGTAATGAACATAATCTTCTGGATATGTCACTTATTGTCTATGTGAGATTCTCTAAATTTTCCTCTCGGGATGATATGAAACTTCAAGTTCATGTATCTCAAATTGAATCTCACTATATAAATCCAATTTGGGTAATGTATTTTATCTCAATCCAATCCTTATAACTTTTGAGACTTAAAAGAATATATACCATCAAATATTACCTTCTTGTAGACTGTATGCTCTTCTGGAGCATTCAATAAGCTATTCTGAAGCATTCATACATTGATTTTCTTAAGCATTCAATAAGCTCTATACTTCTATTGTATTATTTCACTTCAGGTGAGAATACAAGTTCTCGAAAGAAACTCATTGACTTTGTTCTTGACCATTCAAAATAATTTTATAGCCTTGGCTTAGTGTGCTCTTTTTCTTTATATATACATATATATATATATATATATAATATGTCACATTCACTTAAGGGAATAGACCAAAATCACATGAAATATGATTCATGATCAATAGTACACAATGATCGAACAAACAAATAATTAAAATGTATGAGCTGATAGCATTAATCGATTAGCTATATAAAGCATCGATGGTAAAATATGTATGCCAAAGCATTAACCAATCATATATACAAAGTATTGATTGTAATTCAAAACTTGCATAATAGTTATGCCATGAATTTATCAAATTGATTAAACATGCATCGTTTTGTGTAAAACACCAAATGATATCACGATATGTCGATATCAAACCAATCAGACCAATACATACCAAACAATTAAAAAGAACTTTCAATTTTGGTAAATCAACAAAGCCATAATTAAACATGTCTCCCATATATCTCTGAAACATGTGACGAGTGATATTAATGAAACATGTTTTGGTCTATAACGTGATGATGCCGTGTATGAATTTTAAAAATCAAATCTGAATCATATGATAGGATTAATAACACTTATTAGCGTATTAATAAAATAATTAATATACATAAGTATGATTTGTGAGAATTACTCGATGATAAACATAGTGTTCATGAATTAACATGTGTATGTTATCGAATCACAAAATCAAATTTTAAAATAAAAACATAAAATTGTTTAAAAATCATAATTAATATATATATATATAAGTATGATTTGTGAGAATTACTCGATGATAAACATAGTGTTCATGAATTAACATGTGTATGTTATCGAATCACAAAATCAAATTTAAAAATAAAAACATAAAATTGTTTAAAAATAATAATTAATATATATATATATATATAAGTATGATTTATGAGAATTATTCGTTGATAAACATAGTATTCATGAATTAACATGTGTATGTTATCGAATCACAAAATCAAACTTAAAAATAATTTATAAAATAAAAATTTATCAAAGCAATTAAGATTAACAAAAGAAAGATCACGTGAACTTGAAACTACAACAAAGTTATAAAATAATACTAGATGCATACTGTATAATTAAAAGAAAGATAGCTTACGATCGATCGGAGAGAGGAAAAAAAAAATAGGCTATTAGGGTTTACTCAGATAGCTAGATCTATCGTGCTGATAACGTGTTTAGGTAAAGAAGAGAAGAGAAATTGATGTCTTATTCCAGAGAGAATGATGAATATATATAGGGTACAAGTATTAGGGTTAGAAGGAATACTTGGGGAATAAGTCTAGCATATTCTATGGACTTCTAATGGACATCCACTAAATGGGCTTATAACAAAGACCACTTTTTGTTATGTATTATTCCCACAATTTTTCTTACCATGGTTTTTTTGTATTTAGTTTTTTTTATACTCATTGCCAAACACATTTCTTTCCAAATAACATATTTGGTGTGGAAGCCCCTTGACCTAATGATCAAGGATTTAAAGGCTTCTACACCAAGTATGGGGTTTGAAACGCAGATAATATAGTTTCTTGCATATTAATGGAAAAACGCTTTTCAGATATTCCATCGTCCAGAGAGACCATATCCATCATGCGAGATGTCGTACATGTAGAGCCGTTGGTCGGGGAAAAAATTGTAATTGTAACACATTATTGTTTTTGGAACTATTCAAGTGTTAGTATCCGTAATATTTTATTATATTAGGAAATATTTAAAAATAAGGAAATATTCAAATGTTAGGAATATTAAGTTTAATATGAAATTTCCTTATGTTACTATCCTTAACATATGAAATAGTTTTGTTTTGGAAAAGAAAATTACATTTTATTTAATTGCTTCGGATACGATTTTTACCCGCTATTATTTGACCTAGTTGGGGTTAGAGATTTTTATTTTTAATATAGAGCCACTCTTGACTCAAATGGCTTGAAAATCGAAGAGTCCATATCGAAAATCGATCCATTGAAATGAATAACCCTACATTTTCTTAATATTTCACTCCCGCTTCACGTTCTTTGAGTTTTCAACTCTGCCAAGAACCAAAGTGCGTTTTTTTCTTTCCCAGTGTCAATCCGAGTTGGCATCTGTTATGGCTGTCTTAGCCACCAAACGCACCCGCGAAGGCAAATACTTGAAGCTTGCCAATAAATCATGTGCAGAGGTTTCCAAGAATCGCATATTCTCCTCTTTCGAATTCCCATTTTCTTCTTCCAGTAGCTTGTTTTACGCCAACCGCAGAGAATTTCTTCGATAAAGATTTTTCACTTCTTCTTCTCCTCCTTCCGCCTTTAAAAGGAAGAAAAAACATATCAATTCGAGGGTATATTTCTCAGCCTTTTTATGGAAAACCATCTTTCTTTGGAGCTGCTTAATTGTATGTATGCATATAGTTTGAATTATGACTTGTAATTAGACCTGTTTGAGTTATGAGTTTGTTCTAGGTACATAATAACAAAGCACATTGTTTTTTTTTTGCTATTGAAAGTTGGTTTATTGATATGATCAAGGTTTCTATTGAACTTTTCCAACGGCTCAATGAGGAGGAAAAAGCTCAAGTCAAAAATGCCTTTCATGGGATAAATAGGTATCTAAGAAGCTCTAGCTGGTTTAGTGTGCTTTAGGAATTTAACTCATAATTGTATCGCTCTCTTAGAATGAAGGTCTTGGTTTCGCATGAAAACTCAAACCTTGATATCACTGGAAGAACTTTACAATGCCTAATGCCGACTGGGTGGCTTAATGACGAGGTTATTCTTCATATGTTAGTTTTACAATTTTATTCCAAATAGTTATTTTTGTTTTTGAATTGTTGTATGCTGTTTTATTTTCTTCTGTTTATACAGGTCGTCAATCTCTATCTCTTATTGCTGAAAGAGAGAGAAGCTAGAGATCCCACAAAGTACCTCAAGTGTCATTTCTTCAACTCCTTTTTTTACACCAGGGTTTGTGGATGCTTTAGCTTTTCTCTGATTTCATTTTGTTAAAACCATCAGATTCTTTTTTTACTTCATTTTTGTTTTCATAATATTCAATTGTCTTACATTTGCTCAGCTAGTAGGCGAATCTGGTTCTAATTACGTATACAAAGATGTCAGGAGATGGACTACCAATAGAAAGCTGGGATATGATCTTATTGACTGTCACATGGTGAGCTTTCCCAAGAACCTAAAATTGTGATTTTCTCTTGTAATTTTAACAAATATTCTAATAACCTATGCGGATATTTGTTCCAATCCATGATGATGTACGTTGGACCCTGGCAGTAATTAACATCAAGGAACGCAAGTTCATGTATCTTGATTCACTAACTACTGCGGATCCTACACAAATTTTGAATGCTCTGGTATTATTTCTTGATCATAATTTCAAAATAAAAGTTTGGACCTCATGATTGTAATTAATGCTTGAACTGGTTTTGATTCAGGCAAAGTACTTTGTGGATGAAGTAAAGGACAAGAATGGAAAAGATATTGACGTTAGTTCCTGGGACAAAGTACCTGTTCAAAAAAACCTTCCTAGGCAACACAACTTGTACGTAATTCAAATTTTACTATGTTATTGATAACGTAAAAAGGAGATTTATCTCATTCTCCAAATCTCCTTTTCAGAATTATCCAAAAACAGTGTTAGGGATAGATCTTAATATGAGTTATGTTCATATAAGGAAGGAAATATCTTCTATAAATAAGGAGAGGCACACAACTAAGTGAATAGGACAGCTATTGAAGTACATAAGTGTTCGCCATAAAAACCGAATGATTCTCATAGTTTTCTTCCTCTATTATTAATCGCAACTGCAACTACACCTGCTCTCTTTTAAAACACTTTGTTTTCATTGAGATAGAGATCTGACACTCCTCGTTTGCAAAAAAAATTTCGCTATATATTCACAGGTATGACTGTGGGATGTTTATGCTTAAATACATCGATTTTTACAGCAGAGTACTGAGTCTAGATTTCTGTCAGGTAATGAAAGATATCAAGATTTGTATTTGCTTCTGAATCCATATATGTACTGCATTTGATAATCGACAAATATTCAGACAATTAAATTTTATCCGGGGAAAACCAGAAGTAACATCACCTCTGCATGATTGCTTAACATTCATTTTAGAGCATGAGAATTGTGGATGGAATTGTTACAGAATTAATAGGAAGTAATGAAATATGTGTGAAGACTGATTTCTAAAACATGTTTTTCTTTTTGTCTTAATTCTATCTTATGCAGGACGACATGCAATACTTCAGGTTAAGAACAACAAAGGAGATACTGCGACTGCAAGCTGACTAATATTCTGCGTCCTTAGTTATATTAGCTACTATTTAGCAAAGTGAACTAGTGATTAAGTAAGCTTCTTAGTAAAATTTAGTTTGTTTTGGCTGTGGAGAATGCTAGAAAATCTCATGGTCACGGACTCATGGCTGCTTTCTGGAAATGTTGGTTCATTTTGTTTTAAAAGGCCCTGAGCGAATCTCATGGCAACTTCTTGACATTACTGGTTTATTTTATTGCAACTAGAATTAAAGCCTATTACAACTAATGTTCAACAATCATACAATGTGATGTAATGCCTTTTAGCAAAGCCTAATTTGCTTTGGCTATGGAGAATGAGTCTTTATACTCATGGCTGCTTTTCTTATTGTGTCATGGCAAAGTACTTTAGCTTGGGAAACTTTAGCATTTCCTGGATTAGCCAAAATGGAATAAAGATTCATCTTTCAATGGATGGGAAGTAAGATAGTGAGAGTAGACATCATTGTATGAACCGCCGGTGTAGGTGTAGGTGTAGGTGTAGGTGTAGGTGTAGCAGAAATGGTCGAGGTTAGGGCAAGAACATAGAGAGAATTTGCAAAAATATTTCTCATGATTCAATTCTCTCTCATAAGGAACAATCTTGGTGCAACCTAACTTGACGTTTCGTCTCGGGACAATGACTGATTCTACAACTTTCTCCGTTGCTCTGCATCGTATTGTACCAATGGGAAAAAGCACATGAAGGACATTTGTTACTCAGTTTGGGACAGCAAAAGTGGCAAGCAAGGAGTCCGTTTTCACACTGAAATAAAAAACCAAAGAGTTACCATCAAATTCATGTCAACTTTCGGTAAAAGTCATCAACTCAAAAATTATATTTGGAGTTATATCAACCGACCATCAAGAACACATGTATATGAAAAGGGATAAAGAGAGAGATCAAACTAAGAATCGGCTGTTACCTGAAAAATAAACACAAACAAAAAGTCTCAACGAACCATCAAGAAGTTGGAACAGCAAAAGGCTCACAGCAAATAGGACAGTCAAGAAGATCAAGATCTCGTAAGCTTCCTGACCGTGTTCGGTGTCTCTTTCGAGATTGAATGTTTGTGGAACCATTTCCCTCTTCTGAGGAACGCTTCATGTCGACAAAAAAAGTCTATTACGACGCTTCTTCACTTGACAGAAACTCTTCCACTTCTCGTAATGCAGAAGAGAAGAAAGCTACCAATTTAGTTGGTTTATCCTTGTTCAAGTTATCGTAATGGATTAAGACCCAACAAAAGAAACTGGGCCCAAAGAGTTTTGAACATATCACATTGCAAAGGCTGATAATTCATACACTGTATTTTGCTAAAAAAAAGAATTTATTAAAATATAGAAATGAATCATATTTATAGGTGATATTAACTATTAATAAATTTTGTTTTTTGAAAAAGACCACCACGCCTACACATTATCTAAATGCGAACGCTTGCTCTTCCCACTCAGTGGTTTTAAAAGGAAAGAGTCATCTCTATACTTGAGAAGAACCAAAAGCTAGGGTTTTTAATCCTCTCAAATCTCCAAAACCTTGCCAAGTTTCGATCTTTGATCACTGATTCCATGGAGTCTGACAACTCTTACTCTGGAAGTGGCTTCAGAATCCAATTCCGCAAGCCAGCTATAGCTTATTTTTCTCCACTCACGAGGAATCATGACGACGACATGAAGTCCATCCACAAGGTTTGTTGTACAAGTCTCTTGCTTCTTATCTAATTCTATGCTCTCGTTACTCTGTTTTGTTTTTACCTTTTGTCTTTTCTTTTTTTGATGTGGAAAAAGGGTATCGTGGACTCTGAGACAGAATCAGAAAGTGGTTCTTATGAGATTTTGGGCCAAGCCAAGGTGAGTGAATTCTTGGTTCTCTTCTTGTTACCATCTCAAGTCTTTGAGTATACAAATTTGATCTCAACGATTCTTGTTTTGAATAAGGATGTGCCAAATATGGAGCATGAGAGAGTGAGAAACACTAGTATGGAGACTGAATCTGATAACAGTGATAAAGAGGAGAGTGAGGAAGATGAATCTGATAATAGTGATAAAGAAGAGAGTGAGGAAGATGAGCTTTGTGTTTTGCAAGACGCACTCGAGGCGACATCATTTTTTTCAGGATATCAACAGAAGTTGCTGCTTAGCAATTTGAAGAAACTTAAAGCTAAGAAAATAAATGAGTTGAGTGATGAGTGGAAGGCATTGCTTAACGAGGAGCTGCAACTGAAAATTAAGAAACTCATTTTCGCCTCTAAACTTGCAAGCGTAGGAGTTTCTGCTTAACACCAAGAAAACAACTTTATGCTTTTGGAATGTTGTATTAGCCTATTGCTACTAATGATTTTCTTGTATTTACGTTATCTTTTGAACGGTTTATTAGCAATATGTTAGACTGTTGCTTCTAATGATTTTCGTGTGTTAAAGAGTTATTTTATGTTCAAAAATTTTGTCACGTCGTTTGTCGATTGGTTCCATGAAATTGACCATTCCGCTCTCCATTAACCTTTCATTAATG
Organism: Arabis alpina; assembly: GCA_900128785.1. Lineage (NCBI taxonomy): Eukaryota > Viridiplantae > Streptophyta > Magnoliopsida > Brassicales > Brassicaceae > Arabis > Arabis alpina. Next base: position 21,757,090 of record LT669791.1, read on the forward strand.
AGTTGTGTGTTTTTTTTTTTGGGTCAAAACATGTTTTATATAAATCTTAATCCGCGATTACAACATAATGCATATAACTCATTGCCAAAGAGTCCGAAATTACAACATAGATTAAAGAAAATGCAAGATAACTTAATGATAAGAGGTTATACTCATAGGTAACAACCAATAGCTCCTTAAGAAGGGCTAGTTCTTCTACCGTTGAAGCTGAGCGAACGAGACTACATTTAGCTCTTGAAACAATTAAGCTTGAGCGTTTGAAGATATTCTCTTTAAAAGAGAAAATTGGTGGAAATGTTCTCTCTAAATCGGAGGAAGATGGTGGAAGCGATCTCTCCAAGAAGGAGGAAGTTGGTGAAGATAACTCTTCAAAAAATAGAACAATAAAGTACTAGATCTCTCCACAAAGGAGGAGTATTGTTGAGAAATTATCATTGAAATGGAATTTGAATCAAATAGTTTTACCAGAGACATGCCCAAACCACAGCTGGTAATAGGCTTTGCACGAGTGGGCTTTGTTGGGCCGGAAGAGATCGTAGAGCCCATTAAGAAGTTAAGTTGGCCCCATCCCAAATGTGGTGCTCGACGAGGAGATTTGGACGGTGTGGACAATGGCTCGGCTAACCGGAAGGCGGAGACGGCGGGTGAGGAACTGATCTTGGATAGGAGAAAGTAACGATGGTTAGGGCAATGATTACCTCTTCGCCGAAGCAGCTCACTTGACCGGAGAGTCAGATCTCGAACAAAGTCGATGTAGAGAATAAGTATTATAGATCTCGACCAGAGTCGATGTAGAGGATTTAATTCTGTCTTCTCCGTTTCTTCGATTGTTAAATCCGAGACAGAGGAAGAGTTAAAGAAGACGAGAATGGCGTGGATGCTAACATGGAGAGGTGGAGCGGTGGTTTCCATCTTCAAGTGGTGAAGATTGATGGAGCGAAAGTAAAAGGATTTTCGATTTAACTTCGAGAAGAGATTTGGACCAGGGAAGAGAAGGAAACGAACATCGGTTGCTGAAGACCTCACTCGCCGGATAAGAGGCACAGTAGAGACTTTTATCACCAACGTCGTGTCTTTCCTCCTCGTACGGTGGTCCGAGTAAGAGACAAACAAAATCAACAAAACAAAGGAAGCCATAATATGCAAAAAAGGATAGAAGAAGCTGGTAATATGGTAAAAGTCCCGACGCAGACGAGCAACGGCTTCACCGGCGTCGGAGATCTGATTTTGAATTAGTTTCTCGATTCTTGTGCTTGGGAGAGTTTTTGTGCGGCTAGGGTTTTTTTTTAGAGTTGTGTGTTTCTGAAACGAAATCTAAAACATTTAGGATAATTTGCTTTCTACACTATAATAGACACTGAAATTAGACATTGTGAATGTAGCCATTAGAGCCAAAAGTTTTATAAAGATTTGGCTAGTGTTTGGAAGACTCTGGGTCGAGGAGAAAGTTTCAAACAAAGAGGAATTTACGCACGTGCGAGTTACTTAGGGATGTTAAATAGAGTCACTACAGGAAAAATGAGTATTGATAGCACTTTAAGATAGCGTTTTTAGTGTATATGCTATGGTATACATATGCATGACTTTTTCATAGCGTTTGTGAATTTAAAACGCTATGTTACGATGAGCGGGTAAAATAATTGGTGTGGCGCTTAATTTTTTGGTGTTCATTTTGCTATATTATAGCACCTATGCCCTATTAAACGCTATGGAAGGATTAACCGGGAATAATAATTTCATTGCCCGCCCAATAAAAAATGAAAACAATACCAAGTTAATTTTAGATATTAAAAAACCCAAAACAAATCTCATTTTCTCTCTTCTCTCTCTCGAATCCTCTCTTTCGATTTGTTACACTCCGTCTCTCAATCTTTGTATTCTTTTAACTATCTCTCTCAATCTCTCGTTTCCTTCACTATCATGTCTTGATCTGCTTAATCCTCTTCCAATTCCTCTCATGACCTGTGTCGATCTCTTGTAATCGTCCTGCTATTCTCCCAAGGTTTGAGCAATTCAGTTCATCTCTGTCGGTCTTCGTCTCAGCCCATAGATCTCTCACTTTCAACCTCTTTTTCTCCCAATCTCAGGTTCGATCTCTGCCTCAGTTTCCATCATTGACTTATGTATTTGTTGTCTACAAAACGAAATTGTGTTTAGGTTTTTGTTCATCATATAAAATCAAAGTTTAACTTGCATGTCTAGAATGAATCTATCGATTAGTTTATTCTTTGTTTAGGTGTATGATCAATTTGTGATTTTTAGTTTCAATTTGTGATTTTAGTTTCAATTTGTGATCTTGATTTGAAGATTGTGGTTGATAAAATTTAATTCCTCTTTAAGTAGCATGTATCGAATTGATATATATATATATATATTTGGTTGGTTTTGATGTAGTTTAATTTCACACATTGAAGTAACAGAGTTGTGGTGTTTTAATTGTGAAATTTTTTATTTGCAGATAACCTTTGCTTATTCTAGAACTAGTGAAGCTTCAAGGTTCTTGTCTTTGCAGATTTTATCATTGTGTAAGTTAGTATATATATACGTGACGTTTTTGTTCTTAAGAAATTGGTAGTGTACTGTCAATTTGGGTTTTGGATTGATGTCATTGTGTATTTGAATGTTGTTTGCAATTGGATTTTCGACAATACAAGAAAGATGTTTCAATTGACAAGAATTCATTTAAAATTGCGTTGTGTTTTAAATTTTAATGATTCTGAGAGTTCATGTTGTTTTCACTTTGCAGTTTCAAAGCTTCATCCTATCTTTGAGAGTTCGTGTTGTTTATTGTGTGTAAGCAATTATTCTATCTTTTTGTTTTGCATTTTGATTGTCAAGTGATTATATGTTACTGTGTATGATAGTTATGAGAGTGTCTGATCATTAAACTTATTATCGCAAATGTATGTATAACTGGTGGTGGAAATTGAGTATTATTGGTGTATTATGGACAAAGCATGGGTTTGGCTTCCAAGGTATGTGTATGTATATGTCTGCTATTTTCATATATGGTTTCATTATAAAAATGTCATTGTGAACTTTGTGATTTTTTACTTAGGAGTACCGTTGAGTATGCGATAGGAGCAAAGAATTTTGTTGATGGAGCATCAAGTAGTTTGGGTTATCCTACTGAGATGTTCTGTCCCTGTGTCGATTGTCGGAATGTTTGCTATCAGCCTATAGACACTGTATTGGATCATCTGGTTATTAGGGGTATGGATCAGAAGTACAAGAGGAATACATGTTGGAGTAAGCATGGGGAAAGGAGGGACAACACATTTGATGTTCCAACTTCAGAGGAAGAAGCGTATAACTTGGTTAGGACAGCTTTTTTTGAGTCTGACGTTAGTGATAAACACCCAGAGAACAAGAATGGTGGTGAATCTGAGGAGTGTCATACTCCAGAAGAATCTGAGTTCAAGGAGAAGTTAGAGGATGCTGAAACTCCACTGTACCCAACGTGTCAGAAGTACAACAAGGTTTCTGCGATAACAGTTTTGTACCGCATCAAAGTGAAGAGTGGGATGTCAGATAACTACTTTGATCAGCTCTTGACGACACTTAAAGATATGTTACCAGAAGATAATGTACTTCCAAAGTCTACTGATGAGATGAAAAAGTTCTTGAAGGTTTTTAGGTTTGGTTACGATGTCATTCACGCATGCAAGAATGACTGTATATTGTATCAGAAGCAGTATGAAGATATGGAAAGCTGTCCAAGATGTACTGCTTCAAGATGGGAAATAGATAAACATAGTGGTGGCGAAAAGAAGGGGATTCCAGCAAAAGTTTTGAGGTATTTTCCGATCAAGGATAGATTCAAGAGAATGTTTAGATAAAAAAAGATGGCTGAGGATTTGCGTTGGCATTCCAACAATATTAGTGAAGATGGAATAATGCGACATCCAGTGGACTCACCTACTTGGGCACAAGTGAATGAAAGTTGGCCTGACTTTGCTGCTGAACCGAGAAACCTTCGACTCGGTCTTTCTACAGATGGAATGAACCCTTTCTCTATGCAGAACACCAAGTACAGTACGTGGCCAGTCTTGTTAGTGAACTACAACATGCCTCCTACTATGTGTATGAAGGCTGAGAACATTATGTTGAGTATGTTGATTCCAGGTCCAACTGCACCAAGCAACAACATCGATGTTTATCTAGCTCCGTTGATCGAAGACTTAACAGATTTTTGGAATGAAGGTATGGAGGTTTATGACTCGTTTTTGAAAGAGAAGTTTACACTTAGGGCAGTGTTGTTGTGGACTATCAGTGACTATCCAGCCTTAGGGACTTTGTCTGGATGTAAAGTGAAGGGGAAACAAGCCTGTAATGTCTGTGGAAAGGATACACCTTGTAGATGGTTGAAGTTTAGTAGCAAGTATGTGTATTAGGGCAATAGGAGGCGACTTAGGCTTGGACATCCATACAGGAGCAAGAAAGGATGGTTTGACAATACGACAGAGGAGGGGACAACAAATAGAATTCAAACTGGTGCAGAGATTGCTGAGTTATTGAAAGATTTCAAGAATGATTTTGGTAGACCACTGGATAAGAAACGTAAAAGAAAAAGATCTGCTTTGTGTGGAGATGAGGTTATGTCAGAGGAAGAGTATGCAGAAGAAGACAGTGATCAATGGAGGTGGAAGAAACGATCCATATTCTTCGACTTACCGTACTGGAAGGTTAGTATTAGTTTGATTTCAGTTATAAAAAGTTTGAATATTTTGTTTATGTTGCAAGTGTTATTTATCATGTTGTAGGATTTGCCGGTGCGCACCAACATCGATGTCATGCATGTGGAGAAGAACGTTTATGATGCTCTATTGTCCACATGCATGCAAACTGCTAAATCGAAAGATGGCTTGAAGGCAAGAAAAGACTTGGAAGATATGAGAATACGAAGACATTTGCATACAGAATTACGGGGTAAGAGAACATACCTGCCTCCTGCGGCTTATTGGATGTCACTGGAAGAGAAAAGAAGATTTTGCATGAGGTTATCTAAGTTTAGAGGCCCTGATGGATATTGTGCAAATATCGCGAAATGTGTGTCAATGAATCCTCCTGGTATAAGTGGTCTGAAGTCGCACGACCATCATGTGCTAATGCAGAATCTATTTCCTGTGGCTCTGAGAGGATTACTGCCAAACGGGCCTAGGATTGCTGTGACTAGAGTATGCAACTTCTTCAGTATATTATGCCAGCGTACAATTGATACAGAGAAGCTAATATCATTGGAGTATGAGATTGTGGAGACAATGTGCCAACTAGAACGGTTCTTTCCTCCATCACTCTTCGATATAATGTTCCACCTTCCTCTACACCTAGCAAGGGAGGCACATTTGGGTGGACCGGTACACTTTCGTTGGATGTATCCATTTGAGAGGTATTGTTTTCTTTTATTTAGTATGTATTAATTGAGTTGTAATACAACTGCATTGTTAACACTATTTGTTTTGTGATTGAGTTGTAGGTATATGAAGACACTTAAGGGTTATGTCAGAAATTATGCAAGGCCAGAAGCATGCATGGCTGAGAGCTATTTAGCTGGAGAATGCATAGCCTTCTGCTTAGAGTTTCTAAAGAATTCTGCACCTGTAGAAGAAGCATCAAAACGAAATGAAGATGTCGAGTCTAATGATCTTTTACTTGAGGGTCGTCCACTGCAGAAGGCCATTGAAGTTACACTTTCAGATAAAGAAAGAGACATAGCACATCGATATGTGTTAATGAACACAGCAGTTATGGAGCCCTATGTTCAGTAAGTTAGTTTCTATTTAAAACTTACATATTTGTATTACTTTTTTGGTTATACATGAAAACCAACTACTCAATTTTGATAAGCAGGATGCATTTGGAAGAATTGCAAGATAGTGATGAACGTTGCGCAACAAATGAGACGCTATTATGGAAATTGCATATAGAAAGGTTTGCACAGTGGATAAAGGAAAAGGTATAACCATAATTTTGTATACTTTACCCGGTAAATTTTTATTTAGTTTTTGATCTACATGTCACTAATTGTATGTATGATTTGTAATTCCACTTTGTAGATACCTCCTAATTCAGACGCTCATTCTAAGAAGCTGAGGTGGCTGGCATTTGGACCAAGACATGTAGCTGAAACTCACAAGGGGTTTGTTATTAACGGACATCGATTCCACACGAATGACGTTAAGCGAGAGACTCAGAACAGTGGAGTGACATATGAAGCTTTTTCTATGTGTAGAGCTACTGCACGAGATAATAATCAAACGGCGGACATAGTTACATACTATGGAGTGATAAAAGAGATTATACTGTTGGACTACCACATGTTCCATGTTCCAATATTCAAATGCAGTTGGGCCAATACAGGAAATGGTGTGAAAGAGGAAGATGGATTTACGCCTGTGAACCTCCATCTTAATCAGACCGCGTATCTGCAAGATCCATACATACTGGCATCGCAAGCAAAACAAGTATTTTACTCTAAAGAAGATGAATCCTCTCCATGGTATGTAGTGATGAGGGCGCCACCTAGAGGCTATCATGAGTTAGAGACAGAGGAAGAGTTCGTTGTAGATTATGTGAATGAGTCGTTCGACGATAAAAGTTTCTGTGTTAGGGCTGACTGTGAAGGGGTTCTAGTGGGAGATTGATAGATAAATACTACAATTATGTAACCATATATTGACTGTTATTTGTGATTTGGCATACTTATTGTTGGTTGTGTTTCAGGATTAGTCATGACAAAAGGAGGTATTGTTCGCCGTAGCCGACGTCAGGCAGGAGAGAGTTTGACTCCAATCGTGGATATGAAAATTTCCAAACGGCCTAAGACTAAGTCAATTGCAAAGGTTGTTGTAGAAGCAGGTAGTGAAGTTATGGAATCAGTTGGAAGAGACAAAGGTCAAACAAATATTGGTACCGAAGGAGAGGACCAGACGGATGTTAGAGAAGTCATGGATGAAATTCCTGAAGATGTTGAGAAAGAGACGACTGAATGTGAAGCTGTGATAGAAGAAGTAGAAGAAGAAGATCAAGAAGAACTACATGTACAATCTGAAGCAGTTGAAGAAGAACTATATGTACAATCTGAAGAAGTTGAAGAAGCTACACAGGCTGATGGTGCTTCTAGGGAACCAGGTTCACTCCCAAGCAGTGAAGAAGTAAAACCCCAGCAGTCAAACTCCACATCAAAGAGAAGAAGGGGACTGACAAGGATGCGTAAAGTTGCAAAGGACCCTCTGTCTAAGGTTGAGGTGGAGTTTACATCTCTGGGTGAACATGCAGGAGATGGATCCATAACATTATCATCGTTTCTTGGTCCTTTGGTGAGGGAGCATGTTCCAGTACTACTGAATGATTGGAGGAAGCTTGATGATCAGATAAAGGATACAATGTGGGATGAAATTCAGGTATACTGTATTTAAGTTATATTTCTACTAATTAAGTTAGTATGCATGGCATATAACATTCACATTTCTTACAGTGGAGGTTTAATTTGCAAGAAGAGTGGCAAAAAGATGTTGTTTTCAAACAGATGGGTTGTTTGTGGAGGGCATCAAAATCCAAGCTTGTGACCCAAGTTCGAGCTATGAGAAATCATGCCGAGCGAGTGAAGCTTAAACCAAGCAACATCCAATCTCTAGGCAAGTGGAACAATTGTGTGAAGAGCAAGACTAGCAAAGAATTTAAGGTGCACTCTTATTTTAATATTTCATCTATGGTACACGTATTTACTTGGTATATGAAATAATGTTTGTTTGTGGATTGATTTTGCAGGAGATAAGTGATAAATACAGGAACTTGAGGATGGCTCAGATTCCACACACTACTAGCCGGAAAGGAATGTTTCGCCTAGCACAAGATATGGTAAATGTCTTTATATGTACTGTATTTGAGGGTTATAGATGAAGCCTAGTTCATATCAGTTATATAATTTTACGTTTGTAGACAAAAAAGAGTTCAGACCCGGGAAAGGTGACTAGAAGTAAGGTATGGTTAGCTGGACACACTCACGCGGATGGAACACCTGTGAGGCCTGAATTTGCTGAGACTATAGTAAGAAATTATCAAATTATTTGGACTGTTTTATTTACAAGTTTTCATGATAAAGGTTAGGCATAATTGGTTGTTATGTGTGTGTCTCAGGAACAAATACAATCAATCGATAGTCAACAAGACTCCACTGCAAATGATAACATCAGAGAGGATGCTGTTAGTCAAGTTTTGGGGAAAGACAGACATGGGAGAGTTAGAGGTATGGGCAGAGGGATTACTGCTACCAAACTAGCATTCCTCCAGGCTAGAGACACACATGTGCAGAAGCTTGAAGCAACACAAGCCGAGTTGCTGAGCCAAGTTGCAGACTTGAAAAATAATGTAAATGACTTAGCTGGAAAAAAGGTATGTCTACTATTTTTTTTCTATGAGGCCATTGTGAATACCACATTTAACAAGTTCTTATCTTTTTGTCAGAAACAATATGATAGTGTGGAAGCTCAATCTGATATAAGTACTGGTAGAGGAGGAGTTAGGTGTCAGTTGCTCAAATGGTTTTCGTCTGAAGATGTCATTGTTGGGGAAGGAGAGTTATGCTCTTCAGATCCGGCATACAAGATTGGTCGTATTCCACTTGGTCCTGGCGCGGCGGCAGTTATAGTAAAAACTGTTATAGATACAAAATCAAATTTGTGGAGGCCTACCCCAACCATGTTCTCACGTGGTGAAGCTGTGGGATTCAAAATTCCTTGGCCAGCTGCGAAGGTGATTGTGGATGACACCATGCCATACAATCCAAATAAACCATCTGAATCGTCAAAGGTAATTTTTACTGAGTTTGGTTACTTGATTGCCACCATGCAAATAAAAATAGGAAGCTCATTTTTGGATGTTAATGTACATGCATCACTTGGTAGGGTACAAGTTCAGATGACTCATTTCAAAAATACAAAGTTTATGATTGGAATATTTTCCATGGTGAGCCTATTGCTGAGGGTGTCGTGTGCTCCACTGATCCAAAACAAATGATCGACAATATTCCTCTGGGTCCAAGTGCTGCCATTGTAAAGATTAAATGTATCATGAAGGAGGCGGTGTATCTGTGGAGGCCATCTCCTGAATTACTTCTGGTAGCTGACGCACTAGATGCAGAAATAGCATGGCCAATGGATAAGATCGAAATCATTGACCATAATGCAGGGGAAGCTTCAGTGAGAAAATCACCTGGGGTAAGTTTACAAGTTTATTTCATTATTTGGTGTTGCGGTGATGGATTTCTGATGAATATGTACATTACATTTTGATGATGTCATAGAGCTTAAGTGCCAACTCTGGTAGCAGCAAAGTATCAAAGAAGTGCCTCCTCTTGGATTGCAAAAATTCTGGTAAAATTGTTGCAGAAGGCCGAGTATGCTCAACTGATCCGGCGATTCGAGTCCATGGCAAAGCCTTAGGTCCCAATGCTTCCAAGGCCTGGGTTGATGTTGCAAAAATTGGCGAGGCTAGAGTGTGGAGACCAAATGAAGAAATAAGATTCATTTCAGATGCCATAGGCACAACAGTGGCTTGGCCTAATGACAAGATTGTGTTTGTCTGACCACTTCAAGTACTTGGTGTTGATTATACAACTTTCCTCTCCCTTGTGAAATTCACTTTACTTTGTGTTTCTCTACGTACTTAGTACTGTTGAACCTATGTAGAAGTGTTTAGTTTTCATCTTTAGACCTATTTAACTTCATGTTAATCTTTAGAGAAAAATATTATGTATTTATTCCAACTACAAACACTAACAAATTGGGAACTTGGAATGCACAAAACGAAACTTAAAACATTTCCATCAAATTTTGAAATAATTTACATACTGATTAGGATTTATCGATTTACAGTTTAAGGTTTTAGAATTTAATTTTACTTTTATTTTAAAAACATGAGACAAACAAATATATGAATAAATAATTAAAAAGGTATTATTTATGTAATTTACTTTTAGTGTTTAGGGTTTAGGGTATAGGGTATAGGGTTCGGATTTTACTTTTAGTTGTATTTCTACTTTAATAATGAGACATACACTAATTGTAATTTAAGAATTAAAGAAAAGTATTGAGTTTCCAATATACTTTTAGTGTTTAGGGTATAGGATTTAGGGTATAGGGTTAGGGTTTATCAAAAAAAAATTGTTCAAAATAGTAGTGAATAACAATTGTAAACAAATTATTAATAAAGACAAATCCTTAAATTATTGTCTATAACAACATTATTGTGTTTATACAATATGATGTTCTTAACCAAATTAGAAGATTAGTGTACATGTTTTCAAAGACAACATTATGGGGTACCATTATTTTTCATTTCAAATCTCTAAAAACATTAAAAATATTTTTAATTAATTTTTAGAAAATATCTTATCATATAAATAAACCATAAACGAATTTATTGGTTAACAAAAAATTAGTAATAAAATTATAAATTGTAAAATGCAATGAATAAAATACATTTTCATGCTTCCAAAAACAAAGCCAATAAGACCGTTTCACTCGGATTGCTGACATGAATAAATCTCAGCCTTTCTTTATGCCTTCTAAAATAGATCAATCAAGATATATCAATCAGATCCATTAACTCTTCTCTCTCGATATCTGAAACAGATCTGCAGTCTCTTCGTCTTCTCCGAAGAGAAACTCTAGATCTATACATAAAGCTCTAAGACAAGGTGTTATTCGCACCTTCACCATCTCCAAACTTCTAGATCTGTACCTAAAGTTTGATTGATTCTTAAAGAAGTTTCCTTTGTTGTTACAGGTTCACGAAGATCTGCGGAGGCTTCCTTCTCGACGAGTACACTTCCTCTTCATGGTAATTACGATTCAATTTTTTACTTCTCCACGATTAATCTAATCGTTACTTTCCCTAACGGCTGAATGAATTGATTCATGGATTGTGAATGAATGAATTTCTAATCGTTACTTTGCCTAATTTTGTTCTCTATGATTTGATTCATGGATTGTGAATGAATGAACTTCTAACCGTTACTTTGCCTAATTTCTAATCGTGAATGAATGAATTGATTCATGGATTGTTCTCTATGATTAGATGATTTGATTGTTTTGTCTCCAAAATTTAACTAACAAACCTGATGAGTCCCTTATGTCTTTGAAGTTCGAACTTGCATATTTCTTTGATTCCCTCTAGTATGCATTACTTTACTGAACGCTTTATTTGTCCTTCTCTATCTTATTGTCCAGTGTAGGATGATGAGCTAACCATTATGGATTTACTCTATACACTAACAATTCAATCAAGAGGTAAATTACTGGTTTTGTTTTTCTGTGTACACTTCTTTATCATTGAAACCATCTGAGCAAGCCTAGAGGTATGTTCTTTATACATATTGCCATTAAAACATTTACTTTCTTGCAGGAAATGCTGATTACATTGATCATGTCAAAGAAGGTTTCAAACCCTCCACATGCAATAATGCACGAAGACCAAATTCATAAGTCAAGGCCATACATCTAAATTTACAAGTCGTGGCTATACATATTTGTTTAACTTGGTTTAAGCTTTTGTACTATACATCAGAAATTACATGTTGTAACACCCGTATTAATATAAATAAATGTTTCATTTTGATTATTTAGTTTAATTTGAATTACCAAATAACATATTTAATAACGTATAGAACTTGCACAAATACTATATAAATACACCACTACATACATATTATACTGTATATATATTCAAAAAGTATAAATATACTGTATAAATACAATAATGGTATAAATACATTTCGTATAAATACACTAATGTGCTCGTACAACAATGTATATAAATACACCAATGATAACACATGTACAATGCTAGTGTAAGATAATAAAAAGGTATAATTAAATACATCAACAGCATAATATAATCGCTATTGTCAATATAAATATAGCATATAAAACACCGCTATTTTATATAATATTTCAATAGCAATTGAAAAAACCGCTATGTAAAGTAGACAACCTATTATAACGGGCGCAAATATAGCACTTTCTACTCAACTATTGTATCATTAGATAGCGTTTTTCCGATGCTACGAATACTCATATTTCCTGTAGTGAGTATTCACCCCATCCCACCCTTAACTTTTGAAACCCCAGCCCTGAATGAGCCCTATTAGTTATTAACGGTTTAAGCTCTGATAATAAATAAGCCATGTCAAATATTAAATAATTTTTTTAATTTAATAGCTTGTTATTAGTACTATATATATTTCAAACAAAGCATTTGTTTAACAATTAAAATTCATTTTTAAATTAATGCTTACCTATTCTTTAAATAAAAAGATGGACAACGTGTTTTTGGCCTACCAAATACAGAAAACGCGTTTTAAAATGATAACATGCTTTACACGAAAATATGTTTTAGTGTGAAAATATGAAACATGTTTTTGGAGAAAAACGCATAAACACAATTTCGAAGGGAAAACATAAAAATGCGTTTTTGGCGTAAAAATAAGAAAACACGTTTTGGCAGGAAAATTACACTTTTGGTGGGAAAATACGGAAAAAAAATAAGAAAATGCTTGTTTGGTGAAAATTACGAAAACATGTTTTTGGCGAGAAAATATGAACCATGTTTTTAGCGGGAAAATACAAACCATAAATTAAGGAAACATGTTTTTGGTGGAAAAATAAAAGAACACGTTTTGGCAGGAACACTTTTTTGACAAGAAAATAAAGAATTGTGCTTTGGCGGAAAAAAACGAAAAATGTGGAAAATACGTTTTTGATTGAAAAATACGGAATCGTTTTTTTGGTGGGAAATGCATAATTGATTTTCTGCGAAGTATAAAATATAATTTTGTTTTTTTAGTAGTAATTAATGGTTTTATTTTTAATTTATGTTTTATTAAATTTTAAAAGTTACATTTATGCTTAATAATGAGATTCATTAAGTTCAGCCCTTTTTCAGGCATGTTATTAAATTATAGGGCTAGGGAATAATTTTTTTAACAAGGGCTAGGGATGGCCCTGTATGTTTAAGCGCATTTTAACATCCCTAGTCACACGTGCCAAGACTGTTGAGTGAATAAAGCCTTGTTGACTTTTTTCTTCTTCTCTTATCTTGTTATTCGTTTTGTTGTAACATAAACCGATAGAGAGAGAGAAAATACCGTTGTAAGTTTCCGGCGAGTTTTGCCATTGATAGTGAGTTCTCTGGTAAGTAATATCACTGGCGGGTGAAGGGGAGGAACTAAACCCCGAGGCTCGAGTCTCTGTGTTCTTTACATTCTTGCTTAGACTAGGTTCGATTCAAAGTAGATTCTGAGCTCGATCCGAGTTCGATAGCAAGTCAAAGATCGTACAAAGTGGTATCAGAACCATGTTCACCGAGCTAGATATATTGGAAAGTGAATTGGAGAAGAATCGAAGAAGAATATAGGTTGCGATTTCATAAATGAAGATCGTTGTCGAGAAATTCGACGCATCTGGAGATTATACTCTCAGGAAGAAACGTATGCTTGTGAATCTGAGTGTACAAGGACTAAAGGATGTTCTAGCCAAGGTGGAGTCCATTATAGATGCATCTGTAGAAGCGAACGATCCAGAGATCAAGAAGAAGAGATTCTTAGATGAGGCTTAGCGAGCAGATCAATGTGAATGAGCTATGAATTTGATCTTTCTCAATGTAGGAGATCATGTTGTTTGGAAGCTTGATAAATGTGTTACATCGGCTGACACATTGGAGATGCTCGATCGTATGTACATGGCAAGGTCTTTGCCAAATCAAGTTCATGCTCAGCATAAGGTCTACTCGTTCAAGATGCTAGAGAGTAAGACTATAGATCAGAATATTGATAATTTTCTGAGGTTAATTGCAGATCTTAGCAATCTAAGTATTGAGATTGGTGAGGAGGTATAAGCTGTTTTACTCTTGAATGCTTTCCCAACCAGGTATGAACAGCTAAAAGAAACTCTTAAGTATGGTAGAGATACAATTAAGCTAGAGGAGATAGCAAATGCAACTAAGTCTAAAGGAACCGAGTTTAAAGAATCTGCTAGCTATAGAAATGATAGTGAAGGTCATTTTGTTAGAGGAAGGTTTGAAACAAGAGGGTTCCACTCTGGAAAAGGCAAGCAGAGATCAAGATCCAAGTCTAAAGATGGCAAGAAGGTTTGCTGGATTTGTGGCAAGGAAGGACACTTTCTAGAAGCAGTGCTACAAATGGTTAGACAAGGACAAGAACAGAGGCCAATCACAAAAAAGAGGAGAAGCTTCTATGGTAAAAGAAGTCAAAGACGATGCTAAACATTTGGTAGGTCTACTTGTTACAGAGGTGAATTTGTCAACAGCTGAGATCAACCAAGGTGAGTGGGTACTGGATACAGCATGCTTATTTCATATGAATTCTAAGAGAGAGTGTTTGAGAAATATGATGGAACAACGTTTGTTCTACATGATGTCTGATATATGCCAGAGATATATGGGAACTTGATATCCATTGGGACATTCGATACAAAAGGCTGTGAATTTGGAGGTGACATGGAGTCATGACTGTGCTCAAAGGTTCTATAGTTTTCATGACTGGACACAAGAGAGTATCTCTGTACATTCTTCGAGGTAACGCAAGAGTTTCAGCGAGTCAGAATGGTGAAGCTTCAGTTACATAAAGGGTTCAGTCTCCAGAAGATCAGACTAAGTTGTGGCATAGCAGTACGGGACACATTGGTCAGAAAGGACTAGAGGTTTTGACGAAGAAAGGTTGCTTCAAAGAATGTAGGTCACCAGTGTAGAGTTTTGTGAGGATTGTGGTTTTGGTAAGACACACAGAGAGTTTTGAACCAGCTCAACACATCACTAAAAAGAGGTTAGACTATCTTCATTCGGATCTTTGGGGATCACGAAATGATCTAATGAGTTTGAGTAAGAGTCAGTACTTCGTCTCATTTAGAGATGATTTAAGTAGAAAAGTATGGATCTACTTCATAAAGCACAAAGATGAGGCATTCAGACACTTCGTTGATTGGAAGAAGATGGTAGAAACTCATACGGAGAGGAAAGTAAAGAAGTTGAGGACTAAAAATGGACTCGAGTTTTGATCAGTACTTTGACAGGTTTTGCAAGGATGAGGGTATAGTCAGACACATACATAACACACTTTTAAGGGATATAAGTAATCAGTTGGTATTTTTAGCGTTTAATAGGTTGTCAAAACACCTAGATGATAATAAATTTAAATATTCTAGGATCATATTATCATTTTTACCGTATTCATAATCATGAATTTATTATTCTATTCTGATTTTACTAAATACTTTTTACTTCTATATATAAGACGTAATGTTTTTAGTTAATTTTCAAAATAACCAATTCCATTGTTTTCGATATTTGAAAAATATTTTGTCACTATCATTGATTTTTTTTATAGTACCCATATTTCTCATCTTTAATTTCCACAAATGTATTTATTGATTTATACTTTTCATTAAAATCGGAATTAACATTAATATTATGTATATTTCTTTTAAAATATTAAGGAAGGGGAACTTTAATCTTAAAAACTAAATCTTGGGGGTATTAAACTTTAATCCCAATAACTAAATCTTAACAACTTCTTGTAAATATCTATACTATTATTTGAGAGTCCAAACATATGAGGAGACACGCTCTCCTTAATTCTAAGAGGTTTAATTTTCAGCATTTTCGTAAATGATTTTTGCATTATTTGTGGTTATCTTTACCATATTTGTTTTTGATTTAATGCTAATCTTCCATATTTATTTTCGTAAATGATCTTTGCATTATTCGTGGTTATCTTTACCATTTTTGTTTTTTGATTTAATGTTAATCTTCCATATTTATCTCATATGCGTATCATTCATAAATATTTCTATTATTATCTTTTCCATAATTATTTTTGATTTAATGCTAAACTTTCATAGTTATCTCATAGTCATTATAATTAATCGAATTAAGTAAATCTTCCATCTTTAACAATTTTAATTTATTATACTATGTGCATCTTCTACATATACCTTTATAAAATCTTCCATATATAATGTATCATCTAAATATCTTCCATATTTATCTCATCATAATTAAAAAATATTGTATTAGATATTTTTGTAGCCCTAATATTCTGTTATATATGTATATATACTTTCGAGAGCGCTCTAAAATCTTTTGTTTTCGTCATAAAGTTTTAGGTCTAGCCTCAGTTTCTCATGTCTTTCCGATTTTTCTTCGTTTACGCTTTTACTAATTGTTTGTTCATCGTTGTTGTTGTTTTGTTGTGCAGATTCATCCATCCTACAATCTCATGGTAATATTATATTTTTTTTCCAATATTTATGTTGTTCTAAATTTCTAATAATTCTATGTACAATATATTTTAAACCCTAATCTTTTTCTCTTTTTTGTATGTATAGCATAATCGTATGTAGTCTTTTGTTGGTATGGGGTTTAATCTTTTTTTTCTTGATTACTTGGTTATTTTTCTTATTTCTAATTTTTTTGTTTTGTATTTGTTGTTGTTATCTACAGACACTCACACGTTTTCAAATTATATGGTATATTCGATTCTTCCTTTTGTTAATGTGTTTTTCCTCATTTAATCCTACAATTTTTTTTGTTCTCTTCTCTGATTTTTTTTAATTGTTTTTGTTTGATCTCATAAATTGTGCAAGTATTGACCAGCGAACATAGTGGTTATTTAATTTGTATCCTATTGAATGATGATGTAATATTTGTAACAATTATAACGATTATTGATAATTCTTTGTTGCTATTTATTCTTTCTCTTTTGCAGATTCTTCATGGAATCATGTATTTGTTTTGTTTTTGTTGAAAGAAAACATTATTATATTTGTTTTTTTTTTTGCGATTGCGAAATCAGTTTTTAAAAAGAATTTTACTACGTGCAATTTAAATCTCTTTTTCCGGTCAGACTCTCCATGGCTTTAGATTCGATTCGTTTTCATAGTCCAACAAACGATTTCAGACGCTAATGATTTCTTTTAGGTTATGTGATGCATGCGCGATTATTTAACAAGTATATATGTTAATCGATCTATGATTTCTCTGTATTATTATTTTATTAGTAGCAACTAGCAACTAACCTTATTCGACCCCTGGTGTTGGAGGAGACAGCCTTGGACGCGGTCTTCGACGTGGTGGTGGTGGTGATGGAACCAACGGCGGTGGAGTTGGTCTTGGACCCGGTGGTGAACGTGGTGGCTGGAAAGGGAGAAAAGGATTTTCGTTCGAAGGTGTTGTAGGAAAATGCCAGTGACTACAAGTTCCGAATAAGTAACGATTCTAAGGATCGCAGCTTCTGCGTCCATGATTCTGACCGCTACCACTACGTCTTCCTCTGTTGATTTGCTCTTGCTCTTTTAGTCTTTTATGGCTACAACTTCTACGTTAGCGTTTGAGTTTGCGTTCCCTCCATGATGTGATAAAGATCCTTCGTATTATATATAAAGATCAATAGTTTATAGTACTACATTGGTTTGAATGGTACTCCCTGAATATAAATGTGTATGCATCTCATCGGAAAATGTAGGAATAGTAAATGTTCATTACATAATTTATTAGCATTTGACAAAAGTTAAATATGGTGAAGATTTTAGTAATGAACTATGTAGCTAAGATCTTAAGATAAAATATTGGTTCTCTAGAAATTTTGTACTTCATCTAAAATCCAGGAATTTAATAATATTTTTAGTTTTGGGCTATTGAGTTTGTTTCTTGCGTCTTCTAGCGAATAAAATATGGAATTTGAAACAACGATTCTTATTACATCATTAAGATACTATATTAGAAACAGTGAGATCGCTCTAAGGGAGCACCATGAGTACTGCTCTAGGGTAATATTTTCTGAAACTACGTCTATTGTGTCACTGGTTTTGAAAGAAAAGGAAAATCCTCAATTTCATATAGCAAAACATCATTTTATCCAATCCACATTACTCATGGTGCTATATTTTGGTGTTATGCAGTAAAGATTGGGCCAATGGTGTTCCCTTAGATCTATACGACCCGCGCATTTTGGCAATGGCGGCTGCAAAACGCCATTTCTTTGAAGCGAACTATGATGAATATGCGGATTCTAACTCAAGCAGAGCTGCATTTTGTCGCTCTGCTGCACTTATTGTAAGTCCACGGTTGTCTTAGTTTTGTTTTCGTTCTTGAAAATGGAAACTTATGACAGTTGAATGGCAGTTAATGGCGCTTTTACTCTTGCGACACTGAACCTTACGAAAAACAACTCAGACGATGAAGAAGATGATCCATCAGCTTTCTTCTTTGTAATCAAATCCCTTACTCTCGCGCCGTTACACAATCTCTCATTTTGTTTTACATATCATGATTAGAGAAGGTTCGTTTGTTCGGTTCTTTGATATAACCCGTTTTGTACATGTTTAATCTGGAGTTTAAAGTTTTTAAATTTGTTGTTTATAAGATTCCCAATATTTTGTGATGTTTAGAATTTTTACAGGTACTTTGGAGAAAAATTATAAGTAGTTCGGGTTGGGGTTTGATCTGAAATCATGTAGGACATGTACTTTGGAGAAAGATTATAAATAGGACACAAGAGGGAGGAGGCAATGACAAGAGTTTTGGTTCGATCTGAAATCATGTAGAGATGATAGATCATAGATTTATTGCAAAGGATTGATGTATCGAGAATTTTCTAGGATACAAATATAGGGAAACAAAATACCCAAGTTATCACTTTTATTGAATGATTAATAGCATCAATTATCATGTGACATATGTGATTTGAACCATGTGATTTAAGCGAAACTTCAATTATTCAAAGGTTTGTTTTATTTTATTGCATAAAGAATAAGAATGGTCCAATTTTTTGTGATTTCAGATCTCATGTTCATGTGATTCTCAGGTTCTAAGAGAGAAAGTTTTCCAAAAGTGTGATGAGAAGATATTATCTAAATTTATAAATAAATAAATAAAATCTTCCTCACATTTTCATTTTTTTCACTTTGATTTCAAAATAATAAACTTCTTAAGATGGCAAAATCAAGGCAATTGTTGATGACGATTGCACTAACCGGTTTGATGGTATCCTTCCAGAAAATGATTATAAGTATCTTTGTGGTTTTCAAATAGTAAAAGACATCAACATCTTTAAGAGTGTATGCAACAACCTCAATTTAATTGAATTCTAACAATTATTGAATCTATATTTTCTCGAAATTAGATCATGTTGACGTAATGATTAAACATGGCGAATCATACAATACATACATAACATACAAGGCCAGATGTTATTTAATGTTTAACTTTTTTTCGTTGAATTTTTAAACCTTTTTACTAAGGATTTCATTTAATATCTCATAATAAGCATGTGTTTATAAATTTGTATGTCTTCGTTTTTATTCTATTAAAAAATATATACTATACTTGATGTTCACTATTTTACACAATTCTCCTAAATGATTCGAGTTCCTATATAATTTTGTTTGCCTATTTTATAGGATCGTCTGCTTTATTCTCATATTGGTGATCGTTTAGTTCGATATATGCAACATAGTAATCATTCATCGATAGGGATGACATAATGTAATCATTTTTGTATGTTGTATCATTAATGTTTTTGTCGTTTTGAGGTTTTTGGTTAATAGGACAAGGTAAAAGAGACAAAATCTTAGGTACCAAAAATAGCACATGAACTAAGAGGTTATTCATGACAAGAAAGTTATCTACAATGTGACTAGGAAAGTGATAGAAACATAGGCGAAAACATTGGATGTGGGATGTGAAGTAGCAACAACAATGAAGTGAAGTAGTAGTAGCGTAATGAAGACCAAAATTGTGAAAGTGATCATGTGAATATAACGTTTGAGATGTTTGACAAGAATGATCTACGCATTTAACATTTCTGATTTCGACGAGATTTGTTTGTTTGTGAGGTTTTTGATGGTACTCTTGTTGTTTTCATTGTATAGTATAGTAGGAACAAAATGTCTTTGTTGAACATTTTAATTGGTTTACCTAAAAAGAAGTGATATTCAAAGATGTTACTAAAGGCAAAATCCAACTAAAAGTACAATTTATTAGTGAGAAGAGATGAATGATGTTGATTCAATGACATGAGATTTACTTGACTAAAAGACTATACTTGTACAAGAACGGTTCGAGCAAAAAATAGAAATTATCTAACAAAATAAAATATAAGCAAAGGCAAATCAATTAGTGAGTCATGAGGTTCATATGTTTTATTCATAGTTCTTTCTTGGAATCACTTTACATTTGATTCATTTATAATAAGTATAGATGGTGAAGACGAGGAGCCTCCACCGATAGGTTGGAGATTTGTATGAAAATAGTAGTTGCTTTCTAGGTTGCATGGAAACTCCATTTTCTGACGTTTCACGCTTCGGAATCGGAATCGGAATCGGAATCTCTTGGAATCTCTTGGAATCGTCGTGGAATCGCGATTCCAAAAATTACCATTTTGGAAGCGCTTTGGAAGCGTCTGATTCCAATTTGGAAGCGCCTTGGAAGCGTCTGATTCCATTTTGGAATCGCGATGGAAACTTCTTTTTCATTTTGGATGATAAAAATTAAATAATAGAAAACTTAAAAATTGTTTTGATATTTTTATAACTTAGAGATAAAAACCCCTAAAAGATATGAATCATCACATCCCTAGTCACTAAGAACTAAGAACGATTATAATTTCGCTCACAATCTCTGTAGAAAGACTCTTTAAGCTTTCAATGTATCTTTCGGCAATCTCGTAGAAGAACATGACATATTTCATATTATATGTAATGAAACTATTCTTGAAAGATATGTGTTTGAAGATCTTTCCGTCGATAAACCATAATTGGAGGCAATTTTATTTGATGGAGCAAATGAAAATCAACATGAATATGATAGTCTAAATCCTTGATTTTAGTATTATGGGTTGTTTATTATAGTTAAGTTACTTAATACTTTTATGTATTGGGTTTATGATCCAATATGTAAACGAACTTTTTCAATTTAGTTTAGTTTTGAATGTTAAAAAGTATTTATATATTTATATTATATATAAATATTTGGTTTAGTTTTACGCTTCCAAAACGTACCCGCTTCCTAATTTTTTCAAAAAAATCGCTTCCGCGTTTCCGAACGTTTCGCTTCCACGTACCCGTTTCCGATTCCATGCAACATAGGTTGCTTTGGATTCGCTTGTAGGTACCACCATTCTTCTCTCTCTCCCTCACCGTGATTTCGTCTCTCTATCTCTAAATTTTTTTTGGAGGATAGATGTTGAGACTATGCACTAGATGGTGGAGGTGAGCTCCAACAACAACCACGGTTTGGCGGTGGTGAATGGTGATGGAAGAGCTATCGGTTTCATCACCAAATGTAGAGAAGCCAACACAAGATCTGCCATGAAAGCCACAAAGGTGCATATGAGAGCGTCGGTATGAAGAGGACAATCGCAAAATGATCTCCGTCGAGGGAGATTGCAATGGATGTAGCAGCGAGACGCGTGGTGCATCAACAGTTGCATATATATGGAACTAGAGGCAAGGGATTCTTTCTATATTTAAACACAAGCAAAGAGAAGAAAACTTCTTTAATAAAAATGTAACTTAATACAAAATAAATATTTCAAGTAAATTTATATAAAACGATTATAGAAAGTTTTATTTTTCAGTAAATTAATAACTCTATAAATTCATAGAATATCATAGTACCGATTTTATTAATTTATAAAGTTTCTAATGTATAGTGAAACAGTGATAACATTAATAAAGTTTGAGAAATGAAAGTTTGAAATATCTTTTATATAGCATGAAATTCGAATTTATTAATTTTTAAACTAATATTTTAGACTATCGATAGGAAATGTCAAAGTTGTTTTTATCAAAAAATTTGATTCTTGATTTAAAAATAAACATTTTTCTATATACTCTTTTTAAGGATTAAAGTTAGTGATTTTTGTGGATTTGAGTTTCTTTTTAAAAATCTACAGTTTAGAAAACAAAAAAAAAATGATTTTATGATTTGTAAAAAATACAAAGAAGTGTTAGGTTTTTTTAATGAAATCTTAAGTAACTATTTCCAAGTTAGAAAAAAAAAAATGCAAGGATAAAAACAAACAAAGAATGGACTCAATGTTAGTATATCTTTTTGTCCATATTATTTTCTATTTTTATAAATACAACAAAGGATGAGCAACACTTAACAAATGAAGACAACAACACTAATTATGCAAGAAATTTTGCCCTTCTTCTCATCAATTGCAGGAATATGTTTATCGTTATGAGTGTCATATAGTTGATAGTAATAATAATCAAGTGAAAATATAAATATAGAAGGCCATAAACGAAAAAGAAGAAGAAGGAATATCTGAAAAAATAGAGAAGAAGAGCAAAACGGCCTAATCTGCGGGGTTATGTATGCTACTGTATATTCTTATGAGGTGTCACAACCGGAATTAACGGTGGCGGTGGTAAAACCAACGGAGGAGGCAAGAAAGGATTTTGAGGAAACTCACTTGACTACAAGTGTCGATCGACACACATCGGAAAAACGTTACACTTTGATGAATAAGCTTCACCGTTTCTACTTCGGCTTATTCTTTTACTTTTGGCTCCTTGGTTTCTTCTAACCAAACCTTTTTGTCTTCATTTCTATGTTTGTGTTCATTCCGTATTACTTTTGTTAGTGAAACACTTATCAAAAGGTATATAACTACGCATCTTAATTACTACAAAAAAAAATTATTCTTTTTCCCTCATGCAAAAACTAAACGATGTGTATAAATTTATAGTCGTGTCGGTGATGGTCTATATATGTGTTGGATTTATGGCCATTCTTATTTTTGTCACTACCAAAGACCTTAAATTTGTAAGGATTCAATGAGTTTTGAGGCCATCCGAACATAAAGAATTTTATATGTTGTAAATCTATATTATTTTATAGGTTAAAAATCTTTCGATTTCTTATTATATTTTTTTAACATGTCATCTTCTCTCTGTTAGTCCCTCATATTATTAAGATATTAACCTACTCAAGAAGAAAAAAAGAAGATTAAGCACATATAACTAAATCTATTTTCAAAATCTATAACATTTTCAATATCTCCAAATGTATGTCACCTAATGTATATTAGATTTATAAAATCAAATCTTTAAAAGTATCTTGAACTCGAAATTTATTGTATCTCTTATATCAGGTATAAAACATTCCAAAATCAAAACATAGCGTGATTTTTCAAAATATATTGAATTGGATTTGCTGTATTTTGAAATTAGGACGAGACATGTAAGGGTTGAGATGGACAGTTAAGGGTTGGGACGGGACGTAGGTAAGAGCTGGGAGGAGACAGGTAAGGGGTGGGACATGACACGGGTAAAAGCTAAGAGAAAACGAGTAAGGGCTGGGACGAGACACAAGTAAGGAACAAGACACATGAGTCAGTGCAAACACCCATGATCGTGTAGGTTATTGAGGGTTTCTTTATTTAAAGGTTAGTTTTCTTAATTTTGCAGTGATTTAGTACTGATTTAGCTTGGAAACATAGTTTGAACTCTCAAGTTCCTATATGTTTATGCAGCTAATTTCAAAATCAGTAGTTTTTGCATTGGAGAAGAGTTTATGTGTTTGGTTGGTTCAGTTCTATCGTAGAAGCTCTTGGGGCATATCGAGCTTTACATAACTATACAAATGAGTGAATGATGGATCCAATGGACTACTAATGATGCAAAATAGCCAACACGCAGAATAGTAAATCATATATCCATATACGTTTGATATATCCCTATATTTTTTGGTATCTTAAACGATAAGATCTACATAACTGATTAGCCAAGATATATGACAATATGTAATAGCTATAGGTAAAAGATATCATACTCTTTTTATACGAAAATAACCACCACCATGTTACTCCATATATCATGAGGTTGATGGTCATGCATGATTTTATAACCAAAAAAGTGATGGTGTTGTGATTTTATATTTGCTGGTGGAGAATGTATATATCAAAACATATTCTTTTATATTTAAAACATAAAGGGTTTTGTATGTTGTAAATCTATATATTATTTTATAACTTAAAATATCTTTCGACTTCTTATTGTATCTTTTTAACATATTATCTTCTCTTTATTAGTCATTCATGTTATTATGATATTAACATATAACTAAATCTATTTGCAAAATATAGAACTCCAAACGTATGTCACCTAATATATTTTAAATTTATAAAATCAAATTTTCAAAAATATATTGAACTCAAAATTTATTGTCTCTTATATTAGATATAAACCATTTTAAACTCAAAAAATAACATGAACTCAAAATTATATGACTCAATTTTTTGTATTGTGATTTATATTATAATGTTGGTTTGTTATGGATAAAGGTTGATTTTAAAATCTAGGAGGAAATGCGATTAAAGGTTGGGACGCGTAAGAGCTAAGACGGGATGGGTAAAATCTGGGACAAAATATCGGGAAGAGCTAGGATGAGTAAGAGCTTTGACGGACATGTGTAAGGTCTAGGACATATGGGTAAGGATTGGGACGGGATGCGGATTATGGCTGGGACGGGACGGGTAAGGGTTGGGACGAGACGTGGGTAAGAATCGGGAGGAGACAAGTAAGGGGTGGGATGCGATGTGGGTAACAGCGAGGAGGGGACGAGTAAGGGCTAGGACATGACACGGGTAAGGAATGAGACATATGAGTTAGGGTAATGACTATGTTCGTTAATTGAAATAAGTACAGTAGAACCTCTATAAATTAATACTCTATAAATTAATAATCACCATAAATTAATAAAATCTTCCTGTCCCGAGTCGGGCCTATGTAAAAATTAGCAAAATTCGATAAAATGATAAGATAATAATTTTTTTGACACTCTTATGTAAAATATGGTCTCAATAATAGTATAAATTAATAATCATATATAATTATACATATATATATATATATATATATATATAACTATGATAATATACTAAAACATGGTTTTAAAGATTTTTGTTTTGATTGCAAATTGAAAATCTCATTAGACATTCTCTTTAAATTTACTTATTGCATCAAAAAAATTTAGAATTGTTTTCTCGGTGTGTATCATAAATTTGTGAAAAGTTCTTGATAAAATAATTGATTTTTTATACATCACTCTTTCTAAATGAATCCATAGACATAAGAGATAATAACCATAATTTCTTCTATATTTTATACATAATATATATCCTTTTAATTTCATCGTCTATTATGATTATAACATATACTCTAATGCGATAATTGAAACTTTTAATCATAATTTCATGTCCTTTTTGCAAATGGATTCATTAAAGTCCATAATATAACATCATTCGAAAACCAAGTTAAGAAAATTATTTCCTAAAATGGATTTCTCTCTATTGGATAAATTAATATCTCTCAAAATTAATAATTTTTCATAGTCCCAACATTATTAATTTATAAAGGTTTTACTGTAATTGGTTTAGTGAAAAATATAAATGTTTAACTTACAATTTTAATTTTTTTTTGTTATAAGGTCAATTCATATATTACTAAGCATTTTTGTTATTCTCACGAAAAATTAAATTATACATAATTTTATTATGTTCGTTTCATTTAGTTTGAATAATTTTAATTATGTTAAGATTTAATATCTATTTATTTTTGAGAATTTAGACTTCCATGTTAGAAGTTGTGAACGTGCAGACTGTCATCATGTTAAAATTTAAACTCCACAAAATATAATTTGTGACCGTGTAGACGCTTTGGCCATGTTAAAATATAGTATTTATTAATTTTATTTAAAAAATGATATCATAAATCAAATTTGCAAATCTAAGTAAAGCTAAAAAAATGTTTTAAAATATTAACATGGGAGTCTACACGATTAATAAAGAGATAAAAGTCGAACCACCTAAATAGTTATTGGTTTTGTTTATGTCTTTAATTTGTTTTTGGTTTAATAAATGGTTAGATCATCATTTATATTTATGATTGCATATAACTATATGAGATCAAATATTTTACATACGGTATTTGGATGCTAACTACCTGCGCGGGGGCAGGTCCTGCACTAGACACCGCCAGAAGTTTCTTACAGATGGTGCTGAAGCTATTGGTTTGGTGCATATATATCTATACTATACACCTATGGTTCTGTGTTGGAAAGTTTGTACAGTTTAATGCATGTCAATTTCAGCATCGTTTGAAGCGTGTGAAACCATGATTTTGTTTTAAGTCTAAATCTGAATTTGGTGATATATAAACTCTTATAATTTTTTATAAACAAGCTTTTCGAATTTGATTTATGAAGTTTGTATTGTGTTGTTCATATATAATCAGAAATCGATTCTAATATATTATTTTGTTGGTCTATTGATATGCATTATTCAACTGATTTTCTGATTCTCAATAATTTGTTACTAATTGATGTTGTTCTATATATGATTCTTTTCCCTTTATATATAGCTTTGCATGACGTATACGAAAGCATGTGATGAACTGGAGAGGATCCATAAGAAGAGGCAAGATCTCAAAGACAAGTTGGTGGATCTCAAGTACAGCGAGATGGAGATGGCGTACGAGATTCGCCTTTTGGAATCTCCCTGTACTCAGTGGAAGAAACTCCATTTCGATGAATTTATTGCACCCATACCAAGCATAATCGATGAGTATGTTTACCGTTTTTCGTATTCTAATAATGAAGTTTCATCTAAACTCTTATTCTCAAGTTATGCATTGTAAGACGTTTTAAAATAATGGTTTTGTAAGACTTTGAATTTTAAATGTTTTCTGATAATTAAGATTTCTTTATTGGTTTTTATTTATATTTATTGTGATTTTTGTCTGCCTTATATCGTGTTGACCGTATTCTTTCATCTTATTTGATGTTATTATCTTCAATTCTTTTGACCTGATTTGCTTCATCACTCATGTCCGGTATATAACGATTTCTTCCGTTAAAAAGATTACCATTATCTAACATTCATTTGTTATAATGAAAATTGTTACGATTTTGTTGTGCTTTTGAAAACATTACTCCCCGCGCAAGGCGCGGGTACCGCACTAGTTGAATATTATACATACATTTGATATTAAACGTAAACCCTAAATTCTAGGAACAAAATTTAAATCCAAAGAGAAACACTTAAAATTTGACATGATTGCGTAAACATATGCCATTGAATGATTTGATTGGGAATGCTAACGTATAAACCAAACTACACAATACATGAAATTATACATATACCCATTTGATGGTTTACAAAAAAGCAGTAGCGAAAAGTAAATGATTCAAGTTATCGATTTGTTGTATCATTTCCTCTGCAACCTCCACATTCTATCATTTGCACCAAAGACCCGTCGTATCTTTTTTCAAGGTATAGAGAGTTCTACAGCCTCAAGAACATGCTTTGTAATAGAACAAAAAATAACTCTACGTGAAAAACGAAAACACGATTTCAAACCGAAACAAACTAACGAAAGCGAGATCAATCTCTTTCCTAAATTCAATTAATTATGGGTAGTAGTGTGACGGTACTATGCGATAATGAATCATCCAAGGATACGATCTTGATTAGACAGATTTCACAACACTCGATATCATAATATATAAACCACGAATACTACGATATACTATCTACCTAATGACTTACTTTGAAACGGGAGATGCTTGCGAAAACAGAGAGATGTGTTGTTGTTTGTTAGTGTTCGAGATGAAGAGAAGAGAAGAGACGAAAGTAAGGGGTATTATATAGCCAGAGGAGGAACGGTTTGAATTCCGCAAATCTCTTTTCTCATTGAACACTGTGAATACTTTGTCTCCAAAGACTAGGTGGTCTCGACTTTTGCACATATACAAACAAATATAAGCAAAGAAGTGGGAAGAACATCATGTGGGAACTAGATTGGTCCACTTCCTTGCGTGTTGTAGAGGGTCATGGACTTGAGTTTCCAGGTTTAGGCCTTGAGGGTGCATTATAGTGATATAAGATTAGAATCACCAAAATCTTATTGATCATAAGATGTCAAGAGTTGACAAGCTTTGTTGCCAAAGACGGTTGTTGTTAGTGATGTGATGGAGATGAAGTTTATGATTGATTCCACAATTTGATCTTTGGTCTTGATTTTTGTATCGATGAAGTTTGATGAGGAAGAGAGAATAGTGAGATCGATATCATCCTTCCAAAAAAGCGTCGAAGTGTAAATTGTTTTTTTTTTCTTTTTCTTTGAAAAACATGAAGAGAAAACTTAAGCCCAATAGGTTATTATAATACAATAAAGAAACCCAATTATGAACCGATGAAGAAGAGGTGGAATCGAATCAATTTTCCTGCGGAGGAAAAGGTAATCGGAGATCAAGAAGACCAGTTATTTCCCAGCCATGTTTCCTCTTGGTCCTCTCTCAGCAACTGCATGGTGGAGTCCCAGTCACGGTGT
The DNA here is from genome assembly GCA_900128785.1 of Arabis alpina. NCBI lineage: Eukaryota > Viridiplantae > Streptophyta > Magnoliopsida > Brassicales > Brassicaceae > Arabis > Arabis alpina. The sequence continues at coordinate 21,785,505 of LT669791.1, forward strand.
GGAAGAGACCGAGTTCTATAGAATCGACCATCTCTTGTGGGACACCGATCTAGCACAAACAACCAACATAGAAAGCTATCCAAACTGCTCTATACTAGCTTACCTGAGGTAATTGATCATAGACAGTTACCATCTATTTCCCATTCATAGTAGTAAGATAGACATGGACATTCACCTCATTTTCCGATCTTGCACAAGGTAAACTCCACCTACCATTAGCGTGGAGGTCAAGGGGATTCCCAATCTGAGTTGTTGTTGGTGCTTAGCAAACCAAAAGGGGACTAGTTGTCCGTCCAAAATATAGGCTGATTCTCTGACTCTGCTAACCAAGAGTTTTCGTTGCTTTCATTAAGGGTCCAGTAGTTGCTGATTGAACCATTGTAGAAAGAAAGGGAGCCATACAAGTCTCAGTGTTCCAGGTAAGTAAATCTTTAATCCCCAACCCTCCCTGACCTTTTGGCTTTGTAACTGAGTCTCATGCAAGAGTTAATTTTTTCGATGCAGGCCATAGGGAGAATGAAGGTGGAGCACCAGAAGTTGTTGATACCCGCCACTACTGTGTTTAGAAGAAGTAGACGCCAAGGGACTTTGCTGACCAAGAAGAAATTTTTCCTCTGATTTGACTTAGTCAATGGTAGACAATTTTTTCACTCCAAGGTATCTATCTGATGGGAAGAAAGCCATGGGAAAGACCTGTGGATGAGGAGATAGAGCAGTGATATATCATGGTTTTTACCCGTTTTTTACCATGATTTAACCCGGTTTTATCGAGTCTTTTCGGTGTTTTTCGAGTGTTTTAAAGTCTTTGCAGGTTTTTGTACGTGTGGAGCTTAATTGATGATTATGGAACGTTTTGGAGCATTGTGGAAAGAGGAGCTGAAGTCGTTAGAACGGATTTTCAATTGCCGTCAGATTGGCGTGTCGATCGACACACACAACCACTGTCGATCGACAGACACTTTTCTAAAGCCAACCTAATACGTTTTAAAGAAGGAAAATTGTTCCTTTTCGGGCCATAAGTTACCAATAAACCGTCATAAAAGCCCACCACGAATTTTACCTCTATAAATAGTTTATTTTAGGTTTTTAGATCAGTACTTTAGATTTTATAACACAAAGTTTAGAGAGAGATTTTGAGGGTTTTTAGGGAGACAAGTTTACTTCATACTTTGAGATTCTTCGAACCCTATTGTGCTTCTTCTTTATTCTCTTTCTTTATGCAGTATTATTCAGCTATAATTTGCTTTGCTTCCATGTCTGAGTAGTTTGCTTGTTAGGTTTAGGGTAGTTCGAATGGAATGAAGATGAATTGTTAGGGTGAACTCACTTGTTAGGATTATCTGTTAGGGTTCTTCACCTAGATTGCTTTAACTCTGGTTTAGGATTTGCGACCCTGAATTTGGATATCTTAGGTTGATAGATTGACACGAAAGTGTAATTGATTAGCCAGAACTAGATCTTAGGTGAGCAAAATTACTTATTCGCAAAGAAATTTGGTTTAGGGATTTTGTGAACAAATTGGACTTGAATTTAAAGCTTGTTTAAATTGATTGAATTCGCAAAGAAATTTGGTTTTCTAGGGTTTAGACATTGTTAGTTTTCGCAACGACAGTTGGTTAATTATATTTTAGTGTTCCAAGTTCTAGAACGGTTCTTAATTAAATCATGATTATGTTTAACCTGCAATTCTGATTCAACCTGAGAATTACCCAAAAGCCTAGCACTTTGTTTAATTGAATTTTAAATCAACAATTTTTCTCTGTTTCAATTTGCTTTTGTCTTTATTTTACTTTATTTTGCTTAGCTCAATTCGAAGTCAATAATCCTATTGTTTGATTTAACTCTTAGTGATTCGACCCCTACTACGACGACCTCTTAATTTGAGAGAGTAGCTCAGGGTAAATTTGAGCATATCAAGCAGCTGCAAAGAAACAGGTCTTGGGAATACTGATGGCCAAACCAGAGCCGTCATCACATTCTGCATTGAACTTAGTGACCCATCAATGAAAATGAGCAAGTCATCCGCAAAACAAAGGTGCGTTAACTTTGTAGAAGCACATTGATGATGGTATTGGAATTTTCCTTCTTCACCCGCTTTGTTGAGTTGTAGTGAAAGGCAGTTCATAGCAATACCAAACAACTAAGGGGACAAAGGGTCACCTTGTCTCTGGAACTGTAAACTTGTCATTCGCTTTTTTGGTGTAGCTTTCTTTTTGGCTTGGTGACTCTCTTTGGTGTTTTTTTTTTTTGCTCCCTAGCGGAAAATTAGCTGACAACTTAGCTCCCTCAAAAGGCGGCATCTATGCGGTTATCACCAATCTATTACTTTTGTCATCTTCTTACTTGGTTAATAAGGACATTTAATTTCAAACTCATTATTTTTAATTTAAAGATACTAAAATTATTTCTTTTTTTTAAAGCAATTTGCAATTTCAAAAATTTAAAGAATAATAAAAGTTTCAATTATTACAAAGGTTTAGATCACTTAAAAAGTATATATAGACAAATTCTCAAAAATACATCTATTATTTTCAATTTTCGCAACCGAAAAAAAAAACTAGAATCTTGTTGAAATCACTTATTAGTTACGATCAATCAACTGCCATTTTCACGATTTATAAAAGGAATACTATCTTATGTTAGAGATTTGCCTTGTAGAAAAGTTGGTAAGATATCTCGGAGTATTTTATTTTCTTGTTTTAAAGATTTAGGCGGTCAATTAATGTTTAATAGCAAAAGGATTACCCGCCTAACCATCTAGGTCGAAGAGAATTTACATAACTCCATCATTACTACAAAAACCTTTCATCTTTCTTGTTTCTTGAGAGTCTTTTTAGCTTCTTGAGAGGGCAATGAAGAAAGAAGGAATCCGAAGTGAGTATCTCATCAAATTACCACAAATCCTTCGTGAGCTACTTCGACAGAGAAAGTGGAATTATGCAAGCCGTACACTTAGTGTACTGATGCAAGGAACAATCGGAGATTCTTCTCCAGGCCTGAATAGGCTCAAATACGAGGTTTTGTTTCTTATTCTTTTATCTCCAACGATGAAATTATTAGTCCTTGTTTCTTATTGTGTCTTTTCATGGTTTTGTGTTTTTGCAGGCTCAAATACAAATTCTTAGTCACTTGCAGCCTAACAAAAACAAAGCTAAAGAGATTGGAAACATATATGATACTTGGATTGGGAAGATTGGTAGACAGCATAAAGAGGTCCTTTTTCTAGATATTTTATTCTTTGCCTCTTTAATATTTTTATTTGAATGCTCGAAGAAGCTATCATCGAGTTACTTATTCATTTGGACAGGAGAGGCTCTTGGTTTGGTTCGAACAGATTTGTCATTTTATCGAGTGTGGGATGAATAACGATGCATATAGTGCTGTAATCAGGTATAATTGATATCTTCTTGAACTAGTTTATCTATGGATGTCAAGATTCTATAGTTCTGATAGGTTTTCTCCTTTATATCATATATCGAAGAAGCTTAGTTGATTTCTCTTCTTCATTTGTTAGTATGATGCAGAGCCGTGATTTTGGAATGCTTCCACGGTCCAATCTTTACATAGGAATCACATTCTACAAGTTGTGGCGCTGTAAATTCTTGATGGAGTTACAGCCTGAAGATGAGAGCTGCATGGAAAGCATATCCAATATGTCGGTATCAAAATCTGATAATCAGGTTGCGTATCCAGTCAGGGACAAGTCAGTTTACTCTGTGAGGTCTGTTGTAAACAAGTCAGAGGCTTCGGTCGTGAATTATAAAAGAGGACGTTCTGAAGAAAACCAAGTGTCTCTGCAAGATTCAGGGACAAGTGTGAAAAAGAAGGTGAAAATGGGCAGTCCTCAGCATTTTACCAATCCACCGCCACTCTATGCCACCTCTGAAGAAAACGAAGAGTCTTTGCAAGATGGAGTTGCTCGTACATTTGACCCTACTCTTGTTGATATCCTTGGTTAGTACTGAGAATTTCATTTAGCTAACATTATGCTAACCAAAGCCAGTTCTCTCAATTTTCTGACTGCTTATTGTTATGTTAAGGCTACGTGGATCCATGGCTGCTTCCTTTGAAACCGCCAGAAGATTCTGATTGCTTTATAAAGATAGTCAATGATTCTTACTATAAGGAAGCAGTGAAATATCTGCGGCCTACTTTGCAGTCTCCGCCTCATGTATCTTTAGTTGCATTACATCCATTTGTACAGGTAAAAACTGATATAAAAAATTTCGCCTAAGTGGCTCTAAATGTCATCATGCTCCTGCTTTAAAGCTTGAATGTCTCGCACTGATTAGATGTTTCTTTTTTTCACTCTCTTCTTAAATTCTCTTTCTAGCTTCTGTTAATTGGAGGTAATGTAGATGAAGCGATGAAAGTGGTCATGGATATGTGCAACAAAGTTCATGACGTAAAACCTTTCAGGTACAAAAGAATCTCTCTCAGTCTCTATTTAGTATTTGCGTCCGCCTTTGTTTATATCTATAAAGTTAGAATATAGACAGGAATTTTGAATTGGAGTTTTGGTTCTTTTACTCAATTGTAGGATTAAGGCATTTATGATGGAGATGTTTCATTCTAACAGAGACAATCTCGCAAAATGCTATGAAGAGGTCTTAAACATTGATCCAAGTTGTGTAACTACCCTGAAGAAGCTTATTGTAATGTCAACTGAAGGTATTTAGGACCAAACCATCAATTTATTCTTAAGACTTTGAATCATGCCTAACTCGTCTCTAATTATTGCAGATGGGTATCGTAGAGAGTCGTTAATCGAAATGATAGCAATGCACGTAGAAGCTTCTTTTCCCGAGCCCGAAATTTGGGAAGAGTTTGCCTCTTGCTTCCGTCACTTATTTGAGAATCTTGATGAGGATCGACTCTCTGTATGCCTCGGTGGATATGGAGAAGAGCTAAATCAACATCAAACATATTCGGTTCGATACAACCCGACACCAACAATGTTCACCGATACAACATGGACCCTTCGGGCTAAGTGGTGGCTAAACCGCCATTTCTCCCTTGAAATGCTCGAGACAGAAATAAAAAAGACAGAAAAAGGTATATAATTATGTTTTTCAGATTCTCAATATTCATGTTTTTTGTTTCTATATCCGTTTTTGTAAATGTGTTGATCTTGACAGGTGATTTAGAGATGGTGAAGATGATGAGATACAAAGCGGTGTGTGCAAGTCATATCTATGGACGAGCGTTTGATTATGTTACAAAAGTTTACGATATGTTGGATGATAATAGCAACCTCCGTAGTTTACCAATTTTTGGTTTTACTTCATTTTGACTGTCATTTTTTCTTTCTTCTAATAAAGGGGTATCAGTCATGAATTCTAATCCCTTACCAAGAGAAGTGTGTATTAACATGTAATGTGGATGCTCGTTATAAACTCGTGAGATCTATTATATTTCCAGCAGAAATCCTATATTGTATTTCTGTATATATTGTACTTACGGGATAATGAATAACAAATCACAATTCTCTCCGTTTCTCTTACTCATAGCGTTATGAACACGATGTTCATTAAGAGCATGATATAAAAGTTCACAACCATAAAAAGATTAAAAATAATGACAAGGCAAGAAAAACTAAGAGAGAAAGTTTACCATTATAAATCCTTTAAGAGGAATTCTCTCGTATACCACTCTTTGAAGTTTTTTTTCCAAAAATACCACCTTAAAGTTTTTTTTTCTAAAAATAACACATTTTTTTGCCTAAGTTCCAAAAATACCACTTTTTAAAAAGTTAATTTTTAAAATTTAGAATTTAATTTTTTTGGGTTTGGGTTAATTATTCCAAAATTTGGGTATAGTTTTAGAGTGTAGGGTTTGGATTTGGGGTTTAGGGTTTAGTTTTGAATGTTAAAAATGATTTTTTTTAAAAAAGTGGTATTTTGGGAACTTTAGAAAAAAAGTGGTATTTTTGGAAAAAAAACTTCAAGGTGGTATTTTTGGAAAAAAAACTTCAAGGTGGTATTTTTGGAAAAAAACTTAAAAAGTAGTATTCTTGGAAATTGTCCATCTTTTAATACATTTTGTTAACATTGAGACGTAACAAGTGGATCTTACTCTACATTTATTATTTTCATTGCCTTTAATCAAGTGGAATTAAGTGGAATAATATGTTTTGACATGTAAATTAATAAAGTAACATGTGTAATTGGAAAATTGGGTAACTAACAAAGAGAAAATTAAATATGACTAATTTACCAAAAATAAATTCAATTAATGTTGTCAAATTTTACCACATGTGTATATTTAATAGGGAATTCCCTCATATACCACTCCTTGAAGTTTTTTTCCAAAAATACCACCTTGAAGTTTTTTTTCCAAAAATACCATTTTTTTTTCAAAGTTCCAAAAATACCACTTTTTTAAAAGTTGATTTTTAAGGTGTAAAATTTAAATTTTTTGAGTTTGGGTTAACTATTCCAAAATTAGGGTATGTTTTTAGGGGATAGGGTTTGGGTTTGGGGTTTAGGGTTTAGTTTTGAATGTTAAAAATGAATTTTTAAAAAAGTGGTATTTTTGGAATTTTGGAAAAAAAGTGGTATTTTTGGAAAAAAAACTTGAATGTGGTATTTTTGGAAAAAAAACTTAAAAAGTGGTATTTTTGGAAATTTTTACGTGTATATTTAATGTTTTTATGATTTAATGTATCATTTTGTATGATAAAAAGTGACACTAGAAGATGTCACAATTTGAGATGATGGATGGAGATATATGTCTAGGGGACCGAGCGACAACAAACACAATACTTAAAGATAAAAAGTATTTTTCCAATCTCATATTAAAAGACTCGGCAGGAAGCGTAAATACCATAAGTGGTAATGCAAAATTTATTAAAGGTCATGGTAGAGCCAGATTTTCAATGCCAGTGGGGACAAACTTTGAAATCAGTGATGCATTATATTCTCCAGAATCATTGAGAAACTTGATAAGTTTCAAAGATATCAGAAATAATAGATATCATATAGAAAGTATGAACAAAGATGGCACTAAATATCTTTGCATCACATCGGAGTGGAAACATGTATTGGAAGAGTTACCAATGATATCGTCCGGATTATATTGCACAAATATAAATACGACTGAGTCCTACGTTACAGTAAACCAGAAGTTTACTAGTACATTTAAAGTCTGACATGAGAGGTTAGGACATCCGGGATCAGTCATGATGAGAAGAGCTATGCAAAATTCGAATGGCCACCAATTGAAAAACCATAAGATTATTCAATCGGGAGAGTTTTCATGTAAAGCATGTTCTCAAGGAAAACTCATAGTGAGGCTGTCTCCAGCCAAAGTTGGAAATGAATCTCCTTTATTCCTAGAGAGAATACATGGTGATATATGTGGACCGATTCATCCACAATGCAGGCCATTTAAGTATTTAATGGTATTGATTGACGCATCCAGTAGATGGTCACATGTGAGTCTGTTGACCACAAGAAATACGGTTTTCGCAAAATTTATTACCCAAATAATCAGGTTGAAAGTACAATTTCCCGATTATGCTATAAAGAAAGTAAGATTAGATAATGCGGGTGAATTTACTTCTCAAGCCTTTGATGAGTATCGTATGTCAATGGGGATTCATGTTGAACATCCATTGCCCCATGTGCATACACAGAATGGAATGGCTGAGAGCTCGATAAAACGTCTACAATTAATTGCAAGACCATTGATATTGAGAACAAAGCTCCCAATTTATGTATGGGGACATGCTATATTGCATGCGGTAGCATTGGTCCAGGTAAGGCCAAGTGGATAAAATAAATATTCCCCATTACAGTTGGCATCTGGCCAAGAACCAAATATATCCCATCTCTGAGTTTTTGGTTGTGCGGTCTATGTACCAATAGTGTCACCGCAAAGAACAAAAATGGAGCCGCAACAGAGATTGGGGATATATGTCATGTATACGTCACCAAGTATAATAAGATATCTTGAACCGGTAACTGGTAATATGTTTATGACACGGTTTGCCGATTGCCATTTTAATGAGGAAGAATTCCCTGCGTTAGAGGGAGGAATAAATCAAGTACCAAAGGATGTTACATGGAGTAATCCATCTTTGGTTTATCTTGATCCCCCAACAAAACAACGCGAGTTGGAAGTTCAAAAGGTTGTACACCTAAATAATATGGTAAACCAGTTACCAGATGTGTTCACAGATACAAGAAGAGTGAAAAAGTCATATATACCCGCTGCTAATGTTCCATTAAGAATCGATGTTCCTGAAGAACATGTGGATGGAAGCAAAGCGATTGAACCGAGAGTTCAAGTAAAGCGAGGGAGGCAAATGGGCTCAAAAGATAAAAATCTCCGCAAGAAAAGAAAATTGGTTGAGAAAAATGAAAAGATTCAAGAGGAATCTCATAAAGAAAAATGTCTAGAAGACATAAGTGAAAAGGGTCTAGATGAAACCGATACAAAGAAACGTCCAGAAGACGTTGAAAATTCAAAAAAATTTGAGATATCCATCAGCTACGCCCAAAGTGGAAAACTATGGGGTAGAAATAAAATAGAAGATATTGATGGGATATTCTCTTTCTTTATATCGAAAGAAATTGATCATGAGGATGATCCAGATCCAAAATCTGTAAAAGAATGCCAAGAAAAACATGATTGGAAGAAATGGCAAGAGGCCATGAGAAATAAATTAATCTCTTTTAAGAAAAGAGATGTCTTTGGCCCCGTTGTCATTACACCAGAAGATGTAGTGCCAGTCGGATACAGATGGATCTTTGTAAGAAAAAGAAATGAGAAAAATGAAGTCACGAGGTATACGGCACGACTCGTGGCAAAGATTTCCTCAGAGACCGGGAATTGATTATGAAGAGACATATTCCCCGGTGATGGATGCAATCACATTCAGGTACTTGATGAGCCTAACGGCATCAAAGAATTTAAAAATGTATATGATGGATGTTGTGACTGCATACCTATATGGATCACTTGATAGCGACATATATTTGAAAATCGCAGAAGGATTAAAGATCTCAGATTGATCTAAAAGTTTAGAAATGTTGTCTAAAGAAACTTGTTCAGTCAAACTACAGCGATCACTTTATGAATTGAAACAATCCGGATGCATGTGGTATAATCGCTTAAGTAAATACTTGTTGATGAGAGGATATATCAACAATGCGATATGCCCTTCTGTATTTATAAAGAAATCCTTATCATGATTCGTGATCATTGCTGTTTATGTTGATGATCTGAACTTAATTGGACCTCAAAGGGATATTGATGATGCAAGAACTCATATGAAAGAGGAGTTCGAAAGACAAAGTTTTGTCTCGGGCTCCAGATAGAGCAATTCCAAGATGGAATATTTGTGCATCAATCAAATTATACCAAGAGAGTATTGAAACGCTTTAATATTGATAAAGTGAATCCTTTGAGTAGTCCAATGGTCAATAGATCACTTCAAGTTGAAAGTGATCCATTTAGACCTTGTGAAGGTAAGGAAGAAATATTAGGTCGAGAAGTACCTTATATGAGCGATGTAGGTGCTTTGATGTATCTTGCAAATTATACTAGACCAGATATAGCGTTTGCTACTAACTTACTTGCAAGATACAATTAAGCTCCTATGCGCCGACATTGGAATGGATTAAAGCATATCTTCCGTTATCTACAAGGTACAATTGACTTGGGATTATATTATGCTAGAAACTTGAAACTTGGTCTAGTTGGTTTTGCAGATGCTGGTTATTTATCTGATCCGCATAAAGCTCGATCGCAAACCGGATTTGTTTTTACAATGGGAGGAACCGCGATCTCGTGGCATTCACAAAAGTAGAGTTTGGTTGTCACTTCATCAAATTATGCGGAGATCATTGCACTCCATGAGGCATGTAGAGAATGCGTCTGGTTGGTGTCGATGACTCAACACATACAAGGTGTAAGTGGAATAGTCACCAAAAAAGAACCACCAATTATTTACGAAGATAATGATGTTTGTGTTGCGTAAATCAAATGTCAAGAGCGACCGGACGAAGCACATTCCGCCAAGATTTTTCTCCTACACTCAAGAATTTGTGGAGAACAAGGAGATCGATGTGCAATACATTCGCTCAAGTGACAATGCAACATACTTGATTACAAAGGCGCTTCCTACAACCATGTTCAAAAAACATGTTCAGAGTATCGGAATGCGTCATCTTCGAGATATAAATAGAGAAAGTTAAACCGGTCATTTACAGGGGGAGACTGCACTCTTTTTCCGTTTTTATGGTTTTTGTGCTATTGGATTTTTACAATGATAAGGTTTTTAACGAGGCAGTCTGAAACCGAGCACATAAAAGATGATTAATATTCAAGGAGAGTGTTAAATAAAAGATAATTATTCATCATCTTACACTAAGATTAGTTAGTTAATAACCATGTGTCACTTTTCTATGCCTAACACACCTTGACACTAATCTTACTTTCCCATGTGATTAGTTGTGTCCAAATGTCACTTGCTAGTGTAATCATATGTATTATATATAGGGATAGCATATGATTTGTAAAAGGTAACTTGTAAGAACAAGTGATAATAATAAGATCAAAAGCTTTATCTCTATCAAAGTTTTTAACTTCTCTCCCACGTCTTCATCAAACAAAATTATATTTGTACTACTTCCATATCTTATTATATAAAGGAGAGTTTGTCAAAATTGTAACTCACGAGATCATGACATGTGTCTATTATCGATCGAGATGATGACACGTGTTAAAATGCTCTATTTAAAATCAAGCAATTAGAAAATTAAAGATATCATTATGTTAAACCAATATAATAAAAGACACATTAACATTTTTTAATTGTTTTATTAACATATTTTTAAAAACCAAACCAAATTTTATATAAGTCATAAAAAAAAGCAAAATATAAATACCATTATGTTAACAACATAAATGTTACATCACAAAAATAAAACTTTATATATAAAAACAAAATAAATGTTAAACCATAAATTATTTTAAAAGGAAAAGTAAACATACATTCAATCTTATAAATGTTAAACCATAAATTATTTAAAAAGAAAAAGTAAACATACGTTCAACCTTCCAAACAAATTATTACTTCAAAAAAGGCAAATCTCAAAACTATATAATAACACACACCTCGCACAATTTAACATACACCTCAAATCCTCAAAAAAATTTGAATACCACCTCCACAAATCAGTCAAAAGTATTTAATTTTCGATCAATTAGATCGAAATCGTGTTTACCGTCGAACTATTGCATGTATTCTTCGAAAGTGGGAAGGTAGAAATCTTAAAGCAAATAACGTACTTATGAGAATGGAAGATCTTCTACTTGATGAAGAGGTTAGTATATATCAATTATATCAAATTTTAAATTTTTTAACTTATCCCACATTTACCATACCTTCTTAAAGGTGGAAAAAAGAAATTTATTAACCTAACATAAAAAAAGAAATTTACTAAAATAGAATAGTAATATATTATAATTTTATTTTTTACCATTTTTTTAAAAATAATTGATGTTTATTTATAAAATAGATTCAATTTCAAAGTATATAAGATTTCAAATATGATTTAAAAGCTTATCATTCATTTAGATGAATTGTTTTTATAATTTTTTTAAGATTTAAACTCATTATTGATTTTCTAACTCACGTAATCTATGACTATATTAACATGGTTTTAATTTAGAATATAACTATACGGGTATAACTACACAAATTATCAATTTTAGTACCAAATACCCGCATATTATGCGGGTCCTAATCTAGTATTATATAAAATCTTGTTATAACACTAACAGTGATTAATATGTAATGTGGATGCTCGTTATAAACTCGTGAGATCTATTACATTTCCAGAAGAAACCCTATATTGTATTTCTATATTTATTGTACTTACGAGATAATGAATAACAAATCACAATTCTCTCAGTTTCTCTTATTCATAGCGTTATGAGCACGATGTTATTGAGAGCATCATTAAGAGCATGATTATCATAACCATAAAAAAATTAAAAACAATGACATTATTTGATGTAACCGAACGGGTCCAAACTACCACAAACATAAATTAAACTTAAAATATTTTGATGTAAAATTGCGTATGTTCATGTATTTTAGATAATTTTTATAAGTTTTTGGTTAAGTCGAATATTATGGATTATATTCGAATAAAAATAACTAATTTATCAACATTATTTGAATTTTATAAAAAAAATTGATATTTTACCGGTACTTTTGGATAATTCATGTAAAACCTAATAAAATCGAGTTCATTCTTTGATATCTATATTAATTTGAATTTTTGTTTGAGTTTTGATCAAATTCATATTTGATGTGTATTTTCAGATAAATTTTACATCGGATATAGCCGAATTCGAAGTCATCCGCTCCGAACCCAACCTAAATGTATAAAATATCCTATTAGGTTTCAAACCCTATTATCGGAATACGCGAAAAACCGATAATAGCTAACCCGAACCCAATCGGATATTTGAATGCCCAACCGTAGTTAATGATGGTGTCATGCTTTATAGTTATCATTCTGCCACCATGAGATAAATATTTAGTACATTCATGCTTTATGATCGATCAGCTCGTGCGTTATTTGTTTATTGCATTATTTCTATCTGTTTTTTTTTAATTATCCCTTCACGAAGAGATATATTTATTACCTCATAGTACTTTATGACTTCGTTCATCTAATTCTCTCGAATCAAAGCATTATTTATCACTTTAATGTTTATTGTATGGTCGTGAATGTAACACCCCGTTTCCGTCGGATGTGAAGTGGGTTGCTAATGGATCCTCAGTAAATGCGAATGAAATACGGATAAGTTTGAAATGTCTTTATTATAATAACTGAAATATGAGGAGTTTAACAATAAAACCGAGGCAAGTCTGAAAACGACTCAAATACGAAACCAAGTCTTAAAGAAATAATAAAAAAAAATCCCGGCATTCCCAAATAAGCATTCCATCGGCTCTGCTCTAAGCTCCTACTTAGTACCTGAGAAGAAGGATAATGAGGGGTGAGTAACAAGTTACCCAGTGAGGAAGGTTCATTTCTGCCCACACGATACATAGAACATACAACCAAACCAACTTAAGAGTATAACAAGTCTAGAGACAGGCATACAATGACCAACAACCAATCACACAACCAACCAACCAAACCGGGAGAGAGGACCTTGACCGAACCATGACCAAACCATGACCAGACCACGACCAACCATGACCCGACCGCGACCGAGTAGACTAGGTGCCCCTCTTGGCGCGGCCCACCAGATAACCAACCAAGGGTACCAATATCCTAAACATGCGGCACCGAGGTTTTTACTCCCCATCGAGAGCCACCGGTGATTTAACACCCTATATAATGCGAGAGACTCTACAGGTCGACTAGTGATTTACTAATATGACCCGACAACCAACTATCACAGTTTCCTAATCCATGATAGGTCAACCTAATGATAGCTTCTTGAGTTTTACTTTTCTTTGTCATTTTACTTTTAGTTTTTGGACCGATCTTGAAGTATTACTCAATTTGATATCATCAAATTGGCGCCGTCTAAGGAACTGGCTAGGTTTACTACGTAAAACTCACTTGAGAAATCACAGAAGATGTACGGAATTGAAGATCAAACCCCACTCACCACGAACGTGACTGGAAGAGAAGTCTTCATGATCATAGGAAGCCCCAAACAAGATGTACGACAAGGCCAACTACATGAAGAACCATAGGAACAGGTATGGTCGGACGAAAATTCAGAGATAGTGTTCGATGAACAGAACATGGAGCGCCTAAGCCAGCGACATAAGGACTCGCTCGTGATTAGTCTCTTGATCGATGATTGCAAAGTCAATCATGTGTTAATTGACATCAGAAGCTCAGCGAACTTGATTTATGAAGAAGCCCTACAACGAATGGGAATTTTTGAAAGCCTCATTCATACCATAATAGGGGTGAAATCCTGACTGGATTAATCAGCTGAACGGCTCTAACAGTTGGTGTTATCCAACTTTTGGTGCAAACTATTGGAATAACACGGCTAGCCAAATTTAATTTCATAGACTCGCCAGCTGTGTACAACACTATTCTAGGAACGCCTTGGCTATACTCAATTAGAGTCGTAGCATCGACTAATCATCAGTGTCTGAAATCCCAACTGTTCTTTAGACACATATCGTAAAGGGAAATCAAAGTAAGGCTCAAAATTGCTTCATCCTTGAAAGAAAAAACAAAAATTGAGCTACTATGGTCGTACTAGCCTCGAGGGATATGACAAAAAGCCGTAATAGAGGACCTCATGTCGAAGGGAAAAAGGTGTCATCGAAATGACATATTACGCAAGTCATTATCGACTTTCAACATTGATCAGTGTGTGGAAATATGATCAGAACTAAGCGATCCTATATATTATCAACTCGTAGAAATTCTTCGAATGAACGCATCAACTTTTTGTGGTCCATGAAGGATATGAAGGGAATTGATCCATCAATCATATCTCATGAGCCGAACTTTGAACCCTCGCACATGCCGATCAAACAAAAATGGAGGAAGCTTGGTCCTAAGAGATCCAGGGTAGTAGATGAAAAACGCCAACAAAATATTCGAATGGAACGACCAATGCGAGAAGGCATTCATAGAAATCAAAGAATGTTTGACCACGCCGCCAATGTTTGCTAAACTCGAAGTGGGCGAGGTCTTATACCTCTACTAAGCGGTATCAACCTCAGCAGTAAGCTGAGTATTGATAATGGAAGATTGTGCAGAGCAAAAACCCATCTTCTATATAAGCAAAGTGTTGAATGATGCTGAGACGAGGTACTCAACAATAGAAAAATTGACATTAACATTGTTGACATCAACAAAAAAGCTCAGGCCATACTTCCAATCTCATACGGTCGATACTTACCAATCATCCACTGTATTCAATCCTCCACAATCCAAACAGTTCTGGAAGACTGACTAAATGCGATCAAACTAATTGAGTATGATATTATTTATAAAATAGACCTACTCTAAAGTCACAAATTTTGGCAGACTTCATCGTCGAGGTACTTGCAGAACCTTCTAAGGATGACGTCGAGAAAAAAAGTTTGGTGGATCTTACATGTAGACGGATCATCATCCCGAAGAGGATCGGGGGTCCGAGTACGCCTCGAATCCACAACTAGAGAAGTGATAGAACAGTCGTTTGTCTTGACTTTATGGCTAATGATTGTTCGATGGATAGCCTTGATAACTAGACTTTGACTGGCAAAAGCAGTAGGGGTAAAGCGCGTCAGAACTTGCCTAAAGACGATGCGATGGCTTGTATGAAGCCAAAGACGATGAGATGGATGCTTACCTAAAGGTAGTACGTGAAATTACAAGCGAGTTCAATAGATTCAAACTCCTAAAGATCCCTCGTAACAAGAATGCCACAGCTGAAGCTTTGGCATCTTTAGCTTCTAGCTCGGATAGAAGATGAATCATTCCCGTTGAGAGTATACCAAACTCAAGCATTGATTCAACACCGATGATGGAGGAATTCACTCTGGAAGTTGATCACTCGCCCTCAAACTCAAGAAACTTGGCTTCTTTTGGCCGATGATGCTCAAATATTGCAAAAATTACGCACAAAAGTGTGCAGCTTGTCAAAAACATGCCCCAATGAAGCTCCTGCATATGAATATTCTCCAGCCACCATCGCATACACATTCATGCGATGGGCGATGGATGTGGTCGGGCCGCTTAAGGAATCTCGTAGAAAAAAAATATTTTGATAATGGCTAACTACTTCACTAAATGGGTAGAAGGTGAGGCCTTGAAAGACATAACACGACCAGACGTGAAGACATTTGTTTAGAAAAACATAATTTACCAATACGAAATCCCATACGAAATTGTAACGAATAATGGTCCTAGTTTAAAATACCATGTCTTTAAGGATTTTTGCATCTTATGGAAATTCGTCTAACAACGACAACGGCGTACTACCTACAGGGAAATGGACAAACCTAGTCAACAAACAAAACCTTAGTTGCCTGTTTGAAAAAGCTATTGGGTGAAAAGAAGGGAGTCTGGGCTGAGAAACTCGATGGGCTGTATGGTCTCATCGAACGACACCTCGACAATTAACAGGACAAACCCTTTTATTGTTGGCTTATGGAATGAAAGCTTTGGCACTCGCCGAGGCTCACTTTTGTAGTTTGTGCCGAGTCTTGATGACTCGGGATGCTAAAAAGAACAATGAAAAAAAGAATAGGTGAACATGTCGAGAATACAAAAAGGTTCAAAATCGTTTTTTCAAGTAGGTGGCCTCGTCCTCCGCAAAGTTTACAAAAAAAAAAGAGGAGAACGTTGGAGAGCTCGAAATTAAGTGGGAAGGACCATATTTGGTATCCAAGGTTGTGAAGGCCGAAGTGTATGCACTCTTGGAGATGGATGGAACTTAAATCGAGAATTCATGAACGCTTGACCTCAAGCGATATTACAATTAAGTAATAAAAAAAACTAACTCGTTAAAACGAGATCTCATTGTATATGAACTATAAGTGACTTAATTCTTCCTTTAAAAAGAAGATACTTAGGCATCATATTCTTAAAAGAAAAATGTGCAGGTACAACATTAATAAAAAAATTATTTACCCAAGGATGGGCTCGGCTTAAGTCAATCGACAATTCTTAGTGATACAAATATCAAGAAGAATTTATCTAAGTCATTCACTTGAAACTCAGTTTGATCAACTCGGGGATAAGGTGAATGATCCACTTACAAACACTCGGTATGACCAGTTCGTCTAGTTTTCCATATTGGTGCCTTGGCCAAGTATCTTATATCTTTCGCGCTTCTCATAAGTGCAGTGGTGAAATAATCCACATACTAATTAAGTCGGCCCCAGTTTCACACCCGCTCTAAGGGAAACTAAGTAAATTCCATGCCGACTCTGGATCGCATATTGATGTCCGACTTAAGGTAAAAGTTGAGGCAAGTCAAAGCAGAAGTCCGTTGCGCTCTCAAACCCCAAACCAAGCCTCACCTGGTACCTAGTTAATGTCCTGAAAACCAAGTCTCCAGTTCGTAAGAAGCAAGGAATCGGACGAAGTTTACTCATATTTAAGTCGAGTTTCATACCTCGCATCCATTTAGGGTTCTTATAGAAACTCTAAGTGTTATCTAAAGCTTAAACTTCGGAGAGAATTAATAAATTCCGTGTTATGGAATATTAACAAGTTCTAAAGCGAACGTAATCTTGTAAAAATCTTAGCAGTAAAACTGAACTCATTCGTAAATAATAAGATTATATTTCTTAACAAAAGAATTTATAAATGTGCACTAAAACCGAACTTTATAAAAAATTAGTCATTTTATTTCTTAACAAAAGAATTTACAAAAGTAAAACCAAATTCATTCGTAAACAATAAGATTATAAGGAAATCCTAATGACAAAAATAAGATCCCGTTGTCGAAGTAACAAAAGCACCAATGGATGGGCGCCAATGTCGCAACTCCATGTACGACTTTGGAAATAGCCGCTCCAATACTCCAATTTACAATTCCATGTACAACACCTCGATCAAGGGGAACCAGTTCCCAAGCCGTGAGTCCGACCACTTCATTAAAGCTGGGATCAATCCGCGTAGAGAAGCAACTCGGAGTTAATGAGTGCCTCGATATGATTCTCGGTCGAGCCTCAGATTATCCCCTAGGAATGACGCTGATCCTTGGCATGGGAATATTGTGGTCGTGGAAACCTGCACAGCTGAAATAGTCAATGGTCTAGGTCTGAAAGCTCTGAGACGAAAAACACTTAGCGAAGATCTCAAGAGAGTTTGTTATTAAGTTTTTGCAATAGTTTCTGTGTTAAATTGCCCCTCCCCTTTTTGGAGGTATCCTAGATCTATTTATACAAGTCTAAGTCGGCCTAAGTCTACGCCTAAATAGATAAGGTCGAATCCCTCAATCTTTGGGATTCTCTCTCAGCATAGTCGGCGGCCGCCTCTAGGCCTTGACCTTGTCCTCGTCATGGGCCCAAATTCGAGAGCTCGTCTTCTAGGCCCAGTCTTGCAGCAGAGGTCGGCGTGACTTGTTACTCGTGGGCTCCCGACTCGTCCTTTCCAATGTGGGCCTTCTGAGCTCAGCCCATTCCCTGTCTTGAAGTGAAATGGTCGCAACGGTCTCTCGGAGTCTAAATGACCACTACAGACGTCGTCCTGGAAAGGTATCGGTCCTAGTCCCAGTTATTCTGGAGAGCCGGTTCCAGAAACAGAGCTGGTCCCTGAGACAGAGCCGGTCCAGATAACTGCGCGCCTACCTCTGGTACTTAGTCATCCTCTGGTACTTAGTCATTTTCTTGACGATCTCTACCGGAGTGAGATCTGACCCCAACAAATATGATCCCAGACATGATCAAACTTTAGGAGTATGAAATCTAACATGAGCGAGCCTTGAGGTTACTCATTATCTTTTGAAAGCTAACATAAACAGTTTGAAGAAAATCCTCATGTGAATTGAATGGATTGTTTGAAGAGAAGGAAGCATTGTCTTTAGATTTCGAGTGTGATATAAGATGAATAGTTTCTTCACCTTGTCCAGGAGTCAGAAAAAAAAGAAAAGTTAAGCATTGTTAAAAGAAAAATTGTGAATTTTTTTGGAAGATATGACGCAACATTTATAATAGAAAGATGAGTATACCAAAGTAAACGTCTTTGAAATGGTTCTCGCTCGCTGCTCAAGCATTCAATTGAGAGATGTCACGCGTTATGTATGATGAGTTGGTATAAGTGTTCTGCAAAAATCGTGTCGAATATCGTGATTTGTCAAGCATAAACGCCTTTTCAACGCCTTTTAAAAATAAGCGCATTGGAATGAGCCGCTTGTCAGAATTAAACCGGCATGTCGTCTTGAAATTTGAGTTAGGCAAAGCTTCGGCCGACCTCTATAAAAGTAGTATTCGCCCAACTGGAGAGGGGAACTAGTTGGTGGTACCGGTTTAGCACCATTATCATGCCTGACCCAGATCCGACCCTATTTGGAACTTTAAAAAAAAAAATGGAGAATGAGCCAGCTAGAACCCATTAAGGACGAATCAGCCCACAAACGCGTTTAGCCGACCTAGGTCCGAACAAAAAAAAAGATCATCTAGGAAAAAGGAAAATAACATAATTATGAGATTTTCCATTATTATTTTAGGGTTTATTCGACCGACTTTATCGTATAAATACTGGATGTATTTCTCACAAAAGAGGACAACGATTTTAATAGAGAAATCTATACACAGCTTCTTGAGTTTTACTTGGCGATTTTTATTTTTAAACATAATTCCTTTATTCTTTGGACCGATTTCGAAATATTGCTCAATCTAATATCACCAGGTGTTTATCTTACTCTTTCTGAATCGAGCCGTTATCGTTATGGAGTCAAGTTTCCTAAGAGAAGATTGTAGGAAGATTTTGATCTAATTTGATTGTGTTGGGATGGTTTTTTTAGAATAAAACCTAGAATCTATTTCTGACTCAACTGAATTTTATTCAATTTTTATTTTTCGGCGAGGCTTGTATCTCTTTAAGTGTGTGGTGATTTGAAAAACGAAATATGTTGTTGTGTTTTTGGAAACTGCAGGTTTTATTGGAGGAAAGCATTTCAGATTTTTTAGGATGATGCGAAGTGGTAGCCGGAAAATGTTGGCCGGAAAGCGAGGGGCGGTGGCGTTTTCTCCTCGATCATGTTGTTGAGCTACCACGTAGTGATTACGTGTTGAAATCAACGGAAGCTTGTTGTATCGCGATTTCAGTTCCACGTGCTTAATAATTATTATATTATGATGTAATAATTTGTAAAATTTCATGTAAGTCTATTTTTTTATGAAAAATGTTTGACGCTAAAAAAGAAAAAAGAGCGTGTAAAAAATATCTTTTTTTTGCCGAGTGTAAAAAATATCTACTACTAGTAATTAGATGGTGGGGAAAAAAATTGGTACGTTGTGAAATTCGTTTGTTTAGACAAAAAAAAAGTGTTATTGGGCTTGAAGAGTGGTTATCGAGATCCAGCCCAAACGAAAAGAGTAAGTATCCGTTGATATTCAGATGGAAAATGTGTTTTGGGGCAATGAGTTTTGACGATAGAAATTTGGTTGGGTCTCAAGTTTATAGGTTTTTGCCTTGTTTTGCGTTAGGTGAAGGTCTCTTTGGTTCTTGAGAGTTGGGTTATCCGGATTGGTTCTTTGTTCGCTCTGTTCGAATGTTTGTATGTTTAACAAGCGTTTTAAAATGATAGATGACTTTAGATCTTTTCCATGCATCCGAAGATATGCATGTTGATTCCTAATACTTGCATATTCTCTCTTCAATCAAAGATAAAGCAAGTAAACGATCCTAAATGTTTTTAGATTCATCTCCGATACATACACAAAAAAGAATCAGTCATTCACCCAAAAGATGGCCTTACGTACACACCGGAATCATTAGTAGCAAGAACCTAAAAGATTTCTTTTTGCTGTTTTCCTTGTGTTAAGCAAAAATTCATGCGTCTGCAAGCTTTGCGGAGAAAGCCAGTTTCTTGACATTAAATTTGATCTCCTCAACAAGCAATGCTCTCCATTCTTCACTTAGCTCTTTTCCTTTCTCGGCTTTAAGGTTCCTCAGATTTTCAAGCATCAACTTCTGATGGGTTGTATCTAATCTTGGAAACAATGTTGCCTCAAATGCGTCCTGCAGAATAGAAAACTCCTCCGCACCAACTTTCTCGTTGTTCGTCTCGTTTTCACCATCATCAACCTTCATTATGTTACTCAATATCAAAGATTATCCATATTCAAAACAGGAACCTAAAATCATCACACACTAGTAATATCCAACAGTAACATTGTTGAAAAACTAGAGATTTCAATTCTGTAATGAAGTTTGACAGCATCACTTTTCACCGTTTGTTCCTAACTATTGATAGCCTCCTTTCAACTATGCTTCACTATGCTTCTACGTAGCTCAATCATGAGGAAGAAGTAGATACAAGTGTAGCAAATCATCACGCACTAGTAATATCAAAGTTTTACATAACAAGGAACACTCGCTAACCTTTGTTTGCTCCAGATTCTCAGTAATCTGCTCATGCTCCACATAAGTCGCATCCTGATTCAAAACAAAAGATCAATGACTCATTCGTAATATACATAATGTTATAAGAACACAAGGTACAGTCGCTCACCTCTGCTTGAGCCATATTCTCGTTAACCTGCTCACGCTCCACATGAGTCACATCCTTAATCAAAATAAAACATCAACGAATCATTGGTAACAACAAATTTACATAATGTTTTGAGAACACAAGGAACAACTCACTCACCTCTGCTTGCTCCACATTCTCATTACTCTGCTCATGCAAAAGATCAAAGAGTCATTAGTAATAACAAATTTTACAGATGATTCGGTGAACACAAGGAACAGTCACTAACCTTTGCTTGCTCAATATGCTCAGTAATCTGCTCATGCTCCACACAAGTCAATTCCTGATTCAAAACAAAAGATCAATGACTCATTCGTAATATCAATTTTTACAAAATGTTGTGAGAACACCAAGGGACACTTGCTCACCTCTGCTTGAGCCACATTCTCATTAACCTGCTCATGTTCTACATTAGTCAAGTCCTCCTTCAAAACAAAGCAACAACGACTCATTAGTAATATCAAATTTTACATAATGTTTAGGTGAACACAAGGACCACTGAAGTAGCATCCTTGTTCAAACCAAAAGATGAACGACTCATTAGTATTAGCAAATTTTACAGATGTTTCTATGAACACAAGGAACTCTCACTGACCTTTGCTAGCTCCACATTCTCATTAATCTGTTCCTGCTCCACAAGAGCCAAGAAGAGAATATGGCATTAGTAACATCAGTGTTTAAGAGATGAGGTACTAAAGGAAACTGATAGAATCTAAAAATAGACAAGAGACTTTTTACAAACCTTGAGAATAAGAAGCTCGTCGTTCTTAGTCCAGGTAATCTTCCAAGGAGTGGGAGAAGTTACCAATGTCGTCGTCGACGTCCTCGGTTTCTTTATGAGCTTCGTCTCCTGGTCGGACACTTCCTCCTCATCCTCGTCCTCGTCACGTTTCCTCGTGAGTTGAGAAGACGAAGCCAAAGCTCGGTCACTGATTCGGGTTTCGAAGCGATTGATGTCGGAGTCGTCAGAATCAATGGAACCCATGGAATCGTTGGGAAGGAGTAAAAAAGCCCTAGCTATTACTTTCTGAATGCGAGAAATGCAAGCGCCAACATGATAAACATCTCTATTGGGCCTGATGGGTCATGTTCGGCTGATTTTATTATTAATGCTTTATGGGCTTCTTCTTTTTTTCCCCACTTTTCAACAAGATTACAAAATTACAGAGGTATCAGTGAACCAATGCGGGATAGAAGTGCTAACGTAAGCAAATATCGAGTTTTGGAGACGAGCATCCTTCGCGAGAAAGTGTGCTTTTTCATTCTTCCCCCTGGGACAATACGTGAGAGTAAAGTCTGGGAAAGTAATACGTAACTCCTGAAGTTCGGCCAGTTCGGATCGGAAGTTGGGCCACTTATCTGGGTATGCTACCATACTCACTAATTCTTGGGAATTTGTGAGAAACACCGAACTGTATCGTCCATATTTGCAAAGACTTGACAGCGCCCATAGGAGGCTATAAAGCTCTGCATGTAACGGTGAAAGAACTCGCCGCATACCTCGTGCTCCCAATAGATTCGTGGACCCATCCTGGAGCTGCCAAATCCACCCCGCTCCACTTGTATTCTCAGCCTCCTTACACGAACCGTCTATGAAACACCGGAACACCGGCTGCAGCTCCTCCCCCGGGGGTATTTGTCCTTGTGCTTGTAAAGGAAACTCCACTGAATTGTTAGCTAAAAACCAATCCAGAGCTTCCTTCCTAGCCAACTCAACGATTGCTTGTGGTGATCTATCCACATTGTTAAAAACATTATCGTTTCTAGCCTTCCAGAGATACCAAATGATCCATGGGAAGCATTGGGCATGTTCTTGTAGATCATCGCGGTGTGGGATCCGTGAGAACAAATAATCCATGTTACCCCAAAGACTGTCCAAAGGAAAGACTGCTGGAGGGTTGGGGATATTTGACAGGGCCCAGACTTATCTAGCCGGTGGACAGGTAAACAAAACATGATTATTGTCTCCTCACTGTGGTCACATCGTGGGCATTGTCTCTCTTGCTGGAGATGTCGAGATGCAAGCCGTTCATTAACCGCTATTGCCCCAGATAAACCTTGCTAGAGGAAATGGCGGATCTTATTAGATGTTTTCTGTTTCCAAATCTTCTCCTTTAGGGGATTAAGCGAGGGTAGTTGTTGGGCGTACACCAAATCAGCATCCAACTGTTTTCGGGCGACTTCATACCCAGATCGCACTGTATACATACCAGAGTTTTTAAAGTGCCAGCAAAAACCATCTTGTGCTCCTCGTAAAGAAGGGCGTATCGCCAAAATTAGTTCAATATCCTTTGGATGGACACAAGCCCGAAGTCTATCCATCCTCCATTTCCCTGACCTGGAGTCAATAAAGTCCAATATCCTGTCGTATCTATTAGGATTTGGGACGAGGCTTCGCACTCTCCGAGGATGTTCATCTGGGATCCACCGATCTGTCCAGAACCATGATTGCTCTCCCGTTCCTTTAGTACGTCTCATTCCTTTGTCTAGAAGAGGTTGGACACTGAGTAAGCTACGCCAACCATATGAGGGACGATAATGTTTTCTAGCTTCAAAAGGACTCGAGTATCGAAAGTACTTTCCTTTCAAAACTCTTGTCACTAAAGAGTTTAGATATCGGTGTAGTCGCCAGAGCTGCTTAGCCAATAAGGCTTGATTGAACTCTTCGTAAGACTTAAAACCAATACCTCCTGCATTCTTTGGGAGACACATCTTTTTCCCAGCTATCCAATGCATCCCCTTAGAATTCTTCTTAGTTTTCCACTAGAATTCCGAAACCACACTGGCTAATTTCCGCAGAATGCTCTTTGGGAGAAGGAAAGTGGACATTACGTACGTTGGTAAGGCTTGTGCCACCGATTTGATCATCACCTCCTTTCCTCATTTTGATAGGAACTTGACTGACCAGCCATTTATCCGTCGATGCAAACGCTCTTGGACATAAGCAAAGACTTCTGCTTTCGATCCTTGAAGCTGCTCGGGAATACCCAAATATTTCCCTGAACCCCCCTCGGTCGGGATCCTAGCCTTGTTTTCAGTTCCGTTCGGTGAACCTCAGGCACATCCTTTCCAAACGTAACGGCGGATTTGTCAAAATTAATGCATTGCCTTGACGCATTCCCATAGACTTCCAGTACCCGTAGAATATTATCGCATTGTTCCCCTGTCGCTTTACAGAAGAAAAGGCTAACATCTGCAAACAAAAGATGGGAAAGCGAAGGAGAGGTTGGGGCAATTCTAATGCCGCTGATATTTCCAGCCGCCTCGGCCGCCTGGATGTTGGCAATAAGAACCTCTGTACAGAGAATAAACAAATACGAAGAGAGAGGATCACCTTGTCTTAGTCCCGTGTAGGTGTAATGGATCCTTTGGGCTCCCCATTCAGCAGGATGCTATAAGACACAGAATTGACACAAGTCATAATCCACCCGATCCATCTATCCGAGAAATCCATCTTACGCATCAAAGCGGCCAGGAAGCCCCATTCCACCCGGTCATACGCTTTACTCATATCTGTCTTAATAGCCATACCTTCACGTTTGCCCACAGCATTTGTCGTAAGGGCATGAAAAACTTCCTGAGCGATCAAGATGTTATCCGTTATCTGTCGTCCTGCCACAAAGGCAGACTGAGTTTCTGACACCAGAGAAGGAAGGAATCTCCTAATTCTATGACAAAGAACCTTAGAGATTATTTTATAGCTCACATTGCACAGGCTAATAGGCCTAAATTCCTTCATCAATTTTGGTCGCTCCGCCTTCGGAATGAGACAGATATTAACCGCATTGCTTACAGGGTCTAAAATCCCAGAGTTCATAAAGCTACGTACCGTTTCCACTACTTGAGGACCAACAATATGCCAAAACCTCTGATAAAAACAATGCGGTCATCCCATCTGGTCCTGGTGCCTTTTCCGGGTGGATGGAAAAAACCGCTGCTTTAACTTCCTGGTCTGAAACCGAGCGAGTGAGAATATCATTCGTCTCCGATGAAACACAATTCCCAATATGTGTGAGTGATACTTCCAGATCGGAAATTGCTGATGATGTAAACATATCCGCAAAATACTCTGTTGCCGTTTTTTCAATCTCCTCCTCCTTTTCCGTCCATTCCCCAGCTTCAATGACAATCCCAATAATCTAGTTACGGGCCCTCCGTTGTTTCGTAGACGCCTGGAAAAACTTCGTGTTTTGATCACCTTCCTGATGCCACGTAACCCGACTCTTTTGTTGCCAGTAGAGTTCCTCATCTCGAATAGCCGTACATAGCTGTTATTGGATGGACGCAATGTCCTCGATGGTGGTTTGGTCATTACTTTGGGCCTCTTCCAGACGGGCCTTTAATTCCTCTATCTCTTCCTCAGACACGATGTGGTCATGTTTGCGCCATCGAGATATGGGTTTTCGACAGTTAGTTATCCGATCACCTAGCGTTGGAGCAGCGTTTGCACGTACACTCCCCCACCCTGATCGGACAACCTCCTCAAAGTTCGGCTTAGAGAGCCAACATTTATCAAATCGGAATTTCTTTGTTCCCCCCCCCTTCTGTTGTTCTCAATATGAGTCAGAACAGGCCGGTGATCCGATCCCATAAAACGAAGATATTCCATCTTTGAGTGTGAAAAAAGTTCATACCAATCCTCATTCCCCACTGAGCGATCCAAACGACAGCGAATGACATTTGTGCCTCTGCGCCCAACCCAGGATAGGCAATTACTTATAAATGGGAAGTCGACCATTCCACAGCTTTGTCGCATCAAGTTAAAATCGAGGAATGAATTATCAGGACGTTTTCGCCCCCCTGTCTTTTCATGATGCCCTGTAATCTCATTAAAATATCCTGTCATAAACCAGGGTGCGAAACAAGTAGTACCAGAATTCTTTATGGCCTATTAGTCGATTGTAGAGGATTATCAAACAATTATAATCAAAATATTCAAAACAAAATACGTTCTCTCTTTCCTCTCATTCTACATCTACTTCTCACCTATTTCTTCTATAATCTCATCTCTTTCTTCCCATCACTCGATAAGTCAATTTCCAGATTTATCATTTCACTGGGAAATGTGTCCGAATACGTAAATGACAAAAATACTTTTTGTCACATTCCTAAACAAAAACCACTGGATGCATATTTTAGTCATTTATACATTCTGATATTTTACTTGTTGAGGATGTGCAGAAGTAATCGTTTTGCCTGTTGAGGATGTGCTAGTTTTAAAAGTAATCATTTTTGAAACAAATATTTTAGATATAACTTTTAAAATTCAAATCTAAAAATGGGTATTTTTTTTTCGTCATTTTATGATTATATTAAACATTAAACATGAAGATGCAGTAATTTTGAAGCAGACTCTGTAACAGTGCAGAGTGTTACAAACATATGTCTAAAGCATAAATTAAATGGACTGCAGCATAAACCGAATAGACTTAACATGATGGGCTTGGGTTGACGACCTAAAGGTATCATGGACGAATTTGCAAGCTAGTAGCTGAGAAAATACTTAGCTTGGAAAGGATTTAGGAGCTTTCCTCTTATCTTAGCAAAGATTAAAGAAAGGAGGATATTTGGGAAGCTTAGAGATCTTTCAAAACTTGAAAACGAAGGCTAGTTTTAGCCAAGTACTCCTATATGGCATATATAGGATGTGAAAACGTGGCTGCACATTAACACAATCAGAGCATATTTCTTAGCAAGTGGATTTATGGTTGTCTAGCAAAAAGAGAGTTTACAGCAAAGGGGCTAAGGGGTAGTGAGAGGTTCATAAGGTCATATGTGACATGTCAACGCGTGAGGCTAGCATTGAAGTTTGTGAGTGAACTTTGTAAAAGCACTTATCGTTTGATCTAGTATATATGTTTGAGAAAAAAACGCCTTGCGTATTGTGTTTGTTTCCTGTAACAGTTTTGTGTACGGATCAGTAGTAGTAGCTAATACAGATTGTATTCAGATCTGTAGCATTAGTTATTACAAATTGTGTTTGGATCTGTAGCAGTAGATAATACATCTACATTTGGTATCGATAAGGCACTTGTCTGTACTATTACAGGTGAGATCCTATGGAGAAGATTCAACTATCAAGATCTAGTCAACAATTCTGAAGTGGTTTTAAATTCAAGAAATATGGTTTTTGGAAGTCAAGGATGAAGGTCGTAATTGGAGGGATTGATGTCTTGGTTTGGAGAGCAGTTCTAGTTCAGTGGATAGCTCCTACAATGTTTGATGCAGTAGGAGTCAGGTCACCCAAACTAGAAGAGACATGGACTGAGGACGAACTGAAGAAGGTTAAGTACAACTCCAAGTGATTCAAGGCTGTGAGACAACCAAAGAAGCATGGGATCTGCTACAAATGCAGTTTGAAGGATCTCAAAAGGTTCAAAACTCAAGAAAAGACCTGCTGGTTTCAAGGTTCAAAAATTTGAAGATGGAAAAGCATGAATCTATCTTTGATTTCAGTTCGAAGTTGAAATCTTTGTCACAAGAGGCTGCAACACTTGGAAAGAAGTACACGGATACAAAGAAGAAATTTACGCGTTGCCTTCCTGCGAATTTTATGGTCTACAAGTCAGCTCTGAATGTATCTCAGAACACTGAATCACTCAGTTTTGGTGAAATTTGTGGCATGATGCTGGCTCGTGCGTTGGAATTAGAAAGTCATGTGGGAAATACCATGAAGACAAGGATTATTGCTCTAACCTGTGAGAAGAAAAAATCAGAATCAGGTGATGAAACTGATTCAGTGAGCTTTCTGGTTCGTCGCTTCGATCGCGCTCTGAGAAGAATAGAGCAAGGGCAAGGACAGAGAAGATATGACAAAACGCAATATGAATCAGATAAGAACTTCAAACGCTCGGAAGTTCAGTGTTACGAGTGCAAAAGTTTTGGTCGCTTCAAATTAGAGTGTCCTATAGTCAAGAGGCGCGACATGAAGTGTTTTAGCTGCAAAGGGATCAGATATACTCATCTAGAGTGTGTTAACAGTCAGAAGCAGAAAAAGTCTCCAAATATCAAACAAATATTTTACTACAAAACATTTTAATAAATATAACATTTGGAATAACTATAACTTTAAAAAGGGAA
This sequence comes from Arabis alpina, assembly GCA_900128785.1. Lineage (NCBI taxonomy): Eukaryota > Viridiplantae > Streptophyta > Magnoliopsida > Brassicales > Brassicaceae > Arabis > Arabis alpina. The sequence goes on from LT669791.1 coordinate 21,813,786, forward strand.
AGCTGGTTTAATATTCCAAAAAATTTATATAATTTGAAAACTAACCATGTTTTGAAAGTTTTGAAAAATGATCTTTGTTGAAAAAAGGAAAAAATATCCTGATTTTATATTTAAAAGAAAAAAGCTTTTTGAAATTAATTTTAATGATTTTTTTTTATTAAAACCCTAAACCAAAATAATAAATCCTAAACCCCAAATATTAAACCCTAAACCCAACTACTAAACTCTAAACCCTAAATACTAAATCCCAAATAGAAAACACTAAACCACAAATAATAAACCCTAAACCCAATTTATTATTTGGGGTTTAGAGTTTAGGATTGAGGCTTTAGGATTTAGGATGTTGGGTTTAGGGTTTAATATGTTGGGTTTCGGGTTTAGGATATATGATTTAGGGTTTCGGGTTTAGGATATATGATTTAGCATTTTGGGTTTAGTATGTTGGGTTTTGGGTTTAATATGTTGGGTTTAGGGTTTAATATTTAGGGATTTAGGGTTTGGATTTTTAAGATGTAATGATTTAATTTAATTTTTTTAATTAGATAATATTAGTTGTTTTAACTGTTTTATTCCCTTTTATCATTGATTTTTATTATAAAAACATTATAAGTACGAAAAAATTATTTTTTAAAGATTTGAAAAGAGAGTTTAGTTTTCAAAACAACAAAAAATTTGGTAATATTTTTACAAATTTCCTCCTTTAAAAACAAGATATTCCAATAATTTAGATTTAAAAACACTAATAAATGGTAGTTTAAATGTATGTATGATCATTTTATTTGTCTATTAAAATAAAATATAAATATTATTAGTTTTATAAATCATATACTTATTATATATTTCTTTTAAAGAAACATAATAAATTAATAAATTAATTTTCAAAATAGTAAATTTTATTTTAAACCTGATTTAATACGGTTCGATTAGTTCGTTGGTTCCTGCATTTTTGGTAGTTCAATTCGGTTCAATAATCAGGTCAACTTTATTTGGGGTTTAGAGGTGATCCAAACAGCATCGGTACCAGATTCGCGGTTGAACAGAATTACTATTCTACCCTAATTATGTATATATATGAGATGCATTTTTTTATATAAATTTAAATTTTGGTCAACACCGCTTCTAACCTTTAGATGTTAGACATGACTATGTTGTTAATAATGGTTGGACCTCCAAGTTATAATTCGAGTTCCATTATAGAAAACAAATTGACATATTTGTATTCTTTTTTCGAAGATACTAATCTACGTCAATTAATGTATCTAAAAACTATGTAACATGGAAACTCTATTTCTTGACGTTTCACGTTTTGGAAGCGAATTAATTTTGGTTGATTTGTCTTCTTCATTGGCTAGTATGATGCAGAGCCGTAATTTTTGAGTGCTTCCACGGTCCAATCTTTACATAGGAATCATTGTTCTGGCAGTAGTGGTCATTATGGCAGGGATGCAATGCATCAGAGAGTTAAAGGTCTTTTCTATTGGAAGGGGATGGCTAAGGATATCCATGCATACATTCGAGCTTGTCATGTTTGTCAACAATGCAAGTATGATACGAGTGCTTTTCCTGGTCTTCTTCAACCATTGCCAATTCTGGATACAATTTGTTTTGACTTGTCTATGGATTTCATTGATGGCCTTCCTGTATCTTGTTGTTTGTTTTTGATCTTAGTGGTGGTTGATAGACTGACAAAGGCGGCTCATTTCGTACCGCTGGCTCACCCTTATACAACTTTGACAGTAGCTCAAGCATTCATGGACAACATTTATAAACTCCATGGGTGTCCTAAGACACTTGTCAGTGATAGAGATGTTGTATTCCTTAGTGACTTATGGACTGAGTTGTTTGCTCTCCAAAGAGTGGAATTGAAGTTTTCCAGTGCGTACCACCCGCAGACTGACGGTCAAACAGAAGTAGTGAATAGATGTTTGGATACTTATCTGCGGTGTATGTGTAGTGATAGACCGGAGTTGTGGAGCAAATGGTTACCCTTAGCAGAATATTGGTATAACACGAGTTTCCATTCAGCTACACAAATCACTCCCTTTGAAGCAGTGTATGGTCAGAGTCCTCCTATTCATCTTTCATACTTACCTCGAGAGTCTAAAGTAGCCGTGGTAGCTAAGAGTTTGGAAGAGAGGGAAAGTATGATTTTGATCTTGAAATTTCATCTTCTAAGAGCTCAGCATCGCATGAAGCTATTTGCAGATCAACATAGGACTAAGAAGAGTTACAATATTGGGGATTTTGTGTATGTCAAGCTGCAACTGTATCGCCAGCAATCAGTGGTGGTAAGATCTAGTCCTAAGCTCTCTGTCAAATTCTTTGGACCATATAAGATTGTGGATAAGTGTGGAATAGTAGGTAATGGTAGGTAATGTATCTCAGCTCAAAGTCATGGTAGGTAATGTTCCCACGTCTACACATCTACCATCTAATATAGCCGATGTGTTAGTCAAAGAACCAGAGATAATCTTGAAGAGAAGAATGGTCCAAGGACAAGGTAAAGCTGCAACTCAAGTGCTGATCAAATGGGTACATTTACCAGTGGAGGAAGCTACGTGGGAGTTTCTGTTTGATATATGCAAGAGGTTTCCCTCGTTCGAACCTTGAGGACAAGGTTCTATGGAAAGGGAGGATTTGTTATAGGGAAAAAAAGTGGTGCGGAAATGAAGACATAAGAAACAATAAGGACGCGGATGCAATTAAAGAAAAGACACAAAAAGTAAATATGAAGAAATAACAAGCTAAAAGAGAAAAGATGAAGAAAATTGGTTGAATACGTTATAGTATTGAATTCATTATGTTAGATTCATTACCCAAAAATTTGTATAGTTGTTTTCGTTGTAACAAACTCGAATCTCTCTCTGAGAGTCACTCTTGATCCTAACTCGTTTCTCATCTTGAGGGGTTAGTTCTTGAGGTAGTGAATCTTTGTTTCTAGCATTCATCGATTCAATTTCTTCTTGTTCGTATAATTCATATCTTTTTCACGTTGATTTCACTGTAACAGTTTCTGATCGATTCAAAGCTTCCGATTTCAACATCAAATCGAAATCAATCTAGTGGAGGAGGAAGTAGGAAGGCGATATTGGGATAACGTAAAGAGTTTATCCATGATTTGGTGACTCTTCTCAGTTTCGTGAGCGATGTCTGATTTTCAGAGAACTGAGAAGGCGATAAGGTTTTTTTATATGGCATGAAAAAAAAAATTGAAATGCTCATCACACAAGAGGCCACGTGCCCTTCTAAGGGAGATTGTTGGCCTCTTGTTATAATATAGATTTATATATTTTCTATCAAGTATGAATGATAAGTCACGGTTGTCCAACGGTAAATAATTTGCTTTAACCCTTGGTTTTGGTTAATTTTTTTACTTTCTCATTAATGAATGACAAAATCGTAATTTTAATTATCTTCTTCCCCGAGACACTTTCTCTGTAACCCTAATCCAATGGCCGCCGAAAACATCATTTTCATCCTTTTTCATTTTCGTAAATCTTGAACTTGAGTTTCATTTTCTAAGTTTTGAACCGAATAACCCAAAATCGTAGCGGACAGAGACCGTCGAGCGCCTTTTCGCTGATTAAACAGCCGCCGAAACCGCATTTTTGAACAGGGGATAAAACATACGCGACTTGACTGGACTCGACTAGAATAGATTATACTAGACAAACTTTCGAGAGTATACGAAAAATGTAAATACATATGAGAGGTAACATTTTTCAGCTTTGAACCAATCATTTTTAATATGTGTCGGGTTTACTCGGCCAGGAGGTAAACATGATGTCTTGAATCACCCAAACTTTAATGTAAACCGAGACAACAGTAATTGCATAGCAAAATCTTCTTGTAAAGATCAATTCTCTATTGGGTTCATTTGACCTTGAAAAATTCATGGTTATCATGTGTGAACTTGGATAATATAGCCTAGTCTTCATTTTCCTTAGAAACGGTCTCATTTCATACTCACTAAGTGATATGCCATTAATTTTGTTTTAAGAAGCATCATGTATTACTTCACGAATATCTCAAAGTTATGGAATTATTAAAATCCAACGCTTAACCTTATCACACACTGCAGGTAACACTGTTTATTATCGTAGGAACTTGGTATAGACATAGTCTTAAAGTGCACGGTTTTGAATCTACTTGATTTCATTATTTTTTTTTAACCAAGATCTTGGGATCTCTATTGATAATTTTATAACTTGATCTGTCGGCAAACTTTTGGTGAACATATCACTTCAGTTCTTTGGTGGCAGAACGCTGAACGACATCAACAGTGGATCGACCAAAAGATTCCTGACCAGATCTGAGTATATCGAGGTGGTTTTGGAGGATGGTGGTGGGTCTGAGAAATCTCCACACCGTCAGAAGGCGAAGCACTCGTTTTTGGGTGAGGATCGAGGAGAATAGGCGATTTAGCGCTAGATGTTGAAACATCAGCTTTTCTAAATTCTTAAACGACTGGCTCATGGAATCGACTAATTGTTGCAACTTGTCGGGTTTCCATCATCGTCATCTAAAGCTTTGAGAGTCGGTGGTTCTGATACTAATGTTACAAGAAAAAGGTACGGATAGATCTGTTCTAGTGGTTCCCAGGTAAATTCTAAGAAGAGTGATAACAAATTTAGAAGATGATACAAGATTAGAAAATCCCCTTGGAAAACAAGAAAAGAGAGAGAAAATAATGATGGTGAAAGTTATCTTTTCTTAAAATGGTTAAAGACCTTATAAGTACTAGTTTCGATACACAGAAACCGACATTCTGGGTTTAGTGGTTTTGAACCAGATACAAATAACCGAAATTGAGATACAAAAGGATAGAAAGTGAAAGAAAAAGGGGCATATATCCGATCAAAGAGACAACAATGGCAACGGCTTCTCTTCCATTTACCTCATCTCTCAACTTCACTTTCGTCTCTTCTTCTTCTTCTTCTTCTTTCAAAACCAATTTCCTCTCCTCTTCTTCTTCCGTTACCCCGAAGCTTCTTCGTCCCCTTGTCAGTTTCTCTTCCAGAAAGCAAGTAGAGGTAATGATTTTTCTCTGGGTAATCTCAATTTAGGTCATATTTTTTAGCATTTAGTATTTATCTGTGTGGTTTTGTTTGTTAGATAGTGTTTGATCCTGACGAGAGGCTAAATAAGATAGGCGATGATGTTGACAAAGAAGCTCCCTTGTCGAGGCTTAAGCTCTTCTCACCTTGCAAGGTTCTATCTAAACCTCCCTTGTCAATTCTTCTTCTTCTCACCTTACAATCATTTACTCTTCAGATCAATGTTTTCTTGAGGATCACTGGCAAACGGGAAGATGGGTTTCATGATCTAGCCTCTTTGTTTCATGTAAATGTTTCTTCCTCTCATTCTGTCTTTCTTTCATGTCTCTACTCTTAAGCTGCCTTTTGATTAGGTGATCAGCTTAGGAGACACTATTAAATTCTCATTGTCACCATCCAAGTCCAAAGATCGTCTCTCTACCAACGTCGCTGGAGTCCCTGTTGATGCCAGAAATCTTGTGAGTCGATCATTCCCATTATTCTATATGATGACATGATACTAACTTGCTGTTTTGCAGATTATAAAAGCACTTAACCTTTACAGGAAGAAAACTGGTTGCCAAAACTTCTTCTGGGTAAGTCAAGAATGATATCTTGTTTATAACTTCTTCTGCCAAAACTTATACTCTCTCTCTCTCTCTCTTGATATTTGACAGATTCATCTAGACAAGAAGGTGCCTACCGGGGCTGGCCTCGGTGGTGGAAGCAGTAATGCTGCAACTGCACTCTGGGCCGCAAATCAGCTCAATGGAGGTGTTGCCACTGACAAGGAACTCCAAGATTGGTCTAGTGAAATTGGGTCAGATATTCCTTTCTTCTTCTCACATGGAGCTGCCTATTGTACCGGTAGAGGTGAGGTATGTTCTCTTTACATTTCTCACTCCCCTTTCTTCTGTTTCAGTTGCTGAGTTTTAATCTAGAGGCTAACGCAGATTGTCCAAGACCTTCCTCCTCCTTTTCCACTAGATCTTCCCATGGTGCTCATAAAGCCACCAGAAGCATGTTCCACTGCTCAAGTTTACAAAGTAATCAACTGAAACTGATGATGGATACTTCACTTTTTAGCTGCTTTTCATGGTTTAAGCTTTTATTTTTCAGCGTCTTCGTCTAGATCAGACAAGCACCATTAATCCCTTGACATTACTGGAGAATGTCACCAGCAATGGTGTATCTCAAAGCATTTGCGTAAACGATTTGGGTATGCATCTTTCATGTCTCCCTTCATATAACAAGAAGATTGTCACTTGTTTAAATATCAAGATGCATTACGGACCAGGACTTACGTTTTTCACACTTTTGACATTTCCAGAACTGCCAGCATTTACAGTTCTTCCATCTCTTAAACGCTTGAAGCAACGTATAATAGCATCTGGGCGCGGTCAATATGATGCCGTCTTTATGTCTGGGAGGTATGCCTTAGCTACAACTATTTCTGTCTATTGCAACATCATCATCGAAAATTTTCATTAAATCCCGAGCACTGCATCGGACCTCATCTAGTAGTTTGGGTGTAGAGTACTATTGTATCTTTCTTGCAAAGTAATCATAAAAGATGTTATTTTATGTATGTTCTGAGTACTGTTTGCTAGAAAAGGAGATTATCAGTCAGAACCTTGGGTTTGTACTTGTGCTAATTTTATGTATGCTATAATCTTTGAAATAATATCAGTGGGAGCACGATTGTGGGTATCGGTTCACCAGATCCTCCGCAGTTTATATATGATGATGATGAATACAAGAATGTCTTCTTGTCTGGTATGCTCTCTTTGTCTTGTAATTTTGGGATGAGCAGTTACAAGTTGTGGTTCCTTATAATCATCCTGGATCTTGTACATTTGTTGCAGAAGCAAACTTTATGACTCGGGAGGCTAATGAATGGTACAAAGAACCTGCTTCTGCAACTGCTACTACATCATCCTCCGAGTCTCGACTGGATTTTCAATGAGATGTAACAAGTTGTTAACTTATGAGTTGGATTTTCAGTGAGATGTAACAATTCGTTAACTTGTGAGTTAGATTTTCAATGAGATCTTGTTTAAAAGATTGATTTGGACCATTGTGGGTCTACCAAAAGAGAAGATGCTCCAACTATTTTAAAGTAAAACGAAAAACATATTCACGAATAGTAATAATTTATCAAACGGGGAAGCAACGACGCATAAGAAGAAGTCATGAAACCATTTCTTTGTTTTTTTTCTTTTCTTTTCTAGTTTTATTATACTTCCATTTCCATATGTAAACTCCTCTGCTACTACAGAGATGGAGACACATATTGTTTAGACAAGCCAAAGATATCTTTTCCTTCAAATGGCGAAGTCCAGTCCTCAGAGGTAGCTGCTTGTGTTTCCGCGGCCACTCCAACACCTGCATTCTCCATTGATAAACCGTTGCTGCTGTTGTCTCGACCTCCCATGGAACCTTTTAGACTGTACGCATCATACATGTGGCTGCTGCTCTTTGACCCAGAGGACCACATTCCATTGACTCTAGTATTTTGGGATAAACCTTGATCTAGACTCCAGTCTATGCTTGTGTAGTCCACCAAACCACCGGAACTCCAATCTATTGGTGAGGATGCACCAGAAGTTCCCGCTGAACCAACCACAGAGAACAATCCCAGTGAAGACGCAGCAGATATGGATGGAGATGATGCAGTGTTTCTGTTCCATAAGCCACCATTCCCTCGGGTGTTACTACTATGTGGATCCACTAGGTTGTTGTTACTGATTCGCTTCTGGTTTTGATATTGAAGTTGCTGGTACATCTGATTTGGATTCAGATTGTTTGGACTCGGGCTTCGCGCAGTAGGGATATTATGTGTTTGTATGAACCCATTTGACTTCATCATCTCCATGCTTGTTGCAGGATGCCAACTGGGAGGGGATGCGCTCATGCTTGAAGTTGGGAACGGATTCGTGCTAACAACTTGTGGCCTCTGCCGCATTGCCACAGTTGGTTCCCTATTTGCTGGCTGGTGCTGAGGGTTCTTACATTCATTACCACTAGCTAGATAGCGAGCTTCGACTCTCGCAACAGGCTGAGGTGATGGAAATGGTAATGGCGATGACGGCAACGAGAAAGAAGCAGAAGGTACCTGTCCTGAATTTGGACACCTTTTCTCAGCCAAAGCAGCAGCCTGTTGAGTTTTTGGCCAGTCTAACGGTTGTTGAGGTTGTTTCATAGGCTGAACCATTTTGTTCACAGGTTCCGTAGTGGAGGGAGATCTTGTGTAGTTAAAACTCTTGTCATCTCTTGTTGGCTGTAAACCAGGTATCAGAACAGGCTGTGTCTTTGGCCTTTCTGTATCTGAATTCTGGTAGTCTATCCCTACTATACGTTTACCATTACTGGCTGTAAGAGGATCACCAGACTCTTCTTGTTTCACTGCCACAGACAATTCTTCATACTTTGTGCCTCTCATGACATCTTCTGCTCTGTCTAAATCACCCTCTGCTAGAACAACCGCACGCTCTACTTCCTGCCTTGTACACTTAAGTTGTAGCTCCATTAGTGAAATCCTAGCTAGTTCTTCTGTGATGTCTATATTCAAATTCCCAGGACTGTGAGTGCTCTGCTTGTCGAGTTCTTCCTCGCCCCTGTCAAACAACCAATGAACAGATTCCTCTACCTTGCCTTCGTTCATCATCAATGCTGTTGTTGCATGGTCTTGAGAAATTCCCATAGCCACAAGCTGCTGTGTAAGGGCTTCGAGCTTTCGGGACATGAGATAAGTGCTACACTTGTCATAGAGCTCCTGAGCCCGCCTCTCCTTCTGGCGTTGGTGTTTTCTCTCGTTCTTTTGGCGAACTTTTTCTCGCTTGTCATTGTCTGCACCTGGTATGACCTCCTGCCTGAGGGGGAGATTGGTTGTTTTGTCCTTGTGATCTTCTGACTCACCCGAGCAGCTACCATTGTTAGAGATGCAGTCAGACTCGATCCCATTAACATCTGCCTCATCTATACTTCGGAAACGACCATAGTTTAGTGGTGAGACACAAGGTATTGAGACTGAATCAAGAACTTGAAATGTTCCTAGAAGAGGATTGTAGGCACTAGCTGCCATGCTGCTATTCCCATTAACAAGCTTTGGAGATGCCTTTCCCATTTTTTTATCCTTTGACTTTGACTTTGTTGCTGGAGACATCTGTGCAAAGAACATGAATACCCACCCCTAAAACATCCAAAGAAAAGCGAGCAAATGGTTAATATGATACTCAGGAATACAAGATAGTAAGAATGCCTTGTCTAACTCAAAAAGAACAATCAGGCTGTTTCTGATGGATACTCGGGACCAGAGAAGCAGGACAAAGGGTCATCATATGAACACAGAAAAGGCCAATTACGAAACTGAATCGACATAGCTGATTCTTGAGGAAAGCTAGGGAATTCACGAGATTGGGTTCCCAAATAAACGAAAACAAATCAAGGGTTTCATAGAAGAAGAGGACCTGTGTGTTCGGAGAAGATGACCGGAGATCGACGGGATATGTATGTATTCGTCACGAGACCTAAACTGAATCTGCAAGAGAGACGATATTAGGGTTTTTGTTGGGAGAAGAAAAAGGAAAAATGGAAACTTTTTTTGTTTTTGATTTTTGTCAATATATGTCTAAGCCAATGGTTATGTAACCAATGTCACTCACTTCTTCTTCTTCTTCTTCTTTTTTTTTTTTTTTTTGGTCAAAATGTTACTCACTTTTTCTATCTCTACCTTTCTTCTATTAACTAACTCAAACAATTCTATAAAAGAGCATCTCTAACCCTTTTTTTTGTGTGTCCTGAACGCATTATCATCTAACAATTACAAAAATACATGCGTATTCTTGAATTAGTATGCGATGGAAGTGCTAATGTAGGAAAAAACTACATTGCAGAGACGAACATTCCTTGCGAGCAAATCTGCCTTTTCATTCTTTTCTCGAGGACAAAACGTGAGAGTAAAGTCCGGAAAAGAAACACGTAACTCATCTAGTTTCACCAACTCCTGTTTAAACCTTGGCCAATTTCATGGGTCTGCTACCATATTCACATATTCCTTGGAGTCGGTGAGAAAAGCCGTGCAGAAACATCTCTTCTTACGTAGACTCTCCATAGCCCATAGTAAGTTGTGCAACTCTGCATGAAGTGAGGATAATACCCTTCGCATACTCCGTGTCCATAACAGATCAGTAGACCCATCCTGGAGCTGAAGAATCCAACACATACCACTCGTGGTATCTTCGGCTTTCCAAGAGCCGTCAATAAAACATCTGAAAATTGCATTGGTGTCTATAGGCAGAATAACAGGCCCATGGTTTCCATGGTTCGTGGTGACATCCTCGCGAGTCTCATTGGCTAAAAACCATTCCTTCGCCTCCGTATTGGCCAACTCCACAATCGTCTGTCGGGATCTATCCACATTATTGAACATTTTATCATTTCGGGCTTTCCATAAATACTCTATGATCCATGGAAAGGATCGTGCAAACTCATCCAAGTATTTTCGATTTGGACTGCGCGAGAGCAAATAATTCATGTTCCCCCATAAGTTGTTTGTCGGGAAAACTATGAGCGGTTTTGGAATATTCGACAGCGCCCAACACTACCAGGCGGGAGGACAGGTAAACAAGACATGATTAATTGACTTCTCACACTCTCCCACCGTGGACAGTTTTGGTCATATTGGCAATGTCGCCGCACAAGTCTCTCATTAACCACTACCACTCCAGAGAGCGATTGCCACAGAAAAAGTCGAATCTTGTTGGTTGTTTTCAACTTCCAGAATTTCTCTTTTAGGGGATTCAAAGAGGGTTGTTGTACAGTAAAAAAATCAACTCATCATCCAGTTGTTGTCGGACAATTTCATTTCGCGGGTGAACATTATACATACCAGGGCTGGTGTAGTGCCAACAATATCCGTCATTTGCTCCCACCTAGGATGGTCTCACTAAAAGTATTAACTGGATATCCTCTAGTGCTACACAATCACAAAGCTTTTCCAAATTCCATGATTTGGATCAATTATCAATAACGTCTAAGACCCGCATATTCCAATATTAGATCGGGTTGATACTATTTGGTCGTTAGGGGTACTCATCAGGGACCCACTTGTCTGTCCAAACCCACGATTGGGCTCCAGACCCAATAATGCAATTCATTCTTTTATCAAATAATGGCTTAGCACTGTATAAACTTCACCAACTATAAGACTTGAAGCCAATACCCCCTGCATGCTTAGGGAGGCACATTTTTCCAAGCAATATAATGCATCCCTTTCGAACTAGTTTTCGTTTTCCACCAAAAGTTGGAGACCACACTCGCTAACTTGCACAGAATAGGGAGTAAGAAAGTGGACATCACATAAGTTGGTAGGGCTTGCGTCATCGATTTAATCATGATCTCTTTCCCGCCTTTGGATAAGAATTTGGCTCACCAGCCATGTATCCGCTGAATTAGACGCTCTTGAACATACGCAAAAATTTCCGCCTTAGATCCGTGTAACTGTTCGGGAATACCCAAATACTTCCTCAACTTCCCTCTGTAGGTATATTCAACCTTGCCTTGAGCTCTGTTCGTCGTACCTCTGGAACATTCTTGCCAAAAGTTATGGCGGATTTGTCGAATTTTATACGTTGTCCTGATGCATTCTCATAAATCTCTAGGACCCTAAGAATATTATCACATTAGTCCTTCGTTGCTTTACAGAAAAGAGGTGATCATCATCAAACAATAGTTGTGATATCGGGGGAGATGTCGGGGCCACTCTTATATCGCAAAGATTCCCAACTGCCTCAGCTGCTCGGAAGTTAGCAATGAGGACCTCCGTACAGAGAATAAATAAATATGGGGATTAGGGGTCTCATTATCTTAGACCCCGTAAAGGGGTAATGGCTTCTTTTGGCTCCCCATTCAAGAGGATACTATAAGATATCGAATTAACACAAGTCATAATCCACGGAATCCATTGATCCGCGAAGCCCATTTTCCTCATCAGGCCTTCTAGAAAACTCCACTCGACCGGGTCATACGCTTTACTCATGTCGATTTTGATGGCCATACACTCTTGTTTACCCACTATGTTCGTCCTGAGTGGATGAAACACTTCTTGAGCTACCAATATGTTGTTAGTAATTTGTCTTCCGGTCACAAACGCATGTTTTGACACCAAGGATGGTAAAAATCTTCTAATTTGCTGACATAAGACCTTAAAAATAATCTTGTAACTAACAGTGCATAAGCTAATTGGCCGGAACTGTTTCATCAAACGCGGTCGCTCTGGCTTTGGAATCAAATAGATGTTAACCTCATTACTCTTGGGATCCAAGTTTCCCATACGCATAAAACTTTGGACCATGTCCACCACCTGCGACCCTGTAAGATGGCAGAACTTCTGATAAAACATAGTTGTCATGCCATTTGGTCATGGGGCCTTTTCTGGGTGTATTGCAAACAAGGCCGCCTTAACCTCCACTCCTGAGACCTTTAGGGTCAGCACATTATTCATTTCTTTGGTAACATAACTACAGACATGTAATAGAGGCACTTCAAGGTCAGAGATTGAGGAGGAGGTGAAGATTTCCGGGAAATACTGGTTGGTTGTCTGCTCTGTTTCCTCCTCCTTTTCCGTCCACTTTCCAGTCTCATTTTGAATACCAATAAATTATTATGTGCCCGTCTCCGCTTCAAGCATGCCTGGAAATTGTTTTTTTGTTTTGGTCACCTTCTTGATGCCATGTAACCCTACTCTTTTGTTGCCAATAAATATCTACGTCCCGCAGAGCTGTGCATGGTTGCTCATGTATTGCCGCAATATCCTCCACCAAGGTTGTATCACTACTTTGTGTGTCTTCTAACCGAGCCTCCAAATTCTCGATAGCCTCATGAGAAATGAGAAATAAATCTACGACAATTGACTATGCGATCTTCTAAAGTGGGGTCGCATCCAGCTCGGTTATTTTACCATCCTTTTCGCACCACCTCTTCAAAGTTTGGTTTGGAAAGCCATCGAACTTGAAATTTTTTTGTCCCCACCATTCGCATGGTATGAATGTGCGTCAAGACAAGACGGTGATCAGATCCTATAAACCGGAGATATTCCATCAGTGAATGAGAGAAGAGTTCATACCAGTCCTTATTTCCCATTGAACGGTCTAGCCGACAGCGAATAACATTGGCACATCGGCACCCAACCCAATAGAGACAATTGCCCATGTAAGGGAAATCAACCATCCCACAACTATGTCGCATTAGATTAAAATCAAAGAAAGAGTTATCCGATTAACGAGGACCCTTTGTTTTTCAATCCTAGTATATGAAGTAGTAGTTGGTAATAATTTGCTATATAACCTAAAAGATATATATATATATATATATATAAGTAAATAATCAAAATTGTCTGATGTTGAAAAACAATAACCTCTAGATTTATGTTATTTGGTTACTTACTTGGATATAATTTGTTTTTTGGTTATTAAACAAATTAACTCTTGCGACTATCTACAATGTGTTAAAAATAGTGATTATTCATTAACACTAAGCATGACCACTATAGCTCCACGTATCATTTTCTTGTTCTTAACACAACTATGCCACTAATCAATTCTTCCCATATGATTAGTAGTGCCTTGCCACTAATCACGGTTTTCCATGAGATTAGTGGTATATATGTGTCATTTAGTTGTGTAATCAAATCTACTATCTATATAGGAGTACCTAATGAGAAGTGTAATATAAATAAAACAAGTAACTTGTATAAGAAGCAATAATAAGATCAATAATATCAAAGTCTTTCCTCTCTCCCATATCTATTACCCAAAGTTTATATTAGTAGTACTTCCAAAATATATCATATAAATCTCTCTTTATATAGTATTAGTTTTATAACACGTTATCAGCACGAACCGTTATCATCCGTTTCGATCATACCACGAGCTGTTTCTAAATCTGTTCCAATCCATACGTAGTGGAGTGATCATGTCAAATTTAGCGAAGCTTGACATTGCCGCCCTTGATGTCACCGGAAAGAACTATATGACATGGGCTTTCGATGCAAAAATGCATTTAAATGGAAATGAGATTCTTGACACCATCGATCGGTGGTCAACAAAGACATCCGAAGAATCAAATGCTAAAGCTATGATAATTTTGCGTCATCACCTCTATGATGATTTAAAAATGGAATATATCACGAAAGAAAATCCCTCAAATCTTTGGCAATCACTTAAAGAAAGATTTGATCACCAGAAATGTGTGATTTTGCCAAAGGCCATACACGAGTGGTTGAATCTCCGGTTTCAGGACTACAAAAGTGTAAGTGTGTATAAATCCGCTTTGTTCGGATTAACTTCCAGGATGATGTTATGTGGAGAATATGTAAGTGTTCATGATATCATTGAGAAAACACTCCAAACATTTCATCCTGGAAATGTAGTCCTGCAACAACAGTACCGGGCAAAAGATCTCACTCGATACTCGGAGCTGATGTAGAACCTCCTTGTAGCTGAGCAAAATAATGAACTCGTGATTATGAATCATCAAGCTCGTCCAACTGGTTTGAACTCCATTCCCAGAAGCGAATGTGGTAGCATTGAATACAAACAATTCACAAGGACGAAGACGCGGACGCGGACGTGGTAGAGGCCGTGGACGTGGTCGAGGAAGAGGTGGTGGGAGAGGACGTGGAAGAGGATTTCAGTCCAGTAATTCAAACGCAGAAAGTACAAATGAAGTTGGTCGCGGTGTGAAAAATAAGAATGAGAATATTTGTTATAGATGCGGCATGAAAGGGCATTGGATGCGTACATGTCGCACTCCCAAACATTTAGCCGATATGTATCAAGAATCACTAAATGCAAAAGGTAAGGATATAGAAACAAACTTCATTTAAGATGAAGCAGAACCTTCCTTTAATGGCCTAAGTGATGATGCTCATTTGGATGTCGCGGATTACCTCACTGATCCAGAAGTATCAACGGGAAACAAAGAGACTAAGATCGATGATGCATGATCAAGAACTTAGTATAGTTTTTAAGGCTTTTTGTTATATGTTTGTGTGTTTATTACTCATGTTTAACCGGCTATCAATCTTTTTGTTTGTAAAAATTGTATTTTGTATCATATGTTTTTAGTTAATTAATAAAACTTTTGTTATAAAATTATACCATAAATTGTCACGTTTTGAGATCATGGATGGAGATATATGTCTAGCAGACAGTGCTACAACGCACTCAATACTTAAGGATACAAAATATTTCTCAGATCTCAAATTAAAAAACTCCGCGAGAATCGTGAGTACCATAAGCGGTAATGCAAAATTTATTAAAGGTCATGGTAGAACAAGATTTTCAATGCCAATGGGGACAAAGTTTAAAATTAGTAATGCATTATATTCCCCAAAATCATTCAGAAACTTGATAAGTTTCGAAGATATCAGGAATAATGGATATTATATATAAAGTATGAATAAAGATGGCATTGAATATCCTTGCATTACATTGGAGTGGAAACATGCATTGCATTGGAAGAGTTACCAATGATGTCCTCCATATTATATTGCACAAAAACAAATACGGTTGAGTCCTATGTTACAGTAAACCAGAAGTTTACTAGTACATTTAAAGTATGGCATGAGAGACTAAGACATCCGAGATCAGTCATGATGAGAAGAATTGTGCAAAATTCGAATGGCCACCCATTCAAAAACCATAAGATTTTTCAATCTGGAGAGTTTTCATGTAAACATGTTCTCAAGGAAAACTCATAGTGAGGCCGTCTCCAGGCAAAGTTGAGAATGAATCCCCTGTATTCCTAGAGAGAATACATGGTGATATATGTGGACCGATTCAATCACAATGCAGGCCATTTAAGTATTTCATGGTATTGATTGACGTATCTAGTAGATGGCCACATGTGTGTCTGTTGACCACTAGAAATATGACATTCGTAAAATTCATTGCCCAAATAATTAGGTTCAAAGTACAATTCCCCGATTATGCTATAAAGAAAGTAAGATTAGATAATGCGGGTGAATTTACTTCTCAAACCTTTGATGAGTATTGTATGTCAATGGGGATTGATGTTGAACATCCAGTGCCCCATGTGCATACACAAAATGGCATGGCTGAGAGCTTGATAAAACGACTACAATTAATTGCAAGGCTATTGATATTGAGAACAAAGCTCCCAATTTCTGTATGGGGACACGCTATATGGCATGTGGCAGCATTGGTACAGGTAAGGCCAAGTGGATATAATAAATATTCCCCATTACAGTTGGCATCTGGCCAAGAACGAAATATATCACATCTCCGAGGAATTAATCAAATACCAAAGGATGTGACATGGTGTAATCCTTCTTTGGTTTATCTTGATCCCCCAACAAAACAACCCAAGTTGGAAGTTCAAAAGGTTGTACACCTAAATAATATGGCAAACCAGTTACTATATGCGTTCACAGATACAAAAAGAGTGACGAAGTCATATATACCTACTGCACATGGTGTAATCCTTCTTTGTGTTTATCTTGATCTCCCAACAAAACAATACGAGTTGGAAGTTCAAAAGGTTGTACACCTAAATAATTTGGCAAACCAGTTACTAGATGCGTTCACAGATACAAGAAGAATGACGAAGTCATATATACATGCTGCTAATGCTCCATCAAGAATTGATATTCCTGAAGAATATGTGGATGGAAGCAAAGTAAATGAACCAAAAGTTCAATTAAAGCGAGGGAGGCCAATGGGCTCAAAAGATAAAAATCCCCGTAAGAAAAGAAAATTGGTTGAGCAAAATGAAAATATTCAAGAGGAATCTCATAATGAAAAATGTCTAGAGGGCATAAGTGAAAAGGATTTAGACGAAATCGATACAAAGAAACGTCCAGAAGACGTTGAAAATTCAGAAAATTTGAAGATACCATCAGCTACGCCCAAAGTGGAAAATTATGGGATAGAAATGAAATAGACAATATTGATGGGATATTCTCTTTCTCTGTATCAAAAGAAATTGATCATGAGGATGATCCAGATCCAAAATCTGTAAGAGAGTGTCAAGAAAGACATGATTGGGAGAAATGGCAAGAGGCCATGAAATATGAATTAATCTCATTTAAGAAAAGAGATGTCTTTGGACCCGTTGTCATAACACCAGAAGATGTAATGCCAGTCGGATACAGATGAATCTTTGTAAGAAAAAGAAATGAGAAAATGAAGTCACGAGGTATAAGGCACGACTCGTGGCACAAGGTCTTTCTAAAAAAACCAGGAATTGATTATGAAGAAACATATTCCCTGGTAATGGAAGCAATCACATTGAGGTACTTGTGAGCCTAACGGCATCAAAGAATTTAGAAATGTACTTGATGGATGTTGTGACTGCATATCTATATGGATCGCTTGATAACGATATTTATATGAAAATCCCAGAAGGATTAAAGATCTCGGAAGGATCTAAGAGTTTAGAAACGCAAGAGGCATTGTCTAAAAGGATTTGTTCGGTCAAATTACAGCGATCACTTTATGGATTGAAACAATCTGGACGCATGTGGTATAATCGCTTAAGTGAATACTTGTTGATGAGAGGATATATCAACGATGCGATATGCCCTTGTGTATTTATAAAGAAATTCTTATCAGGATTCGTGATCATTGCTGTTTATGTTGATGACCTGAATTTAATTGGAACTCAAAAGGATATTGATGATGCAAGAACTCATATGAAAGAAGAGTTCAAAATGAAAGATCCTGGAAAGACAAAATTTTGTCTCGGGCTCGAGATAGAGCATTTCCAAGATGAAATATTTGTACATCAATCAAATTATACCAAAAGAGTATTAAAACGCTTTAATATGGATAAAGTGAATCCTTTGAGTAGTCCAATGGTCAGTAGATCACTTCAAGTTGAAAGTGATCCATTTAGACCTTGTGAAGGTAAGGAAGAAATATTAGGTCCAAGAGTACCTTATATGAGCGCTATAGGTGCATTAATGTATCTTACAAATTGTACTAGACCAGATATAGCTTTTGCTACTAACTTACTTGCAAGGTACAATTCAGCTCCTATGCGTGGACATTGGAATGGAATAAAGCATATCTTCTATTATCTACAAGGTACGATTGACTTGGGATTATGTTATGCTAGAAACTCGGAACGTGGTCTAGTTGGTTTTGCAAATGCTGGTTATTTATCTGATCCGCATAAAGCTCGATGACAAACCGGATATCTTTTTACTGGGAGGAACATCAATCTCGTGGCGTTCGGAAAAACAGAGTTTGGTTGCTACTTCATCAAATTATGCGGAGATCCTTACATTCCATGAGGCATGTAGAGAATGTGTGTGGTTGAGATCGATGACTCAGCACATACAAGGTGCAAGTGGAATAGTCAACAACAAAGAACCAACAATCATTTATGAAGATAATGCTGCTTGTATTGCTCAAATCAAAGAAGGATATGTCAAGAGCGACCGGACGAAGTACATTCCTCCAAGATTTTTCTCCTATACTCGAGAGCTAGTGGAGAAGAAGGAGATCAATGTGCAATATATCCGCTCAAGTGACAATGCAGCGGATTTGTTTACGAAGGCGCTTCCAACAACAATATTCAAGAAGCACGTTCAAGACATTGGAATGCGTCATCTTTGTGATATAAAGAGAGGAGATTAAAACGGTCATTTCCAGGGGGAGACTACACTATTTTTCCCTTGTCATGGTTTTTGTCCCACTGGGTTTTACCATGATAAGGTTTTTAATGAGGCAGTCTAAGACCAGACACGTCAAAGATGATGAATAATCAAGGAGAGTGTTAAAAATAGAGATTATTCATTAACACTAAGCATGACCACTATAGCTCCAAGTGTCATTTTCTTGTTTGCCACTAATCAACTCTTCTCATATGATTAGTAGTGCCTTGCCACTAATCAAGTTTTTCCATGAGATTAGTGGTATCTATGTGTCATTTAGTTGTGTAATCAAATCTACTATATATAAGAGTATCTAATGAGAAGTGTAATCTCCTTTATATAAAAGGGGAAGAATTCCTTGCCTCTAAGCTATGCCACATAGGCAAAATGATGAATTTTCTTGACCAATGGAATTGACATGTCACTATGAGCTGCTTTCGTTTTAAAAACATGGAAGGCCAAAAACGTGTTATATTACCCAAATTACTTACTAAAAGTTTAAGCCCAAAGGCCCAATTCTTAAACTCAAATGTCATCTTCTTCTGTATCACTCATCCCCAAACCTACGAAACTCACCGTCACCAAACTCTTACAATTCATCATCTCAACTTTCACCACCGTTACTCCTTCACCACTTCCTCAACTTTATTACCCTCTCAATCACTGCAATTCAATGCCTTTAATATCCACTTCCCACTCCCCCCCCCCCCCCCCATAACCTTCCAATCTGTGGCTTATATAAGCAAAACGTTCACATACGCCTCTTCAAACATATACCCACATGCAACAGAAACTCAAAATCTTTAAGAAAATCCTTCTCTGTTGATCGTTTCACCGATTCACTCTCACTTTTCTTAATTGCAGAAGCTTTCCTTTTTACTAACACATTTGTTTTTCTCTGTTAGGTTACATGAGCGAGCAAAAATCCAATGATGTCATCAAAGGTAAATAAAATTCGGTATGTCTCTTGCCTTAAAAACGAAATGATGTTGCAGTTCGATGACAGAAAACACCATCTTATTTAATTGTGTAGAAACTACGTGTTTTGTTACCAAATTAGTCATAACTTTGGAGAAATGATTTTTGTGTTTGCAAGGTATTAGTAAGTCTTACATGGGATTGTCATCCATGCCATAACAAAAAGAGTCTTCGACTATCATTTTAACATTTGGGACCTTCTCACCTGTGGATTTATTGGCTTAAGAAATAAAGAGTCTCCATTTTATATCCTCAAACCAGCTATTGGGCGGAGTACAAACAAGCACTTTGGAATGTTCTTGGTAAGTGATTTGATATTTGTTTGTTCGTTTTTCAAAGGCGTAATTTATCATTCTGAATTTGTCATGTGTGAGCCCGTATCTAGAATCGGGATAGATCGTCTGAAAACTCAAATTGTTATCCATTTAGTTACTTGATTGTTGTATGTTTTTACTCTGCCACTGCCTTTTTATGCCCGATGAGCTGCTTACGTTATCTAAAATTATTTACGTTTCATATATGAAATAATCAAGATTTGCTTCTCAATTCCAACGAGATTATATAATTAAAAATAGAATATCAGTTCATGATCATTTCATTACATTTCTAACCAAAAACTCATGTGTAACAGTGTATGTCTCACTGCTCTGAACGACAAAAAGGACGAGAAAGAGGAAGTTAAAACGTTTGAAATTTTTATACAAACGGGGACAGAGTACACTACTTATGCTATTTACAACATCTAAGTGATCTCTTATTCGCGTCAGAGAAATTGGAGACATGACTTTTTGAGTTTTGAGTTGAGTTTGAGCTCACTCTATATGCATATGGTGGCATGAACAAGAACAAATCATACTGGTATATAACTTAATCTCAGAGTTTTTTTCCATTATGATTTTCTTAAACCAATCGAAGAACTTACGTTATACATGACTGTGATTTTGTTTGCAAAATAAGGTTGGGAAGTGATTGTGTTGCTTGAGAGGCAAGAAACAGCAACAATGTCTAGATGAAGAAGAAAACACTCAAGAACGCTAATTCACATCTCATTCCCGAAAATCGAACCAATAACGAATCAAAATCCAAAACGCACGGATTAAAACCCAAAATACCGCAATAAGTGGTTGGTTTGGAGTAGAATATAATAGTTGTTTGGTCTAAAGACGATAGAAAATCTCATATATGTTATCTTCAGTGGTGTGAATCTCTTAAGTTTTTTGCTTTGTTTAGGTAAACATGAATCTCTAAGTTAGTGTTATGATGATGATATAAATGAGAATTCCGTAATTTTTAAAGCTTCTATGAACCAAAATTTATAAAACACAAAATTTGGAACAAGACTAAAATACTGGATTAAATATATTATCTCAATCGCCTACACTACGCCTTTCATCTCAATTTTGAAAATCATTCGTGTTTGGAAAGAAATTTCACAGGAATTTTTGCTCATCAGATGATTTTACAGATAATGGCCTTCCTTTAATGCCATACTTAAGGATAAAAAATATTTCTCAGATCTCAAATTAAAAAACTCCGCGAGAATCGTGAGTACCATAAGCGGTAATGCAAAATTTATTAAAGGTCATGGTAGAGCAAGATTTTCAATGCCAATGGGGACAAAGTTTAAAATTAGTGATGCATTATATTCCCCAAAATCATTCAGAAACTTGATAAGTTTCGAAGATATCAGGAATAATGGATATCATATATAAAGTATGAATAAAGATGGCACTGAATATCCTTACATTACATTGGAGTGGAAACATGCATTGCATTGGAAGAGTTACCAATGATGTTCTCCATATTATATTGCACAAAAAAAAATACGGTTGAGTCCTATGTTACAGTAAACCAGAAGTTTACTAGTACATTTAAAGTATGGCATGAGAGACTAAGACATCCGAGATCAGTCATGATGAGAAGAATTGTGCAAAATTCGAATGGCCACCCATTCAAAAACCATAAGATTTTTCAATCTCGAGAGTTTTCATGTAAACATGTTCTCAAGGAAAACTCATAGTGAGGCCGTCTCCAGCCAAAGTTGAGAATGAATCCCCTGTATTCTTAGAGAGAATACATGGTGATATATGTGAACCGATTCATCCACAATGCAGGCCATTTAAGTATTTCATGGTATTGATTGATGTATCTAGTAGATGGTCACATGTGTGTCTGTTGACCACTAGAAATATGACTTTCGTAAAATTCATTGCCCAAATAATTAGGTTAAAAGTACAATTCCCCGATTATGCTATAAAGAAAGTAAGATTAGATAATGCGGGTGAATTTACTTCTCAAACCTTTGATGAGTATTGTATGTCAATGGGGATTGATGTTGAACATCCAGTGCCCCATGTGCATACACAAAATGGCATGGCTGAGAGCTTGATAAAACGGCTACAATTAATTGCAAGGCTATTGATATTGAGAACAAAGCTCCCAATTTCTGTATGGGGACACGCTATATGGCATGTGGCAGCATTGGTACAGGTAAGGCCAAGTGGATATAATAAATATTCCCCATTACAGTTGGCATCTGGCCAAGAACGAAATATATCACATCTCCGAGGAATTAATCAAGTACCAAAGGATGTGACATGGTGTAATCCTTCTTTGGTTTATCTTGATCCCCCAACAAAACAACCCAAGTTGGAAGTTCAAAAGGTTGTACACCTAAATAATATGGCAAACCAGTTACTATATGCGTTCACATATACAAGAAGAGTGACAAAATCATATATACCTGCTGCACATGGTGTAATCCTTCTTTGTGTTTATCTTGATCTCCCAACAAAACAAAACGAGTTGGAAGTTCAAAAGGTTGTACACCTAAATAATTTGGCAAACCAGTTACTAGATGCGTTCACAGATACAAGAAGAATGACGAAGTCATATATACATGCTGCTAATGCTCCATCAAGAATTGATATTCCTGAAGAATATGTGGATGGAAGCAAAGTAAATGAACCGAGAGTTCAATTAAAGCGAGGGAGGCCAATGGGCTCAAAAGATAAAAATCCCCGTAAGAAAAGAAAATTGGTTGAGCAAAATGAAAATATTCAAGAGGAATCTCATAATGAAAAATGTCTAGAGGGCATAAGTGAAAAGGATTTAGACGAAATCGATACAAAGAAACGTCCAGAAGACGTTGAAAATTCAGAAAATTTGAAGATACCATCAGCTACGCCCAAAGTGGAAAATTATGGGATAGAAATGAAATAGACAATATTGATGGGATATTCTCTTTCTCTGTATCAAAAGAAATTGATCATGAGGATGATCCAGATCCAAAATCTGTAAGAGAGTGTCAAGAAAGACATGATTGGGAGAAATGGCAAGAGGCCATGAGAAATGAATTAATCTCATTTAAGAAAAGAGATGTCTTTGGACCCGTTGTCATAACACCAGAAGATGTAATGCCAGTCGGATACAGATGAATCTTTGTAAGAAAAAGAAATGAGAAAAATGAAGTCACGAGGTATAAGGCACGACTCGTGGCACAAGGTCTTTCTCAAAAAACCAGGAATTGATTATGAAGAAACATATTCCCTGGTAATGGAAGCAATCACATTGAGGTACTTGTGAGCCTAACGACATCAAAGAATTTAGAAATGTACTTGTGACTGCATATCTATATGGATCGCTTGATAACGATATTTATATGAAAATCCCAGAAGGATTAAAGATCTCGGAAGGATCTAAGAGTTTAGAAACGCAAGAGGCATTGTCTAAAAGGATTTGTTCGGTCAAATTACAGCGATCACTTTATGGATTGAAACAATCTGGACGCATGTGGTATAATCGCTTAAGTGAATACTTGTTGATGAGAGGATATATCAACGATGCGATATGCCCTTGTCTATTTATAAAGAAATTCTTATCAGGATTCGTGATCATTGTTGTTTATGTTGATGACCTGAATTTAATTGGAACTCAAAAGGATATTGATGATGCAAGAACTCATATGAAAGAAGAGTTCAAAATGAAAGATCTTGGAAAGATAAAATTTTGTCTCGGGCTCGAGATAGAGCATTTCCAAGATGGAATATTTGTACATCAATCAAATTATACCAAAAGAGTATTAAAACGCTTTAATATGGATAAAGTGAATCCTTTGAGTAGTCCAATGGTCAGTAGATCACTTCAAGTTGAAAGTGATCCATTTAGACCTTGTGAAGGTAAGGAAGAAATATTAGGTCCAAGAGTACCTTATATGAGCGCTATAGGTGCATTAATGTATCTTGCAAATTGTACTAGACCAGATATAGCTTTTGCTACTAACTTACTTGCAAGGTACAATTCAGCTCCTATGTGTGGACATTGGAATGGAATAAAGCATATCCTATTTAACATTATTGGAACATGCATCTTATATAAGAAAGTGACAAGCATGTATCTTTTCATCACCTGTGATTCTCTCCGAAATCGATTTGACTAATGTGTTTTTCTCATAAACGAAGCTTCTGTTTTTTTCGTGATATATATAAATTTAGCCATTTGAGATGTGAGTTCACGGAAAGTTGTAAGGATGATGTTTTTTTTATTTTTACTAAAACATTTAATTATTATATTTTATATTGGGATGGAATGCGGGTAAGGGTTGGGACGGGTAAGAGGTTGGATGGGATGCGTGCAAATGTTAGGACGAGACATGTAAAAATTGGGACGGGATGCATGTATAGATTGGGACGGGACATAATAGGATTAGGATGGAACACGAGTAAGGGCTGGAACATGATGGGTAAAGGTTAGGACGTAACGCGTGTAAAGGTTGGTACGAGATGGGTAAAATTGAGACGGAACACGAGTATGGAACGAGACACAAGAGATGCGGTAATGATCGTATTCGTTAATTGAAATAAATAATCGATTTTTGATGAATGTAGTTTATTAATTTACAATTTCAAAATATACTTTTTGTTAGTACCTAAGTTCATATATTATGAAGCATTTTTCTAATTCTCAAGAAAATGTCAAATTCTAGTTTTATCATGTTCAAACTTTTACAGGCCATTACAAATTAGATATGAACTAGTTCAAATTTAAAACATAACGTAAAATCTTCCAAAATATATTGAACTCAATTTTTTGTGTTTTGGAGAAAGACGAGTAAAACTTGGGATGGAACGCGGGTAAGGATTGAGATGGGATGCATGTAAGGGATGGGACGAGATATGTAAGGGTTGGGACATGATGTGTGTAAGGACTGAGATGAGACATGAAGGATTAGGCTGGGATGGGACATGGTTAGTGGTGATACCGAAATGATCAACACTCCAAGATCGGTTCAAAGAATAGAGGAACAAGGAAAATAAGAAGTAAAATGATGTGTATAGAATTCTCTATTGTAGTCGATGTCCTCAATTTGGAAGAATACATCAAGTATTTATACAAGTACAAAGTCGGTCGAAATAACCATAAAAGATAAATGAAAAATCACCTAAAAGATAAAAGGAAATCCTTTTATCCAAGCTAAATCTTCCAATTTACTTGTATTTGCCTAGGTCGGCCTATGCTCCTTAACGGGCCGAGTCGTCTTGATGGATCCTCACTGGCCCATTCTCCAAGTTGTTCTCTGTAGCTCCGTGCCGGGTCGGGTCTAAGTCGGGTATGGTAATGGGTGCTAAACCCGGTACCACCAAATAGTCCCTCCTCCCCGAGCGTACTGAAGAAGGTTTGCCCTACTCAGATCTTGACTCGACAGTCGCTTCGCCTTTACACGTGGCACACTCTGGACCATTTTTTCTGAAAGGACACTGAAGAGATAACTCAGTTCGCTTGCACCTGCCGCCAAGGTTTAATGATTACCCTAGGTATTTGTACCTTAGAGAATAAATGCCGAATCTTTCGAATCTTTGATTTTCCTTATTTATTCGTCATCCGAACAAGGTAAAATCTTCTTTCTCCCTTCTCTCTCTTCCTTTTTCCTTACTCATATGCACTTTTAGGGTTTATCTCTTGATTCGTACATCTTTCGATCTACGTCATGACAAAGATTTCTAAATCTTCATCATCCTCTCTTTTTTCGGAGAGAACCACCAGTCTCGGCGTTAACCTCGAGACTTCTCTGGTCACTGTTGACCCTATTTCTTTTGCGACGGAGTGTGGAGATTAGCACCGTCCGAGGCTACCACCATCCGAGGCTACCACTTCGGGGCAGGTCGGCACAGATCCATATATTTTAACTTCGGTCGCCGGTACGAGTAATCGTACTAGAGATGGATCTGGTGAACAACCTCCAGATGAACATATCAGCCAAGAATAGGTCGTCCAAGAGATTCTTGCATCTCATTTTGAGACTTACAAAATCTCCCCTTTGCTATCAGATGGAAAGTTGTTGGAAACGATGAGAAGGGTGTGTCGTATGTCAGAGGAATTAGAATTCATAGCCCATGAATCTCATGAACGTCCATGGAATTTTCCAGCGGGTTACATCTGTCTTCACGAGCAGATGTTTGTAGATTTTTTCCTACGGTTCTGAGGGGGTGTGAGTTTTACCCTAATAAAATCAATAAGACAACAAGTGCACAATCAATCAATCGTAGTACTTATGGATCGAATCCACATAGATTAAGAACCACACAATAGATTTATGAGTTTCAAGATTCACTAAATCGAACATGGAGTTTTGTTTTGGTAACCTAATTGCAAATAAAATAATGAGGATTTAAAAAATATGATTAAAACGTTGGGCGTTCGGGCATTCGTAGGGATATAGGTTTGAATTATTTAGGACAAACTGTGCTAGACACTTCCTTTAAATATGAACTTAGTTGTCGTTGCCTATACCGTCGTATAACAACTTTAGAGCAGCAAGATTTAAGTCGGCTATCGAAATCCTTAATTTATTCAAGCTACATGCATTAATTATCAAACTCAATTGTTCCTTCAATGAAACGACTACTAAACATCAAACTCACTTAACATCTTATTCGATAGATTAGATTTAGAATCAAGTTTAGGTTAATTACTCCTAAAACATGCAATAGGTGAGATCTAAGTGAAAATAAATCCTAGACTAGATCTAGGAATTAACATTCATTTAATCCTATCTATCGAACAATATAAAAAAACCTTTGAATTTAAACCCCTATAACCCAACAAAAAGACTACTCAAGCATAATTGAGATGAAACAAATCATTCTTATAAAATAAAGAGAGATATTAGGGTTTAGAAAAGCTTCTCTAGTGGGTAACCATAGGTGAGATCTTCTTCTCCCTTACAAACCAATATGCTAAAGAACAAGTATTTAGAAAAGTAAAAGTGTGTATGCCTTTGGAGAGCTATGTAACCGAAAGTTGAGAGATGTGTTGAGAGCCTTGAAACTTGAGAGCTTCTTAAGATGTGTCTTGAAGAACGTAGCCTCCTTCATCCTTTTATAAGTGTATGAGTCGGATAGGATCAAATCCTTGAAAGATTTGGAGAATATTTGATAAATCGGAATATTTCCTTTTTCTCGAGAGGGGTGTTCGATCGTTCACCTCCTGTTGATCGAATACCGTGTTAATTGATTCTTCCTAGATTTCTAGAGAGTTGGTGTTTGATCGTTCACCTCATGTGTTCGATCGAACACCTCTTGATAAAGTTGCACCGACTTCGTCTTTAAATAGGCTCGAATAGTTTCCAGTATTTTATGATTATCTAGAGATCCAACCGTCGGATTTAGACGAATGAATATTCGTTTTGAAGCTTAGGTCCGTATTTATGTTGTAATAAAATTTGGGCTTGATCCAACGGTTAGATCCTGAATTATGGGCTTCGACATTTGATGGATAGATCTTGTTTTTCTCCAAAAAGGCTTGTTTTCTCAATTTTAACTCATTTGGCCATCTTTTATTTTTTAAGGGTTAAAAACACTAAAAAGACATTTTTATCTCTAACACTTGTATTATTAATAAATATATTAATGAATATAAGCAAAAAAAATAGTAAAAATTTGTAAAATATGAGGTAAATTTCCATAAATCGGTGGAATCCTTTAATGGGTAGATTTTCATAAATCTTGCATGCATGTAACTCTTTGGTTCACACAATGCTCTTTTTTTAGCACATTCGTGTTATATTCTGTTTTGCAGTTCCTCATCCCTCGGCTCCTTCTCTAGCGCACTTGCCTTTCAGAGACGAGGTCAATTAGACTAAGAACAGGGAATTACCATTGGGACGATCTCTCCTACAACCGTATTCGCCGTGCTCGTAAGAAGCTTGGTAATGACTCTCTACGAGTTACTTTGATTTTATAAAAATTTATTTTGTGACTTGAAAGTCTGACATCTCTTCAGATGTTGATTATTTTCAGATATCTGGAATAGTGAGTATTGGACCGCAGAGATGAGAGGAGCTACTTCTTGAATTCTTGTCTTCACCACTCCCTCAATTGATGTCTGTCCTAGGAAGTCAAGGAGACTTTCTGAGGTGGTTACCAGGTTGGGTGTCGAGATACGACCGACCCATCCGCCATAGTGATTATCCAAGACTCTAAGGATAACACTGAAGGCATCTCTCTTCCAATTCAGGAAGACAACCTAGCTGTTCAAGATGGTTCTCAGAAGATTCTTTATGCGATCGATGCAACTGATATGCAAATGATCGATGATATGTCAGATCGGGGATCGGGCCCAGGCGAGTCTAACAAACCAAAGGGTCCAAGCGATGCCTCCCGCTCAAAGGGAAAGGGGATAGTCCACCCTGCTGATAAGAAGGAAGAGAAGAAGAGGATTGCGGCCAAAGCCAAAGCCAACCTCGCAGCTGGGAGAATTATGATCTTCCGGATCGGTGGAACTTGTGAAATTTTATCGCCTGATGTACTCGCTGCTCAAAGTTTGGGTGTTGCACCTCCTACTTCTCTTCTTGTCAGTTCTGACAGTCTGGTGATTCAACCGTCTTCGGTTGTTCAAACAACTGATGTTGTATCTCAACCTCCTTCTCCTTGTGCTTTTTCTCTTACTCAGTCTACCAGATCGGCTTCAAGGCTTTCGTCAAAGTTTTCTCTTCCAAAGAGAAGGCGCAACTGTCAATGGACATTTTCGCATGTTGACCCCGTTCTGCCTTTTTGTAGTGCCATTATGAATCACAAGGCGGCACTTACATCTCTTATTGGCGGCGTTGGGTTAATCTTCCCGAACTAAACAAGCTGTCAATCTCAGAACTCCTATTCTTTGATTGGGCTAGAAATGCTATCAACGTAAGTCGTTTTCACCCGCTGGTTTTTTTGTTCCTTTAGCTAGTCTTGAGTTCCATGCTCGCTTTTTACATGTGAGTATCGGTAATCGCGATATCACTGCGTATGAAGCCGAGGTAAGAAAGTGGGAAGAGAGGATCGAAAACCTCGCATCTTATTATGATGTGGACGCATTCTAGCAAGAAGCGACTGCCTCTGAGAATCAGTAGAATCAGTAATTTATTTGATCAAGCTAACGCGCTAAAAGATGAGAAGCAGAAGCTAGAGGAAAAGATCAAAAGCAGAGATATAAATCTCGAGGCTGTTTCTGCCGAGGTGGCTAAACTTCGAGCCGACTTGGAGAAATCTCGCCTTATGGAGGGTTGTCTCAGGAAAGAGAATGACGAGGCACGCCGCCGAGCTGATCAGATTGCTAGTGGCAATTCTGCCCAATGTGGAAGACATTTGTCTCGTTTAGAGAGAATATGTTCTTATCTCGTCGCTCAGCAAGCTCAACAGGAAGCAAAGATGCAACTTTGCTAAAGGCGTGATGCCCGGATGAGCTTGGAGCAGATTGCGAAGGCTGAGTATGAACTTCCTCATAGTCTTCTTGAGAACTATATAAAGGAAGAAAAAGAGTATCTCGCCCAGGTCGAATCCTTTAATGTCGACTCCTTAGGCGATGATACCTTGTTTCTAACTCCGCCGCCGCCTCCTGCTGGTCCCCCTCAAGACGTTGCGTCTCAAGTTTTAGAAAGAATCAACGAGCACGAGTCGTTTCTCCCTCCTCTGAGTCTAGACAAGCAAGATGGTGACCAACTTTGAGCCTCATGTGGCTTGTAATTTTCTTTTATGTTGCTTTTTGAACATGGTGCCCACTTTTTTGGGTTTAATTTAGTTTTGTAAATGTTGCCTTTCTCAAGGGTTTTAATTCGCTTGCGGGGTTTTTTAGGATCCATTTAATATTATTGTTTGCAATCTTATTGGAAGATTAATTTAAGTATTTCGTAATACTTGATTTTTCTTTGTAGCGATCTCATGGGAGATCAGCTTTAATATTTCATAGTATTTTATTTTTCCTGCGATCTCGTGGGAGATCGGCTTTTAGTATTTCATAATACTTTACTTTTCTCTGCGATCTTAATTAGGGAGATCGACTTTAAGTATTTCATAATACTTTTAGTTTCTTTTGCGATCTTATGGAAGATCAACTTTAAGTATTTCATAATACTTTAATGCAAATCACATGGTTGACTATATTAATACGTACCGCTTCTTAAGAAACTTAAGTGATGGCAAGCTTTATGGAGTTTGGCTTATTGAACACTTTAGGGTTTCTTTCGTAAGAACCCTTAAGTGGTTGCGAGCTAAGACGCTAGGCTTGGACACTAAGATTACTTTCAGAAGACTCTTTAGTGGTTGTGATCTATGTAGTTCGGCTTATTAGAAGCAAGAGTCCTCAGGGACTTCGCTGCTCACCAGCTTGGTCGGTTCTTAGAATATGTACCCAAGTACGAGACATGCTCGGTTTGGGGTCTTAGAGTGCAAAGGACTAGTGCTTTGGCTTACTCAACTTTTGAAGACAAAACTTCAGTATGCGATCGAGAGTCGGCGTGTAATTTACTTGGTTTTCTTATGTGCGAGGTGCGGGCCTGACTCTGGCTTATTAAAGGTTGTGGATTATTTCACCACGACACTTATGAGAAGAGCGTTGAATATCAGATACCTGGCCAGAGCACCAACGTGAGTAATCACGGTCCCAACGAGCTAAGTTCATATCCGATTTTGATAAGGACATGCACTGTTTAATCCGTCCGACCTTGTTTGGAGGTCGGATTAGTCAGAAAAGTTTATTTTCTTTAAAAACTTAAAGTTTTTATTAGGAGTGTGACTACTTTTGCAAGGAGCTGCCTACGTATCCTCAAAGAGGAATCAAGTCTTTCGTAGTTCATACATTTGTATGGCTCGTGTACAACGAGTAGTTATTATTATTATTTTTGCGATCTAAAGTAGTCAGATCGGCTTCATGCTTGACTCTTTGGCATCATAGCTCAGGCTTTCTTAACCTCATTTTCTTTTAGAGTGTTGACCTCACCGGGTTTTAGGCGAGCTTCCGATTCGGCCTTAAGCCAATTCTTCTTCTCAATAGTAAAGCAATTACGAGCTTCCTTTTGGTTGCCATTGATCGTGTACGTTCCGCTAGAAGTAGGGAACTTTACAAATTGGTGGTAGATTGATGCTACCGCTTTCATGGCATAGAGCCAAGGCGTTCCCAATATCGCATTGTACATCGAGGGTGTATCCACAATGACGAACTTGACTAAGTGAGTAACTCCGTCCACGTATATTGGGAGCTTGATCGTACCAACTGTCGAGGTAGTATAGTTCGCGAAGCCAATTAGTGGTCTGTTTCCAAACTTGATATCGTCGTGAGTAACTCCCATTCGTTTGAGAGTATTTCAATAGATTAAGTCTACCAAACTTCCAGTGTCGATCATCACCCGACCTACTTTGCAGTCATTGATAACGAGCTGAATCACCAGAGGATTGTTATGAGGTCGATCCAGACCCTTAATATCTTGCTCGTCGAATGTAACAAAATGGTCTTTTTCGACTATCACCGATCACTTCCCGGCGGTTTCAGCCTTCCTTTCGTACTGTTGTATCGATCTTACAAAATTGTTTTCATTCTTCGAGCCCACCCATAATTATGTAAAGCTTCTTTCGAGGTGCAAACGGATTCTTATCCCCAAACAGCTCGTCTCGATTTCGTTTAGGAGGATTGACTCCAGGTGGCAGCGGCTTCGACTGACTCTGGTTGTCTTCTCGCTCTGACGAGTTCGTTTTTCCAGGAAATTTTTTCTGAAATTCCATATCATGAATTCTCTCGACTCGGTAGCGTTTCATCAACACGTCCACGAGGTGACGGCACTAACATGTTGAGTGTTCTGACGTCTGGTGGAAGTCGCACCAACTCCGGGTGTCCCTTTCCGCCATGGACTGGTTGCTTCTAGGCCACTGCTTTTACGGGTTCCTCAACGTCTTCGCTGATCTGGAAACTCTGTCCCTTCTTCCCGCGACTTTTTTGTCACCATCCTTCACTTCCTCCTGATCCTCTTCCAACTCCATAAAGCTCGATGCTTTGTGGAAGGCGTCTTCCAAGGTCGTAAGTCAGTTTATAGTCAGTTCATTTTGGAATGGACTTTTCAAGAGTAACAATTTCTGAAACGCGTCAATTACGACATCATCTTCCACGACCAATTTGGGTACGGTCCCTTTAAACCTCCCCATAAATTTCCTTAATGACTCATTCGGTTTCTGTTGGAGAGACCAAAGATTGGCGGTAGAAGTCTTTTTCTCGATATGCATCGAGTAGTACTTCAGGATGGCTGTTGACAATTGATGGAAGTTATCAATCGAGTTTCGATCGAGTCGAGAAAACCAGGCTATGGCATCACCAACGAGGTGTTCCACAAACAGCTGACAGTAACCGGCCTCCTTTTCCTCGAGAGGAAAGTAAGCTCGACCATGGCAATGTTAAACGTCGTGAGGTGCTGAGTTGGATCGGTCTTTCCTTCGTAGAGTGCGATCTGAATCTTAGCGTTTGGTTTGACCAGAGTGTTTACAATCCGGGTAGTGAACTTTGTCGAGCTCGGGCGCCAGGCTTACGACGCGGTGAATCCTTGAGTTCATCAAACGGACGGTCTCCTTCAGAGGCGTTGTATTGGTAGGAAACAGGTTTCGATCGATTCAGGTTGTCCTGTTTCGGGAGTTTTGTTCCGAACGTTTCGTGAGTAGAGCCATCTGCTCGCGGATCTTTCGGTTATCACTTTGCTGATTATCGTACTTCTCCTGTAACGATTTCAGTGGGGCGGAAACATCAAGTTTCGTATCTTTGATCAAGATTACTTCCTGGGTCGAGACTTCAGCTCGTCCCTTCGGTTGGCAATTTTTCTCGGTGTTGGGAGCTTCTGGGGTTGGATTCTTCTTGTTTGGAGCTTGCAGTTGGTTGAATTAGGGTTTGTCTCCGGATATCTTTTGTAAGGATTTTTCAGTAAAAGTACGCAGTAAACCTAATTGGTCCCCTTAGTCGGCGCCAATTTGGTGATACCGGAATGATCAACACTCCGAGATCGGTCCAAAGAATAGAGGAACTAGGTTTAAGCGTAAAATCACAAGGAAAATAAGAAGTAAAAAGATATGTATAGAATTCTCAGTTGAAGTCGATGTCGTCAATTTGGAGAAATACATCAAGTATTTTATATAAGTACAAAGTCGGTCGAAATAACCCTAAAAGATAAATGAAAAATCTCCTAAAAGATAAAAGGAAGTAATAATTCTAAGTATTTCCTTTTATCTGAGCTAAATCTTCCAATTTACTTATATTTGCCTAGGTCGGCCGATGCTCTTTAACGAGCCGAGTCGTCTTGATGGATCCTCGCTGACCCATTTTTCAAGTTGTTCTCCGGATGCTGGGTCGATTTTTAGTCGGGTATTGTAATGGGTGTTAAACCCAGTACCTTCCGTTAGGACGAGATGTGGGTAAAGGTTGGTACGAGATGGGTATGGGCTATGACAGTACCCGAGTAAGTACGGAACACATGACACATGCGCTACGGTAATAACAGTATTCGTTAATTGAAATACAGTAATTGATTTTGTGATATAAATTATCAACTTACAATTTTAAAATATTGGTTTTTGGTATTACGTTAGTTCATATATTATTAAAGCATATTTCTAATTCTCAAACTAAATCAAATTATAGTTTTATTATGTTTGACTCATTTTGTTTAAATAAATTATTTTCAGTCCAAAAAATAAAAACTTATAAACTTATTTGTTTAGTATTTTAACCTGCATTTGTGAACGTCTAGACTCTCATGTTAGAGAGAGTATGTATTACTATGTTAAAATATGATATTATAAATCAAATTTTCATTTCTAATTTAATATAAAACAAGGTTTTAAAATTTAATATTTCAGCGCAAGTGCATGTGGTACCGCACTAGTTCTATATGATACATCAAGATATATATAAGAAGGTATTATTTGTTGTTAACATAAATGATTAAAATACAAAATATTTTTTTTGTTAGAGATGTTGTAATAAGTGAAGAAAACACATAAACGACGTGGAAAACTTAGTTTCTCTCTCTTCTCTCTCACGAATGTTTTAGAGAGAGAAAAACTCTTTTTCTCTGTTTATATCTTCTTATTCTAAATCGGATCCTCTGTTCTGACTTGTTCGGATAATAAGTTCCGTCATGTTCTCGTTGAAACTCGTACGGATTTTCGTTTGATGTGTGTTCTTCTGTTTCTCTTCAACGGAACTAGTGAAGCCATGGTCTCGTTAGGAAGTGTATAGTCCTCTCCTTCTACTTTTGGTATCGTCCATCCTGGCTGGGAGTTATCTCCCTTAAATCCCCGACTGGAATAGTATCCGCGTTGTACGCGGAAAAAGATATTCATCAAGTAAAACTAATATAGTTTTAGTATAGATTTATTACACGGAATTTATTATCAACTTTACATATTTAAATTTGTGATTATATTTTATAAAATGTATTCCACCCGTAAAATAGTTAAAACCAACGAAACATATTTTTCAAAGATACAATATATGATTCAAAAATAAAAAAAATGGAAGATTGCGTATATAACCAAAAATTTGTCACCAATTTCCGATTTTATAAACTAATGATCATTTTAAGGGAAATGAGGTGGGATAATATGTTTTTCTTTTCTAATTAATAATTTAACACATTCAAAAATAAAATATAGTAATTAACATATAGAGAAGGCAAAATTCCTATTTTACCCTTCTACAATTAACTTAGAAATTTTGAATTTTAAAAAATAATTAAACAGTTTCTTTTAATCATAACTTTCCTTTTCTTTAATTTATTTACCCTAATCTATCTTCTTTTTTCCTCACCGCCGTTCACTTCTCCATTGTTCACTTCTCCATTCACGTTCACATCTTCTTCTTCTTCTTAATCAATTTTGCAATCTTTTCCTTCTTTTTCTTATTTCTTCTTTATACCCAATTTAGTAATTAGTTTATTATTATTTTTTAATTATTTTGCCTATATCATTATCATGGATCTCAATCTCCAATCATAGAATAAGAAGATGGCATTTCTTCTTCTCCATTTAACTCTCCACCATTATTTCCTATCTTAATCGTTGGAGATCAAGATATGTAATTATGTTTTTGATAATAATTAATTATATATGTTATTTTTCTATTATAATATATCTATGTTTCTGATAATAGTTAACTATATAGGTATGTTATTTTTCTATAATGCATACTATAATAAATAACTATGTTATGAACGTAATTAACTATCTTTTGTTTAAATACATATTTGGAATAGTTGATTATGTCATGAAAATCAATAAAGTAATAACTATGATATAAATAGTCAACTATAATTTTAAATTGGTAGCTATTTTTTAAAAATAGTTAAGTATATTTTATACAATTATAAATAATGATATATTTAGCTATGTTCTCACATCAATTGAATATGTAGTTTCGAACATAGTTCACTAGTATTTACAACATATTTTGTTTCTTTATCATCTTCTAACCTATTTTCCAGATTTTTCAAAGATAGAAATGGAGGAGCAACTATTAAAGAGATGAAATTAAAAGAAGATTTTTAGATTTTTTTTAATATATTTACCATAAAAGTTGTAAGGGCAATTTTATCATAATTTTACCTCATTGTATTTTTAGACATATTACTTATCTAATTATTACTCTCAAAAGTAATATTCACCTAATTAATTCTTATTTTAATCCGATGTAAACTAAATCATAAGTTTTTTTTTAAACTAACTAATCGATTTATGTTTTGTAGTGGAATTGTATTATAAATTTTTTATTAATTTAAAATATGTTTGGGTATATGGATTATAATGTGTTTGGATGGGAGTATAATAGTAGGTAATAATAAAGCAACAAGTTAAAATTAAAAAAACTGAAAAAAAGAAGAAAAAGAAAAGTTTGACTTAAAAATATGTTTGGAGATGAAAAAATAAGAGCTTAACACATGAGATAAAAATGTTTCTCCTGTACAAGATGAAGTAGGTTTTGGGTGATGCGGTCATATGATAGAGATGATTGGTGATGAGTCTCATGGAGGTTAGTAGTTTCTCTTGGCGTGGATCTTTTCTAATATTAATACGTGTTTGAATTTATACGATCGTTACCCGAACATGTACCCGAACCTGTACCCGAACTTGAACATGTATGCCTAAGCCTAGTAGGTCAAATCTACCGAAATTATGATAAAACAGATTTTATTGATATTGTTTTCTATAATCTTTTTTATAATATTGTCATAATACTGATAAAAAGAACCTTTACAAATGAGTTAAATGTTTTACTTTTATTTGTTGTTACGGGTTCGACTTTCCAATACAAATACCAACACCAAAACATCGATTCTTCAAAGGAATGGAATCCCTAAAATTTCAAGCTCGATTTTTGCAAATCCTTCTCGAGCTCGACCACACTCGTCTCTTTTATCATAGGCATCTTGAGTTTGATCTACAGTTATCATCATTCTCTTTATAATCTTGCTTCGATTGATTCGTGATTCGTCATTGATTCTTGTTCCGTTGTTCGTCTATCTAAATGATCTGTTTCGATTCGTGATTCGTCATTGACTCTTATTCGTTTGTCTAATTGCTTTGGTTACATTGATATAGTTTTATACATTGACAAACTTCGATTGATAATTGTATTCTTAAATTAGTTCATACTTTATGATTGTTGTCTTGTTGGTTTGTTTGTGTTTCAAATGCATTTTACAGGTTCAAGTTACATGTTTTTGTTTAGATTTTGGGTATAAATACATCACAAAACCTAGACTCGAACCTATATCTAGATGAAACTTGTAAAATTTGGATATTTAAATGGTTTAATAAGTTGGAACCTGTACCAGAACCTGGACCCGAACCTGTATCTTACAGGAACTTGTATGGATATGTTTTTAGTATACCCGAAGGAACCTGTACCCATTAGGACCCGAACCTGGACCCGACCCGAATACCCGAATGCCCCGGCCTAGTACTGGGTATCAAATGAATGAAGTCGAGAAAAGCAACGGCGCGTGGAGATATGAGCGAGCGAAAATGGAAATCGCTCTTTTTTATTTTTATTCACATTCGATGAACAAGGTTCTTCATTTAGGTCTGCAGAGTTCTCTCATTAATATTTCCAAGTACGTCTCTTCTCCAAATTTAGGGTTTTCTCGTTGATTTCATGTTTGAATCCTAAAGCCTGTGTGACTGATTGTGTTGTGGGTTAGGAGATTAAGACTTGGTTCATCTATTGTTGGTGTTGGACTAGGAACAATAAGTTTCAACAAGAGACTAATGTCGAATGTATCTTCCGCTAGCACCAAGATGGTTAGTACCAAGGTTGATCAATTTTCCACTGCTCTAATTGTTGATTGTCATGTATAGGGAAGTGATTGTGATGTTCAAAAGGAAATCGAGGCCATGACGGTTCAACAACTTAGAGCCACATTGAGGCAAGCTTTTTCATGTGTTTTCTTCTTCTTGGTGCCTCTTTATGACGTTTTGAATTCTAGGAAACTTGGGCTACCTGTGAAAGGACGCAAACCACAACTTATCTCAACTTTACAACTTCATATGGACACCAATTTACCAGGCATTTTGCTACGATTGTTCCATTTGAATTAGTATGAAACAGCTGTGTCTATTCAACATATTCTCATCTTTTCTTTTTTTTATCTATTACAGATGCAGAAAAGATGGAAACCACTTTGTCAACCCGTTCAGAAAGTGTCACCATCAAACGAAAACTCAGAAACAGGCAAGAGCCTACTGAAGATGACTGCATTAGCTCTGGACATGGACAGAGAAGACTCAAACTGTCTACTCAGAAAAACTTGAAAGCTAAAGTTTCAAATGAACACAAGTCATTGAACAAAACAGGTTTGTCTCCTTTTAACAAAAAATCGTTAAATACTCTTGCCATCTATGTCACACTGTGTTTGCTTAATCTTCCTAGGTAAGTCTCTGTTAAAAGAGACCATCTCTAGTGAAGTTCTTAAAACCGATGAAATCATCTCATCCTCGAATCAGATTGAACCATGGACTCTACTTGCCCATAAGAAGCCTCAGAAAGACTGGAAACCTTATAACCCAAAGACAATGAGACCTCCGCCTCTACCAGAGGGTACCAAGTGTGTCAAAGTTATGACTTGGAATGTTAATGGATTGAGAGCATTGTTGAAGTTAGAGAGCTTCTCTGCTCTGCAGCTTGCGCAAAGAGAGAATTTTGATGTCTTGTGCTTGCAGGAGACTAAACTCCAGGTTTCTTATCTTGTTTCTGCTCTTTTTTTGAAATTCTTGTACTGAATGCATCTATTACACTTGTGGCAGGTGAAAGATGTTGAGGAAATTAAGAAAGCTCTTATTGATGGCTATGATCATAGTTTCTGGTCCTGCAGCGTCTCAAAACTTGGTTACTCTGGAACTGCGATTATCTCACGGGTAAAACAAGAATGTGCTTATTTGTTATTTCATTATCCATTTGATCTGATATGTTAAATCGAGATTCAAGTGTCCTAATTAAGCTGGTCTTTTGACAGATAAAACCGCTATCGGTTAGATATGGTACTGGTCTATCTGGATCAGATCATGACATGGAAGGACGCATTGTGACTGCTGAATTCGACTCATTCTACTTAATAAGCACCTATGTCCCTAATTCCGGAGATGGCTTAAAAAGACTGGTACTCTTCAAATCTACAGCACAGTTTCTACAGTGGACATATTCTTTAATTTAACATATCTCTGTGTTTTCAAGTCGTACAGGATTGAAGAATGGGATCGAACCCTCAGCACTTACATCAAAGTATGAAAAACTTTTCTTCAGAGTTTCTTTATTTATTGTATCTGTTCTTCTTACACAGACCTCAATGGCCCTTTTACATCTGCAGGAGCTGGAGAAGTCTAAACCTGTAGTCTTGACTGGTGATCTAAATTGTGCTCATGAAGAAATCGACATCTACAATCCTGCGGTAACTAACTCAGAGTCTTCTTGTATGTCATTCAATTACTTGAAAACAATAATCACCTCTCGGTTTCGTGCTT
Organism: Arabis alpina; assembly: GCA_900128785.1. Lineage (NCBI taxonomy): Eukaryota > Viridiplantae > Streptophyta > Magnoliopsida > Brassicales > Brassicaceae > Arabis > Arabis alpina. Next base: position 21,852,782 of record LT669791.1, read on the forward strand.
TTTCCACCAAACATTTTAATTAGGGGAACAAAAGAAGTGCTGGTTTTACAAAAGAAGAAAGAGAATCGTTTGGAGCAAGCTTCTTAGACAAGGGCTTTGTAGATACCTTTAGAAAACAACATCCTGGTGTTGTAGGTTACACTTATTGGGGTTATCGACATGGTGGCCGCAAAAACAACAGAGGTAATTAAATCTGCATAAAGAACTCTTGATGGTTGTTTGGTACGTACTCATATTCATCTTGGATCGTTAAACCGATGAATTGGTGTGTGAAACAGGATGGAGACTTGACTACTTCTTGGTATCTGAATCGATCGCAGCCAATGTCCATGATTCTTACATTCTCCCTGATATCAACGGCAGTGATCATTGCCCCATTGGCCTTGTTCTCAAGCTCTGATCTATTCAAAGCTTAACCCTTTCCTGTTTTTTCGGTGTTTTAGTTCTAAATGGCTTTCGGCAAGAGATTTGCAAGTTTTGCTTTTGCAGAGAGCCATGGTTATGTGAAATTTGGAATTAGTTATCTAACAGTAAACATACCACAATCAGAAGAGTTAGTTAGATCAACATATATATATATATATTTCTTTAATATATTCGAATCAGCTAGTTTGGAGATCTTCCACACTATCAAGAGACTTTTAAAATGTCAATGTTTTGTCCATATGCAAAGCAAAAATGCTATATTAAATCAAGCATTTGATGAATATTTATTACTGCATATAGGTAAGCTGCTAGTAATGGTGAATGGATACACGTATTTATGATATAACTAAACACAAGCTCTTATTGATCAAGATGGGGAGAAAGATAGGCGGTACCCTACACATTTGGGTATAAAGAGTCCAATATACAAATAAACAAATATGGTGGTTTTGTATAAATGAGAGAGAGTTTGGTAATCTATCTTCTCTGGAAATTGAAGGCTTTAATGGCGAAAGCAAATACAAGGGAGAAGAAGACGCAAAAGGCGACGACCATTATAGCGGAGACACCTAAGAAGTCACGTTTGTAACCCATCACTTCCTCAACAAGCTGTTTCACCATCACTTGATGAACACCGTCCGATAGCCTCACCTCTCTCTCATCATCCCCGTACTGAGACACTAATAAGCCGTACAGTGTCCAGGCCACCGGGTTTGCCCAGTAGTACCATCTCCACCACAACGGAATCCTCTGTCCAACCAACATTCCAACCTGTCAATATCTCTAGAGACGCAACAAAAAAGTAAAGTTTTGTAGTTAACCTTGTATGGGATCATGAAGCCGCTGAAGAGGTTCCAGAGCATGTAGAATGGGGCTGCTATAATTGAGGCGACGTTGTGGTTTGGGGTGATTGCTGTTGTCATCATCCCATAGAAGGTGAAGTACATAATCGAAAAGTACATAAAGAACAAGTACCACAAGAACTTCACTGCCGACCACTCGAAAGCGGCCATGGCATAGAATATGGTGCTGTATATGGTGGACTGTGCTAGCACGTATGGAAACTCTATAAACACCTGCACAATTACCAACTTGTCTTTGTTGGAAACTCTAAGTTGATGAGAGAAAGAAAGAGGAAGAGAATAGAATCAAAACATATGTGTGACCTGTGCAAATGCAAAGGGAAGTGCCGAGTACATTCCCGCTGCTCTCTCGCGATATGAAACAAATCTTTCTATGGAAACAACGGGCTGTGCAGCGGTTGCGTTGGTTATTCCAATGAAGAGAACTGCAGCATACATCGACCCCATTGCGTTGAATAACTGTTGTTGAGTGTCCCTAATACAAGGAAGAAATGTATAAGGAGTTGCTTTAGATGCATACTCTATGAACTGGAGATAGTAATACCTTCTGGACCCGAATTTCCAACAAATTGTTCCAAGCATAAGAGAGATAACCACAGTGTAGAAGAAGCGAACTGCCGTGTATTGAGGGTTTCGCCAATATGATAGGTTTTGTTTCCACAGGCAAGCAACAAACTGACTATAGAGAGACTGAGAGTATCTAGTTGGAAATTCGAGCTCTTTTGAAACATTACTTGGCTTGCTGAGGACTTCAATCAGCTCCTTGTTGCGTCTGCAGTATAACAGAGACATCAAATAAACCAAACCCAACCTCTCAAAAGCCTAATTTGTTTATAGTTGTGACTCAATGAGGAAATTTACATACTGGCACAGATTTGAGTTCCTGTAAATTTCAGCAAAATCAACACCAAGACGGTGTTCCTCGGTCGAAGAGGTTACGTCAAGCATCCATGCTGCTGGATTGTGGCCAGGTTTGATCTTTTGCACCCCTTCAATTGACTAATGAAGAAAAGAGTAGACCTTAGTTCAAAAATGGCAAGAATCAACATTTATGGATCAAGAACAAAGGCTACCTCGAAATACTTGATAAGCTCACAAGACTTGAGGCCTAGTGGACCGGCATATATGAGTTCTCCACCACGTTTCATGAACAAAAGCTGCATAAATAAGGGACTTTAGGGAAAAATCTACAGACTGTGTGGTTCCTTATCAAAATCACTTGTTTGAAGAAACTAACCTCGTCAAAAGATTCAAAAATATCAATGCTAGGCTGATGAATCGTGCAGACGATGGTTCGGCCAGTGTTAACAATATTTCTTACAGTCCTCATCACAATAGCAGCAGCCCTTGCATCCAAACCTGAAGTTGGCTCATCCATGAATACTATAGAAGGGTTTGCAACTAGCTCGACCGCAATCGTCAATCTTTTCCTCTGTTCAGTTGATAAGCCATCAACTCCAGGTAGACCAACCAATGCTCCGCTCAAGGAGGTCAGCTCCACTAGCTCCATCACCTCATGTACAAACGCCTCCATAATTTCAAGTTTAGAGATGTCAGCATAATGCTCTTGGACAAACATATGAAAATGACCGAAAGATGATGGAAATACGTTACCCTTTGTGTCTCTGAGTCAATGTCTGATGGTAAACGAAGGCATGCCGAAAAAAGTAGAGATTCAACAACAGTTAGGCATGGAGAGTGAACATCATTCTGCTCACAATAACCTGAAATCCTTGCAAACGTTTCCTGCCTTTTGGGAAAACCAGATATATACACATCGCCTTCTATCGTCCCACCGGTTTTTCTTCCAGCTAAAACATCCATGAGCGTTGTTTTACCGGCACCACTTACTCCCACCAAAGCTGTAAGAACACCTGGTCTAAAAGCTCCAGTGATATTCACAAGTAGCTGCAATCTATCTTCTAGTATCCCTTGTTCTTTCAGTCCCTGAAATTTGCGTTGCGTGAGCTAGACATATAAAAGGACTAGATAACCAGAATAGAAACCTGTTACATACCAAGGGAATCTCCACATAATAATTGATATTGCTGAAAGACAGAGAGAGTGGTTGAAACGGGAGAACCATGCCTCTATTCTTGAAATATTTTCCTGGAGGAATTAATTATAAGCATTAGTTTCTTTCAGATTGGAAAGGAAAAGCATTTGGTTCCCTTACCATGTATTGAGCCTGAATGCTGCAAGTACTCTCTCAGTTCCACAACAAACTCATCGCCTTTCCTTTTCTTTTCTCTCTCATCTAACTCTTCTTTGGATACAACAGCTTGTAACTTACCCCAAGCTTTACAAGCATATGAACAAGATATTAGCACACTGGTTTAAAATGACAGATAGTTGAATACAGAAAAGAATGAGAAGCTTACGGTTGAGGTAAGCTAGGAACAGCGTAAAGAGCAAATTGAAAAGAATCGTGTATCCAAGCAAGGCACCAACACCAATCCAATACCAGTACTTGTCAGAGAACAAACTTCTTTCTTGTAGCAGTGCTAAACCAAGAGAGTCGCTAGTATGATTCCCAGCGCTCTTCGTAGACAGAAAAAAAAAAAACCATTAAGTTCTATCTATCACATATGCAAGAAGCACCTAAAATCATAGGTAAATTGTCCTTAATATTTGCTCACCTTTGCCCAAGAATGGCCGAGGAACTCATTCACAGAAGCTGCGTTTTGAGCATACATCAAAGGAGAAATCCAGTAACCCCAAATCCACCAGGTAGGTATGCTATCTGGGAAGAGCAAAAAAGAGAATGAATAATCAATCATGTGGTATAGCAAGCACTCCAAGAAAAGAGTATAAAGACCAGACCTCTGGAAATTATAAATCCTCCAAGAGTCATAACCACCAGCATTGCAAAGGACCCAAACGTATTAGCAACTATCATATGTCGGCCTAAAGAACCCATCACGCGGAAAAGACTCAAAGACATCTGATGCAGAAGGAAATATAGCAGGAACTGCTGAAGAAACCTGAAGATTCATACGAGTTCACTTTTAACTAAACTCTTTTTTGAAATCAAATCATTGTCCAATTTTGCGAGAATGTACCTGGAGAACTGAGGATCATATCCTATTGAATAATATGTGACTGCCACCCATGTGGCAGACTCTATGATTGAAGTAGGGATACTCAAAAGCCAGGAAGGTAGAGTGTAAGCCCAGCTCGGGTAAAAGTGCAAGTCTCTGTGCTTATAAAGGACCGGAAGCTTGGCTACTAGCATTGGAACCTCTGTAAATCCGTTGAAGAGAATGATGACCATAGAAAAGTAAAGCGATCCAAGATATATGTTGCCATCATCAATAGTATTATGATGCATTGTTGACCGGCAAAAGACAGTCATGGTGATCAAGGCAACTAAAAGAAGCTGCAAACGCATTGTATGTGGAGAGAAAGAGTTAAGTAAGGTTATCAACTACACAGTGTACCATTCCAAAAGAAGAAAAGGTGGGAGCCGAACCTGAACAAACTTGAACACGTAAATAAACGCATTTTGCTTCATTAGTTGCTTCTGCCAGGCAAAGTTGATCTTGAGAAGTTCACTCCTCTTGACACCGTATTGGGATGTGGATAAAGCGGCTGAATGATTGAAGCGTTTATCAAATGGAACATCAAGCTTCTTTTGCAACTTCTTACCGGTTGGATATGATCGGAAAGCTTCAGCAAACTTTCCAGGAGGTACATAACGATAAGGCCGAAAAGGGACTGACCAGTACTGCTGCTGGTCCTTCTTCGAAGTGACCTATACAGTATTAAGAGAGAAGCACATTTAGCATTTTGAAAGCGATTCCTACTTGCAAGTCTTTAAAAAATCACCTCTTGTAAGAAATCGGCCACATTTTTCCTCTCAGGGCAACTAAATCCCAAGGATGAAAAGAAGTCAAGAACCTCGTCACGAGGGCCCTGGTATATAATCTGTCCCTCAGACATAAGGATAACATCATCAAATAACTCATAAGTCTCAGGGGAAGGTTGGAGTAGAGAAATGACGGTGGTTCCTTCGAGCGAATGAGTGGAATGCCTCATATACATGATAATCTGATGAGTCGTTGAACTATCTAAACCATTGGATATTTCATCCATGAAAAGGACTCTTGCTGGTCCTACTAACAGTTCCCCTGTGAATTAGCAATGGTCAGTCAGTGTATCTATCTACTGGTTAGACCTTGTAATATGTAAGATATAAAGCACACACCTGTTGTGAGCCGTTTCTTCTGCCCTCCTGAAATTCCTTTAATCATCTCATCTCCGACCAATGTGTCAGCACATGAGTCCAACCCTAGAATCTTTGTTGAGAAATTCAGAAATAGGATTAACAAAGTTGTAGAAAAAAGATATAGTTTCGGAAAAAGGCTCTGAAGAAAACCTTCATGATGTACTCCACGACTAGGCTTGTCTCCTGTCCACCGAGAGCTAAGGACTGAAGGGTTTCAAAAACTATTTAGAATCAAGATGCATGGTTAAAATGAATCTAGAGAAGAAATGGATTCAAAAACGTACCTTCATAAAAATATCAAGATCTTCATCAGGTACAATTCCTGCAAGCTTTTCCCTCCTTGCTAGCTCCAAAAGCATATCTGAATTGCGGTTTGTTTTATATATGTCAAGTGAAACAAAGACAGAAGAGCATCTTATTAGCACATACCATATTTGAAGCCAACACCTTGACAACGACCAGCAAACTCGAGAGTCTGGCGCACAGTCATCTCTGCCACATGCCAATCCTGTTGGCTGACATATGCGGACGTCCTCGGGGCTACGATCTCATCCAGATTGTACCCATTGTATGTTATTTTCCCGGATGTCTAGAAAGAAGCAAACTCATATTGACAAGTAATTAAGAGAATTTGTAGACATGTAAATAATGGTTTAGTTACCTGAAGATGATCTCCAAGGCGTCCAGCTAAAGCTAAGAGTAGTGTTGTCTTCCCAGAGCTTGGAGGACCGAGTAGAAGCGTCAATCTGAAGAGCAAGACAGAGATGAAGGACATAAAAGGGAAAAAACACAAAGACTTTGTAATGAATTGAAATAGTCACCTGGAAGGTCTAATGATCCCACTGACATTGTCTAAGATGGTTAATTTGCTTCTTTTTGCTCCATACAAACGCATGCTCCTTAAAAAAGCCTGCCAACAAAAGAAAACTCTTATTCTCTAAAAAAAAAGGAAAGGAAAATGGTTGTTCCTAGTAGTAATACAACATACTTCAGCCATGTTAATGATGAAATTGGGAATCGTGGGTAGTGCACGGCTTCCGACATGAACGAACGATTCGACGGTGAGGTTCTGGAATCGGACTTGGATCTTGGGGAATTTCAAATCGACTCTGTCAAATCTCTTACGGACACGAGCGAAGAACTGCTCGGGGTCATGGTCGACTGAATTGACGAGGCGGTCGAGGAGGAGACGCTGGTCGCTAGCTTCGAGGTTACCAATTTGGATCTCTTTAGGCTCACCGACCATGTCTCTGAATATACCTCGACGGATCCTTGAGTATGTCGGAAGACGCTGAAGCGCCGCCCAACGCAGCTCTTCTTCGTCCTCTGCTTCATCTTTGAACGAAGTCGAACGCGAGAATGCGTTCTCCGACGCGTTCCACATGTCACAGAGCAGACACAAATCCAGAGGACGAGATTCAAGATGTGCTTTCGCTCTTTGTGTCACATTAATCTCTCTCTCTTCACCACTAGCTAGCTAAGATAACTGGTAGGTAGGTGAAGAAGCCACCACCATTAATGCCAGCTTTCTCTCTCATCTCTACGTTAACAGTTGAGGAGTGAGAGGCTCATTAATACTTAGCGGGAACATAAAAACACAATACTACTCTCTCTATTCTTTTCTTGACACGTGTAATGGGACTGCTATAAATTGGCCGTCAGATTAGAGTAAATTAATTCATTTATTCAAGGCATCATTCTACTTATTTTACAACTAACTACCCAATGTTGGTTTACAATGTCCAAGTGAGCTGGAACCCCCACACGTCAATTCCGTCTGGTTCCATCATTTATGGGTTACTAATTTTTCTATTCATTTATATAATGGGTTTTGGATGTCAATTCTAACTTATGCTTGGTTACAAGTTAGATGAGTTCATCTACACACATTATGAGTTGTTCCGTCAAACTTTTATTATATCAAACTAGGACCTTCTCCGCCTACGGGCGGATTTGTAATAAATTGTTTATTGAATGAATTTTCTTCCTAATGAATTATCTCTTCTATGTTAGTAATTTGTTTGCTATATTAAAATTTGAAGCTTTAGTTTCTCGTGCTACACATACACCACCATTCTCCCTCTAATAATCTGTTAAGTAAACATATGTTTCAAACCAGAAGTCCTCGAGACTCTTTCTTATAATAGATGTGGTCTACTTTAGTTGTCAAACCAATAAGTAGAAAAGCAACGGTGAAATAGTCAAGCATGATCCATTTGGTTATGTTGCAAGTAGATGACTTAATTGATTTAAAGAGAGCAAAATTTATGGTAATTTAAATTATTTTTCCAGAAGCAATGAATGGTCTCTTTTTTCCAGTAATTATCACATGATGAGGTAAAGATGAGCCTAACATGTGCAATAGCAATATGAACATACGAAATAGAAAAAAATAGAAGTCTCAAATGTGAGATAGTACATTTTATACACAAAACACAACCATTTGATTAATAAAAGAATACCAAAATAATAGTACACATATTCCTTACCTTATTGTTATGGAGATCAATGGCCTCTTGAATTAGTAGTATATGAACATGAGAGCATGTGCATTGCAAACACTTAGAGTGGGTGTCTAAAAGATTTTTTAGTTAAATTTAATTAATTTTTAATTTTAGGATACTTATGATTAATGATCCATCCATTGTAGACACCTAATGTTGAGGGTCTAAAAAAAAAATTGTAATTCATTTAAATTTATTAAACATTTTATTAAACTAGAAAACATTTAAAACATTGAAAAGTTGGAAAAAATTTGAAACATACATGGCATAAAAATAGACTGAAGTGGGATAAACCAAAAGACACCAAATATGTTTCCTCTGAAAATAAAATACATCATAGTTCCAGTTCCTCCCTCACTTCTGTTGAACCGCATTATTTCATATGGTTAGCAAGGGAGTTGAGATAAAAGACAAGGGTATCTAAACAAAGAATCAAGCTGCCAAAGAAAACAGGTTGCTTGCCTCACTGATGCTTGATGTTTTACATTGCAATGAAACAAAGTCCAAATAGTCCAGAAAGCTTCAACATCACTTGAATGCTCAGCATATAGCTGATGTAAAAGTTGTTCAGCCATTTTCTCAACAGCATACGGATCTGTCACCGCTTCCATTGTTCTAGACCAAATGTGGGGGGTCGGGTCCAACTGAAATGTTTCAATCTCAACTGAACCCTTCTTTGAGTTTAGTAACCTCCTAACATGAGCTAGGACATGAGGTGTTACTTCACTAAACAACAAATCTGCAGATTAAAAACATAATCTGAAGTACATCATGATTTTGTGTAATGAAAATAACTTCAATCAAAAATATATCGCCACACCATCCAGCGTTCATCAGACAATTAGAGTACCATCAGTACTAAAATAAAGATAATATGGCACACCCCTTTCTCCTGTCAGTAATGAACAAGCTATCAAGAAATGAATTTCAATGTTTTACCATGAAGAATACTAACACATAGTATTAAACTCTAACCATATAGATCTACGCTTAAACCAAAAAAATTTAAGAACATGCTAAAAACCAAAAACACCAAATCCAACTCAAATTTCTCGAATTCTACATCGGAAAGACTGGAACCACCAAAAGAAGAGTCAAATCAGCAACAAACCAAGAACATGGAGCTCTTAACAACACTTATTAACAGTAGATTGACCAAAATTATACCAAATTAGAAAGGATTGTATATATTAAATTAGAATCAGAAGTGTTACAATTTGTGAAATACTACAAAATTTGAATGTAAATAAGAGATTATAGGATCAAGAACCCAACAGTGAATAAATAATTCCCTAGTCAAATTAGCTAAATTGTAACCGAAACTAAACTCAAGAACTGAAGCTAGATCGTTTACTTGAAGATGCTGATCAAGAGAGGACCGACAAAAGTTTCGATTTTTGAAAACCTAGAATCAAAAGTTCTTCCTGAGAAGAAGAAGAAACGAAAGAGGGAGCAGAGTCGTGAAGCTCTTCAACCTGTTCGACGACTCGTCTCACTTCTTCTTCGACGATCTCTCTTGCCTCTGAATCGAATCGCAATTTCGATTCAAATCGCCTTTGGTAGCGTCGGAGAAAACAAAGAAAGAGAGAGGAAGAGGAAAACACGTAACATGTTAGCATGTGAAAATCTAGGAATTGGAAATTTCCATTTCGATTCTTTGGGCTTTGTTAGCATGTTTGATAATCACAGCGAAGCTTAAGTCATTGTTCTTCGGATATATACATGTGAACACAACACATCTGTGTATGTCTTTGAAAGTAGAGTGGAATGTGAGAATTGCATCAAGGAGACGTCAAAAAACGTAAGAAGTTGGTTCTAACGGTGATAGAGTTAGAAGTCCCTTTTCCCGTAGAATCACCTCAACATCTTGTTAAGGAAATTCATAATGAGAAGAAAGAGTTGTAAGAATAGGGAGTGCTCAACCCTAAAGACATTTCATCTACTAGGGTTTTTCCTGCGAGTTGCAGGTTTGTGATTATTGTCTCTCATGTCTTAGTTTGCTCTTAGTTTTACGAAGTAAGAGAAGAAGAGCGAGTTAAACCTCTTTTTCCCTCTTCGTTTCGTTTGTTTGAAATACAATTGCTCTCACACTTGTTGCTGAATCTTGTAATATCCATGTAATACCAAATTTAATCTCTAAAACGCAATTATATGTGGTGGTTTCCTCTAAAATAATAGAGAAATGCGGGATATAATATGTGGAAAAGATTAGCTCAACCTAATGAGGGCTAAAATGAGAATCTCATATGTTTTAGGCTTCATATGTTTGTGGTCTCTTAGCTTCGTGCTACTAGGTTTATTGAACTGCAAAGGCTTTACACGGTGCACAGGCAATACGCAGCCAAACAAAATAAAAAAAGTGGAAATGCCTAATAACGCACAAGTTTCAAAATTGCAAAATTGGAAGCTACGCTCGTCAAATATACATGTACCACATATGCTCACCAAAATATGGTTGAGTTCAAACAAACATGCCGTAACGGCTCTTTTTGTAAGGTAATCATCTTCTTCTTACGGTATCATGAGTTATATGAGTTTTGTTGTAAACGTTTTGTCATAATTTGATTTCTTATATTGATATATGAGCCTGATATATATTTCATACAATTTTGATTGTGCTCTTTTGACCTTATTGTTTACTTTAGATTTCATCTGTGTATATTAAGGTATCATCGTATTTGTCTGTTTGGTTTGGTTATTGTTTGTTGTGATTCTCATATGAAGCTGATGATATGGTTTTGGTTCTTATTTTAGGACATGTGCATGTTGCTGAAGCTCTTCAAGTACAAAATTCACATTATTTGGTAATGACGAATTGTGTCGATGATGTGTGTTCTGGTTAGGGGATTCGAAGAAAACAGTCACATGATTCGAATCAATACCGATCTTTGTAGTCGTAAGGTCTTTAAGAATTTCTCCAGATTATATTTGCATTTTTGAAGATATTTTAGCTGTCTTTGAGTATGTAAATCTCTACATTTTGTTGTAGATTGAAGAGCTTAAGCATTATCTGTTTTCTGAGGTAATGAATCTTGTAAGGTTGATTTGGATTATGTTTCTGAGTTATTACTCTTTGAATCTAACTATGGTGGTTGTTTTTTTTCAAGATATGCTGGTATTTCTCTGATTCTTTGGAGCCATTCCGGATCAGTGGAAGAATTGAGGTCATTGATGCTTCTAATCCTGCCCTGAGCAAGCTTCAGGTTGGGAATACAATCACTCAGTTTAACAAGTTAATACTATCTTGGAAAGAAAGAAACACTTTTTTGTTTTGTCTTGATTGTTTTGATTTTGTATTGTTTGATGTGTACCAAAGAGAGAAAGCTTGGTTTGCTAATTCTTTAGAGTCCAGGATGAACAACATTTTTCCTACTCTTGGTAGTCCTTAAGAAACCAAATCAAGGAGGTAGTTTAGATCAATCAAGTGGTCCAGTTGGTGCTTTTTGATCCAGGAAAGGTTTTCTTATCTCTTTTTCTTTTTCCATTGATGACAGGTTGATTACTTGAATCTGAAGAGTAATCAGTAATCAGAGGCTTTTTTTCGTTGATTGTTAGTGGAACAAGAGAGAAGTGATTAAAGAATTAATTATTTTGTGTTGATTCCCCAGTTTGTAGCAATTCATAGTATTTTATTCTTAGCTTTCAAAAAACTGTACAATGTATCTTCACTGAAAAATATGAATAAATGGTATATTTTGCAATGAATCTTTCTCTTATATACTATGGTTTATATCCCTTCGATGCCACTTCTTTGCTTTTTAATCTCAAGGTCATATCACATGCCTTACCATGTTATTTGTTGTCATGTTTTCTTATTACATCCTCTTCCTGTCTAGCATGTGTTCCTCAAAGTGTTGTGTATTGGGTAATGTTAACACTATTTTTCAATTTAGGTTTTACATGTTCTTTCTTATGACTGTCAAGCCCTCTCGATATCATTTAGAAGGATTACAAGGCTGATTCTTTCACAACATGTTAGTGTCTCAACTATCATATATTAGTTGTTGATCTGATGGTATGGTGGAGCATAAGGACATATATAAATAATATTAGAAAGAGGGAGTTAAACCTTGCACCTACAACATATCTCATCATATACCATGGCTCTATTTCGCACTTGCCTATTGGTTACGTGTGGACCCCATGTTGAGCCAAAACCAAGTGGTATGAGCACATCTTATCCCCAGTATATATTTCCCGTTGAGTTTTATCAGATGTTTCCGTGCTTCCAGTTAAGATTATACATTCTTGATTTTGTTCTCAAGATTCAAGTTTTTCTTCTGCCTATGGCAAGACCATAATAAGTGGTCAATTTTTGGATGTATAATATTCTTTTAGGATGAGATCTTTAACTTCTCTTTGATATTTTGTTGTTGTTCGACTAATTTGCATTATAACGTTAATTGCTATTTGCTATATTTTCTTATAGGAATTGGATGGTATGATTTATTTTTTGTTTTATTTATAAAAAGATATGTGAGGCTTCTATTTTTGGTTGGATAGTTTTGAGATTAACTTTTCGTGAAAGAGAATAAATTACATTATGGAAACGTAGAAATCAAACAATAGTAATACGAATTTGTTTGAATTTAAAACTAACACTATATTTTTTTTAATGAAATTGGATAAAATGCGTAAACAAACATATATTTTTTTGGGTAAAAAAAATGTGGTGGCCAATCACCCGCGCGTAGCGCGGGTTCTCATCTAGTTAATCTTAAAAACATAAATTTCGGAATGAATATCTTTTTATAGCAGCTGCGTTAATATTAAGAACATAAATTTTGAAATAAAATAAATTCACCATTTGTTTCACATTTATAAATTACGGCAAATATAATACTCCAAGATAATATTACAGAAGAAGTTGTCGCATGTTTTAATTTTATCAACTCAATTAAAAAGAGGTTAGAGAAGACATACTCTGTAAATCATGGAGATTCAAATTCAGGTAATCATTACGAAAGTGGTATAATATTATAAACCCATATAATGTATTTTATTTTTTTATTATTAATAATTTGTCATAATACTAATTTGTTGAATTATTTCAGATTACCTACAAGTGTGAATATTGTGCTGCTATTTTTTGGTATGAAAAGCGCATTAACAAACGTTCCAAACATTGCAAGAAACCGGTGTATACATAATGTTGTTTACATGGATAAGTAAAGCTGCCATTACTTAAAGATTGGCAAGAACTATTATATGCTCTGCATATAAATGATGATCCACTGGGCAAACATTTTAGAAAGAATATAAGAGCGTACCTTATTATCTTTTCATTGACATCGCTTGGTGGTAAGGTTGACGAAAATGTGCTGCTCCTGGCAGAGAACCTCAAATGTTCACGATTTAAGGAGAAAATTATCACAAGATTGGTTGTTAAAAAAAGAACCTCGTGGAGTTCCTAAGTTTTCCTAGATGTATATTTTTGATATTGAGAAGGAAGTGGATTATCGAGCATCTGCGATGAGGTATTTTATTAATAATGTACACAATAATATTACCTTTTTTTTTATTATCGAGCATGCAACAACGTAGGATCAGCTCAAAAGTACAAAAATAAACAAGTTTTGCGAAAGGAAATCATTGAGGATGTCATTAGAATGTTTGATGAAGTGAATCCTTATGTATCGGTTTTCAGGTCTGCAAGGGACACGTTGAAAATGAATCCGGAAGAAACTTTCCACATGAGATAGTTAGTGATCGTAAAAAGGATGGAAGGACATATAGTACACCCACAACGTCTGAAGTTGCTGCAATAATTCCTGGAGATTTTTGACTAGAAATGCCAACTCGTGATATTGTAATTCAAGATAAATCTGGAGCGTTCCAGAGTATAAGTGAGGTTCATGTTTCGTATCTTGCTTTGCAATATTCTATTTTATTTCCTATAGGTGAAGATCGTTTTACTCCAAGCATTCTGAAAGGAGATGGAAAGAAAAATAAGACAATAAGTATGAGACAGTGGTTTGCATTCCGATACAAGAAAAGAAAACGAGTCTCATCTCCTAATACGTAGTAAAAGCCTATTCCAACAGTTTTTGGTTAATGCATTCACAACTATTGAGTGTAACTGGCTTTCATATCTGAAGTTGAATCAATCAAGTATTAGAGATGCAACTTACGATTCAGTGGTTAAGGCTGCTGAGACAGGTAATACTGACCTGAATGACCAAAGGAAAGCATGTTATCTACAAGGAAATTTCGTAGGTGGGCCTAGGTACATGAGAAATATGTACTTAGATACAATGGCCGTATGTAAGAAATATGGGTTTCCAAATTTGTTCATCACTTTTACATGCAATCTGAAGTGACCTGAGATCACTAGATTTTGCGAGAAACGTAATTTGAAGTCTGAAGACAAACAAAAAATTATTTCCAGGATTTCAAGATGAAAAATAAAGGTTAAAGATGGAAAATGGTCATAAATCTGCATACGGCCATTCAAAATGGTAAGTAATATGAAACAAAAAAATTAAGGCTAGAATGACAACTAATATGTAACAAAGGGAGTAGTTATTAACATAAATAAGGGCATATTTACAAACATATAGTAACTAATGACATATCTAATTTTAAAAAGTAACAATAAATTTCAGAATTATGTTTACAATATAGTTGCTGAACTAATGTTAAAAACATAAATTTCGGAGTGAATATATTTTTATAGCACCATAGTTAATATTAAGAACATAAATTTCATAATAAACTAAATTCACCATTTATTGCAAATTTATAAATTATGGCAAATATAATACTCCAAGATAATATTACAGAAGAAGTTGTCGTAGGTTTTAATTGTATCAACTCAATTAAAAAGAGGTTTGAGAAGACATACTCTGTAAATCGTGAAGATTCAAATTTGTGGGTTATTCACACGCGATATCATCATCATCCTTTTAATATATTGATTGAATATTGTAAGTTTGTTCATCCAATTAATTATAAGTTTCATCGATCTTATGTGTTTCTAATATTTGTACACGTTCTTGTACTTGGTTACCGACATTCGTTTTACATATATATATATATATATATATATTTTGGTTAAAGTTGGATCTATATATATGTTTTGTAGATTTTGCCATTAGTCAATAATGTCCGCAAGACTATCCACAACACTAACAACTTTGATTATGTTCGTGGTAATATATCTAACTAATCTTTGTTTTTTACCTATAAATATCTTTTGTCATTTTGAATTTGTTTATGAATCCTATATTATTATCGAATCATTAGATGATTTGGATAATTATGGTGGTGTCCAACAACCGATAAATAATGTTCTTTCTTTTCATCATCTACCTATCCCTAAGCTAATCGAGTATGCTGATGGTGGTTTGATTAGTAGTATAGGACCTTGTGTTGTACCCCACAAGCCTCGGTTCATGGGTTGGTTAGACTATAACAAACAATTTTAGGATGCCAAAACATAAACTTATTTAGAATTTAGGTCTAGGTTCAGATGTAATGTCGTTCTTTCAACTTGGATTCGTAGGGATGTTGTTAGTTCCCATACTAGAATAGTAAATGTTCCTATCTCGACTGGTAAGGCCTTTTACTTAAGATTAATGCTAGGTGTTTTTAGAGGTTCAACATGTTTCGACGATATGAGAACGGTTTGTGGTATAAGGCCTATTCGTTTGGCAGCCGCAGCGGCTTGCGGCTGCGTCATGCGGCCAGACGCTGCGATTGTTGTTCGTTTGTCTGCCACTGTGGTTGCGGCTGAGGCTTGCGGCTGCGTCATGCGGCCAGACGCAGGGTCTAATTGTTGTTCGTTTGTATGCCGCTGCGGCTGCGGCTGAAATTTTGGCCGTAACGCTAATTTTTAAACGCAGACGCTGAATTTAGCTGCGGCCAAAAATTCGTGACGCAAGCCGCAGCGTCTGGCCGCATGACGCAGCCGCAGGTACTTGCGGCAGGCAAACGAACAACATTTTACCGCATGACGCAGCCGCAAGCCGCTGCGGCTGCGAAACGAACAGGCCTATAGTTTATTCTACCTACAAGGATGCATGTTATGCATTCGGCTTGGTGGATCTTGATGATGAGTATATCGATGTCATTCTTCAGTCAATCTAGTGGGTTACTCATGATGCCTTCAATACATTTAAAAGAACCATGACTTCTTTACTTTGTCTTGATGAGTGCAAGCGTGTTATCACAGAAGCTAAATGTGCTATTAATCGTGATTGATAACTACCGATACATATACGTTTAGTTTTTATTTTCATTTTTTTTTTGAAGCACAAGGAAGGACAATCAGAGTTTGGCAATTTATCAAATTGGAAGTTTCCCTTCATTCTCATTCAAAGCTCCGACTCTTAGATTAGCTATTATATATTTTTTAATGTCATATACAATTCTATAGTTCTACTTTAAATATATATATGAAGAGTTTGTTTCGTAATACACGTAATATTAAAAACAGATTCATACACTCCTCACACCTCTCACATGTACCAATAATATCAACGTCTATACCCGTTCTTCAATTTGGTAACACCAACAATTTTAACAAAAAATTTGCTTACCGAGCGGGTTTTCTCCTCTACCATATATATAAATCAAACTACCAATAAATTCCATTAAACAAGGAATAGATGAAAGAAGAAAAGAAACCGAACCTATAACTATTAAAAACAAAAAAAGTCATCCTCTAAACTAAAACTCTTTCACTGTTTTTTATTGTTATCAGTGGCAAACCTGGAAGCCCAAACCTTAAAATAGAGCAGATTAGCGACTTCAATGCCGGCTATTATGAAAAAATAGTTCTCAAGCTTGTTCTTGTTCAAATCTTTATCTCCTAACCACGAACCTTCCCTTTGGTCACGTGTGGAGCGATCTATCACATTTATGAGAAGCGTGCATATATAACTCGCAATCGACGAGCTCAAGAAGAAGATCGCTCCCGCAACGGCTCTCATATGCTCAGGCATCCTAACCGTCAGAAACTCCATCAGAGCCACGGCGGAAAACGCTTCTGTTAAACCCGCAAGCACGAACTGAGGAAGAAGCATTACAATCGAAACAGGTGACACAAATGAGCCGTTCTTTAGAGCGGAAGCTCTTCGCTTCTTCTCCAAGAAACCGGCCACGACCATACAAGTTATCCCGGTCACTATACCTATCTCGATCCTCTGTTTCATCGTTAACCGTAGTTTTCGTCCTATGATTAGTTTGGCTATGGGTATGAGGACACATTCGTATAGGGAGATCCAGATGGCGAGAGTAAACATGGAGACAAGATTCATCCATCCTGCAGGGACTTGAAAGTTTCGTCCGAAAGATCTGTCCATCTGCATTGCTTGAAGGATCCCGTATATGTTTTGTTGGTCGGTCAGCATGAAACACGCTATTCCCGTTACCCAAACCGGGAAAATAGCGGTCACGCACTTGAGGGTTTTCACCTGTTGCACACTGCATAATCTCCATTTGTTCTTTGCCTCACCATGTTCGTTTAACTCGTTCGGATTAGTTATCACTGATGCCTTGTTTAGAAACGTTAACCTGTCAGACCAAAAGATCAAAAAGTTGGAGACTTTACAGATAACATTTTCTCATGCCAATTATTCCCGACGATTTTTTAAAGTTAAAATGTGTGAAAAAATATTCAAAACTGTCAACAAAAAGTAATAATAATGTAGTTTGGTCTTGTGGATTTTTAGTCGTAAATTGTAATCACGAGATCAAATACACAACTTCTCTTTTTGTTTGCGTTTGCTGGTGTATGCTTAGAGTTTAGACGTATATAATTCATTTAAAATGATTAGAATTATATAATTTGTTTGTTTATTTTGAACAGAGAAGAGTTTTATAACATGAAATTATACATAAATTGGGGTTAAAAGTAGTAACTTTTTATCAAAAAAAAAAAAAAAAGTAAAAGTGGTGAAATGTTTTGGAACAAGAAAAACCATTTTATAACATTGAAACCTAGAAATTCTAATATTTTTTGTTTAAGATATTAAAAGTTTTAGATTCATTTGGAAGATAAAGCCAGCATATTATAATATGCAAAAAAAAAAAAAAAAATTAAAGAAGCGTAATGTAAGTTACTACAAACCTTGGTTTTTTTTGGATCAAAGCGGTGGAGGCTTCATCATTAGAAGGGCCTACGTAGAACGTTACAACTTCTCCGGATTTCACCTTACGTTTCTTACAAGCCGCAACAACAACCCTAACCATGTCTCCAAACACGCTGCCCTCAGGCTTTGCACATATGTAAGTGTGTTGACCGATGAGGAAGAACGTGATGGAGAATGCAAGACAAGCCGTGGGGATCACGAAACCAATGACCCAACTAATGTTAGTTTGTATATAGACAACACCTGTCAGTGCAATGACCAGAGCCACAGTGAAGGAGAAGTACCACCAATTAAAGAAAGTCTCGAGCTGAGCTTTGCCTTTAGAAGTGTTTGTATCGAATTGATCCGCTCCAAAGGCGATGTTGCATGGTCTGATTCCTCCAGCTCCAATGGCTAGTAAACCTAGACTGGAGAAGAGAACCGCGAGCTGCCAATGCGTGGGCTGGTTCAAACAATGTGATGGATCGTTGCAAGCCTCGGGTCTTAAGTGCGGGAAAGCCGCGGTTAGAGCCATTATTCCCATTCCCTATCAAGTAAAAAAGGATCAGTATCACTCTCTAGTTTCACATTTTACGATGTTGAAGTGAAGGGACCAGGGATAATGGTTACGAGGAAAGAAGCGATCGAACCGAGGAGAAGAGTCCAAAATCTGCCGAGGTAAGCATCAGAGACAAAAGCACCTGCGAGACCAAGAAAATTGGAGGAACCAAACCAGATGTTGATGATGTTCACCAAGAAAACACCGCCAAGATTGTATTTTGTCGTGAGATACACCGATAGGTTCCCTATCAAGCTCATCGAGGCCAGCTTCTCGAACGACTCGTTTGCTTCACCAAACCAATTGAGATTTACTTATAGCAAAAACATTAACAGATTAAACTCCAAAAAACAAAACAGAAAATACAAACCAATAATGTACTTGATAGCTCTCCATCCTCCTTTCTGTGTATTGAGAGGAGCTTGGTTGGATTCTTGATGAAGAGGTGGCGAAGGGGACGTAGATGATTCGATGTCCATTTTGTTCTTAAAGCCTCTCTTTCGTTTTAGGAAGAAATAAAAAATGGTTTGATGGTGTTTAATTATGGATTCGTTGTAGAAAAGTTAGAGAAGAAGTCAAAGGAAAAAGTCATAGAGAGTGTATGCTACTACTATGTTCAAGCTGATTACTAGGGAATAGGGCAGCCTTCAGAGTTTGTTATAGATACTGTTTAATTATTCTGTTTTATCTTACTCAAAAAGAGGCATGGGTTTCGTAATCCTTTTCCTATTTTTCTTTTTATAATAAGTTACCCTATAAGGTTTTCGTAATTGTTTAGCAAAAAAAATGTTTTCGTAATCCTTCCGAGTTTATAGCAATAAAGTTTTTACTTAGCAACCGGAGTTGAATTCCAGACTTGGATCATGTTAATCAGGATTTTATTTTTACAATAATTTTTTTTTTTTTTAATTGATATATACTAGGTGTTTGCGGGTTTTGTGGTGAATAACTTAATATTTTTAGATTTTATGTTTTCAAATTTGAGATTCTTTGCGTAATTTTTCTATGTAATATTGCTTCAATAAGGTTGGTTTGAGTATTTGGCCTCGAGTCACGATGATTTTTGACAAAATCTATTCAAGATACTCACTACGATTTCTATGGTTATGTGATCCAAACACATAATTGTGTTATTGATTCTCGCTTTTCTTCACCAAATCCCATCAAAGTCTTTTTCATAATCTATTTATCTTCTACATTTCCTCTTACTTTATGTCCGAGTTTCTTAATTCTATCTCTTTCTTCATTTTATATTTCTCGTGATTCTTCTCTACCATCCAATTTGTTGTTTATCTTCGACGTCTCCATTATTGTTTTCTCGTATTTTCTTTGCTTCTCCATGACTTTTTCGAGCATGGATTGAAATTCTTTTAGGACACGTCTAGGATTTGATATAGTATTTGACAAATTTAAACGAATCACATCAAATGCTAGATTGAATACAACACAAGTTTTGGTAGATTTTCAATTAAAACCAAGTGCTTTTAGATTTGATATTAGTAAAAATTAATTTTAAGGAATACAATATCAAATGGTGACGTCCTACACCTTCTCGTACGGTACTGAACAATACCAAAAATATGTATTTATTTTCATATCTAAGTATCTAATAACTATAATATTATGCTTATACATCTGTATTTTTTTTTGTTACCATTTGTCATACATCGTACCTATCATGTCCCGCCCTATCACCATTTGGAGTTTAATTTATTGTGATGACTACTTTTTTTGATGTCATTTAGATTGACATTGGGTCAATTAGCCAAATAGCACAAATTTAAATTATAATTAGTATAATAACCATGTAATAAATTTATTTTGCAAACTAACGCATGACATGTTGGTTTTACATTTTTAACCTGTGCATACGTGCACCAAGAACAACCATATGCCAAAATTTGTAATACTCATCCCAAATTATTCAAAACTAAACCCTAAACCACATACCCAAACCCTACCCCCTAAAACTATACCCTAATTTTGGAATAGTTAACCCAAACCCAAAAATTTAACATTCAACACTAAACCCTAAACCCCAAACCCTACCCCCTAAAACTATACCCTAATTTTTGAATAGTTAACCCAAACCCAAAAATTTAACATTCAACACTAAACCCTAAACCCCAAACCCAAACCCTACCCCCTAAAACTATACCCTAATTTTGGAATAGTTAACCCAAACCCAAAAATTTAACATTCAACACTAAACCCTAAACCCCAAACCCAAACCCTACCCCCTAAAACTATACCCTAATTTTGGAATAGTTAACCCAAACCCAAAAATTTAACATTCAACACTAAACCCTAAACCCCAAACCCAAACCCTACCCCCTAAAACTATACCCTAATTTTGGAATAATTAACCCAAACCCAAAAATTTAACATTCAACACTAAACCCTAAACCCCAAACCCAAACCCTACCCCCTAAAATTATACCATAATTTTGGAATAGTTAACTCAAACCCAAAAATTTAACATTCAAAACTAAACCTTAAACCCCAAACCCAAGCTGAATCTGGTAGTAAGGGTAAAATTGTCCATATACATATTATACACCATTACTGTTCATAGCACAATAATTTGTGTTAGGAGTTTAATTTTTAATTTTTTTTGCGTTATATAGTCATATATTCCATGATTAATTTGCCAAAAAACCCAAAAAAAAATGATTAATCAAGTAACAAAAAAAATCTAAATCTAGTGGTTGTTGTTATTCCACATAAAAGAGTTTTTGTTACTTGATTAATTATAACTTTTTTTGTGTTATTTGGCATATTATCGCTTTACTAAATGCACTGATAAAAGTAACTCTTTTTAATATTTTGGCGCATTGTGAAGAGATATATAACAAACTATTTTTCACTAATAAATTTGTATTGAATGGTTTAATTTACTGAATTATTTTTCGTTTTAACATGTTTCAAAATATTGTTATGTTAGTTGGTTTTTATTTGCATTTGAAAAATATTTTAGATATGTATTGCATCATTTCAGAATTGTAGGTCAAACTATTACGAAACTGGATAAAAAAAACACAAACAGCAAATATTTAGTAATTTTTAATAATCTCGGGATTGTGGCTCTCCCAATGTACTTCAATCTCGGTTTTTAATAATACAAATAGATGGGAAAAAATGCAAAAAAGCTTTCCCGAGAATGTTAACGGGTGTTAATTTGATATCTTTCTTTCATTCACTTCCATTTCGGAGAATGTTTGATTGCTTAAGAGGAATATATAATTTGTACAATGAATTTACTTATGCAAACCCAAATAAAATTCAAACTTGTAGTCAAAGACAACTGTAATTCAAATAACATGTTCTCTTTTAACTAAAGCACACTCTTGGAGCTCAATATAAAGGAAAAGAAAACCATATTAATACGAAAAAGTTTGGAAACCAGCAATTTTCATTTCAAAACATGTAACCTCCTCAACATTCTGCATTTGAGCAACATTGTGGGAGAACCGTGCAATTTCATTGCGTGTAGATGTGTGGCCTATATAGGTTTTAAACATTGGACATTCGAAAACCAAAACGTCAAATGCCAAACACATGCCTCAGGTTTTGAGGTACAACCAAAATTTGGTGGATATTTCTTGGTCTTTAAAATTGTATCAGAATATTCTCTCAGTCATTTGTCATCAATGAAAATGTTGTTTATAAAGTCTCTAAACCTTCGAAAGTAAAGCTGAAATAGGACTGGGATCTACATACATGCAGTGACTTGAAGAATATCAATTACAGCCAAATAGAGGAATCCATCAACCACCTCCTTCCTTGTACTCTTAGTATTCAAGTTATCAAAGTCGTATCTTTCTCAAATCTGCTCACATGCTCTGCTTTTGCGGGCATACTAAAATTTGATTTTGATATGGATTTGAAATGCAAAATGGATTGAATCAATTCTATTGAACCAATTGATCAGTTATATAAATATGAATGAAAGAAGCCAAGACCTATTTGTGATAATTTTGTTGTATCTCTAATTTGGTTATGTAAAACTGGTAAAAGAAGGTACTGATTTTGGGTGACAGAGTCCATATTAGGAAGCGAATTATACCCTCTCATGAATTTGCCGTCCTCCTGATCTCCTCGACCTAAATAAAGCAAGAAGCTAATTTCTTAGTATCAATAAATTGAAATGGAAAAAAAGTGACGGAATATAAATCTAAAGAAACGTAAGATTGATTTAATACCACTGCCCAAAAAAATTCGTCACGCAAGTCAGTTCCACTGCAAAGGAGACCAATGAAGAGACTATAGTCTGTAATCATCTCAGCTTCAAGGAACTCATAGTCTAAATCGATTTGGTTGACAAAGGCATGAAACTATGAAGTCTCATGTCAATACACATACTTGAGATCCAAGTCTTTGAGTGTTGTGGTCTCGTCGATTTCACCTTCATCCTTGTCGATGGTATGGATGTGATGAATCTTTCAAGTCAAACCGTTTGTGTCTACGGTACTCTGAACAAAACAGATTCTCTATGACTATGAAGTATGTTGTTTTTTTGTTTGTCACGAAGGTAGAAATGAAACAAATTTTTAGTTGAACTTATCAACATTTGATTTCTGAAGATAAGTTGTAATATTAGACCATTCCTTAAACCTTTTGGCCTCCCACCGGTTTGAGGCAATGCACGCCAAAGAACTGGGTAACTAATGAGTTCTTGTATTCGGAAATGCTCATAATAATTCGGGAGCATTTTTAACAACACCTTAGTATGGTTATAAAGCTCAACTTAGTCATATAGTGTGATAGAAAGAAATGAAAAAGCTAAAGATGATATTAGTTACCTTAATTTCGGATTTCGGCAGAGTTTGGAGCACGAAGCTTTCGTCTTGAGTCAAGTAAAAGGAATTTCTAGTATTTCGAGGTGAAGAAAATTACGGATTCATAACTCACCTATAAAACACAGAAGAAGTACCGCCAACGTTGTTCATTATTCAAGTACAAGTATGAGAGACAAAGACATATCGTTCGGCCATACCGTGATGACCCTTTCTCTTTGCCTCATTCAAACTCCTTGCCCGGAAGGTGAGTGAATCATTTTTGGCTTCCTGAGAATGAAACCATCCTTCACAAGCTTCCTAATGTTTGCCATGTTACAGTATAAAATGAATTATGAAGAATAGCCAACCCATAACCAAATCAACATGCGATTAATTTTCATAAAATAAGATACTTGTTTGTAATTCCAAAACATTCTAGGAATCTTCCAGTTTAAAGGGTAAACCAAATTTGAGTAAACATTCTAGATCATCAACCGTAAGCTTGAGTAAACTAAATTCAAGTTCCTTGGTCTTTCAAATATTGCAGAAGATAAAAAGTAATGCTTGACAAAAAAAAGGCAACAAAATAGACCATAGCCATGATCTAACAACAATAAGAAAACTTCCTCCTCTAGAATATGATTTGGCTAAGATAACTCTAAAAACGTGGAATTAGAAATCTTACAAAGGTTGACCCAAAAAAAAATCTTACAAAGATCCAAACTTCGCATGTGGAGCTTCTTCCAGATTCCTGAAATTACACAACCCTACCTTCGTCTTTTATTTCCTCTTGGCTCGGAGCTTCATTGAAGCTTTATATGGCCTCCTCTTTGACACAAGCGTAACCACGCCATCTACTGCCGTTTTAACATGCCTCAACGGCTTGGTGTACTGAAAAGAATAAGTGAAAGCAAATCAAACTGCATAATCTCATTGTTCTTCATCGGCAAAAAGGAATCAACCTTCTTTAAAGAGAAAGCAAACCAAACATGGAAGATAAGAGTGAATGATGGAGAGGAATCATGGGACGTTTAGCAATGTTTAGAAGGGGAAGTTTATAGTGTTCTTTTCTTCTAAGCTGCTTGGATCTAAAACGATCTATTGGGAGAGAAAGCGAGCATAACGTATGTAGGCATTCAATTGCAGTTAGTCTGAGTGAAATGAAAGTGAGAAAGTGGTGAAGAGGTAATGGTGGTGGAATTTATTAAGGCTGGAAGAGGAATCGTGAGAGACTGTTATGGTGGCTGAGTTTCGAAGGGAATTGTGTTAGCAGTAAAGAAGAAGAAGACGTCGTAAGTGTATAACTGAGCCTTCACATTTGGGCTCTCTTTTTAGGCGCACGTGTGTCCACAAACCTTTTAGTTAGTTTAATGTAAGTGAGAGAATGACATGTCAATTTGATAGGCTAAGGAAATTCAGATTTTTTTTGCTTAGGTGGCATGCCTTAGAGCTAACCAATTCTTCCCCTTTAATATAAAGAAGATTTATGTTTTCCTTTTTATATATAATTACGTAAAAGACCCGCATATATTTGAGTTTATGAAAAAAATTAGTTTGTAACCAGTGAAAAATCAAACACGAAAAAAAATCACTCGTGAAAGTAAACAAAAGCGAAAACTTTGATATTAAATAAATTTAACACTTATTTTTTATCTAAATTCTTTTTCTAATTTGATTTCCAATTAAATTTGATTACGTATTTTCAAAATAATTAGTTTCATTCTATTCATGTTTGAAGTAATTTAATTTTCACTATTTCGCTACTCCATTTTTAAAAAATGTTTTTGAATTACTTTCTCATAATCATAATTAAAAATTTCAATTTTATATCTAGTGAAAAATACAAAACATGAAATGTAAAAACTACGGATAGAAAAGCCTCGGTAACGTTAAATTATTTTGATTCTTTTGATTATATGGTTTTTCTGCAAATAAACTCTCCAAGTGGTTAAGTCAATTAAATGCAGGTCAATCCGTAAAGTGGAAGTTAACCATTTTAACTACAGAAACCACGTGATGTTTTCATTTTCTTATCAACAACTTTTTTAAAAACAAAAAAAGAACAACCAAAACAAAAAAAATTATCCGTCTTCTTCCTCCTCTCTTTAGAATGAGTAACGAAATCAAACAATTCCAATTAAATGTGAAATCTGAAATCAAATAGAATCGAAACCCAAATCACCAAGATCCCCAGAAACAAACCAAACCATTCGTGGTCATCCCCAAAACGAAAATTCTTGTGTTAATGAATTGCATCGTCAGATTTAACCACACCGATATGTGATTCAAGTTGCGTTTGCGAAAAACACTAACAATTACCTTTCGATTAAATCAAAGTTCAACAAGATCCAACACCAAACCACCAAAATTCGAGAAATTTTATGGAAATAAACTCAATGATTTTGATTTTGATCTTGATTTTTGGGTTCTCTTAACGAGGATATGGCGATTGAGGAAGGGATTTCGGATTTTATGAACAATATGATAGTTTTACAGATTTTTGGAGTTGATTACACAACAAACAAGCTACGGCGGCTCTAGGTTAGCAATGGAAGGCAAGAGGAAGATGAAAGAAGAAGAATTTTTTTTTTTTCTTTCTTATATTTTATTTTATTTATTTAATTTAAATAAAAACTGTGTGCTATTTTTTGATTTCTAATAAAACGTTGCGTTTTATGTTCTGTTCGTTTTATTAACATCGTTAATTTTTTCCACATCATCGATATACGTAAAGGTTATATTGCGGTTTGACTTGCAGTTTACGAATTGACCTGTATTTAACTGACATGAAGGGTTAATTTGCAATCCCTAACCACTAGGAATGTTTATTTGCAGAAATCCCTTTATTATATTTTTTTTTTGAACTTAATTTTTTTCATATTTCCATATAATTAGTTTTTTTCCTATTTCTTATTGAACTATGTTTATTTTTATTATGTATCTACTCACTTATATATTTATTTTTTCAAAATCTTAACAAATTGAATCTCATATTTTTAGTTGCAAACTAAAATCACAAATGTCAATAAGATTTTTTTTATATAATTGATTCTTAAACTTTGCAAGAATCTAATTACATGCAAAGCTTTAAATAGTATTTGCATGCGTTAAAATAAAATCAAACTATAATTAGATATTATTCAAATAATTATTAATGCATTTAGACTCTTATTAATATAAACTAAAAATACGTTTCATCAACTAATATAAAGCCATTAAGATAACAAATTCTTTTTTTGTTTAACATGTTATAATGTTAAATAATTGATGTTTTTCTGGTGATGATAAAATTTCATATATTTGTATTTATCCATTAAATTTTTTATTCTAAATAGAAGCATATAAGGTTAAAAAATCAAGTATTTTTTCTCAAGAAATATTCTAATATACATGTAAAATCTTTTTAGTTTAAATAAACTTAGGTTTTGAATACGACAATTTATCCACATTTCAAAAGATTTGTCTTTTTTTTTTAAACAACCGTGCCTTTTTTATAGAAAAATCTTAAACAGTTACAACACTTAAAGCCTGTTTGGCTACAAGGTCTGCTCTACAATTAGCAGCTCTAGGGATGAAATTAAACCTAATCGAATCGAACAAGCCAACACAGATCACAACATCGGCCATAATTCCAAGAATTGACGATATTTTTGAGCCTCAATTGAGAGCTCTGATAATGAGTTGAGAGTCAGAGTAAACAATTACTCTGTTAAAACCTAGAGACCGGGCTTGAAGGAGAGTCGATCGCAGAGCCACTGCTTCCGCTGCAAGAGCCGAAGAAACATTGGGTAATGCCATGGAATGCTCCGACCACTGATCCGGTCCCGTTTGGAAAATCCAGCCTAACCCTGCCTTACCAGACTCGATTCGCCACGCCGCGACTGTAAAACAAGAAACTACTCCGTCAGAGTAAGATTGAACGAGAATAGGAGCTGGATCACTTCTGTGGATTCTCACCGTGGTAAATTGTTGTACCTCCATCCATTCTCTAGCATCATTCATAGCTTTGATAAGAGTCTCCGTTACTGTGTAAATTTCACCCTTAAAGATCCGTTGATTTCTCGATGTCCAAAGATTCCAGAGGATCCAAGGGTATAGATATCCTTTATCGAGACCAACAGGTGGGAGAGAAACCAAGTCTTGAAGGTTTTCTAGTCCCACCGTCACACTACAGACCAAGGATGCTTCAAACACCACTGAGAAAGCTTGTCTCCAAACTTCTTGGGCAAAAGGGCACCAAAACAGTAAGTGGATAACAGATTCATGGCCGTCACATCTACAACACTTTGTTGTTTCCGTTATGTTCCTCACAATTAGTTGTTCTCCCACAGGTAAAGCGTTTCGAATGGCCTTCCAAATGAACAACTTCACTTTAGGAGCCGTTTTCACCTGCCAGACATTTTTATACCAATCCACAGCAGCCATTGCAAGTGGTAATTCACCAAGTTCTCCTCTTTCACACGCTGCCAAATACCCAGATTTTGTTGAGTATTCTCCATCTGAATTTCTTAACCAAATACGAGTATCTTTGGCACCAAGAATACTAGGATGTAATTTTAGGATTGTAGTCTTGAAGTTTGGTAGTATCTGGTCTATCTTTTCTTCATTCCAAACTGTGGAGTCAGGGAACATCAGATCACTTACTTTGAGGTTTTGTTGTGTTTCAGGGATCAGACCTATTGGTTGAGACACTTCAGACACTGATAGCCAAGGATCACTCAAAAGACTTATATCAGTCCCTGATCCTATAGCCCAACCCAGTTGGTTAAGGAGTAGATCCCTTCCCATCAACAAGCTCTGCCAACTGTACGAGGCTCCAGTTGATGCTGAGCATTTCAAAAAGGAGTCAGCAGAGCAATATTTGCCTAGTAGAGTGCGAGCAAATAGGCTGTCAGGTTTTTTTATTATTCTCCAGCTTAACTGTGCGGAGGTCTTTAAAACCTAATCCTCCCATATGCTTTGGCCTTGCCATCTTATCCCAGGCCACCCAGCTTATGCTCATCTTATCAGGAGAGGAGTCCCACCAGAAGCGAGTCAATGCGAATTGGATCCGCTTACACAGGGAGTGAGGCAGTTTAAAACACGTCATAGCATATGTAGGCATTGTAGAGAGGACACTCTGTAGCATGACTAACTTCCCAGCTCCAGATAACAATCTTAAAGACCAACTAGCCGCCTTCTGTTTGATCTTGTCTACTATTGAGGTAAATAAATCCTTCTTGGATCTACCAAAATGTTCTAGAAGACCTAAAAACTTTCCCACACCACCTTCATTCTGAATTTGTAGAATACCTTTCATTCTAATCTTTGTTTCCTCAGGTGTCTTCTTCGAAAAAGAGATGGAGGATTTCTGGTAATTTATCATCTGACCTGAAACTCTTCCATACCTCTCCATAATCAATTTGAGTTCCTTACAACTCTTAACATTTGCTTTGCAGAAGAACATCGTGTCATCCGCAAAGAGCAAATGGTTTATCCTTCGACAGCCTCTAGCAACTTGGACACCAATCATCTTACTTTTTTCTTGGGCTCTACAACACAAGCCAGACAGTACCTGTCCACAAAGAATGAAGAGGTAAGGCGACAATGGATCCCCCTGTCTGATTCCCCTACCAGGTATAATCCTTCCTCTAGGTGATCCATTGATTAGGATCGAAAAAGTCACTGTAGAGATGCACTGAACAATCCAATTTACCCATTTTTCATGAAAACCTAACTTGATTAGCACAACTTTGATAAAATTCCACTCAACTCTATCATAAGCCTTGCTCATATCTGTCTTTACAGCCATTGAGCAGTACTTAGTAGCCTTAGAAGTCTTGAGATAGTGTAAAACTTCATGTGTAATTAACACATTATCTGAGATAGCTCTTTTGGGAACAAATGCGGATTGATTTTCAGAGATTAGCCCTTCTAGAAGTGGTTGCATTCTTCTTGATAAAAGTTTAGAGATTACCTTATAATAGGAGTTGCACAAGGCAATAGGTCTGTAATCACCAACAAGCTTTGGTCCCATTATCTTTGGGATCAATCTTATATGTGTTTCATTTATGGTTTGTGGCATAATTCCAGATTTGAAGAAAGCCTGAACTTCCTCTATCATGTCTGCTACAACCACATCCCAGTTAGATTGGAAGAAGCAGGCTGAGAATCCATCAGGCCCCGGTGCTTTGTCAGGATGTATAGCAAACATTGCTTCTTTAATCTCTGCAGCTGTAGGTTCTCTTATCAGTTCCTGGTTCATTGCTTCTGTTACCAGTGGCTTTATAGCCGAATCAAGGACCTTGTCCACTTCTGCAGTTTCGATGGCTTTGGTTGAGAAGAGTTGATGGAAGTACTCACATATAACTTTGGTAATCTTCTCCTCCTCAAACACTACTTGGCCATCATTATCTTCAATAACTGAGAACTTGTTAATTGCGTATCTCTGTCTTGTTGCAGCATGAAAGTAGCTTGTATTTTTATCCCCAAGGTTCAGCCACAGTTGTCTGCTCTTTTGCTTCCAGTAAGCTTCTTCCGCAGAATAAGCCTCTTTAAGCTGGTGTTTTATATTTTGTAGGGATTCTGAGGGACTAGTAGGATTAGATAAAGCATCATCCAATTCCTTTTTCAGTTTTTCAATCACCTCTTGACTGTTTCTTTGTTGGTCTTTGTTTCATTGAATGATGGCATGTCTACACTGATCAACCTTTTGTTTGAAAGACCGCTGTTTGGCTTCTTTCCAGGTACGTCTTACTAATTCCTTGACTTCTTCATTATCTTTTAGTCTTCGATCATATCTGAAGGTTCCCTTTTTCTTCTTTCTTCTTGGATCAAAGTAGGTTACAATAGGTCTATGATCTGAGGCCTCATACTTGAGATATTCACATCTACCTGAAGGAAAGAGCTCTGCCCAAGCGCTGTTAGAGACAGCTCTATCCAATCTGCAGTACACTGTGTGTATACCTCTCTCTCCTCTCCAAAACAGCTCGCAGCCAGAATGCCTCAGGTCATATAAATCACCTTCAGAGAAGAAGGTACAGAAGTCTCCAAAAGAACCCTCTGTTCTTGATTGTCCCCCATATTTCTCTGAGTTGCCTAGGATGTCATTGAAATCGCCTGTTATATACCAGGGTGCATCTCTCGCCACAGCAAGACCTATGAGATGGTTCCAATCTTTTTTTCGCAAAGCCTTGTCAGGATTTCCATACACAAAGGTAGAATAGAAGCTAATCCCTTCATATTTTATTTGAGTGTCAATATAATTTCTACAAGCAAATATGACATCTAACATAATTTCTTGCTTCCACAGGAGTAAGAGTCCTCCTCCTCCATGTCCATGAGGAGAGACAATAGAGTGATTAGCATAACCAAAATCTTTGACCTCTTGCAGGACAAACTCATCAGGATTTTTTGTCTAGGATAAGAAGATGATATCAGGATCAACTCGGCGTCTTATCACTTTGAGACGACGAACTGTCTCGGGATTCCCTAACCCTTGACAGTTCCAGCTCACAATTTTTAAGGAAGAGGAGAAGACGGATTCTGAAAATCCGAATTCCTCTGGTCCCTAGTAGTCTGGTGTGGAGCTGAATATGGAAGACTTGGTGGCATATGTATTAAGCTTCTTCTCACTCCACTAGGACCTGGCTGAGGTTCCTTGGTATTTCCGTGTCTCTTGGTTGCTTGAGTCATTCTTTTTCTTGGTGAAGGTTTAATCCCAGCCACCCTTCTCTTCTTTAAGCCAATCCCCAAAACCCCTTTACCAGCAGCTGGCTTCCTCCCAGGAGGCCTCCCAGGCTTTCTCTTTAGTGGTGGGGGTGAGCTTATCCTAATAGTAGAAGGAAGGGACATTCCATGTGTTGCTGTAAGTGGTCCCAGTCTTTGTCTGACTAGGATGCGCTCATATGAATTGACAGGACTTGGTGCCAACTCCAAGGAGAGTCTATGATCATCCTCAGAAGCCACTTGCTCATTCTCTTCTGCCCTACTCAAGTTAAGCAGTCTCTCCCTTTCTTCAAATTCAATAGCTGCCCTAACTATATGAGCTGCTGTTTCATCATATTCACCTTTTCCTCAGCTAACCGTGCTCTTTCTTTCCTTGCAGCACTCTCACATGGGTCTGGAAAGTTACTGTACCTCACCATGACTTCCCTAACTTCTCCAATAGCAGTAGTCAATGCCTCTGTAGGAAGAGTTATGGGGTCATGAAGTACAGGAGAGTCACGTTCTATAGGAGGGCATCTTGCTCTAGGAGTATCAGACCGCTCCTCTGAAGACAATAAGGCTCTGGGTAAGTCTCTTCTTCTCTTTTCCACCCAAATAGGTTGTTTAGGTGATCTCATTGATCTATATTTTCCTTTTGAGGTATGTTCCTGAGGGTCCTTTGAGTGATGAGGATTGAAGGATCTTGCAGGGTTGTGTGAGGACCTGTTATCTTCTACCTGAGTTCGTCTTCTTTCAGCCTGAAAATGCTGAGTTTCTTCTCTTCTCCTTCTCAGGGAGGAGGATACCAAGGATTCTTGTCTTCTAGATGTTCTAGTATCCCTCTGAAACATGGGAAGGGGGTTTCGCCTTGAGCTCATTGCTCCTTTCCCATAAGATCTAGATCCCCTTTCAGCATTTAGCTGCAAGGGACTAGTAGCCTTCACTGGAGAGACATTTACCGCTTCAGGGCAATCTTTTCTATCATGGGTGAGCATGAAGCAGCATGTACAGTATTTCTCTAACTTCTCATAGATCAACTCAGCTGTAACCTCATCACCATTCCTAAACTCGAGGGTTGATGAAGTAATCAGAGGTAATAAACCATTTATAATAACCCTCATCTTTGCTGCAGTTTTGGTAATATCAGAGGCCTCAAAGTTGCCAATATTAGCCGCTAGACTAAGTAGAGTAACCTTCGACCAAAGGTGACTTGGTACACCTTGAACCTTTATCCAGAAAGGGATTTGAGAAGGGAATGAAGGTGCCACAGTAGGCTCCCATCTCTGTATAATAACCATCCAATGTGCAAAGTGGTAAGGTCTGTTGTCTAGGACTTTCTGTAAGTCCTCTTCAGAAGTAAACTGATACTGGAACCTTCCTTGTCCCAGGTCTGCGCCTACTGGACGCATAGACACCTTCCAGTGGTCTGCAAAGAAAGGAAGAAGAGCCCACATCTTCTGAATCTTTAGATTTGTGATACGTCCCACCAACAGTAAGTCGTGGTTGTGTACCAATTCAGATGGATCAAAATCTGGAACTTGGACTCTAGCAGCCCGTAGAGGTTCTGCAGGTAAGGCATGACCCTTTCCTTTTTCTGCTGCTGATAGTCTTCTACTCATGATGATGTTCCTAAGTGGAACTTCCTTGAAGAACATGTACAATCCTTGGAGGGGATTAGTCTAAGCTTGGTATATCAAAAGAACCACAAGCAGCTAGCTTGATAGTTTGAAGCAATCCGTACAGTGGATCAATCTAGAATGTTATAGTAAAGTAGGAGCTCTAAAGTATGCACGAAGAACAAAAAGATTGAAAGGAAGCAAGCGAAATGAGAGCAAAAGGATAGAGAGCGGAGTCAAATCTCTTGATAAACCACAAAGGTTCTCAGATCTAGATTGATGAACTCTGTTTCTTGCTACTTCCGGAAAACATTAGTGGTTGAGCTGATCAAGGAAAAGCTAAATTTAAAAAACCTACCAAAGAGGGAAAAGAGACCAAAGGAAACTTGTAGGGATCGACAAGTAACTTCTGGTCCATGCCCATTCTAGGGAAATGTGCCTGGGAGAGATCACTCAGCCTTAAATTTATCTCGATGTTTTCATGTAGGAATCAAAAGATTTGTCTATTTTCGATTAATAGTATCTTTATTTGTAAAATAGTAAAAAAATAAACCTATTTTAAATAGAATTAGATTTTTTTTGAAATTTGTAATTTAATTAAAATAAAATAAAATAACATGTGTCAAAATAAAATTAATTATCTAACAACAAATTAGACATTTTCTTTGGCAAACTTTGTCGGTGTCAATGGTGGTTCAGACTAGATTGAACCATAGAGAAATTATATGCTCAACTGTGTGTGAAATGTTCTGAGGAGGAGGAATCAATTTACCGTGTGTTATTTGAGTGTCCTTATGCGATGCAGATATGGGCATTATTTCTTACTCTAAGGGGTCGACGGTCGTTTCTTTATTCATCGATCTACGCAAATATGGATTTCTTGTTTTGGCGAATTCGTGGTGAGGATACAGTTGGAGGGGACTGTTCTGCCTGCCTATCCATGGATTGTGTGGTATATATTGAAACAGCGGGACAAGAAATATTTCCAAGGGATCAGGTGGAAAGTGAATGCTTGGCATGGTTAAAAGCTCAAACTGATGATACTGAGGTGTCTAATATGCGGGAAGAGGATCCTATTTTGCGGGTAGAGGCACCAGTCGTGAGACCTTTTAAATGTCAACTAGATGGTTCATCGATAACAATGAATACATATTCAGGGCTAAGGTGGTGTTGTGAATTTGGAGATAATATGATATTGCTGGGAGATAAAGGATTGTGTCACCGGAGGTCACCTTTGCATTCAGAGATCGATGCCCTATTTTAGGCAATGTCTTGCCTCCTAGACAGAGGGGTACACTACAACAATATGCATATTTGCGACTACAATTTGTGACTACATTTTGTACTCGCAAAATTGCGATTAATTTTCGTCAAATTTGCATCGATAGACGTAATGTAGATGCAAGTTTGCGACAAATAAGTTCGTCGCAAGTGAAGTGGCCAATTTGCGTCAGATTTGCTACGTTTTGATCAGCCGACGCAACTGGGACGCACATTTGCAACATTTTTGTGTCCCTTTGCGAGGAAGTGAAAGTCTGATGCTATTATGAAGCAAATTTCCAACGTTTTTGCGTCTGCTTGCGAGGAAGTGGAAATACGACGCAATTACAAGTCAAATTTGCGACGGTTTTGCATCTTCATAAATATACTTGTCTTGCGAATCTAAGCTGCGAGGAAAGTAGGTACACCACGTTTTCTATGGCTTTGGATGATGTTTTGCATATAATATTCGATCGCAAAAATGACGCAAATATATATGCCCCAGCGAATGCGTCACAAATGTATGTCGCAAAGTATAAGCAAAATAATCTAATTCACTATAACTACCGTAGAGGGGGGAGGAGACATAAATCACAACATCTTATATCTACTCACAAGAAGTATTTCATTTTACAAATGACTATAAAATTTTGGTTTTTTAGGAAGAGATTTTCAACTATCGATAAACAGCATGTCTTCGTATCATGAGATATACACGGTTCGGGCATGTTTGTATAACTGGCAAGATCCAAATACCAATGAAGTGACAAGAGAATTTAGAGATAATCTTGACCAATTTCTGACCAAGGCGACACACCAATCATTAACGCGGGCGGAGAACGGTAATATTATTATTTTCTGCCCATGTATTAAATGCGAGAACTATGATGAACATGATACACATACAGTTTGGAAGCATAAATTTACGAGGGGTTTTTACCTAACTATTATGTTTGGTTTTTGCATGGGAAAGATTTTGTTGTTAATGTTCTTGACAGTTACGGACAAGTTATAATGCGACAAGATGGCGCTAATAATTATGATGATTTTAACAATCAGTTTGCTCACCATCAAGATTATAATGAATATAGTTATGGTAATCGTGAGGGGAATAGGTTTCATGACATGGTTACTGATAGATTTTATGAAACTACTGCCTCATCTAATGATAATACGATTGAAGAACCAAACCCGAGTGCTAAATTTTTTTATGATATGTTAGACGCTACTAATAAACCTTTCTACGAAGGATGTAGAGAAGGTCTTTCAAATTTGTCACTAGCATCTAGGATGATGACAATTAAAAGCGAAGATAACATTAGTGAAAATTTCATGGATAAATGGACAAAATTGTTTAAAGAGTATTTGTCGGACGGTAATAACTCAGTAGAGAGTTACTATGAAATACATAGACTTGTAGCGAGTCTTGGTTTACCTTCTGAGATGATTGATGTTTGCATTGATAACTATATGGTTTTCTGGAAAGATGATGCAAAGCTGCAGGAATGTCGTTTTGTGGGAATCCAAGATATAAGGAGACCGGTGGTCGCACGAGGGTACCGTTCATGGGTATGTGGTATCTTCGGATAACAAATAGGCTAAATTGTTTATATCAGTCACAACAGACAGCTGGGGCAATGAGGTGGCACACATAACATTTTAGAGAAGAAGGGGTGATCTCTCATTCATCAGATGCGAAGGCGTCGAAAC
This sequence comes from Arabis alpina, assembly GCA_900128785.1. Taxonomy (NCBI): domain Eukaryota; kingdom Viridiplantae; phylum Streptophyta; class Magnoliopsida; order Brassicales; family Brassicaceae; genus Arabis; species Arabis alpina. Next base: position 21,888,485 of record LT669791.1, read on the forward strand.
ACTTTAACACGGTACATTCTGACTCTCCTGAAGAGCATATAAATATTTATTTAGGTCTTTGCACTGATGGGTTTAGTATGTTTAGTATGTCTGGTCGGCAATATTCGTTGTGACCAGTCATAGTATGGCCTTATAATTTGCCCCCGGATATGTGTACGCATAGAGAATTTTTATTCCTTAGAATTATAGTACTAGGGCCTAAGCATCCAAAAAGATCTCTTGATGTCTTCCTACAGCGTTTGACCTACGAATTACTAGAGTTGTGGCATGTGGGTGTGCAAACGTTTGATTCATCAGCCCGCTAGAACTTTAACATGAAGGCAGTACTTATGTGGATGATAAGTGACTTCCCAGCATATGGGATGCTTTCTGGATGGATGGCGCACGGAAAATTATCGTGCCCCTACTGTTTGGATAAGACCGATGCATTTCAATTAGCTAATGGACGGAAATCTTGTTGGTTCGACTGCCATCGCCGTTTTCTACCATACGTCACCCAGATAGGAAGAACAAGAAGTTACTCACCAAAAATAAAACCATGAAAGTGCCCCCCATAGTATATCTTTCTGGGGACAATTAGAAGCAGAAATACATGAAGTCGGCGCCCAAGAAACTGTAAAAGTTAGGGGTAATTAGGAAAGTACTCCTGCTAATATGCATGGTGGGTATGGATAATTTCATAATTGGCATAAGAAAAGTATATTTTGAGAACTACCATATTGGAAAGATCATCTACTACGGCACAATTTGGATGTGATACATGTTGTTTTTAAGAATATTATTCACACATTGACGAATGTTCAAGGTATAACAAACCAAATCACGTTTGGATCTTCCTGCTATATGCGCACGGCCTGAGTTGCATATAACAAGCGATGGTAGGGCACCGATTCCTAGTTTCCGACTATCATTAGAAGCAAAGAATGCTTTGTTCAAATGGATCACTACACGAAAAATGGACATTCTTAGCACACGATAAACGCTATAGTAGGTGTTTAATAGCATTTTTTGTAAACCCTATGTCTGCCCCAACTATAATAAGGTTACTCCATATGATAGCATTTTTTCTGCGATTATAGATAGTTCAATCATAGCGTTATTTAAATGTTTTATATATGTGTTTATAGCTCATGATAAACGTTGTAATATATTATGTTGTAGCATTTTTTGTTGCTATAATGTTACGGTAATTTATATACATATATACTAATTTATTTGAGCTTTTTCTGCAAAATATATTTAACGGGATTTATATATAAATTTCACATTTCACATAAATCATCCAAAAGATACATAAGTCTTACATAATATCAATCCAAATCGTAAACTTATACCACAAATCAAAACATAGAAAATTGTAGTGTAGTTAGAGCCATTATCGACAACCAGCTTCGTGAACTCTTGCTTCCGGTCACTGAAGTCAATAATACTTTAAGTCCCATATTCACTTTGTGATTCACATTTAACAGCCTCAACTTCTAGCTTCTTACCGTTATGAATTCATTTTATAGCTGCGACTTTTTTCAAACAAACAAGGAGACACAAGTGTTAGAACTTCGTCCCTTTGGCTAAAAAAAAAATTAAAAAAAAATTTTAAGGTGTCATACCGTTTGCGTAGTCTTTGTCTCCCAAAATAGCTGATCCAGTAACTAGACATGTCTATCTACCTGATATGCATATATGAGAGAAGGAAATAATGACTGTACTCTAGCCATCTCTTTGCTAAATTCCTGCATCCAAGTAAAAACCATATAGCTCGTTGCTCTGTGAATTAAACCCAACAAAAATTGATTATCAACTCAAACGATTAAGGAAACATCCATCAAAAATTAAGGAAAGCAGAAGGTACATGCTACATACATAATCACAATGACGAGAAAAGTTTATGCAAGCTTGTGTTAAAGTATTCAGCCTAGAGACATGTTTCAGAAAATATTTTGCAGTTAGAAACCACCATCCTCTACGAGATCAAAACACAAGTGAAAGCTTAGACAAAATGTTTGCACACCAACACTTGTCATTTATGCAAAAAGTTAAAAACTTTACCTTTTCTTAGCAAGATTTGATTTTGGTGAGCTCAGATCTCTGTTAGCAATAATCTTGAATCTATTGTGGATCTTGAATCGTACACCCATCTCTCCATATGTTCAAACTGAATTTGTTCTGCCCTTATAAGAAGCTGTGAATCGTACACCCATCGATGCATCATTTCTAGAATATGAGATACTGAAGTTGCTGATACTAATGGAAAATGAATTTTTTTGTTGGGTTCCATGATTTGTTGAATCCCTCATATAAAACGTAACTGCAACAACAATGTAGACAACACATTGAAACAAACAAACACAAAAGAATTCCACATCAGTTTTCATAAACTTTATATAAAGCCTTCATGAGAAAATTCTTCATATTGAAAACTAATGTGATTATGAAATATTACCAGAGGTTGAAACAGTGCACGCTCTACAGCTTCTCCATCTTCACTTTCCTCACCATGATCCGTAACCATTAGCTCTTCCAATTTCCTCTACAAAACTCAGTCAAAACAAAAGAAACACTCAAATGTCCGTCAAAACAAATCAGAATAAGTTCATTGTAGAATTAGAGATATAACTTACCTCTCAAAGTCATCGAAAACATCTTTATCAGAAACAATTTCAACTCATACATCAGCCATATTATCTTCACCTAGAAAACAAAATTTCATCAAATAATTCTAGTAATGAGCCAAAAGCATTCCGAAAAGTAAGTTGAGAAGTTGAAGAATTCAATCTCATCCAAGAACAAAGATATACACAGAAAACACAACTTACATATTACTTCCAACAAAAAGCAAACACTATTTAAGCATTCAACTAAGAAATAAAGCAACCAGAAGAATCGTCAATTTTGGACCAAAATGGGATTCAAATCCTCCAAAAAACGAAAGATCTCTACTTTCAACATAGAATAGTAACTTTAGGTTCCTAACCATTGATTCAAGACTACAAACCCAAATCAAGTGAAAGCTTGAAACCGTAATAGATCTAATGAAATTTCTCAACGACAATATCTGAAATCTTAGGTGAAGGTAAGCATCGTTCTTGGATTCACTTCCTCTTTCCAAGGAACGGCGAACCTAAAACCCTACAAAGCACAAATCTTACTATTCAAACTCAAATGCAGTGAATAGCAGTTATTGAAAAGCATAATCAATCCTAAAATCGAACAGATCTACAGATTAACTTACCTTGAAGGCAGTCACAACTCTCAACCTCCTTACAAACAACAACGAGTATGTAATCGATTCGCTAATTTCTTTTTTTAATCAATAATCGATGGAATTAGAGACTGTCTTTTCGGAATCTAATAATGATTGAGTTTTGCTCCTAAATGAAACTAAGATTAGAACGAGAGGGTGAGAGGGTGAGTAAAAGAAGAGAGCAAAAGGAGATGAAGAATGAAGAATTTAGAGTTGTAAGAGACAAAATCGAAACCGAAATGAAGATTGAAAGAGACGGAAGAAGTCGCGACTGGTTTGAGATGGAGGAGGGAAGGGATCTAGGGTTGACGGTGGAAAGAGCAAGAGACGAAGCAGAGATTTAGATTTTGTTTTTTTTTTAAAAATGGTATTTTTTTATAGATGGGCCTAAAAGTATGGCGGAAAATGAAAATTTTGACTACAGTGTTTACCGCTTATAACTATTAGCCTCCTAACACTAAATTTAGTTTCCCGCTTTGTCATTTTTGTGCTTAGCGTTTATGAAATGCTATTATACGGTAGCCTTACCTACCATTCCATCTATAATAGCAGTTAGCAAAACCGTGCTATCGTTAAGTGCTATCAATGCTCATATTTCTTGTAGTGGATGAAGGATGATGTTAAGTTCCCTGATGGATACATGTCAACATTCTCAAGGTGTATCGAGCAAGAAAATAAATTTTTAGGTATGAAAAGCCATGATTGTCATGTATTTATGCAATGACTACTGCCTTTTGCAATGCAAGAACTTCTACCCAATCATGTACACGATATGAGAGGTATTTATATATAGTTAAAAGTACTTATTTTATACATATACATGTAAGCATATAACATTCCCTACTTGATACACATGATGCTCGAACAACAAATACATGAAGCATTTCCAGGACTAAACGACGAAGAAGTCAGAACGTGATATTGCTGGATGGATGCGAGGGAAGGTAACTAAGTACCATAATCTTTATTTATATATATATATATATATGATATATATGGCAACTACTAATCAAATAAAATTGGATGTGTAGGTGAAGAAGTCTCGACGAAGTTGGCCTTTATGGGTGCATGAGTTGTTGATAGGTTGTGTCATAACTATAAGAATCGTTATGATGTATTGTATGCGTGGATTCATTTTCCATACTTTTTCTCACGGATAACGAAGATCAACTGCAAATTATGGTATCCATGTCTCAGGTGATACCAACTATTATAGATCTTGAAAGAAATCGTAGAAGTTGAGTATGCCGGTTTGTTAAATCTAAAATTGTGTCTTATTTCGGTGCGATTGGTTTGATCCAACAATTGGGGTCAGGGTAAGATGCAGCAAATTTGGCGTTGTAGATGTACAAGGACATATGAGTTATACCGCCAAGTTCGAGCCATTCATTTTAGCATCTGAAGTTGAGCAAGTAGTTTTCATTCCTTACCGTCGAACTCGAATCTGACGTGATCAGAGTTGGTTATCTGTTATTAAATTTAGAATTGTGGGGGACTTCGTTGTGGCTGATGATGAGCAACCTACAGTGCAACCTGAAAGAACATAAGATGTTTCTATCCCCATCGATGCAAGCAATGATTTGACCGAATTAACCCGCTTTATATGGGACTTGAAGTGATGAACGAGAATTCTAATGGTCAAGGGGATTTAGACGAGTTTGATGAAGTAGGAGATGAGGAAGAAGACAAAAATGAAGAAACTTATGTTTATGATGCCGATGATGGAGATGAAAATTGAGAGATGAGGTTTAATGTAATATAAGCTAAAGTGTGTTTTAATATTATAATTTGATCATTTTTAACATAACTGTATTTCAAGTTAAAAACGTGTGTAAGTTATATTTTCTGAATATTACAATTTGCGACTTGTTTACGTCACAAACCACAAAACACAAAATAATTATTTGTTGCATATTCATCGTAAAATGTATGTTTTTACGAATAATTTGCATCTTAGAGACGTAAATTAGAAGCAAATCTCAAAACCCTAAACTTTAAATTTACGATTCTTGTTTGTTAAAAATACTGTTATCGTGGGTTTACGAAACATTTATGATAAGAGTTGAACACCCAATTTTATTTTAATTTTTTTCACTACTATACTAACATAAACATTATATTGTTGAACAACTACAATATATATGTACTACATCGTCATAGTTTGATGAATTGATAATTTGTGACGATTTCTCGAATTAGTTAATTATCTTTTCTGTATTTAGGTTTATCCTTCAATTTACATGAAAATAATCTATTTAACTACTTTAGCTATATCGATGATTAAACCTAAAATCCTAAGTATGTCCTAAATCACATTTGCTACTAAAGTGCTTCTAATTGCCTTTGATTCGACGCAACTTAGACGCAAGAACGTCGCAAATAGAAAATAAAATACTTTTATTTTATTTTAATTTTTTAGTTCATTTACACGAGATAACTTTCTATTTTTGTAACTGATTTTAATTTGCAATGTCATGAGTGGTTGTGTAATAAGAGGAATTGAGAAGAAAAGAAAGTAAATGAAAAGTGAGAAGAAAAGTTACTGTTTGAAGAAAAGTATTTCCTCCTCCTCAAAAATATAGAAGAAAAAATTCTTCTGTTTTCAACTAGTTTTTATTTTTTAATAATAAATATGGCAAAAACAAAATACTCTCATTTCTTCTTGATTGGTGCAATTATAGCAGAAAACTAAATTATATATTTTCTTTTCCTTTTAGAACGTCTAACAGTCATACCCATCGTATAATTCATTAATTTTACATACTTCTGATTAACGACAAACAATGATGGTGAAACGACCATAAATTAATTATATACTTCCTCTGTTCTTCAAGGTTGATTTTCTAGAGTTTTCACACATATTAAGAAAACAAATTAATGTTTGACTAGAAATGCATTGGTTTTTGTACTAAACAATTTTCCATAAATTTAACCCAATAACAATCCAATAAAATCAATTAATATGTCTTGAAATCTACAATTTATAATTATTATTGCATAGAAAATGTAAAAAATCAATCTTTTTAAAACAATTTTTTTTCTAGAACATCAATCTTTAAAAAACGGAGGGAGTATAACTTTGCGTCTTAATTGTGACTATAAATGACGGTAAACCCAAACAATTTCATTAAATTACAGAGTTTACGTCTAATTTGCGACGATTTGTGGCGGTGAAAACAATTATTTTAATTAATTTCACTTGGTTTGCGATCGGTTTGCGTCGAAACGTGGCGGCAAATACTTTAATGCCTAAAATATAAATGGCTCTGCGGCCATTTGGCGTCCAAATAGCAACGTTTATTAATTTGTGTATAAGATCAGGAGATTTAATTCTATTAAGTTGTTCATTCTTTCTCCCTCAAATCTCTCTCTTGTTACCTCTCTCTCTCTGCGTTTCTTGAAGGTATATTTTCAACATTTCTTTAATGTTTTATCATAATTTGATAGCATCATTATTTAGTTTTGAAAATAAATTAGTCTATGGTTTAGATCTAAGAATGGAAAATATATATTTAAGAATTAATTTATGTAATTTTAGATTTAAAATGGTTAGGATATATTTATATATATATATTTTTTTTTCAACCTTACTATTAATCAAGAACTACCACCCAAGTTGGGAATCCAACTCGGTGGAGTGTTGCTTACATAAGAAAAATTAAAAGCTCGAGATCTTGCTGAATGGGCGAGACAGTCCGCCTTCAGATTAATTGAACGTGAGATGAGAGATAATGAGAAGTCGGGTATACGATCTTGTAAGCTCCTGAGCTTGACTGAGAGAATCGAGAACGCCAACCACTCCTCTGGATGTTGGACGATATCCACTAAGTCAGAACAATCTGTTTCAAACACTGGACACGTCATATCTCCTTCTACCATACAGGTCATCGCCCATATTAGTGCTTCCATCTCCGCATGTAAGGGAGTCCTTCGCTTACTTACACCCTGTGCACCTAGAAGTACAACATTTTCGCCATGCAGGCATACCTGCCCCAAACCCGAAGTGTTCTCTATGTCCTTCCAAGATCCATCCACCTGACATCGCATTCGATGTGTATCCATAGCCATTATCTGCGGCACCATTTCTACTCCATTTTCCTTCGTATGTTCAGCCATCCACTCTTATATTTATATTTAAGAATGGAATAAATGGGTTTACGATGTGATAATTTTAGATTTCAAATTTTGGCTTATTTGTGTAATTTAGAAATTTAGATCATATTATTTTCTTGGTGTCATTTCTTTGTTGAAAATGAAATTGTAATATGTTCAATTTTTTTTAAGGATGATGCCGAATGGTTACACCGATTATCTTGGTTCTTCTGGTACACCTTTCCCGCAACAAGCCGAATCATCTCAGTGACAAAGTCAAACACTTTCCATCCTGAGTGTTGTTCCCGAGACGCATCATAGTCATCATGAGAATGATGATGAGATGGATGAGGATGAGGAGGTTTTCACCGCGACGATGCTCACCGGTTCGAGCGAATGACACTAGACCAGCTCCTCGTTAGTCCTGCACGGAAGAAGCTAACGAGATTGGAACCGCAGCCTACAAGAAAATTGATATGGTATGAATAATTATTTGTTTCTTTACTTTTATAATAATTTTGATTAATTGTTTGTAACAATTATTTTTTTGTTTGTAGGTTCACCATAGGTGCTGTTGGAAAGACTTTAAGGAAGATTGTCGAGCGTGATTTCAAAATTGTCCACCCGAGTTGGAAGAAGGTTCCCGAAGAGACGAGAAACTGATGGTATCACAGTTTTGCGGTAATTAAATTTATTTTTTCATTTTAACTAACCTATTTTTCATTTATATAAATTAATGATTTATACTAATTTTGTTATTTTTATTTTGTAGCAAAAATACTATTGGGACTTCGAGATCAACACACTACATAGGGAGAGATTTGAGGCGAAGCGTCTGACCGATCAAGTGAGCCGATGGAAGTCGAAGTGGGAGACAGATCCCAATCCCAAAGTTTCTAGACCCAAAAGTGTGGGATGGTTTCATCGCCTATTGGCAGTTGCCTAGTTCCATAGAAACGAGCAAGAAGTGCTCAGCCGCGCGTCGCACCAAAGTTGATGGAGTCGAGATGTCGAAGCATGTGTCAGGCCAATTATCTTTTGAGGAACAAGCAATGCGGATTGTAAGTTTATATTAATTATTAGAGTTTTAATTATAATTGAAAATTTAAATTCTAATTTTGTTCTAATGTTCGTTTTATTTTGTAGGCCCTTGGAAAGGAGCTCCTGCTACAATGCCCAAGCTTTGGGAGAGGACCCACATAAGCAAAGACGGGACGTGGGTTGATCAACAGGTGGAGAAGCTACATTCCGATGTTACGACCCGAGTCGAAGAAATCACATCGCAACCTACTCCCAATGGTACACCGGTGGAGTTGACTCCTGTGGAAGTGAACCGCATCGCTTCTCAGGTAACAAAATTCTCACACACTTTAAGTAAATTTTAATTATTTACTTAGTATTATAACAAAAGACCTTCATTTAATTTTGTTATTTTACAGCTTGCTCCCCTTACAAAAAAGGGAAAGATGGCGTTCATTGGTACCAATCGGATGGATGAGGAGGGAGTTCCCTATTGCTCGATTTCTCCTTACGCCTCACACCCTATTCGAGCAAAGAAACTTGATGTCGTTGAACAAGAAATCAAATCGCTAAATGAGGATAACTTCATTTGTCTTGTCTATGTTCCTCGCTTGGGGCTAAGTCCTGCCTCGACAACAGTTTCAATGCTATGTTCGCTTTTCTTGTAGATGCACATCCCCAAATTCAAGAGAAATTGCGAAAGAAGAAAAAAGCAGCAGCAGCTAAAGCAGCTGCAAGATTAGGAAGAGCACGACAATCTAGACCATCGGGATCATTAGACAATTTCATTTCAGATTATCATGATACCGTCAATTGTAGTTTTTGTTGTATTAAATATTTGGTTTTATGTAAATGTTAATGATTTTATAATTTTAGTCCTTTTTTAGTAAAACTGCAGATTTTTTTAATGGAATTAACCGCTTTAGACGCAAATTTCTCGAAAAATGAAGTTCTCACGCAAACAAAAACGACACAATTCTCTCGCAATATAATTGCGTCGCAAATGGCACTCAAATTAAATACAACGTAAACTCTTCGCAACGTGTCCGAGACGCAAACGCGACAAAAGTGGTGGACACGCAAACACGTCGCTAATCATGCAAGAATTAACGTCGACTTTGCGAGTAAATCTTAATCAAAGCAAATATGCGATGCAACTGCAACGATTTTTATTTTGTGGTTGGCTTCTCGCGATGATTTGCGTTTCAATTGGCGACGCGATTCCGTCTTCTTTTGTAGACGCAAATGCACCTATTTCCTTTGAAACGACCTGACCCGTTTTAAAAAAAAAAACAAATACATTGGATTCGAATTAACATTCCCATAAATACTAATCCTCAACATCTAATCAAACTCACAAAGCAACCAGTAGATAACCAATAACTTAAAGCAAAACAAATTCCATTAAATAATCAAACCAGTTCAACAACAACCAAATTCAACAAGTTCCAGAACTAAGCCAACAACCTAGCAAATTCTAAAGCGATAATAAAACATGAAACAACACGAAACACGAGACCCTAGATCATCTCCCTCTTCGTAGCCGTGATTCCACGATCACACTTTGCATTTACCTGCATCACATGGGAAAAAGTGATGCGCGAGTATTATCATAAATACCCAGTGTGATGGTCATCCCATCTACACCTGCGCACTCAGGCACGATGGACCGCTCAGGCAAACATACACATTACACAGCACACAAAACACAAACGGCTCAACACAGCCAACCAAACAGTTGTCGATCGACACTACCACTAGGTGTCGATCGACACCCTCTGAACTGGCTGTCGTTCGACACACCTCATGTCGAACGACAGCCCTCGTATTGGTCTGTCGTTCGACATGCCCCTGGCAGAATCGTGAGAACCGATCATAATCCTCTTGGATCGATTTCTCCTCTGCGTCAGTACGAAAACCTGCACAAAACAACAATCCCAACACAACAACAAACATACAAAGCCACAAATTCGATCACCACAAGATCAATAAACGCATACAAACCTATCACCAAGAATCCTAACGATCCATCGACCCATAAGCCATGGTCACGCACTCACCTTGGATTTTCGGATAGAAACATATGGAATTGAGGCTAGAACAAAATCCACGACAACCACCACGAAATTCTACTCCAAAGCACCCAAGAACGAAACCTTTCTCACAAAAACTCACCGGAAACAAGAGAAACCCCTCTGAAACTATTTTCCACTGATTCTGTCCTTTGTTTCGATCAGAATGCGGCCAAAAAGGTTTAAATACGAAACTCTAGGTTTCCCCAAACCGAGCCAACACGAACCGTCCGATTTTAATCGAAACAGAAACCGACCACTTAAAACCCCTATCGATCGACACACACCACTTGTGTCGATCGACACACACCACTTGTGTCGATCGACAACCACTTAGAACCCTGTCGATCGACATACACCACTCGTGTCGATCGACAGCCACTCGAACAAACCGGCCTTAAGCCCCAAAACCCAGCCATTCGATCGACACACCACACTAGGGTCGATCGACACACCCTCCAATTTCTGCAAAATTGGTTCACGGGTGTTACATCCTTATAGTGTAGCATGTCAGGATTTCGAGACGGATTGTGCGGACCTGGTGGATATCGTTCGATCGCCGGAGGAGTGGCCAGTTTTGCGATCCTCACCGAGAAATTCAAAGCTCTGAAAGCTCACTTTCCCCAGTTTTCCTTATCACTTATCCCTCATACTAACAATGTGAAGGTGAACTGCTTGGCGAAAGCTGCTAGGAGTAGAGTTTTCTCTTTTTCATATGTAAACAATATTCTCCCTAATTGGCTTACTAATTATGGTGGAATATTTTGAGTTTATAGTTTAGGTTCTAAAAAAAAAAAAAGAGAACATAATTTAAGAACTAAGAGCATGTTTATCCCTATTATTATACTAATTAATGATGAGATTTTGGCATGAAACGGTTTACTTGGGTGACACTTAGAGCATGATTATCCATGACACTTCAAAGAGTGTTCTTTGGATTTGTTTAGTATTAGTTGTAATCTTTGACACCTGAAATGATTTTTGCAGTTTTTGTATGTTTATAGGTAACACTCAATAGGGATTCAAAATTTTTTTTTTTTTTTTTTATAAAACAAAAATGAAAGAAAATCAAATTACTATATATAAATATACAAGATTTTATAAAAACACTAATTTTTTAAATTTCATTGTAGACGATTATTACAATTCGTACAAACAAACTAAAACATAAAAAAACCGAAATGATAAACAAACATATGAAACCATGATGAAGAACCTTTTTTGTCGGCTCTATTCTTCAAATGTTGACCTTCTTTTCCAAATATGTTCAACCAAATCAACTTTCAATTGTTGATGCATTTTTCTGTCACGTAGTAGAGTCCGATTAGCCATCATATTGTTCACATTTGTAGGCGTGGCTGAAGAAAACGCGTAGTTCACTTGTGAAGGCATGTTGTCTTCTCCTTGTGTGAATTCTGATACATTAATTTGAGTGCGTTGATCCCGTTCATCTTCTACTATCATATTGTGCAATATGATACATGCTTTCATTATCTTTCCTATCTTTTCTTTATCCCAGCTAAGAGCTGGATTTCTAACAATTGCAAATCGGGCTTGCAACACCCCGAAAGCGCGCTCGACATCTTTTCTAGCACCTTCTTGTTTTCTAGCAAATAATGATGCTTTCGGACCTTGTGGCAGAGAAATTGATTGGATAAAAGTAGCCCATTTCGGATATATACCATCTGTGAGATAGTAACCCATATGGTATTGGCGACCATTGACCTCGTAATTGACTTTTGGAGCTCGACCTTCTAATATATCATCAAATACAAGTGAGCAGTCAAGAACATTAAGATCATTACAAGTACCTGGAGCTCCAAAAAAAGCGTGCCAAATCTAAAGATCTTGTGAAGCCACTGCCTCTAAAACGATTGTGGGTTTTTCGTGTCCACGTGAATATTGTCCATGCCAAGCCGTGGGACAATTCTTCCACTTCCAATGCATACAATCAATGCTTCCCATCATACCAGGAAATCCCCGATTTTCTCCACTTTGTAGTAATCGTTGGAGATCCTCTTCTGTAGGCGTTCTTAGGTACTCATCTTGGAATAAATATACAATTCCATTCACAAAATAGTCTAAGCATTTGCTCGCAGTTGTTGCACCGATGCGGAAGTATTCATCCATCGCATCAACTGAAAGACCATATGTCATTCTCTGAATTGCGGCTGTACATTTTACTAGGGCAGACACGCCGAACCTTCTGGTAGCATCTTGTTTTTGTTCAAAGTATGGTACCTCATTGGATAGTCTTTCGACAATACGCATGAACAATGGTTTGCTCATTCTAAAACGTCGGCGAAATTTATCAGCGGGGTACACTGGATTCTCACTAAAATAATCATTCCATAATTGAGTATAACCATCTTCGCGTCTTCTTTCGATGGGTACTCGTTTTTTCCTTTCTTTTTTGGGCGCTTCTTCTTCGATAGAATCATCTAGACAATCTTGAAGAGCCGTTTCAAAAAAGTGATTGAAAGTATCACCACAAATTTGATCAAAATTTTCTTGAAAATTTGAAGTGTGAGGATGATAAGACATGTGTTTTGTTTTGGGTGATTTAGTAAAGGATTAGAATTAGAAGAAAAAAAAAGTTTTGATCGAAAATTTGAATGTGAGAAAACAAATAAGTGTATTGATCGAATATTTGAGTGTGAGAAAAACAATTAGTGTTTTGAGCGAATGTTTTGATCGAATGTTTTAGTGTTTTGATAAATGAAAAATGCGACTGAAAAAACCAGAACATAGCTTCTCTTATAAAGAGTTTGGAATACAACCACAATTACTACAAAATATATGACAACCACTTGTGACACAAAAACACACAAGGTATCCGACACAAATTACTATAGCAGAGCATAAAGTTTTACTACAAAACATATTACAACCATAAGCTAATGGACACAAGTACAAAAAACCAACCACTTGGGACACAAGAAACCAATATCTCCTTCTCTTGCCTCTTCGAAGTTGCCTCTTGCCTCTTCCCTCTTCCCTCTTGACTCTCCGAACATCATCCTTGTCCTTCCTCCACTGGATTTTTACCTACACCATAAACAACAATGACAATGCATATCAAACCGAGTTTCAAGAACTCCCATAGAACAATGAACCATATATCAAAATAACAAAGAATAAGTTTTATATCAATACGGTACTCATATGGTTAATAATATTAACATGAATGTGAAAATGTAAATAGATTAAGGCACCTAAATGTGATTCAAATCATATGGTTAATATTATTAACATGAATGATTAAAAGACATACCTAAACGTTTTAACATGTCACTCATGAGAGTGTTCTTTAGATGAACTTCCATCTCAGACAAAACTCCAGGTTTTGCAAGGAGACCTTCAAGGATCTTCTGGTTGGAAAGCATTTCCTGCGCTGCATTGTCCTTATCCCTTATCTCCCATACCTGTGAAAGCACCTTTAGAGAACCTGCACCCTTTGCTTCTTCAATCTTCCCCTGACCTCTATTCTTCTCTTTCGCCTTTGCCCCCTTAACACCCATGGGCCTCTCCTCTATGTATTCCTCCACATTAGAGGCAGTGTTGGAGCTGGAGCCATCAATTAGCTTACTCTTTTTGGACCTTTGTTCAGTGCCCAACTGATAAAAGTACACCATTCTGGTCACTCCTGAGCATTCTCCATGCGTGTTCCAAACTAAACTTCACTTTCTGATCAGGGTAGTACAACTCATAAGCCACCGCAACTAAATTGTCATTGCCACTCTTTTTGTTACGCGTCGCATAGTCATAGCAACCACAAAACTTGCTAACACTCTCACTTAGCTTCCTCCATTTCTGCTTACATACATCGGCAGTCCTCTTTTGGAGATTCGCCACATCAGGACATGAAGCATAGTAATCTGCAACTCTCTGCCAAAAGGCTCCTCGTTTCTGCCCAGTAGCCACTACTAGGTCTTTAGAAGTGTTGAGCCAAGCACTTACTAGTGCTTTCTCTTCAGGGATCTTCCATCTCGTCTTTGGATCCTTCTTTTTGGATGCACGTCTTTGGTTTAAAGGGGAATGTGTTTGGTTTAAAGGGGAATGTGTTTGGTTAGAAGGGGAATATGTTTGGTTAGACGAGGAATGTGTTTGGGAAATAGAATCTGAAGAGATGACATGAGGTTGGCTGTTCAAAAGATCAGTGAAGCTGAGTGTGGTTGCAGGGTTTTGTGTCTGAGAAGGCCTTAAGTGTTGAGTAAAATCCATATCCATTTTCAGATGAATTGAAAGAAGAAATTAAAGAACAACCAAATCAGTTTTGAGAGAATCTAACCAACTGGTTTGGTTTTAAAGTTTACACTGAGCTCAGTTCACTGAGAAATGGAGTCATTATGAAGCCAAAATCAAAGTAAATGAGCAACTTGTGTATTCATTACGGGTTAGGTTTGGTGTTGGAGTAACTTGCTTATCTGCCTAATATCTCTATCACAATCAATTACCTATTAACTCTACTTGACTTTAGTTAAGTTTTGTAACTGATTTGAGTTTTTTAAAGAACAAGAATGAACATAGTTCAATTTCATCTTCATCAGTCACAACCAACAGTACAAACTAAAGTTATTATACAACACACATTCAAACTAAAGTCACAACCAATAGTACAAACTAAAGAAACAAGAGATTGACTTTCAATAAACATGTCTCATCACCATTAATATACAACAACTTCTGGTTCTATTAATTTCATCTAGATAATCATTTTTCTATTGTTTGTAAAATTGGAAAGACCAAAAATGAATTAAAACAAGTGGTAGTTGTATTAAACAGTTATCATCAGATTAAACTTATACAGTATTAAAATGAACTACCAAAATCTATGCACAACAAACACTCAATACTCAGCAGGGACAGTTTAGATGAGAGATAAAGAACACTGACCTGAACTGAAACAATGAAGAAGAGACCCGACTACACTGCTCTGTCTTCACATTTCCTAACCCCATCGAATCTTCAAAGATCCTCAGAGGATGGTTCATACACAAATAAAGAGATAACAAGTTAAGAAAAAATTTAGTTAAAATCCAAAAACAAAGAACACAAATCTTATGAGATGATATGAAAAAAACACTCTAACAAATAAAGAAACCAATGAACGAGTTCTTACCTTGGGGTTTCCGTCTTCAACAATGATCCTCCAGCTGCAGGAGCAAAACTCAGATTTATTTTCACCTCACCAGAAGCTGTAGAGGCTAACTCAAGTACTGAAGATTCTCCTAGGGTTGCAGCCATCTTCTTCTCGTTAAATTTCTCAACAGCACCTACTGTTTCACCATTCCTTTCTTCCAGATGTCCATTTGTTTTTTCCATGTTAGGCATGTGAATTGAAGAGTTTCCTCTACCTGATGAATCAAGAGAAAACAAACAAGACTCATATAAGTTATGAAGTATAAAGCTTCAACACTTCATCGGAACAAAATACTCTGGTTTATGAAACAATACCAGGATGTGTAGAACTGGAAGGCACATCTGTAAGGGGCTCATGTTTAGGAATAATCCAATCAGGGTTATTTTCGGTTGACAGAGGATGAAATGGCAATAAGATTGGACCAGTTTCTTCGTCATAAGTTTCCTTGAAGCTGGGACTCCCCAAGCTAGGACTTGCGCATTTGCTCAAAGCCAGAGGAGAGCCTCCTTAACCTCTGCGACGCAACCTCTTTAAGGGGCGTTCAGACTCAGCCATCACATCTTCATCTTCCTCGACAGACTAAAAATACAAAACAGAAGCAAGATAGATGCAAGGAAGAAGAAACATTACTCTAACACAACAACGATATTCAAGTTATATACTATGAAGGCCTTCTTCTTCTCCCTGTCCACTTCTTCAGCCTGAAGAAAAAGTCAATCAACAACAAAGTGTAAGCATGAGAACAAAGCAGAAAACATAATCTTCAAACTAAAAGGAAGACTGTGAGGAAAGAACAACATACACTGCATTCAGCTACTTCAGGCTTCTTTTTCTTTCCTTCAGTCTCTTGAGTGGCCTTCATCTGTTATATCAATATCGAACGTCAAAACCAGAGTTAGACACAAGGGAGTGAAACCAGACAGTATAACATACAAACAAGTGAATCAATGAGACAACAAGAGAAGAGAAGAGTGAAGAAACAAAACAGTATAACATTATTAGAAATCAACGTCTCTCAAGTTTGTTGTAACTTATTTTCATTAATTATCTTCTTACTCAATAATGAGCTGATTACAAGTTATATATACATACCGAGATGACTAAACCGGTATCCTAAACCAATGCTAATCTAAGTCAAACTTGATCTTTATATATACAAGTTTCACTATACTCTAATAGCCCCCCTCAAGATGGAGGTGAGTAAATGTTAATCAAACCCATCTTGCTTATGTTTTCCCGAAATGGTGAAGGATAGAGTGACTTGGTAAGAACATCCGCAAGCTGCTGCTCACTACGAACATATAGAGTCTTGATCAAACCACGATCAATAAACTCACGAATCTTGTGACAATCCAATTCAATAGTCTTGGTTCTTTCATGAAATACTTGGTTGCTTGCAATGTGCATAGCAGAAGTATTATCACAATAGAGATGAGCAGGTGGTTTAAAACCAATCTTCAAGTCTGCAAGTAACCAAGAGAGCCAAACTAACTCCTTAGATGCCATATTCATAGCACGATACTCAGCCTCTGTAGTGCTCATAGATACAATACCTTGCTTCTTGGATCGCCAAGATATCAAAGAATCACCAAGATACATAGCAAAACCAGTAACAGACTGTCTTGTGTCAGGACAAGCTGCCCAATCTGAGTCTGAAAAACCTCTAAGATCAAATTTATCATCTGCAGGATAGTGAAGACCGAGTCCAATTGTACCTTTCAAGTACCTAAACACCTTATGAACAGCCTTAAGATGAGGATCACGAGGAGAAGAAGAATATTGAGCTAACTTGGACACAGCAAAGCAAATGTCTGGACGTGTAACTGTCAAATATTGCAACTTCCCAAGTAATCTTCGATATTGCTTAGGATCTGTCAATAAAGAGCCTTCATCTTTTGGTAACTTCTGATTAGGTTCCATCGGAATTAGAGACGGCTTACAGTCAGAAAAACCAGCAGATTCCAAAAGATCAACTACATATTTCCTTTGACAAAGAGAGATTCCATCCGCATTCCTTGCTATCTCCAGACCAAGGAAAAATTTTGGAGCTCCTAAGTCCCGCAACTTGAAATGAGCCTCCAAGCGGATTTTTAGATCCCTAACAGCATCATCATTGGTACTAGCAATGAGTATATCATCAACATATACCAGCATAACCATGAAATGATCATCAACAGCTTTAATGAACATTGTATGATCACCATTACACCGCTGAAATCCCATACTAATCAGAGTGAAGGATAACTTCTTGTACCATTGCCTAGATGCTTGTTTGAGTCCATATATGGATTTATGTAATCTACAAACAGCATTAGGAGGGTAGGAAGTACCTGTGAGATCAGAATAACCAGGGGGTAATTTCATATAAATTTCTTCATCCAAATCCCCATTGAGAAAGGCATTAGAGACATTCAATTGTGTCAAAGACCACTTCATCTTCGGCGCAAGAGCTAACAACAACTTCACAGTAGCCATTTTAGCAACCGGAGAAAAACTATCTATGAAATCCACTCCTTCCTGTTGAGTGTATCCTTTAGCCACAAGTCTGGCCTTGTGTCTCTCTATACTTCCATCTGCAAGAAACTTCAAAGTATACACCCATTTGCATCCAATGGCAACCTTCCCTTCTGGTAGCATACAAACACTCCAAGTCTGTGTTCGTGCAAAAGCATCCAACTCCAACCCCATAGCATCACACCACACTTTGAATTCTTTTGCTTCAAAATATTTTTGTGGAATGGGAGTAGATGTATTGAAAAGATTAATGAAAGCACGAAAAGGCTCAGATAAATTTGAATAAGATATAAAATTGACCAAAGGATAAGGAGAGGTGATTTTAGGTGTATTAATAGTATTAGTATTATAACAATGGAAGTCCTGCAAATGAGAAGGAGGATTGTCTGCGAGATTTAAGTTCAGAAGGAACAGAAACCTCAGAGGATAACACATCAGAATTTTGATGGGTATCAGATGATGTTTGCTCAGGAGGCAAATGAACATCAATGGAAGCAGGAGACTGTAATAGAGGAAAGAAGGCTTTTGCATCATCTGTGATAGTAGATGATACAAAAGGAAAAATATCCTCATAGAAAATGACATGCCTTGAAATAGAAACAGAGTGTGTCTCCAAATCTAATAGCTTGTATCCTTTATAGCCTAAGGGATATCCTAAGAAAACGCAAGCTTTAGCTCTAGGAGCAAACTTATGTCTATGATTAGGAGAAGTAGAACTATAGCATAAGCATCCAAAAGTTTTCAAAGCATCATAGTCTGGTTTCTTATTGGTTAATTTCTCAATAGGAGAAATGTTTCCTAGTAGTAAAGAGGATGTTCTATTTATAAGAAAAACAGCAGTTAAGGCACAATCCCCCCAATATTCTAAAGGAACCTGAGACTGAAAAAGAAGGGCTCTAGCAACATTCAAAATGTGCTGATGCTTTCTCTCTACCACTGAATTCTGTTGAGGAGTATCAATGCAACAATGATATGCTACAATGCCTCGAGATGCAAACAAATCAGTGAAGTTAAATTCCGGAGCATTATCTGATCTAACAGATTGAACTTTAGCTTTATACTGATTCTCTACCATGTTAATAAAGCTAGGGAAAATATGCAGAACATCAGATTTTGTTGTAAGTAAATATATCCAAGTAGCACGACTAAAATCATCAACAATTGTCAAGAAATATTTGCAACCATCCACAGTTTCAGTAGAAAAGGGACCCCATGTATCAATGTGAACTAACTCAAATGGGTTAGAACAGATATGGTTATGAGATAGAAAAGGAAGATGTTTTTGTTTAGACAAGTGACAAATATGACAAACATCATGATGATTTTTATTAGCTTTTGACTTTGGAAATTTCAATACATCAGCAAGTAAATCTATTTTAGCATAAGCAGGATGGCCTAATCTCTTATGCCAAACCATAGAATCAACCATGACATTAGAACTAAAAAGAGAAGTACCTGGTAAAGGTAAAGTATTAGAAGTAGCTTCGAAATTTAAAACATAGAGATTCCCAACTTGACTACCTTGACCAATCATCAAATCCCGAGTAATCTCCTGAATAAAACATGCAGTAGATGTGAAACGAACCTCAGAATTCAGAGTTCTAGTAAGAACACTCACACTAAGCAGATTGAATTTAAATTCAGGTATATAGAGAACATCATGGAGAGAGATTGCATCAGTAAGTTGAATGAATCCTATGCCCAATATTGTAACAACATAGCCATTAGGAAGTGTAACATAAGTACTATCTAATGGTGTATATTGACTAAAGAGACTCTTATTATGACTAACATGGTGAGTGGCTCCTGAGTCTATAATCCAAGCTCTAAGAGACACCTCTGGTTCTGTAGATACAGAAGATACAAGCATGTCATAGTAGGAGGTTATATAGAGATTAAGGAATGTACCTTTTACCGATGTAGTATCAGGTACAGAAGATGAAGTAGAAGCAGAAGATATCGTTGGTGTAGGAGTGATGGTTTGAGGCTGAAGTTGAAGACTCAAGTACGAGATCATCGACTGTATCTGCTCTTTGGACATGGAATCTCCAGTAGAAACTACTGTGTCAAGCTTACTAGGTTTAGTCTCACTCAAAGGAGGTCCTGACTGAGGTAAACCAAAGTGAATAGCTGCATTGACCGCAGTAGGAGATCCAGACTGTGGAGACTTCTTCATTCTCATAGGATGTCCTGGAGGATATCCATGGACCCTATAACACTTGTCCACAATGTGACCTGTCTTATAACAATGAGTACACTTCGGCTTGTTAAAACTTCCATGAGACAAAAGAGCATGATGAGTATCATTATGTGCAGCAGATGAATATTGTGTGATAGGAGACTGATTCTGAACTTGAAAAGCAGCAGGAGCAGTAGTAGGATAACCCTTAAAAGCACCTACAAGTCTCTGGCTCTCATCCTGATCAAGCATATTATAAATTTCAGTCAATCCTGGTCTTGGTTTCATGTTAAGTATCTGACCTCGAATGCTAGCAAAGTTATCATTGAGTCCCATAAGAAACTGAATGATTCTACTAGTCTCAGCCTCATCCAAAAGTTCTTTAACTTGGTCACAATTACACCTCTTAGCAGAGTTAGGCTTGGTATTAGCAAGCTGCTCCCAAAGTGTCTTCTTCTTAGTGTAATATGTTGACAAATCCAAAGAACCTTGTTTCAAATTGGATATAGATTGTTCAAGCTGATATTTCCGAGGTAAATTACTCACTCTAAACCGCAGAAACAAGTCAGTCCACATCTCAGCTGCATCATCGTAATATAGAATACTATCATAGATCTCTTTGTTCACTACATTTAACAACCATGCCTTCACCATGGAATTACATCTACTCCATATCTTAAACAAGCTACTACTTTCATCAGGCCTAGGAAGCGATCCATCAACAAAGTTGAGTTTATTCTTCGCATCCAAGCTCATTTTCATCGCAATATACCAGTTATTGAAATTTGATCCATCTAAAACATGCGTAACTATCGATAATCCAGGATGATCAGCTGAATGTAAGAAATACGGACTATGCGTATTGTCATAAGCCTCGATTCCTACAGATTTCAGACTAGATATACCTCGATTGTTTGTTCGTGGATGAATCGGAGTTTCAATCGCAATCTCAGCTTGAGCGGAAGAATCAAGAGGAGTGCGATGATGAGATTCATCATCTTCCGAAAGAGAAGCACGAGTACTACGCAATTTCTTTCCATGTTTCGCCATTCGTTGAATCGGAGCTCAAAATCAACAGATCGAATCACAAACAAAGCTTCGCAAATCAGATTTACGAGTTTGTGAGGTCAAAAAACGCGAAATCGAGTCGAGATTCAGCGATTCATCGGTGAAATCAACATAGAAATTGAAGAAGAAACGAAAAATCAACGAGAAACACTCAGAGATTCAAGTAGAAAGTCACTGATACCATATTAGAAATCAACGTCTCTCAAGTTTGTTGTAACTGATTTTCATTAATTATCTTCTTACTCAATAATGAGCTGATTACAAGTTATATATACATACCGAGATGACTAAACCGGTATCCTAAACCAATGCTAATCTAAGTCAAACTTGATCTTTATATATACAAGTTTCACTATACTCTAATAAACATACACTCCATTCAGCTTCTTCAGGCTTCTTTTTCTTTCCT
The DNA here is from genome assembly GCA_900128785.1 of Arabis alpina. Taxonomy (NCBI): domain Eukaryota; kingdom Viridiplantae; phylum Streptophyta; class Magnoliopsida; order Brassicales; family Brassicaceae; genus Arabis; species Arabis alpina. Next base: position 21,910,223 of record LT669791.1, read on the forward strand.
TCAGTCTCTGGAGTGGCCTTCATTTGTTATATCAATATAGAACATCAAAGCCAGAGTCAGTGACAAGTAAATGAAACGAGGCAGTATAAACACAAACAAGTGAAAATCAATGAGACAACAAAAACTGATAAGAGAATAAGATACCTCAGCATTTTGTTCATCAAAGATAGCATCAGCGAGAGCCCTGTAATTATCTTGAGCAATTAACTCCCAGTTTTTATCGTAAAGAGCAAGAAGCTTTTTCAAGACACGCTTTATTTGCCCATCATGTATTCCAAGCTCCTTCATAGCCACAAACGCCTTTTTGATATGTGGATTTTGTGGTGCCATAGTTTATGGCAAACAAGTTCCTGCAACAACAAAAAAGTTTGATTTCAATCACTAGATTCATCAAATTTTAAAGAAACTGAAATGACAAATTATAACTTCTCATCTGCATCATCTAACCAAATACAAAAGAACCAAGATAAGAAAAGCAGGTACAATATAGCAAAACGAAACCCCATAGCTCAAAACATCAACTAAAAGAAACGAAAAATGAAGAACAGTCCAGACCTAAGCAAATCAACATTACGAAAGACATCTACCGAGCACTACCGTACAGACAAGCCGCAAATAGCAGAAAACCAGAAAGTAGACACATTTCCTCTGAGGAAACCCAAGGAACACACGAGCAAATCAACATTACGAAACAACGAAACCAGACATCTACCAAATAGTATAGACAAATCGAGAATAGCAAGAAAACCCAGAAATTGAACACATTTCCTACTAGGATACACACAAATGTCACTCGTTTCGAGCTTATGCAACCACTAAGAAAAAGAAATCCTAAAGAAACGTTTTTTACTTCTCTTCTAAACAGAAAGTAGAGTTTTCTCGACCATTTTAAGACTTAAAATAGAAGCGGTTACAGGAAATTAGAAGAACTTACTGTGAAGACCACAAAGAAGCAGAGACTAATCAACGATGACATGCAACAAGATTGAAGAACACTTACCATTTCCGAAGCTGTTCCAAACACGACCAGTGAAGAAAACCTACTCACGAGAGACATAGATATCGAACTGATCAATATACAACGATTAAAACAACAAGTATAAGTTAAGGGCAAGGATTATAGATGACTTACCAACGGCGATTCATCTCCAGGTGAAAGCGAACAGTCACGCAGACGAGGATCAACGAGGAGAAGATAAAAACTGACGATCCTCCCCATATAATCTTACCCTCAGTCGATCGAATCTAGTTCTACGGTTTTGAATCAGATCGAAATCAAAATCTCTATATACGGTTTTGAAGAGAAACGGTGAGAGAGAGATCGCAGGCAAGAGAAGACACCGGAGACGACGACGGCGATAACACGGCGACGAAGATCGGTAATTCGCCGTCGAATCGCCTATCGAATCGCCTAATCTTAGAGGTTACGAGAAAGAAAAAAAAATTATGAGAAAATGATTTCTCGTTTCTGTTTCCCCAGCGAAAAAAACACACGGTCCACTCAGAAGCCGACACATGTCACGACAAAACCAAAAGAACCAGTTTCTTTGGGCTAATTACCTTGATCCGAGTCTTTGTAAAACAAGCCCAAAATACTATTAAACAACTAAACACCTCTAATAAACCCCAATATAAACCTGCCTATAATCATGCTCTTAAGAGTGATTTGATGAACCTCTAATGCTAATGTCTCTTGATATGAATGGTTCAGCTTTTTTCAATTATTTTATGAGAAATTAGGTCATATATTAGTATTTGGTCTCATAATTAGGTATCTAACATGACCTAAAACAAAATTAAGTGAATATCATTTCTATCACATAGAATGACTATTTTACTTTTTTTTATTTGTCAAATTTATTAAAGAAAGATTAAAAACAAATTAGAAATAAACCTAAACCTATTTTATTCTCCTCATCTTGTGTAATTCACCCCACCGCCCTCGACCTTCGTATTATCCTCTCTTCCTTTGTTTTCAACATCTTCTCCTCTCTTCCGATTACACAAATCTCACATGTCTTCGATTGCATGTTTTGAATCTTTTAATTATTCTCCTAATCAATTTTCGATCTCTGCATATCATCCACTTGTTATCAATTTCTTCGTCTTCCACCATTATCTGAAGATGAGAGATACGAATCTATCCGAGAGATTATGTTGATCTTTGGTCAAGATTATAGTTATCTACATAGTATACTATTTTATATGAACATATAGTAAAAAAATAGTTGAGTATTTGTACATAAGTAGTGAATTATATCGATTAACTATATTGATTTTTGTAAAGTTTATATAATGAACTATATTATTACAAAATCTAACTATTTTATATAATCATATAGTAGAAGATAGTTGATTAGTTGTACATCGATTAGCTATATTGATTTTTTTGTAAAGTGTATATAATGAACTATATTATTATTTCAAAAGCTAACTATTTGATATGATCATATATCAGAAGATAGTTGGCTACTCGTATATAAGTAGTGAACTACATCGATTGACTATATTGATTTTTGTAAAGTTTAAATAAGTACGTTCAAGCTCGCTTTCTTAATTATGATTTTTCAAAGCTTTCAAAAATATCTAAAATTCCAAAGATTTCACCGGAATTTCAATATAAATTTACCTGAATTATCTTTCCAAAAAGTGATTTTTAGGAATTGTTTTTTTACCAACACTAATTACAAAATTAAATAGGGGCAAAAATGTCCAAATATTTATTCTCTCTTGTACTGAGCCAAATATCTCCACCAGCATGTTAATCACCTAATTTGTAACCCAAAACATAATATTGAGCTAATTATTTAATTTAATTGTATTATAAATATTAGTATAATATTTATATGTACCTCTTGTGAGAGATTCATGGGTAAACATGCTCTAATATTTATACTATTTAGAATTCTTAATGTACCTTATATAATGGGGTAAACAGTTTTTTACTTGAAAAATAATAAAACAGAAAAGAAAATTAAACATTTTAACCTAAATAATGATAAGATTAATTCTTCTTCTCCTCCCTCAACGCCGACTCGTAACCTTTCTTCTTTGATTTTATTTTTTATCTTATTAATTCTCCCATGATCCTCTCTTATTTCATGTCCTTCTCCGATTTTGTTTCTCTCCAATTAATCCTCCCTCTTCTCTTGATTTCACATCTCTTTCTTCTCCGATTTGGTATTTCTCGTCAATTGCATATACAACCATCGTCACTTTAAAAGCTTCATTACTTTTGAAAACTCTTCCAATGAACACTGTGTCACCTTCGTTATCAGTATCCCAAACTTTGGAAACTTTAATAGCTCACTACTTTAATAGTCTGATGTATAGTTCACTACTATATTCAAACAAACTACATGTGGTCCTCACATAGTCGACTATAATGTATCATCTATGTTGGTATGTCATATACAAATATAGTTTTCTATTATATGCAGATAAACATAAGTTTTTGTGATATATGGTCAAGTATTACGACTCGACTAGATCTTCAAATCTTAAAATTTTCAATAGTCACATGAAATTCTTAAACTAAATTACCGTCATCTATCTCACCTATCGATTAAGAGAGTAATCAATATTACTTCTATAGTGAAAATGCTGAAATAAAATTTGAGAAAAGACTATCGAAGTTTAAATTGTATAGTGAGAAGATTGAGGGAGCACAAAAACTTTTTATATAAAGGCAAAATATTATAATTCATGAATATTTGAATATGTAAACCTAATTCTATCTGAACTCAAAATTGTTTTACACCTGTATTAATTAGCATTCTTATGAAAAAATCTAAAAATCTATTTCATCTAATACATGTTCAGAAAAAATGAAAAAAAAGAGTTGTACGAAAAAGTAAAACTGAGACATATAACAAAAAAATTAAAAGAATAAACCATGCTTATCAACTAATTGAGGGTGAGTTTCTGGTCTACTGAAGAAAAATCTTCTTCTTCTTGCATTTGGAAGTTCCTACTTCGATTAGGACCTCCTGCTCTGAGATTTTTAAGTTATTCGATTGCTAATATGAGATACTTGCTCCTTTTCATTTGATAGTTGGTTCAAGTGGGAGGGGCCGAGATTGATGGGGATTTCTGAGGTTAGCAAAGTTTCTGAGGCTAGTAGGGGAAGTGGATGGATCTTGCCAGCTCATAGAACCAGGCTGCAACAAATTAGAAGCATGCTTCTTTAGACTCCACTACCAACTTGTTTAAGGAGTAAATACACCTACTATCGGAAAAGTACCATTACTTCTTCCCCATTCTCCTCTGCTGCTGCTACTTGGGATAGTCTGAAACCCTCATCTACAAAGGTCTAGTGAGATAAGGTGGTGTAGTTCAAGGAGCATGTGCCCAAATGTTTATACCGTCTGAATTGCGCAGCAAAATAGACTCCATGTAAGAGCTAGGCTTCTCCAGTAGGGATTACTACTGGTGTTTGTGGGGTTTATAGTCAATTGTCTGAGACAAGGTGTAATGACCCTCGCTTAGGGCTAAGTCGTGCCTCGGCAAAGTCTCGTTGCGATGGGCGGAAACCTAGTTAAGCACCTAGGTGACTAAGCTACATGCCTACATGGTTGGTAAATCACCAACCTTACCCTCGGACGAAGAAATGTCAGTTACCCTCGGCGAAGAATCGTCAGTTACCCTCGGCGAAGAAACGTCAGTTACCCACAGACGAAGAAGCGTCAGTTACCCTCGGACGAAGAAACGTCAATTTACACCTGGACAAAGAAACGTCAGTTACCCTCAGACGAAGAAAAGTTCAAGCTGTTCGGGATTTAACCTTATAGGGATTACCAAGCGCGACAAATACCGTAAGGACGAGGTGTCGCGAACATGTGCGACGAGTCACCGGTAAGTACGACAAGTCAGAAGCACGACAAATATGCAAGCACGAAAAAGTCATGTTGACTTAGCTACCTACGTACCTACTAGCTTAACCGTATATATATGAGCTAAGCACCTCCCATTTCCTTCATTAAAAATGTGGGAACCTCTACCAAAATAACCTTATAAAACCCTATCCTTTGTCCACGTTTTTGTTAAACAAATTGTCTAAAACCTCGCGTAGTTCAAGATTAGCTGATAATCTAGCCGAAGTTCTGGCCATTTTTAGTGAATAAAGATCCAGTCTAGAACTTTGGTTCAAATCCAAATCCTAACCGTCCTTTAAGTAAAGGTGAATCTTAACCGTCCTTAAAGTAAATGTGAGTCTTGGTTATGTTTGTTGCTTTACTACAAACGAATAGAGCGCCATGCTTGTTTACTTATTGATTGCTTGTTTACTTGTTCATTGCTTGTTTAATATTTGATTGAGGTTCTTATGGTTACCTCAATTATTTCTTCAAGTATTTGCATTGCATTCATGAGAATGTGGATATAGCCATTTGACAACCCAAGGTTCCGCGACTGATCCAAATGCACTGTGTGCTTTGGTTAAGTTGCGATGGCACAATGTACGGGATTGCAGCATTAGTCGTGCAGTGCATGACGATGCGGTTATCCGTACTATGGGAAGACAAGGAGTCAGATGTGTTATGGAATGGCCATCGGATCTTAGCCTTTGTGGTTAGGATTCGTTTGGGGAAAAAGAAAGTGACTGGATGGGTTGGGCAATGTCAAATGGGCGGTTGTGAAGTTTTATTAGAAATGTTCATATTTAATTTGTATGCTGCATTTTCTATGTTGATTGTTATTTTGGGATTGGGGTTGGAAAATTATTTGATTGAGGTTCTTATGGTTCCTTCAATTATTTCTTCTAGTATTTGCATTGCATTCATGAGAATGTGGATATAGCCATTTGACAACCCAAGGTTCCGCGACTGATCCAAATGCACCTTGTGCTTTGGTTAAGTTGTGATGGCACGATGTACGGGATTGCAGCTTAAGTCGTGCAGTGCATGACGATATGGTTATCCGTACTATGTTAAGACAAGGCAGTCAGATGTGTTATGGAATGGCCACTGGATCTTAGCCTTTGTGGTTAGGATTCGTTTGGGGCAAAAGAGAGTGACTGGATGGGTTGGGCAATGTCAAATGGGCGGTTGTGAAGTGTTATTAGAAATGTTCATATTTCATTTGTATGCTGCATTTTCTATGTTGATTGTTATTTTGGGATTGGGGTTGGAAAATTATAATGCATGTTAGGGGAAACCAAACTCACTGAGCAACTAGAGCTCACGACTCTATTTGTTTTGCATGTATCCCTTAATCAGAACTTAAAGGGGGAATAAAGGAGCGTAGGAAGGTTGGTGTAGATTATCTGGGTTTTTTGTAAAACGAATATGTGTTTAATATGTAATAATATTGCTTTGACTCGAAGCCGGCTTGTATAAGTTTTGGTAACTCATTGTAAAAAATTTTATATATATAATTATGTATAAAAGAAAGTTTGTTTACACTTGGGTTCCATATGATACTAGTCCTTGTCCGGACGAACAAACTATAACACCCCGACCCGCCCTTCCAAGGCAGCGGTCAAGGCGTTCCGGTTCAGGCCACTTCCCGGCCGAACCTCATGGGTTGAGCCTTTATCCAGGTAGCTATGCCTCTTTAAGGCATACATTCCTTTGGATCTTTACTTAGAGTACACAGCGGAAAAATCCTTTCTATTCAAATTCTCTAACGGTTCCACGTTCATTCACCTGAACTAATCCTTGAACCGGTTGAGTTCATCCGTACCTTCGGACAGCCCATTTAGCATAGAATAGCCTTATCCAAAATCACTCGGTCTCAAGTGCTCATCCTTTGTATCGGCCTTCGTTCGGTTTAGGATCTATCATACTCGGTCAATTCTCGTAAGTCTAAGCATCCGGTTGTTCTCTAAACTAACCAGCCTAAATCTAACAAGTATCCAAGATTCCACAAGAAGGATAAGGCCTTAGCTTAACCAATTCGTTTATCTTACTTGTCCAGAATCCGCATTCTTGTTTTCCCTTTTCTCTCGCTCGATCTGCTACCCATGTATCGGCTTGAACGGATCCCTTCGTTACTCAGTCATTCAACCAACCATCCCAACTGACCGAGTATACGAAGAGACCAAGTTTTGCCCGAATTCATGGTCGCACCCGTTCGTAACCGCACCGCTTCGCGAGTCGCACCCTTTCATGGCCGCATCACTTTGCGAGTCACACCTTTTCACCGCCGCTCCGCTTCACGAGTGGCACCCATTCACGGCCGCACCGCTTCACGAGTCACACCCTTTCATGGCCGCACCGTTTCACGAGTGGCACCCGTTCGTGGCCGCACCGCTTTACGAGTCGTACTCTTTCACGGTTGCACCGCTTCATCGGTGGTCCGTCCGGATCACCCATGGTTCCTGTGATCATCGCGGATCACTCTTGGTTCTCGTGATCATCGCGGATCACCCATGGTTCCCGTGATCACCGCGGATCACCCATGGTTCTGTGATCACCGCGGATCACCCATGGTTCCCGTGATCACCGCGGATCACCCATGGTTCCCGTGATCACCGCGGATCACCCATCATCCCCGTTGGTCACCGGCGGATTCTCTCGATCACTGATGATCATCGACGCTTGGGTTATCCCTCTTCCTTGGGAGGTTTCTTTCCAAAAACGTGGATATCATCCCCGATGGTCACCGGCGGGTTCTCTCCATCACCGATGATCATCGCCGCTTAAGCAATCGGATCAATGCATATACCGAGATGCCTATATCATGCGGTCTATTGACTTAGACGAATCCGAGACTTGGGGCTGAGGTTCACCGCATCCGGTTGGGTCGAGTCACCGAATCCGTTAAGATCCTAAGCGACTCGCCTTACCACGAATCATCCTCAAGCCTAAGTCTGAATCCGACCAAGACTAAGCCGATCTAAGATATCATCGAGTCTATCCTAAGAGAGCCCTTGCCCGAGCAAGACTTTCCCGAATCACCGGTGGTCTCGACTCCGAACATCAAGCCAAAGATTCACACCAACCTTAGCAATGCGTACCGAAGGGGCGCTTTACCGCGTCTTCTCTTCTAGCGACTAGGTTTCCCGGTGAGATCTCTCCCGAATGACTGCCGATCCTTAGTTTTCTCGGTAAACCTTCTGCCTTGATGATTCTCTTGTTGTTTCTCTCGGTGTTTCTCTCTTTCGAGTTCTTTCCTTAGAGTTTTCTGGGAATTTTCCCTTGTGAGCGTGATGCCCAAAAACTGACCCCAATGCCTTCTTTTATAGGCGATGATTGAATGGTAGTTACCCCAAGGAAACCGTTCGGCCAGAACCAGCGAATGGGTGTGAGTAGATCTTTGAAACCATTCGGCCTTAACCGCTCAACTGCCCATAACCGCTCAACTGCCCTTAACCGCTCAATCAACCATTTGACTAGATCAGATTTCTTTTTCCCGTTTGGCTTTCTAGGCAATATCTTGGTTTCTGATTTTTGCCTTGGTAAACATTATCCCGTTCACAAGCGCATTAACCAAGCTCACCTCAATTCCTCTTAGCCTAAATTAATCCCTCTTGGTTCATTTCCACCACAAGTGGTTTTATCACGATTTATATCGTGCCCAGATTCAACTTGAAACGCCCAGACCTGACCTAACAAGGTTGCGGTTAAGGGGTTCCTGGCTCTGGCCATTTCCTGAATCAATCTTGATTCCTTACATTGGATCATCCTGATCCTCATCTAGGTCTTGTTTTGGAAAAGCTCACCCGACTTTCCAAGAACGATTCACCTATTCCAACCAGCAGTTAAGCCTTGGCGAATCCACTGATCCCCATAGACTTAACCACAACACACGTCTTGACGAACTCACTAGTTCCCTTTGACGCTTACGCATACACGCCTTGGCGAACCCACCTGTTCCCAAGGCCGTGATAACAAATACGTGGTGGCTACTCACTCACGTAGTATCGTCAACATAATCTCAATCGCGCGATGGCAAACTCTCACAGTTCCCAGCCACACGATCGTCGTGGTGTCTTGGTAAATCAATCTTATTTCCAAGCAGCCTTAACATTCTCGCCTTGGCAAACACACGTAGTTTCCAAAGACGCTCGAAGTGTCTTGGCAAATCCGTCTGATTTCCAAGTGCACTTACATTCACGTCTTAGCAAACCCGTCGGTTCCCAAGGACATACTCTTTGTCTCGTACCGGAAATTGTGCATTGCGGTTATAACTTTGGTAAGTCCTTTTAGCCCATAATTGTTGCCCCAACAACTCAACCAGCTGTGGAGAAGCACTTCTCACTCACGCCTTAGCGAACTCGTGTGGTTCCTAAGGACGTCAACATATATGGCATCAAACTTCCAGGCACACCAACAATCACATTTCCGTTTCAATACTTAGCGATTTCTTATTAGACTTTTCTTAGTCATCATTCGGAACCTTGAGTTAGTCCAGACTTTAACCCATCGTCTATAGGAGCTTATACCTCCGAGAAGTATCTTGATCATTTGACAAGACTTGGCGAATGAGACTCCTCTCCCCACTACTTAACCCAATCATCTTAACTCTCGGATTGTACATTTGCCGCTACAACGATAAGGTCTTGGTCAAAGACTACTCACTTAGTTATATTGCGGAATACTCCAACGCAATTTCACTAAGCACCAATCCATCCGTAGGATCAACCTGGCTCAGATACCAACTTGTAACACCCCGACCCGTCCTTCCAAGGCCGCGGTCAAGGCATTCCGGTTCAGGCCACTTCCCGGCCGAACCTCATGGGTTTAGCCCTTATCCAGGTAGCTATGCCTCTTTAAGGCATACATTCCTTTGGATCTTTACTTAGAGTACACAGCGGAAAAATCCTTCCTTTCAAATTCTCTAACGGTTTCACGTTCATTCACCTGAACTAATCCTTGAACCGGTTGAGTTCATTCGTACCTTCGGACAGCCCATTTAGCATAGAATAGCCTTATCCAAAATCACTCGGTCTCAAGTGCTCATCCTTTGTTTCGGCCTTCGTTCAGTTTAGGATCTATCATACTCGGTCAATTCTCGTAAGTCTAAGCATCCGGTTGTTCTCTAAACTAACCAGCCTAAATCTAACAAGTATCCAAAGATTCCACAAGAAGGATAAGGCCTTAGCTTAACCAATTCGTATATCTTACTTGTCCAGAATCCGCATTCTGGTTTTCCCCTTTCTCTCGCTCGATCTGCTACCCATGTATCGGCTTGAACGAATCCCTTCGTTACTCAGTCATTCAACCAACCATCCCAACTGACCACGTATACGAAGAGACCAAGCTTTGCCCAAATTCATGGTCGCACCCGTTCGTAACCGCACCGCTTCGCGAGTCGCACCCTTTCATGGCCGCATCACTTTGCGAGTCACACCTTTTCACCGCCGCTCTGCTTCACGAGTGGCACCCATTCACGGCCGCACCGCTTCACGAGTCTCACCCTTTCATGGCCGCACCGTTTCACGAGTGGCACCCATTCGTGGCCGCACCGCTTTACGAGTCGTACTCTTTCATGGTTGCACCGCTTCATCGGTGGTCCGTCCGGATCACCCATGGTTCACGTGATCATCGCGGATCACCCTTGGTTCTCGTGATCATCGTGGATCACCCATGGTTCCCGTGATCATCGCGGATCACCCATGGTTCACGTGATCATCGCGGATCACCCATGGTTCCGTGATCACCGCGGATCACCCATGGTTCCCGTGATCACCGCGGATCACCCATGGTTCCCGTGATCACCGCGGATCACCCATTGTTCCCGTGATCACCGCGGATCACCCATGGTTCCCGTGATCACCGCGGATCATCCATCATCCCCGTTGGTCACCGGCGGATTCTCTCGATCACTGATGATCATCGACGCTTGGGTTATCCCTCTTCCTTGGGAGGTTTCTTTCCAAAAACGTGGATATCATCCCCGATGGTCACCGGCGGATTCTCTCCATCACCGATGATCATCGCCGCTTTAGCAATCGGATCAATGCATATACCGAGATGCCTATATCATGCGGTCTATTGACTTAGACGAATCCGAGACTTGGGGCCGAGGTTCACCGTATCCGGTTGGGTGGAGTTACCGAATCCGTTAAGATCCTAAGCGACTCGCCTTACCACGAATCATCCTCAAGCCTAAGTCTGAATCCGACCAAGACCAAGCCGATCTAAGATATCATCGAGTCTCTCCTAAGAGAGCCCTGTCCGAGCAAGACTTTCCCGAATCACCGGTGGTCTCGACTCCGAACATCAAGCCAAAGATTCACACCAACCTTAGCAATGCGTACCGAAGGGGCGCTTTACCGCGTCTCCTCTTCTAGCGACTAGGTTTCCCGGTGAGATCTCTCCCGAATGACCGCCGATCCTTAGTTTTCTCGGTAAACCTTCTGCCTTGATGATTCTCTCGCTGTTTCTCTCGGTGTTTCTCTCTTTCGAGTTCTTTCCTTAGAGTTTTCTGGGAATTTTCCGATGCCCAAAAACTGACCCCAAGGCCTTCTTTTATAGGCGATGATTGAATGGTAGTTACCCCAAGGCAACCGTTCGGCCAGAACCAGCGAATGGGTGTGAGTAGATCTTTGAAACCTTTTGGCCTTAACCGCTCAACTGCCCATAACCGCTCAACAGCCCTTAACCGCTCAATCAACCAGTTAGCTAACTTAGCTGTCGAACACTCCTTTCAGCTAAGTTGAGCTTCCCGGCAGCTGGTCCAGCTGCCCAGCTCGCTATTCCAGCTAAGTTGAGCTGCCACCCAGCTCACTTAGCTTAACTAGCTAGTTCATCCAGCTTATTCAGCTTACCTAGCTAGTTAAGCTATTTGATTCGCCATTGGATTCGCTTATTCCTTAGTCTTTTCTTGACTAGGATCTAGCCTTTCCCAAAACAAACAGCCCCGGTATAATGATCGCGGAACGCAGACGTTACACAAACTATCGGGTATGTCTTGGGTTGGCAAGCCTAGAGGTGTATCCGATAGAGATAGATGCTTAGAAGTCCGGCCTAAGGATTCTGGATGCGTTTCGAGAACCTCTGATCGGATGCATAAGCGTTCATCAGTGGCGTCCGAGTTTTAGATAATGAACATGGGCGTTACAAAAGTGGTATCAGAGCATGGTTCTGACCATGTTCACATTGAACTCGTTTTCAAATGTTTTATCGAGTAAATGAGTTGTAAAAAGCAGTTAGGAAACCAATCAGCTCATTTATTTGGTAGATGATATCAAATTAACCCTTTATATTCGATGCAGATGCCTCCGCGTATAAGAGGTGAAAGAGTTAGGAGATTATGTGGTCATTTTCAGTATGTACCACCATGTTTGTGTCCAGTAGTTAATTTAGAAAGAGAATTAGGGTCGCGCTTACATGGTGATCCATTGTTACCAAACTCACCAGATGAACCTTCATGGGCAGTTGAGGTGTCAAATTCAGAATATCTGAGGAATCAACAAATTGGGTATGAAGCCTAGAGGATTTTGGTTCGAGAACTGAAGGACCCAATATTCGTGGAAGAACAACAACGCCAATGGAAAATCCATGAATATCTGGGAGTCTAGCAAGAAGACTTGACCCAGTGGTGGAGTTGGTGCGTGAACTACTTAAACGTTTGGATCGTCAGCCACAAAGAGCTCCTACAGCTTTACAGTCACCACCTTCTCCCAACTATTTACAAGTTCTTACCATTTTTAAGAACATAGGATTACCTCACTATCACGGAGGAACTGATCCATTAGAGGCGGACCGGTGGTTGCAAAGGTTGGAGAAGAACTTTAATGCGACCAGATGCCCTGATTAATTCAAGAATGACATAGTTGTGTCTATCTTGATAGTGATGCGACCAGTTGGTGGGATGAAGTTGTGAAACAAAACCGAAGAATAGCTCCGACGTGGAGTTCGTTCAAAATAGAATTTGAACGAAAGTACTTTCCACCCCAGGCCAGAGATCGACTAGAAGCCCAATTCAAAGAGGTTAAACAAGGAGAGCGGAAAGTAAGAGATTATGAAGCTCAGTTTACCAGACTTAGAAAGTATGCACGATACAGACCTGATGATGAACTAGCAGTGGTAAGGAAATTTTTAAAAGGACTTCGACCAAAAATTTCAAGTAGGCTACAAGTGGTCAAGTTCCCCACTTTAAATGTGTTAGTAGAATGTGCTGTTAATGTGGAAGAAAGGGGTAGCAGAAGAACGAGCAGCAGAACGAATGGTTGCCCAACAACACTATCAATTTCCAAGGATGGACGAGCAAGGATTCCGACTAGTTAATCAAGGACGGTCAATGGGACAAGGACGAGGAAAAAGGGATAAAAATGGACACTTTATTCCACCTCAAAACTCTCATATCTCTCGGACATGTCCCAATCATGACAATTTGGGGTTAAGCCTACCTATATCACATCTCTTACTTTTGGTGAGCAAAAACATCTTGCTACTTTAGGCACCCAAAGCAATCAAGCGGCGCAACTAGTCATTACTCAACGAAATGAGTTATTCCAGATCGAGTCGTAACCTAAGAGACCATCTATTACAGGACGAGTCTATACCTTAGATAGTAGTAAACCTGAACCTCCACAGCCTTCTAAAGGTTATCGTACAAGTAAGTGTGGGTTCTAACTTTTCTTCGTAATTGTTTATTTGTGTGAATGTTTGTTTGTGTGATTATTTGTGTGATTTGTATTTTGAGTAGAATGAGTATAGTTTTTTTTTTTGATCAAAATGAGTCTAGTTATAGATAAAAACTTATTCATCGAAACTAATAGATAAGTGATAGATGTTTTAGTTACTTAGCACAAAACCTTCCTAAACCGATCCTCTGAAGAGGCAAGGGAGATAAGCGGAGGAAACATTCAACCTTAGATATTCGAGACGAATTATTTTAAGGGGAAGAGAATGTAATGACTCTCGCTTAGGGCTAAGTCGTGCCTCGACAAAGTTTCATTGCGATGGGCTGATCAATATGTTGAGTGTTTGGTTGAAACCTAGTTAAGCACCTCGGTGACTAAGCTAGTTGTCTACTTGGTTGGTAAATCACCAACCTTACCCTCGAACGAAGAAATGTCAGTTACCCTCGGACGAAGAAATGTCAGTTACCCTCGGCAAAGAAACGTCAATTACCCTCGGACGAAAACACGTCAATTACCCTCGGACGAAGAAACGTCAGTTACCCTCAGACGAAGAAACGTCCAAGCTGATCGGGATTTAACCTGATCGGGATTACCAAGCACGACAAATACTATAAGGACGAGGTGTCTCGAACATGTGCGACGAGTCAGCGGTAAGCATGACAAATTTGCAAGCACGACAAAGCCCTGCTGACTCAGCTACCTACCTACCTGCTAGCTTAACCTTATATATAAAAGCTAAGCACCTCCCATTTCTTTCATTAAAAACGTGGGAACCTCTACCAAAATAACCTTATAACCCGATCCTTTGTCTACGTTTTTGTTCCAATCTGTTCTATTGTCGTAAATCCTCGCATAGTTCATGATTAGTCGATAATCTAGCTAAAGTTCTGGCCATTTTTAGTGAAGAAAGATCCAATCTATAACCTTAGTTCGAATCCAAATCCTAATCTTCCTTTAAGTAAAGGTGAGTCATGTTTATGCTTGTTGTTTTACTGCAAACGAATAGAGCGCCATGCTTGTTTACTTATTGATTGTTGGTTTACTTGTTCATTGCTTGTTTAATATTTGGTTGTGGTTTTTATGGTTACTTCAATTATTTCTTTAAGTATTTGTATTGCATTCATGAGAATGTGGATATAGCCATTTGACAACCCAAGGTTCCGCGACTGATCCAACTGGACCTAATGCTTTGGTTAAGTTGCGATGGCACGGATGTACGGGATTGCAACTTCAGTCGTGCACTGCATGACGATGCGGTTATCCGTACTATGGTAAGACAAGGTAGTCAGATGTGTTAAGGAATTGCCATCGGATCTTAGTCTTTGTGGTTAGGATCCGTTTGGGGAAAAAGAGAGTGTCTGAATGGGCTGGGCAATGTCAAATGTGCGGTTGTGAAGTGTTACTAGAAATGTTCATATTTCCTTTGTATGCTGCATTTTCTATGTTGATTGTTATTTTGGGATTTGGGTTGGGAAATTATAATGCATGTTAGGTGAAACCAAACTCACTGAGCAACTAGTGCTCACGACTTTATTTATTTTGAGGTACCCCTTAGTCAGAACTTAGACGGAAGTAAAGGAGCATATGAAGGTTGGTGTAGATTATCTATTTTTTTTGTAAAACAAATATGTGTTTAATATGTAATAATGTTGCTTTGACTCGAAGCCGACTTGTATAAGTTTTGGTAACTCATTGTAAAATGTTATATATATATAATTATGTATAAAAGAATGTTTGTTTAAACTTGGGTTGCATATGATACTAGTCCTTGTCCGGACAAATTATCGGGTACGTCTCGGGTTGGCAAGCCTAGAGGTGTATCTGATAGGGATGGATGCTTAGAAGTCCGACCAAAAGATTTCAGATGCGTTTTGGGAACCTCTGATCGGATGCCTAAGCATTTATCAGTGGCGTCCGAGTTTTAGATATTGAACATGGGCGTTACACAAGGAACCATCTATTGCTTCTCTATGGCTTCCCCAACAAGTTTGGAAGCTCGTATTACAAAAGCTTGGACATTTGCTGAACATGTTACATGAATGGCAATCACTAATATCATGACTTTCTATGAGATCATCCTCTCCTAAATTGCTTTGAAGACTGGCAGTCCAAGCCACGATCTACTCCTTATGGAGGGAACGAAATTATCGTCTACACTTGGGAGTTGCTTCTACCCCTGACTCAATCTTCAGGTTCATTGACCGAGTAATTAGAGACATTTTGTCGTAGGAAACCATCCACCTTGTTGACCACATGGTTTACTCATAGTTAGTTAACACTAGTCGTAGTTTACTCTACTATTAGTTTGCTCTCTTTTGCTTTTTGAGCTTCTTTATCCTTTTTTGGGATCAAATGTTAATTCGCTGCTACGTTAAGCATGGTAAGAAATTGTTCTATTTTTTTTATAAACTTCACATATTATCACAAAATAAAAACTAAGGGAGGTGTATTCAACATGGAATTTGGAGTGATTTGTGTTTAAGTGACATATCCTCTGTTATTCAAACCTGAGTTTTAAAAACTCTTTTCAAATCCAGTGTTATTGAACTTTTGATTTTAAAATCTACTTCAAAATCCAGTGTTATTGGAAAGGTTTTAAACAATAGATTTTAGGAGATTTGATGTGACTTTAATGTGTTTTGGTAGGATTATATGAAATTTCAATTAAAATCACAATAATTTCCTAAATCATTTAAAAACTCAATCAAAATCAAATCACTTAAAATTCCATGTCGAATACACCCCCTTAATGTTTTAATGAATGATTAATTAGAAATTAATTGAGAAATCTTGATATATGTTGATTTTATAGGGAGGATTTCTAAAATGACCTACAATTTGAAGTCAATTTCAAAACTACACCCCTTTTTTCTCCCCAAATTTTTATCAAATAAAACAAAGGGAAATTAGGTCCTATAATAATTTTCCTACTCATAATTAACTATCTAACATTACATAAAATAAAATTAAGTAAGTAAGAATTAGATCATTTAAAATGTCTATTTTACCTTTTCCTATTTTATAACTTTTATTAAGAAAAATTAAACAAAAATCAGAAATAAAACATCACCTAAACCTAAACATTACCTAAACCTAAAAATCTTCCACGTTTTCTTTTTCTCCTCCTCCTCTTTCTCCCTTTTCTATTTTTCCTTGTTCTCTGCCGTCTCCTCCTTCTTCTTCTTATTTTCCAATTTTGTTAATTCACTTTTTCTCTCTTAACTACTTCTCCCATTGATCGATATAGTTAATTGTGGATTGAAAGATTCTAATCATAGTTAAAATGGTGTTTCTTCTTCCTTCATTAAATTCTCCGGTCATCTCCTCTACTCGTCAAATTAAGCCCACCATTTGAGATCAATAGAGTTAACTTTGTTCGAAAATCAGGTAACTCTATTTCTTATAATAGTTGACTATGTATTATTCTTTATTTATTTATATTTGATGATTGTGTTCATAATAATAGTTAACTATATGTTCACATGTAGTTATCTATTATAATTTGCATAATTTTCATGAAGTCAACTATGTTTTAAAATTGGTAGCATACACAACTATGTTACAGGAATAGTGAACTATACTTTTAATTTGATAACTATTTTATGAAAAATAGTTAGCTATGTCTTGGATTAGTTATAAATAGTGTAAGATAGCTAACTATATTTTCGAATAGGTAATTTCAGAAAATAGTCAACTATGTTATTAAACAGGTAACTATTAAAACATAGGCAACTATGTTTTCGAATAGCTAACTATGTTTTCGAATAGGTAATTTTGGAAATAGCCAACTATATTATTAAACAATTAACTATTACAACATATTTATTTACTTTTTATCTTTATTGCATTGTTCTTTTTCTGATCTATTTTTTTTTCAGATCTATAAAAAAAAATTCAGCCACTTAGAGAGAGAGAATAATATATTTTCTTTTTTAATTTTCAGACTTAATTAATTATATATGTAGGGGTTCGTCCTATATTTATTTCTCTCTGTTACTTACTTAATTCTATTTTTTGGCATGTTAGTTATCTAATTATCAATCATAAAAGTATTATTCACCTAATTAACCCTAAAACAAAACATTCAACTTATTTATGGACGGACCGAAACGAAAAGGAGTCTTTTTATACCTTCCCCATTGATATCATTACGAAGACCTTCTAATTTCCTTTCATGCATACATATAAAAACAGTAATCAAAACGAAAGTCACATGCTCAAAGGAAATCGAAAATACAAAACAAGAAAAGCTAAGAAATATTACTCTTTCAAGAACCAAAGAAGTTCAAGAACACGCCGTTCAAGAACACGCCGTTCACTTGCTGCTCAACATCAGAATGAAAACACAATGACTTATGAACCGAAAGTAAGCTCTTAATATATGCTCCCGGCACATTGCTTTTGTGGGCTCTAACATTGCTATAACACAAAGAAGGCATCCCCAACTTGAGAACAAACAAAGCATGGGATCTCAAAGAATACAAGAACACAACCATAGAAGAGATCGAGCTTACATGTTCTGAGCAGGGCAAAGCATGTAAAACAAATGATAGTTTCTTTCAGGTTCAGCGCAAAGCATGTAACACTTCAAAGAAAATAAACAGAGCATGAATCAAAAGTACCATCGTAGACACTAGCTTCCATTGCTTAGGGTATTGTTTACACTAATTATTGAGTAAAAAATCATGAAGCAGAAAGAAGAAGAAATGAAAACAAGCCACTACAACTAAATCAACCTTTCAATTTCACTCGAAACCACAGCTAAATCAGAACCAAATATGTGGCCATGTGTAGATCTAAACGAGAGTAGAGGAGACAATTTCGGAAGAAAAACAAACCTGGATTTGAGGCGGTCAGAGAAAGACTCACCGGAGAGCTATGCTAGTCCGAAATGGATGGCGACACATATGGGCTAGATCTGCGCTGAGAGAGAGAGAAATTAGAGAAAAGAGACAAACTACAAGATGGAGAGAAAGATATGTCAGTGGCTAACCTTAATGGAGGTGGAGCCGACGGTGACATAGTGGCCAGTGAGCTCGACGAAGGTCGAGAGAGGCGAGAAAGAACATAGCACCGTTTAAGAGAGAGAAACTGATTTAGATTTTTTTTCTAGAATTAGGGTTACCTCTGAGTAATTTCGTTTATATATGAAGATAAGAATACCTGGTTAGGTTAAAATTTCGGTTTAGCAGACTTCCTCTGCAATCTACTAAACCTTAAACTCAACGAAACCCTAAACTCTGAGTAGACTCCACATGAAGTCTACTAGTTTTAGGTTAAAATTCTGGTTCGGTAGACTTCGTTTGAAGTCTACTCAACCCTAAACTTTCAACAAAACACGAAACTCAAGAAGATTCCACCAGAAGTCTACTAATTTTAGTAGACTACACATAAAGTCTACTATTCAAAACGTAAGTTA
This sequence comes from Arabis alpina, assembly GCA_900128785.1. Classification (NCBI taxonomy): domain Eukaryota; kingdom Viridiplantae; phylum Streptophyta; class Magnoliopsida; order Brassicales; family Brassicaceae; genus Arabis; species Arabis alpina. Next base: position 21,929,176 of record LT669791.1, read on the forward strand.
ATTATTTTCAGTGATTTTTCAAAAAGTTTAATATATTCAGAATTTAACACTTTCATGCAAATTTGACATTTCAAATACAAAAATGATAAACCCTAAATCTAACCCTAAGTGTAAGAACATGTTTGCAATATAAATGTCAAACTATTACCCATGTTTCATACTCGTAACTCGGACAATTACGCCAAATGATGTACATAAGTCAAAATTTTACATCATCTAATAGTTAATTCAACTTTAAAAGTCAAACCCTACACTACGGTTTCTAAAACGAAACCCTAAACAATCCAAACCCTAAACCATAAACAAGAATCTAATTCCTAAAACTAAACCACTACAACCATAAATAAACTCATAAAACTTATAAATATCAAACATTAAACTACCAACATGTGACCATATCAATATCTAAACAAATGGTTATGAAGTACGTGTTTGGTAACTTTTTATTTAGGGGGTGCTTGGTAAGAGGCTTTTAAAGCGTTAGAAATTTTAACAGCCTTTAAAGATTTTTTTTGCCAAACATGATTTAAAGGGTTTACTAATTCTAACGATTTAAAAGCTTGTCTTTTAATTTTTTGTCTTGTTTTACTCTTTCTTTCTAAAGCACCGTGAAATAAGCTTTTAACCATTACAACTAATTTATTTATTATTTTTTCTTTTCACAAAATTATATAAAACTCTTTGTAGATTTGTATATAGTTTATAACTAAAATATTTTGACTGATTTATTATTATCTATTTTTTATTCTTTTGAGATCCATTTTTATATAAACAAATAAATTATCAAAAAAAATTACAAATTGGGTGAAAATCATAACGTTTTGCAAAATTAATAAAAATTTACAAAATGAATGAAAATATCAACATTTTGCAAAATTAATGAAACTAACAAAATTTCGCAAAATGAATGAAAAAATAATAACATGTGTTTTACTTTAACAAGTCGTCATCACGGAAAACCAAAACCGGAATAACGAATACTTTCGTTTAAATGTTCTTCAAAAACAACATATTATTTATTATATCAACGATCGTTTTGAAGCTGATTTGGGTTGGAAGCACTAAAATCATCGTTTCGATTATTTGAAACGTCAATACGAAAGTTCGCCCTAGCGGAGAAGTTCCTCTCTGGTCCGACTTTCGAGGCACGGCGCCGCCTTTGAATTTTCTGAACAAATATAGATCTTCTTTATCTGAAAGCTTGCTTCCTCTCTCCGCCGGTTGATGTTCATTTCCCATCGAGCTTCAACAGAGATCTGCGGCAAGAAAACGGCGTCCTCTCAATTAGTCGGTGCACTTCTTCACCGGAAAGTCCAATTCACCTTGCTCTCCCCATCGTTCTCCCCTCTCAACATCCACCCACTATCTCTTCATGGTGTTTTCAAGTGAGCCCTCGGCTTTACTCTGGTCGACGTCCTCCGCCTCACCTTCTCGTGACTTCGAGATGACGGTGTGTACATGACTCACCACCGTTTAGATCTAATCGGTAGCGGCTCTAGAGAGGCTCTACCTTGCTTCCGCAAATCGTTCCCTCGACTTTGTGTTCGAGAAGCTTTTCTACACCGCTTTCCACCAGTGTCATCGACCTCTCCTTTCCACCGGTGAACTATCCTCTTCACCGATGTAGACAAATCAAAATATGGCTACATCCCTCCACCTCGTCAAAACCTCATCTTCCCCCTACTGGATTTCAAGTAAAATCATCGCCGGAAAAGCTATGTGGCTCGTCGGGAAAGTTGCGTGGCTCGTGGGAAATATTTTCCGACCATCGACAGCCTCAATTTTCTTTATCCATCCAAAGTGATGGATAAGTGTTAAGATGGGCCTTGATGTTGATGTAATGAGCCTTGCAAGGCCTCATTTGCTTAGGCCCATTATTACTGGGCCTTGATGTTGAATACCCTTGTATGATACTCATTATTGCTGGTCCAACCCTTTTGGTGAAAAAATTCAGATTTGAAAAAATCTGTTATGCTTATGAGCTGATTGGATTCTTCTTTTTGAAGAGTCAAACGTTTTATGGATTCTTAAATCATGTAATCTACTCTCGGTTGGAGAGCTTAGTTTCACCTTCTTCCATCTCTTTGAGTATCGTCGATTCCCCGTGCTTTATGCGGGGAACTTCAAAGTCGCATGACAAAGGGACTACCCAGAGACTCTCCGGCTATGCTGCAAAGTCACCAGCTATGATCTATCCGTTTTATATTTTATTAGGTGAAAATCCACGCTACGCGCGGGTCGAGTTCTTAACTACATTTTTAGTTACAGTTTTGCGGAATTTATACCGGTTCATTGAGATCAGAGACATAGACGGTTCTCCGAATGACATCTTTTCACTGAGCCACACATGTATGAGCATTCATCTTCCGTTTCCATTGACCAAAACTGTTCTCCTACATTAGACTATTAGACAATTAGACAATCCTTGCGTCGCTAGGTTGCTTGAGATGTTTCATAAAACTTAATCTCCATAATTTGATCTTGAAATACTGAAACTCTCAAAATGACCAACATATTCAAGTCAAAATGCCTTAAGCATGAAATTCTTGAGAAATTTAAGTATTGAAGATGGACAAAGCCAATTAAATTAACTGACACAAATTCTAAACAACTGAATGATGGAACGGTAAATATTTTATCTAAGAACAATGTGCAAAAGTGTTTGTCCCTCCCAATATGGTAAACTTCCACGAAACAACAGAAGTATCACTATCTTTGGCCTCAAAGTCACTAATCTTTGAATGGCTTCATCATCTTTTTTTATAGTCAAATGCATAGAAAAATGCACTACTTGCAACTGGTCCTTTTGCTCTGTCCAATACCAATCCAGATAAGACATGGCTTAGCATAAGGCATCTAACTTTTGTCCTCCTAGATTTTCCAAGTTTCGAGATCCCTACTGATACTTTCAATCAGTACAAGTCCTTATGTGTTTTAAAGATTCTTATGAAATATATACATAATATCTACCAGCTAAAGCTTCCTAGAGTACAACCCCGAAGCTGTAGACATCGTTTTTTGAGTATTTCATTCAAAAGCTAGTAATTCCCATTTTTTGGAGGTACAAAAGTAAGTAACAGAAGTTGTTATTCCCAAAAGCAAAAGTCTTCAAATTTATCATTCGAAAAGTGTAAAGAGAGAACCCCCAACTTACCAAAACCCATACTCTCGTAGCCATAAAACTTATATCATGGCCAAAGAGTTTCACAAGTTGAAAGTCAGAAATTTTATAATTAAATTTGTCATCAAATGTTGGTAGATTTTATGTGTCTATGAACCACTTTTGCCTCAATTGCCTCGTAAAGGTACGTGAGGCTGCATCACGACCCATCTCCTCAAAAAAGAAAAGAAAAACATAATGCCGTCACAATACCCACACTTTGGTTGTTATTATAGGGATTTTTAACGTGCCTTCCATGTTATATATGGATGATTTTGATTGTTTTATTGGAGCCTTTATTTGCTCTAGAGTTCCACTGTTAACATACTCATACAACATTACTAAATTTCAAAATCAAGTGGTATCTCATCCGATGTTTAGGTTCACAAAAGGCACATAACATGGTGATTTTCTTCTTTTAGTTAAACATTTTCCTATTAAATATGAAGAAAAGAAATAGCAGCAAAACAAGAAAAAATCGCATTGGCCTAATTAAAAAACATTGTAATTATTTGTTTGAATCTTTATTTTTAATTTTGTCATCGTTGAACTTGTTCCTGAATAAAATGACATCACTTGCACGATCACTTCTCTTTCATTTTGTCTCTTTCGTCTTTTCAAGTCATGAGTATCAGAACCATTTCTCTAACAATAGTTAAAAAGGATATATTCTATAATCATTATTACACGAATGAATGAATATTCTAGATCCATGAATAAAAGTCTTCAATTAAACTTTCAAGATCAAATAAAGATCCGATCTCAAACTCAATTGTTATTGAGAAAAGTAGGACAATGAAACAATTGTTCATGTAAATGAAACTTTAGATACTACTCTAAGTCATCGAGTTTGACTTGGAATTGTTCACCTGAAGACAAAACCTTGACACTGACTAAACCATCTTCTCACTATGTCTTCCTAACCAGAACCAGCCTTCTTGCGTTTACTCTCTCCGCCCTCCTGAACACCCATTTCAAAGGTTTGCTCTCCAATACCAAATCAACGGTTTGGCCTTTGCTTCGGAGAGCAGTTGCAACGGTGGCTGCAGCTCCTTGGTGATCTTTGTCCAAAGCACACACAATGTTCTCTACCTCTTGTCCCAATTCTGGCAACAAATCCTTCTCCTTGAGCAACTACATGGAAGAGCGAAGTAAGACTCAGAGACTAACACTCAAGATCAGTGTTCTAAAACGCGCTAGGCGCTTGCTAGGCGGCGAATGAGGGCTTAGCATCTAATTGTATACGCGGGAGTATAGGCGGGCCTAGACGGATAGTTATATATTTGGTAAATATATCTATAAACATGAATATATCTTATTTTTAGAAATGAAAGAGTTTAAATATAGTCTCCAATATAAAATTAAATAAAATTTTAAATAAAAACATATAATTTTTAATATAAATATAATTTCAAAAACCAGAGTCATAAAATATATATATTGATAAATATATAATTTCTAAAATTATGTTTTGAATAAATATAACTAATAAGTTTAATATTGCTTATGAAATTTTTTAGTATACAATATGATAAAAAAAATCTCATTTTTTATTTTTCTATATGGCGCCTAGGTATCCGCGTAGGCCGCATAAACGTCCGCCTAAACCACGTAAACATCCGTCTAAACCGCATAAACATCCGTCTTTTTAAGAAGCGCATAAATCACAATATAATATAAAATCGTGGCGCCCGACATCCGCCTGGCGTCCAGGCGCCGCCTAGGCGGCATTTTAGAACACTGCTCAAGATTATTCACGGTGAAATCGGGTCATGGAAGCGTAATGAGTAACCAGAGAATTTTAACTTACTTCAACGATCACAACATCTCCAAAACCAAAACCATAAGCAGGGATGTCATCACCTCCAGTGGAGAGTAATCTGTCGTATCTTCGACCATCTGATATAGCTCGCAGCTTTCCTTTTCGAATCAAATCCCTGTCACACATAATATTTTTATATCCACAAAAAGTGGAAGTGAATTAAAAATCGTAGAGGCTTCTGGTGGGAAGAGAATACCTTGTCGTTGATGATGAGCATATCATGAGCTCCCCTCCTTTCTTCGTGTTACAGGTGTCCCAAAAGCCGAGCAACAACATATAAAATCAGGGTGTCAAAATCACAATAGCAAAAATATTCATGAAGCTAGAGTGTTGAGTGATTTTGGTAGATAAGTAGCCATTTCCAAGTAGCAAATATATTGATCATTAAACAACTAACCTTGTCTATAATAATGCAAACTCTTTCAATCAAGTTTTCAGGTACACCATACTTCAATAGCATTTCTCGTAAAACATGTACAAGGAAGAAGTTATGGCAGATAATAGCTACATAGGATCAACGGATCAAGATTGTGCAAAACAATCTAATATCATGTTTGTCATTGCAAGTAATCAAATTCCTTGGTTATTTAAAGCGTAAACCAAGAAACAAGACGATCAAAATAATCAACATCAAAAGAGAAAATAAGCAAAATACCTTGCGACTTGAAACCTTAATACCAACATCTGACGTAGTAATACCAATTCGTTTGACAATAGATGACATTAGCTCTGCTTCAGCCTATGAGAAAAAGATTGAGAGCTAGTTCAGTTGCACGCCTTACAGAGACTCAGAAACACACACATGAAGTTTATGGGAAAAAGGTCAATTTGAACCTAGACAATTTGCATCGTGCTCTTTTGGATATAAACTTTTGCCTATAGCTAATTTAAACTTGAACTCCAAATAAATTCAAATTTTATACCTGAACTCACATGTTTTGTGCCGAATTGTACCTTGACCAAAATTCCGTTATTCAACGTTAACCGAATATTGACTAAAACGATATGTGGGTTAGTTGGTTAGGTAAGAAATGCTTGAAAACGACAATGTTACCTTTTTTTTAGTAGAACGATGTCGTTTTCATTTAGAGAAAACTATAAATCGAATCCATAATTCGATAAATCTCCAAATGAAAGACGTCATTTTATCGAAATACGAATTCGATTTTGAGTTTTTTTCTATAAAAACGACATTGTTTTGCTAAAACAACTAAACGATTTCGTTTTGACCCAACGAAACCGAGCCATCTAGCCCACGTGTCGTTTTTCGTTAACGTTGACTAATGAAATCTTGGTCAAGGTATAATTTGGCACAAAAAATGTTAGTTTAGGTATAAGATTTGAATTTATTTAGAGTTTATGTTTAAATTAGCCATATGCAAAAGTTCAGGTCCAAAAGGGCACGATGCAAATTGTCTGGGTTCAATTTGGCCTTTTGAAGTTTATACATGAGGTTTCCAAAAATAAATTTAGAAGAAAGTCTACATCCATTTAACACAAAACAAACATACCTCTGCGTTCCTTCCATACTATATTCGAGAAGATGGACCAATTTTGTGTGGCAAACATGACCTATGGCCTAGACTCACTCCACACCTATACATACATATTTGGCAACACATATCGATGTAAACTCGTCCGCACTCTGGCGACTTTAAAGTGAAAGATGGTAACCAAAGCCATGAATGAATGAGAGAAGAGAGTTTCAGAAAATAAATAAACAAAATCATAACAAAGAAAAGCAATGCATACTTGGTGATAGCACTACAAGAAAACAGATAATTTGTGACACCCTTAATCGTCACAAAATTGTCACAAATGGGTCATTTGCGACTACTTAGTGACGAAAACAGGACGTCGCAACTATGTCGTCGCTAATTTCTGTAGTCGCAAAGTAGTCGCAGATTAGCGACTACTTTGTTACGCTGTTTTAGACGTCGCTAATTAGCGACTAATTTGTGACACCGGTACATAGTAGCAAATTAGTCACACTTTTGTTACAACTGTATCGTCGTCGCAAATTTGCGACGCTTTTGCGACAATATTAGGGAGTGGGAAATACACGACGAAGTAGCGACGCGTGGTATTTGTGACTACTTTGTGACTATTCTTATCAATCGTTAATTTACGACTAACTAGTGACGCCTTCGTAGTCAATAATAAGAGACTGATTAGTGATGATTTGGTAGTCACAAATAAGCGACTGATTAGTGACAATCTTTGTAGTGGCTAAATTTTACAGTAGTTACAAATTAGTCTCAAAAGCGTCACTAATAAGCGACGACTTAGCGACGCCCAGAAAGTTTTTGGTTATTTTCAGTTCCAAATTTGGTACGGATACTATTTAGATTTGAGAGTTTTTGGAAAGCCTAAATCAAATTCATAGCTAAAATTCTTCTTAATTAAACAAAGCATATGTATTTAAACATTAGTTTAGAGTGCTATAGTAGAAGAGATAATTATACAAAACATTGAAAAATATAAAGTTTGTTCAAGAGTTTAAGAGTAAGAGATTTGCAGAGAGAGTCATATTGTCAAGCTTGGGGAGAGGTTGTTGTGTGTTGTGCATTTGGTTTTGGTTCAGGGGAGTTGGTTGACTGACCGTTTCTCATCATGATATCGGTAACCATCTTCTCTAATTGAGCAATCCTCGATTGACTATCCTTGAGCTCATTAGCGAGGCGCAGATTTTCCGCATCACGACGCTTGTTATCTTCATCTTGTGCAGCAAGCTTTTCACGAGCTTCTTTAAGGTCGTCCTGGATCTCTAAGAGAGATGTTGTAGAAGACTCAGCGTAACAGGTCTTCCTCTTCCCATTCCTTACCTCAAGCTCCTGTGATAGGTTACCCATTCCATAAGGGTTACCCTTGGGATAAAACCTAGTACACTGCAACATACACATATCCACATACACATACACATATCAAACCTAGTACACTGCAACATACACATATCCAAGCAACAACAAGTTAAGAAAAAATCCAAGTACGATCAATACTAAATCCAAGCTTAAGCAACCCTAACTCTAAACTCAAGTATTCATAAACTAATATCAGTGACAGAATAATGCTAGCAAAGAAGTACACTGACAAATCACCTAATTGAGAAAGAACCAAATTGCAGAACAATGTATTGAAGCATAAACACATGGAAAACAAAAACAGAGGGGAAGAGAAAGGGTAAGAAAAGAAACATACCTTAAGGAAGATTTCATTCTTCTGAGCAATTGTGAGATTCCGATGAGTTGAATCGAGAGTTGAATCTGACTGTTCTAGTGCATCGGCCTCCTGCTCCAGAACATCTTGAAGGGCATTCTCATAAGTCTCAGTGACTTCCTTAGCTTTCTGATCAATGAAGGAGCCATCGTCATTGGTATGAGTCCTCCTAAAGACTTCACCCCATGAGACTGGTCGTCCTAGTTCCTCCTCCTGCAACAGTAGATAAGATTGATCAATTAGAGGAAGTTAATTTGTAAGAAAAGGAAAAGAAAAGATTATTACCATATCTTGTTGAATGGTCAAGTAAAAAGACTGGCCACCTCTATGTCTGTGAGCTCCAAGTCCATTACGATGAGACATACGAGAGTTGGAAGCCGTTATGCTCTTACTCTGAGCCTCTGGAGTATCCCAATGGAGGCACATGTAATTCCAAAGTTTCTCACCAATCCAGGTTGGCCTGACCCCCTTCTTCTTAGCCTGACTCACAATTCCCCTCATCCGCTTTGTCGCAATCTTGTTGAAATGAGACCTAACAAGCTCAGTGATCCCTAACTCCCAATTGTACTTGCTCTACACAGTAAAAAACATAGTTAAACATGTATAATTGAAACATAATTGGAAAGTATGTGAGGCAGAAAAGATTACCGCAAAAGTTCTGAAGTATCTTTCTTGCTTGTCGATAGGTGTGACAGTCCAGCTGTAGAAAGTTCCATCAAACTTGTGACGAAAGATTCCAGCGATGACACGAGTAAGTTTGCCTTTGTCTCGAGTAAACCTAGCAAAAAGATAAAAACAGAGGCTGAGAAACTACCAAATAAGCTAAGAAACAGAGGCTAAGAAACTACCAAATAAGCTAAGAAACAGTGGCTAAGAAACTACCAAACTACCACAAGTTAGCTAGCAGATGCGAACTACCAAATAACTTAGCTACCAAGTAACCAGTTAACAAGAATGAGAGGCATATAGATCGATGCAAACTAAACAAACCATTGAAATCAACTTACCAAACTATACAACACATAAACTACACATTTACAAAAATAAAAGACAGTTTGAAATCAACTTACCAAATACTCTTTTCAACTGTGCGAACGTGACTGAGGAGAGGCAGAGTTTGACGACCTGGAAGAGCCAAAACATCATCCAACAGCTGCTGGTAGTCTTGCCCTTCTGGTTCCTGCTGAACCACATGTTCGTACTGAACTTCCATGTCTTCAACCGCGTCATCACCACCTTCCTCATCATCTTCCTCATCTTCTTCCTCTTCCTCATCTTCCATTTCAATCTCCCGACTGCCTGGTTGGAGATTGAGATTGAGTTCTGGAGATAGACGAAACGCTGGAGGAGCAGGACGGTTTGATAGAGGAGGGTACTGAAGTGGAACATCCCTAGTCCGAGAAACTGAGACAGTCCCTTGAGACGTCGGCGTACCCTGAGAAGGAGTCATATGCTGACGGTTGGAGTTACTTGAAGATGTCTGACCGCTGTTTAACCTAACTCGTGTGGTGGGTGAAGCTGCGTCCTTGTCCTGTCCGGCTAAATTTTGTCCACGAGGCGCCGCCAGTCTCTTAGTACCACTGGCAAGAGCAAGATCCTTGTCTTGAGTCTTTGAGACAGACTGAGAACCACCAGCTGCAGCAGGACGCTTCCCATCTGCTTTTGAGAGTGGCGGAGAACCACCGTCTACAGCAGTACGCTTCCCTTCAGCCTTTGAGAGTGGTGGAGAACCACCGTCTGCAGCAGTAGGGTTCCCAGCAGGCTTTGAGAGCTTCAGATAACCACCTCGTGTAGCAGGACGCTTCCCCTCATCCTTCGTGTCTGCACGAGAACCACCAGCTGCAGCAGGACCCTTTGAGGTTTTCTGAGAACCACCGCCACCTCCGCCTCTTCCATCGCGTCCTCCGGTTCCCTGACCTCGCCCTCGTGGAGCCCCTACTTTTGTTTTCGCCATCGAAGACGTTTCAATCTGGTTTAGGGTAAGGATGTCGGTTAGGGTTTCGAGAGAGTAGATACTGGAATGATTGAAAGAAAGAGATGAAGATTAGTGGTTGTGTTTGAAGAAGGAGAGAATCGGAGGCTTAGGGTTTGAGAGATGAAGAATCGATCGATTTCTTCACTGACGGATCGAATCGAGAAGATGATTCGATACAGAGAGATGGAGAATAAACGATTAAGAGAGAATCGAACAATAAACGCTTGATTTTGTGGAGAAATCGGAAGATTCGATGAAAGAGTCGAATCGTGTAGAGGAGAAGAGAGAAAAAAAATTAGGGTTTGTGCGAAATGAATTTGGGAATTGGTCTGACTTCCTTTTGTTTTCAGTGTAGTCACTAATTCGTCACTAATTCGTCACTAAGACGTGGGAAACCATTTGCAGGCTTTAAGCCCAAATATTTGGTTCTGTAGGCCCATATATTCGTCACAGGTGAGTCACAAAGTAGTGGCTATTTTGTGACTAATTTTTCACTCAGTGTTAGTAGTAGCAAATGAAACCCTAAACCCTAAACATTTGGACCAAAAACTTTGGTCAACTAAAACTCCAAATAATTTCAAATGCATTCCTTCATTGTGTGTTCTATTATATCATCAAAATATTAGTAATCATATATTTTGTGAAACAATACAAAATTATCAAATCTTAGATTAAAATTTTATGTGTCTCATTCCAATTTACTTGTAGAGTTGGAAAATAATTTTTGGTTTTTGAAAAACCCAAAAATAAATTTACTATTACCATTTGAGTTTATATACATTGTAAATACGAAACAAAGTACAAAGAAACATATAATGTGTTGATTTAAATGCAAAACTTAAAAAAAGCGTGGGTAATCAGTTGCAAAGTAGTCACAATGTTTTTATGGCGTCGTAAATTAGTCACAAAGTATTCGCTATTTTGTGACTAATTTGTAACTCAGTGTTAGTAGTTGCAAATGAAACCCTAAATACAAAACAGTCTTTGAGCCATTAAAGCGTAGGTAATCAGTTGATTGTGTGTTTTATTGTATAATCGAAATAGTTTTAATCATATAATTCAGGAAACTTAAAATATATTGATTTAAATGCAAAACTTAAAAAAAGCATGGGTAATCAATTGCAAAGTAGTCACAATGTTTTTATGGCGTCGTAAATTAGTCACAAAGTAGTCGCTATTTTGTGACTAATTTGGGTGGTAGTTACAACTTAAAAAAAAACAAAAAGGGGTTGTCCGGGTAGGTTTGAACCCGGATACGAATGCATTTATAGTGAGTGTCAAACCATTGTGCCATTGTCTTCAGTCGGTATTTAGATACACACAACTTTATATATACTTGATCAATTTAAAAAAAACCAAAAAGGGGTTGTCCGGGTAGGTTCGAACCCGGATACGAATGCATTTATAGTGAGTGTCAAACCATTGTGCCATTGTCTTCAGTCGGTATTTAGATACACACAACTTCATATATACTTGATCAATTTTAAAAAAACCAAAAAGGGGTTGTCCGGGTAGGTTCAAACCCAGATACGAATGCATTTATAGAGAGTGTCAAACCATTGTGCCATTGTCTTCAGTCGGTATTTAGATACACACAACTTTATATATACTTGATCAATTTAAAAAAAAAAAACAAAAAAAGGTGGTTCAAGTAGGTTCGAACCTGGATACGAATGCATGTATAGTGAGTGTCAAACCATTGTGCCATTGTCTTCAGTCGGTATTTAGATACACTCAAATTTATATGTACTTGAACAATTTTTAAAATTTACCGAAATTGTAAAATACAATCACACAAATTATTACATAAATTTCATAAAATTCGTGGAAATAACTAAACACATTTGGATAATAACGACGTCTAACACAATCACACAAATATATTACATATAAATTTGAATCCCGGTTCAAAATTCATCGTCATCGTCCGAAGATGATAAATTACATTGAAACTCATCTTCTGCATCATCGTCTCCAATCTCAAAATCGATGTCTTCCATTGGTTGTGCGCGATCAACTAAAGAATCGACATTAATTTCATCAACGGTAGACGTTAATCCTTCATCGTAAGTTTGTTGCAAAATAACGACCTCTTTCTCGTTGTACTTTCCTTGAACACGATTTCTTGGATTTACTTTCAAAACAGATTGCCATACTTTCTGAGGACGTTTCGTATTTGGGTATGTCAGATAACACACTTGATCAGCTTGGGATCCTGACATTAATTAATTATTTGATTAATGCAAACATACAAACAGATATATATATATATAATCAATAATGTGGAGGACGAAAACATACCCAATATGTATGGTTCGTAGTTTGGATATTTCCCAGTTTTAAGGACGTCGACAACACCTACCGAGCTCTTTCTCGTCCCTATGTGAGGAGTAGGGTCTAACCATTTACATTGGAAAAGTACGATCTTCAAATTCAACGATCCGGGATATGTGAGCTCGATAATCTTATCTACGGTTCCATAAAAATCATCTTCCACAGACGCTTCAGAATAACTTCGCCCTCTGACACAAACCCCATAATTCATTGTTTTCCTGTCTTTTCCGTGGTCCTCGGTGTGAAACATATACCCCCTTGTAAAATACATAGGCCATTCAGTTGCCTTGTTTAGAGGACCGTCTACTATATCGTAAACCCATAGTGGAAAATGTTGTTCATGTCTCGTTGCATTCACCTACATGATTCGATTGATAAATCAAAGTTTGTCAATCCATCATATGCGTAAGAAGATTTTAACAATTAACTCATATAAACATACGTATTGGTAAATCCACGTGTGAAATTCATCATCTATTTTCGCTCTGACCTCGTCATCAGTTAGGTCTGAATTTTCCAATCGAATTTGTGCATCGACAATGCTGTGTTGCCAAAACACGAGTAAAACGTAAGGATGTAAAATTATATAAATATGTTATACATCATTGTGGGATGAATCACAATTACCTCTCAAACTGCCGGAAATACTCACATTTACGCAAAACATATGCATGAACGCTCTTATATTCCTTATCTCTGAACCACAAATCACTACTTTGGCCACTTAGACGACCCACTTCGTTAAATATATCTGGTACATCTACATTGTATACGGGCACTTGACCTTCGCCATACCGAGAAGCCCTAAAAACATTACCATGTCTTGTACAGTTATTGGAAGAGAAGCATATATAAGTAACAAACAAGTGAATGTTAATTAATAATTACCTCCTTCTTCTTACTGTAGAAATTTGTGGTGGAAAGTAGTGTTCTGAGAAGTAAGATATCTCCTCCTTCATGTACGCATGCACGATGGATGCCGCTGGATATCTTTTGTTCTTCGCTAAGCGTTTCAAATGTCCAAAAAATCTTTCAAACGGATACATCCATCTGTATTGCACTGGACCGCCAAGTTGTGCTTCGTATGGTAGGTAGATAGGAAGGTGCTCCATCACATCAAAGAAGGACGGTGGAAAGATTTTTTCCAAATTACATATAATCATCACAATGTTTTCCTTCAAAACTAGCAGACGGCTTTTATCCAATGATCTACTACTTAGATCACGGAAAAATGCTCCAAGTGCTGCAGTTCAATTTCTATATATAAGTCCAACATTTTAATCCTTATCCAATACCAATTAATATAATGATGATTGTAATGTAAATATACCTGATATTGCTTGGTGAACATTACGCGGGAGAAGTTCTGCAAATATGAAGGGAAGCAAGCGTTCCATAAAAACATGTGCGTCATGACTTTTCATTCCTGAAAAATTTCCACCTTTGATGTCTGCACAACTTGCTAAATCTGACACATAGCCATCTGGAAACTTAACTTCATTTTTGACCCACAATAGTAAGGTAGCTTTTGCTTTTGCTGTTAGTCTCCAAATCGGGAATGGTGCATTCCCACGAGCGTCAAGATGCAGTTCCTTCCGAGCACAGAACGTTGCGACATCTACTCTTGACTTCAGATTGTCTTTCGATCTGTCTTTGACATTCATAACAGTATACATGATGTTATCTTCAACATTCTTCTCGATATGCATCACATCCAAACAGTTTCGTAGATTCAAATCAACCCAGTACGGAAGCTCCCAAAATATGCTTTCTTTATGCCAGTTGTGCCAATTCCCATAACCGGCAGGTTTAGTCTCATGCCCATTTCCACCGCATTCTGATGTTTTCGGTGCTCCGGTATTTAGTATACGCTGGTATACTTGTTCACCCGTCAACGTTGCAGGTGGACACTCGTCCAAGGCGCTCTTTCCCTTAAGAAAATTAACTTTATTCTTTCCTAATGGATGATTGTCGGGTAGAAATCTTCTATGATTGTCAAACCAACACGTCTTCCTACCAGCCGGCAAGTAGAAAGCATTTGTATCACTCATACAAAGTGGACATGCTAAATTTCCATGTGTCGTCCATCCCGATAACATCCCATACGCCAGAAAATCACTTATTGTCCATAGGAGAACAGCTTTCATGTTGAAGTTTTGATTTAAGGACACATCATACGCCTCAACTCCATGATTCCATAAGTCCTTTAACTCCTCGATCAATGGTTGGAGAAAAACATCAAGACTTCCTCGTGGATGATTTGGTCCGGAATTCAAAATCGTCAAAAACAGATACTCCCTTTTCGTCGCCATATCCGGAGGCAAGTTGTACGGTGTCATGATCACCGGCCACAATGAATAGTTTTTGGACATTCCAAAAGGATTGAAACCGTCGGTGCATAAACCCAAATACACATTTCGCGTTTCCTCCGCAAATTGTGGATGTATTTGATTGAAATTTTGCCACTCTTCCGCATCAGATGGGTGAACCATTTTTCCGTCTTCTGTCTGGTGCTCAGCATGCCACCTCATCGACGCTGCAGTCCTTTCGGATTGGTACATCCTCTTTAATCTGTCAGTGATGGGTAGATACCACATCTTGCTAACCGGTATTTTAGTACGCCCCCGACTAGCCTTGTATCTCGATTTTTCACAAAACCTACAATGGTCCAACTGCGCATCGTCTTTCCAGAAGAGCATACAATTATCTACGCAGATATCATATGTATGGAACGGCAATCCTAGCTTCCGCATCAACATTTCCGTCTCATAGAAAGAACCAGTTGCATTATTAGGCTCCGGCAAATACTCCGTCATCAATTCTGCCACTGAATCCATGCAAACTTCAGCTGAATTGTGATATGCCTTGATATTCATTTGCCGAGCTGCTAATGATAACTGCGACAGACCTTCACGACAACCATCATACAATGGGGTATTTGCTGCAGCTAACATGTCGTAGACCTGTTTCGCGTCATCGGTCGGTTCTGCATAAACAGGATCATTTCCACTTTGATGATCATGTTCATGGTGATAATCAGTAAATGGCACCGAACCACGAAATGCATCATGAACCATTTCACCATAAACATTTGCGCCATTGTAATTAAACTCTTCATTACCACCACTAAAATCAGCATTCTCATAATAGCTACTGCTTCCTCCGCCATCATAATTTGTTTCTTGGTTACCGCTAATAAGATCAGCATTCCCGTAATAGCTACTACTACCTACCCCAACCCCAGTTACATCGTAATCTTCACCGTGTGCCGTCCAAACATAATAGTTTTCTATGAAACCTCTACTATGTAAATGGTACCGAACATTTTTAGCTTGTTTAAAACCATTATCATTTTTACACTTTGCGCAAGAGCAGTATAACATACCTCCACCTGTAACTAACGAATACTGGGTAGATGCAAACTCCAAGAAATGTTGTACCCCCACCAAAAATTCATCTGCGATATTATTTGGGCGATGATCAATTCGGTTGTACATGCACTCTCGATTAGAATTAAACATAATTTCTGGATTTTTTTTCGGGTTTCTCGGTGTTTTCGTGATTTTGAAATTGGGAAAAATTTCAAAATCAAGACACATTGAAATGTGTTTTGTCTCATAATACCTTTAAAGTATCATCCTTGTCTCAATAAGATTTGGTTAAAATTAAACCCAACATTGCCCTTAATTTTTGTTTAATTTAAATATTTGTTGTATTTTAAAAATCAAAAAAGGAAATATGTTTGCCGAAAAATTAGTATTTTTTGTTTAAGGGAAGTTAGCTTAGGGAAAAAATAAAAAAGGAAAACAGATTTTGTATCATATTAATGAATATATTTTGGGAAAAATCAGAAAATCATAACTCAACCTCGAAAGAAGAAATCGAGACCTTGTTCTTGTCTCCGGCGGTTCTACACTGTGAATTCACAGGCGATAGAAGAAATCGACATTGTCTCTCTACTTCCAATTCCCCTCGTTTTCTCCGTTTACTCTGTAGCTAGAGGATTCGAAAATTCCTCTTTGTACGGAGCTTAGCTTTTCTCCGACGGTTGTACACTGTGAATTCACCGGCAAAAGAAGAAATCGAGACCTTGTTGTTGTCTCTCTACTTCCAATTCCGGTTAAGTCTTCTCATCTCTCATTGCATGTCTATAATTTCCTTTCAAATTTTTTTGGGTTTTGTTCATAATATATTTCGATTAGATTTCTTAAGATGACTTCGTTGTTAGTTGTTTATGGGTTTTCGATTTTATTTTTTCAATAAAGAGTTTTGGTTTTGGTTTTGGTTCTTTGATTCGAGTCTTATACTTTTCAATAATCCTTTACTCAGCTCATCTATTCACCGACGGTGGTATATTGCCTATTCACCGGCAAACTAAAGAGGAAATCGTCACCTCCTTGCTTTCTCTCTGCTTCCACTTTCGGTAAAATCTTATAATCTCATTGCATGTTTGTAATTTCCTTTCAAATTTTAGGGGTTTTGTTCATAATATAATTCGATTATATTTCCAAAGATTACTTGGTTGTTTACGGGTTTTCAATCACTTTTTCAATTATGAGTTTCTGATTTTTATGTTTTTCACATAACCCATTTTTAGAAATAAATGCCTTCATTTATTACACATGCACACTCAATTTGTTCCATATAAGGTTTTAAAGTCTTTTGGAAATAAATATGGTTCATTTAAAAAGACTTGGGGTTTTAGTATTTTTTGGAAAGAAATACACATTTTTTTGAAAAACGGAATATTGAGAATAGTATAGGGTATAGGGTATGAAAGATTCGGGGTTTTAGTATTTTTGGAAGAAAAACGTTTTTTTTTAAATGGAATATTAAGAGTAGTATAGGGTATAGGGTATGAAAGACTTGGGGTTTTAGTATTTTTGGAAAGAAAAACATTTTTTTTTTTAAAACGGAATATTGAGAATAGTATAGGGTATAAAAAGTAGGAAAGTATCGATAGTAGTTTAGTTTAGGGTATAGGGTGTTAATGTAATAGTAAAAAAATTGTATTTTTGGAAAACATCAAAAAAAGTGTCACTATCTATGGTCGAACTCGTGACCTTGAGGAATGTTTATGTGTATTGTAGAACCAGTTTAGCTGCGGGTGTTTAGTCGAACATATTCGGAAGGAATATTTATTTAACCCGTTTTTTATCATGTTGCGTAAATATTTGAAAACATAAAACATTTGCCACTTTGTGAGATCGAACTCGTAACCTCCTCGTATTGTATAGTGCATTGTAGAACCAGTTTAGCAGTGGGTGTTTAGTCGAACATACTCAGAAGATAGTTAAGTTATATTAATTTGAAAGTGATGTTTGGTTCGGTTCAATTGCGGTTTAATGTAACTGAATGTCACGGTTTTTGAAGCCTAAAAACCCTTGTTTTCTGAATTCTATTTGCTCGTCTCTTCTTTCTGTGTCACCAAAACTATTGTGTCATAACGACCTATATTTCTCAATTGTTGACGGAATTGAGAGATTTTTGTGTTCATTCCGCACGGACTCCTCCATTATTTCTGATTATTTGATTCGCTAACTCGATCCGGTAAGGTATGTACTTCGATTCGCGACTTTTTGTTATGGGTTGTCGTTTCGTTATGGATGAATTCATAAAGAACCTAATTTGGTATTTTGTCATTGGTGTATAGTGATGAGTAACTTGTCATCTGGTTCAAGTCGTACCACGGAAGTTAGAGGTATTCCTAGACGATGTAGTTGTGGACAGCCCACTATAATTCTAAAATTAACGACAGCAAAGAATCCGGGTCGCAAGTTTTACCGTTGCACAGCCGCGAGTGATAGAGCATTCGGACATGTTTTCAAATGGGCGAAGGAGTCCCAGTTAGAAGAGTATGATGTTTTATCAGAAAATCAGGAAACAATTATCGAGGACATTGGGAAGATAGTAGATCGTGAGAAGCATATGATGTGTATAGTAGAGAACCTACTAGAGAAGACAAACAAGCTTGAATGTGAGGTTAAGTCATTGAAGAATACAATTAACAAGATTGGTGTCTGTTTTGCGATAGTTGTGGGTTTCTATTGTTTGCGTAGTGTGTTGTGAGGTTAATTCGTATGTCCAATGTTTAACACAAGGCTACATTTGTTTTGGTTTTCAAGTTATGAGATATCGTAATAAATCACAGATTTTTTGAAGTTACAATTTCTTGTATGAATGAAAATAAACCAAAAGTGATCAAACCATAAGTGATTAAACTCAACACGTAAAGGGAAAAAAGCCAATGTGATTGACTATTAACACCAAAAGCTTAACACAAAAAGTGAGATAAAAACTTGAGAACTAAATATTTGAAACGTACCATAAAATCTAAAAACGTGGTTTCAGAGTGATAGAACCTCAAAACCAAGAGCAAAAGAAAACCGAGGTAATATAAAACAAAAGGAACCATCTTTATATGACCATATCACATCTTGTTCTGTTGTGACCTTCATGGAAACACCGACTACATTTGTGCGTCCTCTTTTGTCGTTTGGATCCTTTCGACGACGATCGTATCTTATCTTCAACTGATTCGTATCTTCGCCTTCCCGCAACTCGTCGTGATTCAGGTGGAAAAATTGGGGATTCTTCAACGTTCGGTGGGAGACGCCACGCATCCTCAGGAACAGCTATTGGATTAATGTATTCGTCATAAACTTCTCTCCATGCAAGGGTCTTGTGCTTTGCATCGGTTAGCGACTGTGTGTCTCTTCCAACACTTAATCCTGCTTTTATGGCGTGTCGACAAGGAATTTGTTGCAAGTCATACTTACCACACGTACATGTTCTCTCGTCTAAATCAACAAGGCACTCGATTCGATCGCCTCTAACATGAAATTGGTGCTCGTTAATAGGGTAAACACTGAATGTTTTGCCCTTCTCGATCCTCCTTGCTACCTTCTTCTCAACTTCAACGGTTAGAGGCTGGTTATGCTTTGAGCTCAGGGTTTTACGTTCGTGAAACCATCTGGTTAACATTTCTCTGATGCTGTCCAACAAAGGAATTACCGGATACTCTCTAGGTACTCGCAATGCAGAATTCAGCGACTCAGCAGGATTTGTGGTCCTAATGTCGAACCGCTGTCCTGGAAATAGACAACGCGCCCATTTTCTCACATCCGCCTCAATTAAATATCTTCCAATGGTAGGACTAAAACTGCAAATCGCAGTGAACTTCTCCTTAAACTCCTCATGCCGATATACTTTGGAAGCTTCGGAAACGAAACCAGCCATATCCTTACCGTGATACTTTTTCACCACATTACTCAGCAAGTGGTGAATGCAAATCCCATGTCTAGATTGCGGGTAAACTTTTTCAAGTCCTTTCACGATCGAAGAATGTCTATCTGAGATAAAAGCCAAACCATGATCATCCGCAATAACTGAAACGACCCGACCCATTTTTTTTTTTTAAACATACAAACCTTGGTCTCGGACTAGCATTCCCTTAAATACTATCCTCAACAACCAAGCAAACCAGACAAACATAAAACAGCGGATAACTCAACAAGAAAATTCTTTAAAATACTAAACCAATCCAAATCCAATACAATTCCAATTCAACCGATTCCATCAAACCAGCAACCTAACAAGGTTCTAAAACAGAAAAGGAAATCACAACAACACCCAACGCGAGACCCTAGATCATCTCCCTCTTCTTAGCCGTAATTCCACGATCCCAATTTGCCTTTACCTTAGATTTTCGGATAGAATCTGATAGTATTGAAGCTAGACACGAAATCCACGACAATCCCCACGAAATTCCTCTCCAAAACGATCAAGACGAAACCCTAATCCACAAACTATCAGGAACAAGAGAAACTCCTCTCAAAACTCTTTGTTTCTGATTTTGGGACTTTGGTTCGCCCAAATGCGGCCAAAAACCCTTAAATACGAAGCCCTAAGGTTTACCCAAACCGGCCCGGCCCAATCGAACGACTTAAATCGAACCAGAAAACCAGTCAATTCGGGAACCTGTCGATCGACAGACACTAGGTGTGTCGATCGACAGCCCTTAAGAGCCATGTCGATCGACAGACACCACGTGTGTCGATCGACAGCCCCTCCATTTTCCTCAAAAATGGTTTACGGGCGTCACAATTCTCCCCCACTAAAACTGGATTCGTCCTCGAATCCTCTAACACTACTCAACAAACTACCCTGGCCTAACCCGCCAGCAATACCGGAGACTACATCTCCCAGACCCTCTCGAGGTTCACATCCGTCCTATGCACATAGACCCGTCTCAGACATTGATTGCTCATAGCTCATAAATCTTAGCCACCATCTAGCTTTCGGGATCGTCACCCCTCAGCTCTCGGTATGCAGAGATCTGCCAGAGGTCGTAACCTCCCAAACTATCCCCATACCCTCACGATCTCAGTCCGCGCAGTCCTGACGAACGATCGGTATGCGGGGAACCCACTGTCCCCCGGAGAGACGCATCTTTCAAGATATGCCAGAGACTAATCTCCAAGAAAGACCGATGTCTATCTCTGAGCTATGCAATCAATTCCTAACGTCTATAATGCACCTCTGACCGGAACTACCTCCTAAGGTCTCACATGATATTCCCCTCCCGGAATACCATCACAATCGTGATCATCACAGAGCACCCGGACCATCCCTCACCTCGGATGTCCCTGCAGAGTCTCCCCGGAACTAGACAGTTCTAACCACCGTAAAACTTCTATTCCGAGACTCTCTCACACACACACACACAAACCGTTAGAGTCCTCACCGAAACTAGCAAGTTCTATCCGCAATAAAACTTCCATTTCGGGGTTCTCTAACCACAAACACCTGACTCTCAAAGTCACAACACATAAGAAAAACACTTTCTTATTCACTGGAAAATGTCATAATCATTACAACTTTAATGAAAATACAAAATCCACAACCAAAAACATCACCACACACGGTGACCACAACACAAAAACTGAAACTGGAAACCACAAAGAAAAACGAATTCACTCTTCTGCTTGCTTCTCGAACCACTTCTTGAACTTCGTTTTCATCTTTGCCTCTGGTTCCCAAGTCTCCTCCTGAATACCGTCACAGTCCCACAAGACTCTCAACAACGGCACTCTCTTCCGGCGCAGAACCTTGATACTTCTCTCAAGAATCCTAACCGGCCTCATCCCAATAGTCAGATTTGGCTGAAGATCTGCAGGAATCGTCACTGCTACCTCCTCAGAAGCATGCAAGCATCTCCTGAGTTTCGAAACGTGAAACACATCATGGAATTTCTCCATAATCGGAGGCAGCTCCAACCGATAAGCAACTGGTCCCACACGTTCCACAACCCGGAACGGACCCATGTACCTCGTACTCAGCTTATCCTCGGATATGGACCTGTTCAGACCCCGCATCATAGCCATCATGAGATACACTCGATCTCCGACTGCAAACTCCAACTCTTTCCTTCTCCTATCGGCATAACTCTTCTGCCGATCATGAGCCTCTTTCATGTTCAGCTTCACAACACGGATCTTCTCCGTCATCTCCTGAACAAAATCAGCCCCGAAGATGCTCCTCTCCCCCACTTGGGTAAAACATAGCGGAGTACGACATGGCCTCCCATACAACGCCTCAAAAGGAGCCATTCCGATACTCGCCTGAAAACTGTTGTTATATGCGAACTCCACCAAACTCAAGTGATCCGCCCAATGACCACCCCAATCTAGCACGCACATCCTCAACAGATCTTCCAGTGTCTGAATCGTCCTTTCGGACTGCCCATCCGTCTGCGGATGATTAGTTGTACTCATGTGCACCTTAGTGCCCATCTCAGCCTGAAAAGATCTCCAGAACACTGAAGCAAACCTCGGATCTCGATTTGATACAATACTCGCTGGCACTCCATGCAACCTCACAATTTCCCTCACATACTTCTTAGCCAAGACCTCCGCTCCGTCTGTCTTCTTAATGGCCAGAAAATGTGTTGACTTAGTCAGACGATCCACAATCACCCAAATCGCGTCATAGGTCCGAGAAACCGGCAACCCTACCACGAAATCCATAGTGATCATGTCCCACTTCCACTCTGGAATGGGTAGACTCTACAATAAGCCACTAGGAACTTGGTGCTCAGCCTTCACTAACTGGCACACATTGCAAGCTGCAACCCAATCTGCCACATCTCTCTTCATCCCGACCCAATGATAGTACCGTTTCAAATCCCGATACATCTTAGTCGCTCCCGGATGAATTGAAAACCTACTCGCATGAGCTTCTCTCAGAATTTCCTGCCTCAGGTCTCATCCTTCGGAACACAGACTCGACCATGCACTAAGATAGTCCCGTTAGCAGAAACCTGATATTCGGAACCAGTAGCCTTAGAGAGATCTAACAACACCGGATCCTTCTCCTGAGCTACTCGGATCCTGCTCAATAAATCCGCCTGATCCGCCGCCGCCAAACCCAACGGTTCTTCTGAAGTAACACACAACCTCAAAGTACTCAACTCACTCACAAGAGCCTCCACATCCCGCTCCTGAGATGAATCATACCTTCTCCGACTAAGAGCATCAGCTACAGTGTTAGCCTTACCAGGATGGTAGACAATGTCCAGGTCGTAATCAGCCAACAACTCCGACCATCGCCTCTGTCGTACATTTAAATTCTGCTGAGTAAAAATGTACTTCAGATTATGATGATCAGTGAACACCTGAACTCTGCCACCATACAAGTAAGACCTCCAGATTTTCAACGTGAAGATCACCGCCGCCAGCTCCAAGTCATGAACAGGATAATTGCCCTCATGCTTCCTCAACTGCCTTGAAGCATAAGCAATCACCTTACACTGCTGCATCAGCACACAACCCAAGCCAACTCCCGAAGCATCTGTGTACACTACATAAGGCTCACCCGGTTCAGGTAACGCCAAAACTGGTGTACTAGTCAACATCGTCTTCAGCTTCGCGAAACTCAACTCACAATCAGCCGACCACACGAAAGGAACATCCTTCCCCGTCAACTTCTTCATGGACTGAGCCATACTCGCAAAACCCTTGACGAATCTCCGATAATAGCCTGCCAGCCCAAGAAAACTCCTGATCTCAGTCGCGTTCCTCGGTCTAGGCCAATCTCGGATAGACTGAATCTTCGTCGGATCCACAGAAACTCCTTCTACAAAAACGATGTGACCCAAAAATCCCATCTCTCTCTGCCAGAAACAGCACTTACTCAACTTCGCAAAACAGCTTCTGCTCCCGCAACTTCTCTAGAACTTTCCTCAAATGAACCTCATGTTCCTCCAGACTCTTCGAATATACCAGAATATCATCGATGAAGATGATTACGAACTCATCCAGATACTCCTGAAAAACTCCATTCATCAACCTCATAAATGCCACAGGTGCATTCGTCAACCCGAATGGCATTACTACAAACTCAAAATGCCCATACCGAGTCCTGAAAGCCGTCTTCCGAACATCTGCTTCGTCGATCGGAATCTGGTGGTAACCGGATGCCAAGTCAATCTTAGAAAACCAAGTAGCCCCTCTCAACTGATCTAACAATTCATCAATTCGCGGAAGAGGATAATTGTTCTTCACAGTGACTCGGTTAAGTCCTCGATAATCGATGCACAACCGGAAACTACCATCTTTCTTCTTCACAAACAACACCGGTGCTCCCCACGGTGAAGTATTTGGTCTAATAAACCCCTTCTCCAATAAGTCCTCCAACTGCTTCTTCAGTTCCGCTAACTCTGCTGGAGCCATTCGATAAGGTGCCTTAGACAACGGCGTCGTTCCGGGCTCTAACTCAATCGTGAAAGGATCTGACCGAGACGGCGGTAATCCCTGCAGCGACTGAAAGACATCCTCAAAATCCCGAGCGACCCGAATATCTCTCACAGCAACCCCACCAACAGCTTCCGGCATTACAATCGTGGCCAAGTAAGCCTCACAACCCCTCTCAATCATCGCCTCAGCCTGGACCAGAGAAATTACGAGACTACCTGAAGTCGGTCTCACTCCTTGATAAACCAACCTACCACCTTCACGTTCGAAAACCACTCGACCCCGGTGACAATCCAGATGGACTATGTACCGATTCAACCAATCCATACCAAGGATAACATCGTACAGCTCCACCGGACTAATCACCAAGTCAGCTAGCATCAACTCCCCCGCTACCAGAATATCCACCTCCTTCGCCCGGCCATGCGTAGCTAGAAATTCTCCTCCAGCAACCATAACCGGTCCAGTCCGCTCACCAGCGTCACTCCGGATACCACTTCTCTCGGCATGGTCCGGAGTAATGAAGCAATTTGATGCTCCAGAATCAAACAACACGTGGGATTCACACCCACCTACAAACAAGATCCCTACACAATTCCCAAGTGCTAAGCAACCTAACTTTCTATCACAGGCAAACAATCTAACACAAGCACTAAGCATTCTACACTACTGAATTATCAAAGTCTGAATTAGAAAGTTACCTGTGATCGGCCTCGAGCTCGGCTCTCCCGGCGCTGCAATAGCCGGCAGACGCTCCATCGCCGCGATCTGGTCCAAAGGCTGCACCGCCCCATACTGAGCTACTGGCTGGACCACTGCCACCGCCAGCTGCTGCAACTTCGGACAGTTCGGTCTGATGTGCCCCGACTCTCCACATTGATAGCAAGTCCGAGCCGCTCGAACCTCACTCTGCTTCGGGCAACTCGCCCTCTTGTGGTCTAGACGCCCACAACTGAAACAGCCTCGGCCACTCTGGCCCGATCCCGAAGCGCCTTCCCACTTCCTCTTTTGTCCTTGCGCAGGCTTGCCGCCTTTGCCAGGACCTGCCTGCTGCACCTGCTGCTACTGAGACCTCCGAGGCTGAACAGCTAGAACTACAATCGCAGCCTGCTCCCTCAGATCCTCCTCGATCTGCGCAGCCACCTCTACCAGCTCCACTCTAC
Organism: Arabis alpina; assembly: GCA_900128785.1. Lineage (NCBI taxonomy): Eukaryota > Viridiplantae > Streptophyta > Magnoliopsida > Brassicales > Brassicaceae > Arabis > Arabis alpina. The sequence continues at coordinate 21,954,599 of LT669791.1, forward strand.
TCACGAACCTGATGCCTCTGCAACGAGTCCGCAAATCCGGACGAAGTCCTCGCAAGAACCTCCGAACCTGAGCCTGCTCATCCTCCAAGCTCCTACCAGCATAACCCAGGAGTCTGTTAAACTCCACGTCATACTCCCGCACCGACCTCGTGTCCTGAGTCAAGTCCAAGAACCTCGCCTCTAAGCGATCCAACGCCTCCTGAGGAAAGAACTTGGAGTTGAACTCCGTCACAAAATCTGACCACGCCATCGCAGTCCCGGCCCATCTAGCCGCCACACTCCTCCACCAGAGATGTGCATCACCGTCCAAATAATGGACCGCCAAGTCAACCTTGTATCCCTCGGGACACCTAATCGAGCGAAAATTCCGCTTCACCCCCATCCGCCACTCATCAGCCTCCTCAGGCTTCACACTCCCCGCAAAAGAACCCGTACCGATCCTCTGCATCTGCTCCATCATACGGATATATGACGGAACCTCATAAGCAACCGCAGCCCTCGGCTGCACCTCTGCCACTTGTGGCACCACTGGAGCCTGCACTGGCACCGCACCCGGTAACCGCTCTAACACCTGTCTTAGCAGATAAGCCAGCTGATCACCTCCAGCCTGCGCTAACCCTGCGGCCGCGACCGCACCCCCAGCTGCGCCAACACCACCAGCACCACCAGCCTCTACGGGACCCAAACCGGCCCCCACAGGACCCACACTGGCCCCCACACTGGCAGTCACACTGGCGGTCTGACCATCATGAACCGGCTGCTGACCTGGCGCAGGCCCATGCGCGGAACTCTGAGCCTCACTCACAACTGGTTCCTCAACGAGTCCACGACCCCGGCCTCGGCCCCCACGACCACGCCCTCTAGCTCCTCTAGCCATCTCACTGCACTCACACGCAGACCAGCTAAGAACTAGAAAGACTCAAAACACAACAATTAACACTTACCGTGGAATCTCTTTGAAGGCTCGAAAAAAGATGATCTAGAACCCCCAAACTCACAGAATTGCAATTTTTACCAAATTCAATCCTAGCAGTTCTAGCCCGTCCTAAAACCGTAAGGGCTCTGATACCAAACTGAAACGACCCGACCCATTTTTTTAAAAAAAACATACAAACCTTGGTCTCGGACTAGCATTCCCTTAAATACTATCCTTAACAATCAAGCAAACCAGACAAACATAAAACAGCGGATAACTCAACAAGAAAATTCTTTAAAATACTAAACCAATCCAAATCCAATACAATTCCAATTCAACCGATTCCATCAAACCAGCAACCTAACAAGGTTCTAAAACAGAAAAGAAAATCACAACAACACCCAACGCGAGACCCTAGATCATCTCCCTCTTCTTAGCCGTAATTCCACGATCCCAATTTGCTTTTACCTTAGATTTTCGGATAGAATCTGATAGTATTGAAGCTAGACACGAAATCCACGACAATCCCCACGAAATTCCTCTCCAAAATGATCAAGACGAAATCCTAATCCACAAACTATCAGGAACAAGAGAAACTCCTCTCAAAACTCTTTGTTTCTGATTTTGGGACTTTGGTTCGCCCAAATGCGGCCAAAAACCCTTAAATACGAAGCCCTAAGGTTTACCCAAACCGGCCCGGCCCAATCGAACGACTTAAATCGAACCAGAAAACCAGTCAATTCGGGTACCTGTCGATCGACAGCCCTTAAGAGCCCTGTCGATCGACATACACCACGTGGTGTATGTCGATCGACAGCCCCTCCATTTTCTTCAAAAATGGTTTACGGGCGTCACAATAACAACATGCAACTGTATCAAAAACTACTCCCACGAAAGATCATTCTCTGAGTCGACAACCCCGAATGCAATTGGATACAAATTAGAGTTACCATCTAGAGCTGTCGCAACAAGAAGTACACCTTTATATTTATTCTTCAAAAACGTACCATCAACAACAATGACTCTCCGAATGGCTTTGTGAAACCCTCTTATTGATTGACCAAAAGCAATGAATAGGTACTTAAATCGATCATCCTCGTCGGTTTCGTAAGCATAATGCGTACCCGGATTTGCTGATTTAAGCATGTATAAGTATTTTGGTATTTTAGCATAACTCTTCTCTGGTATACCTCTAATTGCATTAATTGCATACTCACGAGCCTCCCAAGCTAGAGAGTAATTCAACTCTACTCCATGATCGGTACGCATAATCTCGATCACTTCATGTGGTTTAGGTCCTTCTTTGACACATGCGTACTTATTCATAATCAGCCTGCCAATTGTTTTTGCTGATGCCGTCTTCCCACTTTTCGTTTTGCTTGATGGGGCACATGTATGTGTAGCCACATACTTGGTGATAACGACATAGTCAGACCCATGTAGACGTTTAGCACGGACCATCCAATTGCATAAAGTATTTGTGCAGCGTATACTCCACCACTTACTTGTGGATTTGGTAACCCTATAGTCGAAGTTGTGCTTCATTGCATGAATTTCCAGCTTAGCCTTCAAAATTTGTTTGCTTTCAAAGCGTTGAGACTTTTCTACAATATTCTCCGGCGAATACTGAATCTTCTTATGGCTCGAGTAATCCTCATCTTTGGACTTTAAGTCATCAGAGATAGGTTCGCTATGAACATGAACCTCAACGTCATGGGCCTTGCGTTGCAATGGTCTGCCTCCTTCGACTTTTTCAACGTTTTTTTTCTCCTCTCCACGACTTAAGTCTACTGATTTCTTAGGTTCTTCATCCAAAGGTTTAAATGTCACACACAATTGTACCGATGATTTCTTCTTAACGTAGCCAATGAAATTTTTGGTTTGCCGATCGTTACTTATGATCACAGGAGGAGTTCCTACATTGTTTATCAAATCGGCAGGTAGATAACTACAGTCAATCTTCACACAACTTTTCTCGAACCCGTAATCCTCTGTGAGCATACTCTTTAGTTCCTCAAACGTAGTTGTGGATTCCAAAACAAGTAATTTACCTCCTTTACCTTCATCAACAACAAACGTCCATCCTTTCTCCTTGCACGATTTCCATTCACTACATGTGACATATATATGCACCATATCGACAAAATTCAGTTACTTTCGAAGAACACAAGTTAATGAAGAAGGAGGACGAGGAAAACTAGAAGAATCAATGATGGAGAAGAAGAAATCTATCAACGATTAATCGTAATTTAAAAAAAAATATTTAAGGAAACTGCAAGATATGAAGAATATTGGATGCTAGATTTAGGGGATTTTTCATTAATTTTAAAAATTAATTATGGAAAAAACGATTTTATAATATTAATTATAACGTATTTAACTCATTTATTACAACTGATTTCTAGAAAACATATTCTAAAGTAGTAATAGGCTGTAGACAATAAAGGAGAAATTATGTTCTTCCACTTGTAGACGCCATAAGAAGTGCTAGAATGTGTGGTCTAAAATTCGTAGATCACGGTACAAATAGGAGAAAACATATTCTATAACAATGCAGAATATAGACAATGTATGAGAACACAACTTCTTCTACCTGTTTTAGAAAAAATTCGTAGAATGTCAATTCTGCAAGCCGTAGACAAAACTATATCATTAGTTTGAACCATAGTTTTAAAACTTGAATATTTTTTTTGATATATAGAGATGACTTCTAATGATATATTCTTAATTTTCACATTTTTAATTTTTTTAAAAACAATGTATTTCAAATAATTTTTATTTTCTTTAAGGGCAATTTTGGCTAAAAATGGCAAAATACTTCATAGGTGTATTGTGACAAAAAAATTCCCAATGTGTTTTTTTTTCTAGGATTTTTTGGTTTTTTTGGATTTTTTTCTTCTGATTTTAAGGAAGAGAGAGGGGTTTGATAGGAATGGATAAAGAAAGAGAGGTGCGTTGTAAATGGAGAGGGAGGGGTGTGTTGCTTATATAGATAAAAAGTAGTCACTACTTTGTGACTCTTAAAAAAAGTGTCACCAATTTGTGACGATTTAGTGACGATTTAGCGACTACACGAAGGAGTCACAAAAGTTAGTTTACTCACCAACCACCCGCATTAATCACGTGTCCAACCACTTGACTTCATTGCCGACATAGCTACCGACATAAATATTAGTGACTGATTTGTGACACTTTCATACAGTCCGTTCGGCGTCACAAAAGTGTCGCAAATTTGTGACTAACTTGTGACTACCCTTACTGACCACGGCTGTAGTCACAAAGTCGTCGCTAATTAGTGACTTCTGTATTGTAGTCGTTGTTTCGTCGCTAATCTGCGACGACTTAACGACCATCTTTATTCGTCGCTAATTTGTGACGACTTTGTGACTAACAATATGTAGTCGTTATGGCGTCACAAATTCGTCATTAATCGGTCGCAAATTTAGTGACTGAAAAATCAGTCACAAATTGTAGTCACTAATTACCTGTTTTCTTGTAGTGTAGTGCGAGAAGATAAAAAGGAAGACTTGATCCATGCCACCTAACTTGACTGGATAGTTTAGGAGTATTCGCATGACTTCTTTGCAATTGATAATGACACCGATATGAAGAGAAAAGACATGAATGATAATAGCTCCAACATTTGATATATAACAAAGACTACAAGATAACAATTTCATTTACAATCACACAAATATCACTTATTCTGAGCTATACGCAGTGGTTGAGTTTAGTGATGTTGGCGATCGTCGGTGGCTACATGTCAAACATCAAAACCGATGCGCCTTTATGGAAATTATTAGCTCTGAATGCATGTTATAGGAAACTTGAAGCAAAATAAAGTGATAAGGGAATGATATAAAAGCCATTTGGATTCTCCAAAGCTAGCAGTGTAGTGAAATGTAGCTTACCTCTTCTCTTTCATTAATAGCATGATTTCACCATTTGAATTTCTTTAGCCATGTCATCTTGACTGCTAAATCAAAGCGAAACATTTGAACACCCAACTTCGAAAAATCTTCACACTTATTGTAAAACGAATAGAAAATAGATAAGCAATTGAGAAGGAGAAGAGTACCCATAAGTTTGTTGCCCAATCTGTTGTAGATTTTCGAAGCAATCACCACTGCCCCCAAATTGGAGGTGGCTCCTTCAGATTCAACTGCCCAGAAGCCGCTACCGCCATCGTTTTCTATTTTCGACTAATTTTCTATTTCCATGTCGGCTTCGCGAGAATACCAAAGCTTTTCCGCCTATGGAAACAACTGCTAAATCCATCAAAGTGCATGCAATTCTAATTAGTTTTCTTTGACGGTTTTAAGAAGTCCAAGAGAAGAATTGTTTGTAGCCGAGAACTAATTTTAAAAAAAAAACATAAAGAGAAAAATGCTCATCAGAGAGGAAGCCATCCCTTAGCATGATAGCATCTCACCCAACCCATTTATCCTTAACACATCTCGAATCTCCGTTGTTAAACAGCTAAAGCATATAGATGAAAACAAATTTGGTACTTAAGGGAAATTCTTACGCTGTTTATATGCTTTTTGCTGCATCACATTGGTTTGGGTCCCCTTCAAGTATGTATATCAGCTTCTTCAGTCCCGTTCTATATTTAGAAATGCAACACAAGAAGAAAATGAGAAACAACCTCAGCAAAAGAGCAAGTAGAGAATTCACACACCTGAAGTCTAAGTTTTTGGTCTATGTATTGATTATCTATACTTGATGCACGCATATCACCAACGTTCTTCCTCTAAACAATAAAGTCTTGAACATATTCAGTCACATTCTACTTATGTCGAGCAATCGAGATATAATATGCTACTGGTAGTCGTTTAACCTACAGATTCAGTACCATCTTTCCACTCAAATTTTTGTAATTTAGAGTCTGAATCCAAGAAAACAAATGCAAACCTCAATCTTGATCTTGAATTCCAAGTGTATGCTATCAACTGTGTTCCTGGACCACGTAAATAAGAAGATATGGGTTAGTGTTACCAACAACAATGTAGATAGGCAAACTGCTCTCGATCAGAGCTTCATAACTAAACCATAAGAAAACTCTAAAGAGTAGAGGAAGATTAGATGTCCCTTAGTGGCAAACTGTTCTCGATCATCCAGTATCATGACCACCTCATATGCTTCCTCAAACACTTGCCCAAATGCAAGAGGAGGAAGGAGTGTAAAATTTCTACTTAGTTTGGTTCCACCTGAAGCTAACTTTGTAACCAAGAAACAATAAAGAAGATATAATGCTGGTTAGTCATCCAGTTGCTACTGAGCGCAAATGGTTACATACAGAAGAGCAGGCATTCAATAGAGAAAAACAAAAAGGATATTCCTTGTGGTACCATGTCATAGCTGACCAAGCAGAAGATTCACCACCATGTTGTGATTTTCAGCTTCATGGTAGAGACAGAGCAATGGTGCTGTAAGGTTCAGGTTGGTTTTGAGTGATCAACCCAAGCTCTCTCATCTTCTGAAAAGTGGACTGAACGAATTTTGGAGTTTGCAGCGGTTCAAAAGAGCATTGTGCACGTAAAACCCCCTCTTTTCCATTGGAACTATGTCCAAAAGGTGGTTGGGGAACATGGACTTTAGCAATCAAGAGAAGCCGTCTTGAAATCTGATGGATACAGATTGTAGACTTTCTGGTCACTCGGAAATCTAAAAAGACGATCTTAAAGAAACCCAATTAGTAAGAAAGGATCCTCTTCCTCAAGAAGAAATTAGTAAAGAGGGTATTAGAAACAAACATGAATAATGGCATGGGGGGGTGCGACTAGTTACCCGCTGGAAATCTTATCGTTGCTCCCTCCATCTCTCCGACTACAGTTGTTGTGCGGATTTATATTATAAATCAACCATTCAATTTCAAAACGAAGCAAAGAAGAGAAAGAGGACACGATGAGTTTCAAATTTTATATTGAAACGTACCAGGCAAAGAGGAAGATGATACGACGAGAATATAGGTTTTGGGTTATGCCACGTGTCACCCTCTCCCTTCCCCACGTGTTCTCCTGTGTTGCCAAAGTTTTAAGGTATAGATTGCATTTCAATTATGTTGTAATAACTTTGGAGGATGTTTAATTCTCTCTCTTTCTACTTGGATCATTAAACGAATGAAGTAAGCTTGTAAGCTTGTTGACAAACAAACAAAAAGATTTTGAAGCTTCATAATCCCATCCAAATGTTTTTCACTTTCTTCAATTTCTTGACGAAACTTTTGGTTATTTTACATATTTTTCTCATGTTTATGTTATAAATGATATTTTTTACAAAAAAAATTATTAAAATAAACAGTCAAAGATTCTACAGATTATATTACTAAACAAACTTTAATTAACAGTCAAAATCTTTACACCCCAAAGTCACAATTAACAAAATCTCTACACCCAAAAGTTTACAGCAAAAGTCTAAAGTAAAAGTCATTATCAAGTGTCACTTTCGTATAGTATGTAAGCCATAACCTAATTTGTCTTTGTAGTTTTGTGAAATTTTATGAAATTTTATTTTCATACTTCAGCAATTATTGATAGTTTGGTCATAAATCTAAAAAAAAAATTATCAAAATATTTTTTGTTAATTTATAAATTTAAATTTGAAATATAATAATATAGTAGACTTCTATACCACAAAGTAGATTTCGCATGGAGTCAGTCAGATTTCTGGTAGAAGTCTTATAGTAGACTTCTTTATTACGTAGCAGACTTCTCTAGGGCTAAAACAATAATTATTACCTCCATTTTTTGGTTTGGTCATAAAAGTTGTATTTGTAATTTCACTACCTCTTTGAGTTAGTTTTGCCAAACATGAGATATGTGGGTTATTCTTGTATTTAAAATTAAATTGTGAGTCATTATTAGCAAATTCCCCATTTTATAAGGGTTTTTTTTGAAAAATACCCTATTTGAGTTTACAATTTTGTAAAATACTCTAATTCTAATTTTTTTTAAACCACCTCTTCTATAATGTGATAAGATTATTTTATTCCCATTTGAAATCAAAAATGATATATTTGATAAACTAAATTTCACTAATTAAACTACTAATTTTTCCATCACGATTATTAGTCACCATCCATCAAATGTTATTGTTAATAAAGTTGACATCGTTTTGTCAAAGAAAGTGAAAGAGATGATTGTAGCTTATGTATTTCGTTTTGTTATCGAAACCATGCCGTCTTATAATATTTGTAATCATAACTTACTCACTAATGTCATATCACTTTTTCGATATGATTTGTTGTGTTCTAAACAAATGAGACAAAAAAATTCGTTTTAGTTATCGAATTAAGTTTTTATCAAATAGGCGAAGTATATTAAATTTTGTACACTTATTAAGTTAGGGTAAATTATTCTCATTTCATAATTTCGTAATGCATAGTTGGTCATTAGACGATTGATGTTTTCAAAATTACATTTATGTATAATATGAGTTTTTTAATTTTTTTTAACAAATGTCACATTTGAATTTGTTATTAGTTTGACTGGTTCAATTTTTTTAATATAGATAAAATTTATATTTGTTTAAATTATAAGAATAATTGGATAATTTATTTTAAAAGAATTATTTAAGAAAGTATTTTAGTATTTTCTCAAAAACATTTGTCAAATTAAGAAATTTTTCTATTTTTAAATATATTTTTTCTATTTTTAAATATAATTTTTCTCTATATAGAGGATATTTTAATAAATTTCTATTACAAAAGTGTAGTTCAAAAACAAAATAGAAAGAAGGTATTTTTCAAAATTTTAAACCCAAAGAGGGTATTTTTCCAAATTTCTTCTTTTTATAATCTAGTTGATAAATAAAAATACATAAGTTTCTTTTTACAAAATCTATTTCATCTAATACACATTACAACACGTATCAAAATCTGATCGACCGGTTGACACATATCACGATCATGTTAATTATTATGTTTGACACATCAAGCTTTATATAATAAGATACTAGGTGGTACCCGCGCCCTGCGCAGGCAGATTAATATATTAATATGTTAACGAATTTGAAACATAATATTTAAATTATCTAATGGTCTCTTAAGCATAAATACATGTTATTTTCTTATATTGTAACTATTGAAATGTTGTATTGTATTTAATAGTTAATAGATGACGCCCCACAAGGTAAAATAAATATTAGTTTAATCTTAATAATATTTTTGTATTACCTATTCATTTCTTAAGAATAAATACATGTTATTTTTATATTGTAACTATTCAAATAGCGTATTGTATTTTATAGTTAATTGGTGACGCCCGCGAGGTAAAATAAATACAATATTTTAAACTTAAGAATATTTTTTATTACATATTTATTTCTCAATAATACATATTTTAAACAAAATAAATCAGATACGACATTATCATGTACCAAGTACTACTAAGAACGTATGTGATGAAGTCTAGCACGGGCTTTACAATTTATCATAAAAGTTTTACAAAAAAATATTCTTTTTAAAATAAACTACTACTTTTTCATTGTATATATGTCTAAAACTAACAAATATATCAAAAGTAATTTATCTAATTCCGATTTATAGTATTAAGTGGCATTTAATCCTAAATGGGAGCCTAAACCTCAAAATGTATGTAAAATATTGAATGATTTAAAATGATCAATTTCACTAAACTTGTCGATTTTAAGGGACACTAAACCTAAATGAGAGTCTAAACCCTTGACATTCTAATTGATTGGTATTCTTCTTAAACATACGAAATACTTTCGTATAACTCAGGAATTACTCTATCTAAAATTATTACTTTCTATGGTCTTGATGTATAAATAAACCCTAAAAATAACTCAAACACCTAAAAGACTTTTGCAAAATTCTCAAGACCGGTATGTTATCTAAATACCAATGAATTTGATCGACACAAACAAAGGCTAATATTATATATGGAAAGAAAAGAAAAAGTAAACTGATCAACATACTATAGTTTCTTTGTTCAGAAAATAACTAAAAACTATAGCCACTTTCGATTTTTTTGAAGTGGCACCAATGTAAACAAAATTGTGATCAAACTTTCAATTCTCAAACTTCTTCAATTTCAAATTTGAAATAAAATGTTTTAAAAAATCATTGTCGTTGATCTTCTCACCCTAAAATCTCTTGTCCACATTCTTAATCTAAATTTTGGTAAAATTACATTTATTTGTCCAAATGTTATAAATTGGTATTAAAATAATATATAACTAGTATTATACCCGGTGCTACGCACCCGTAAGTTTACCTATAGTTATATTTGATTAATTATTTCCTATTTTGTAAGCAAATGCTATTTTTTGTTTTTCAATTTAAATTTTGAGTTTCCTATTTTTGTGGGTTATTTACTTAATTACGTTAGATTTTTTTTCTGATTTTTTGTTTTTCAAATTAAATTTTGAGTTTCCTATTTTTGTGGGTTATTTACTTAATTACGTTATATTTTTTTTCTGAAAATAAAAAAATTCAGTTATACTTGCCATATGTCACACACTCTTATTGGTGAGGTGACTTGTGTTTTAGTAGTAAATGATTGGACTTGATCGATCATAAGTAAAGGGATTGTATAGAGGAAAACCCTGCGCAAAAACTAAATCGCGCATGTTCCTTGTTCTTGTTAGAGCTGTGGGCTATGGAGAGATCTTAGCTGCGGTTACTAACAGCCTTCTGCTTTTGTTCCCTTGAATCGGTCTTATGAAGGTTTTGTGAATGAAAATCAAAGCAGACCTACAAAATCAAAAAGGGTAACAATTTCTTTGTATGTTTTCCTGAGAAAAGGGATGATACTTTTGGGTGTTGGTCATTTGTGTACTAAAGAATTTAGAGTCTATAAAATACATTCTTTATATTCCGCACAGTGTTTAGAGTCTATGAATCGAAGGAGTTAACCTTTGGTCTCGCAACATAGCGTTTGGTCAACTCGAGGGTCTATCAAATACATTTGGTGGTCTGTTTAATCTGTAGATCAAGCTTCATGAACCTATTTGACTCTCAAAACCGAATAGACCCATTCCCATATATATTATATGTACTATAGCTTTAAATAATAAATTTTCTTAGAACAGCAAATGATAAAAAAGAAATAACAGAAATCAGTTTCTAGATATAGTAATGCATCATGCTTGACAAAAAAGAAGAAGATATGCTGCAAAAAAATAGCTCATTTATTTTTGCTTGGTTGAGCTTTGATACTCTAAGCAATAAAACTAAATCTCTACGTAAAAACTTTGATTCTTTCTCAGTCGTTGGAAGCTCAATCCAATCTTCGTAATCAGAAATCAAATCTTGATTATGAAAAGCATTCATAAGTTGGGAAAAGGGCCAAAATGAACTCAAACAATTTGCATCGTATCCTTTTGGATCTGAACTTTTGCATATGGCTAATTTAAACATGAACTCTAAATAAATTCAAATCTTATACTTGAACTAACATGTTTTGTGCCGAATTATACCTTAACCAAGATTCTGTTAGTCAACATTAACGGAAAAACGACACGTGGGCTAGATGGCTCGGTTTCGTTGGGTTAAAAACTGTCTATTTCCCCACGACAACTTTGATATACACATATATGAAACCCAATAGTTTACCTCCGCACCAATATTCCTGAGTCGAAAGTTAAATGTCTATATATCCCTCAAATCAATTTGGTTCGGTTTCAGTGGTTACCCGACACAAAACCAAAAAAACAGAAACTAAACCGAGAAACCCGAAATTAAACCGAATCAGAAACCCGACCCATAACCCGATTTCTTCTATAACCCAACCCATAACCCGATTTCACTTGGTGAGAGATTCTTTCTTTTTAGCGAAAAAAGGCCAAGCTTTGAATAGTTTCAGTATGAAGAAGAAGACGGGACTGCTCCAAAGCATTGTATTGAATTCTCCTTTTGAAATCAGAAGCTTTGATTTGTAGGTAGGACTGTGAAGAAGAAAGGACTGCTCCTTAGTATTGTGGTTATGTTGTTACCAAAGAAAGGACTCGTTTTCACTCCGTGAATTCGGAATCCAGAATAATTGTTCCATCTTCTTATGGTGCTTGTTTTCTATTTTGTCATTTTCTGCTTATGTGTTTTTGGTAAACAGATTTGGCACGAGCCATGAAACTCACAAGTAGACCACGATTGGATTTTCTATGCGTTCACCAGCAAGTAGACTATCATCGTAATTTTCTCTAAATCAAGTAGTCCGTAGCAAAAGTAGGGACTATAGAGTCGTAATATTCTTCACTCGTTGGTTTTGAGTTTCACACAAGTCCATGAAACTTGATAAATTAGAGGCAAAAAAGTAGATGACGATTACAAGAAAGTTGAAGTCATCTTCACCAAGTACTTCCATATTAACTCGTTTTGCAAAGAGGCCTTAAGAAGAGATACAAGCATTATAGATTTTTGCTTGTTTGTTTAAGGCATTACAAGTTCAATAACAATCTACTTGCCAAGCTAAACCTGCTAACAAGAAACAAAATAGCTACAAGGTAACCTAACGATTCAATTACTCTATCTCTTCGGACAGTTGCTTCCATTTAGGCACTCGAGGGACTGAGAAAGATCGGAAAGCAGCACGAGATATCTGCATTTCTCGCTGCCAAGTCGCGATGGCGTAACAGAGCCATAAATTCATGTTTCTTCTAACTTACAATAATGTCACTTCCAAACCATCCTCCGTACCATCAAACTTTTCCATCACAGCGAAATTCAAATCTTCACCAATCGATCCTTCTATTCAAATTTTCGATTTGGGAATTTTTCTAGGTTTTCAAATTTTGGGGAAGAACACAAAGGGGAACGGTTTGGTTTTTATTTTCGATTTTTGTTTTTTTTTATTTCAAGTTAATTGGATCCTAATCGGGTCAACATCCAGGTTTATTCTGGTTAAACATTGTTTTAGTGGTTAACTAATAATCTGAAAACATAAACCAATTAACAAACCGAATTGTGGGTAAATAAACGTTCAACTTTTAATTTGTGGATGTATATACATTTAACTTTGATTTGAGGGATATATAGACATTTAACTTTCTACTTAGGGATATTAGTAAGGAGGTAAACTATTGGGTTCCATATATGTATATGTCAAAGTTTTCGTGGGGAAATAGATAGTTTTTCCGTCTAAACGATATCGTTTTGTTGTTTTAGTAAAACAATGTCGTTTTTTATAGAAAAAAACTCGAAATTGAATTCGTATTTCGATAAAATGATGTCGTTTTCATTTGGAGATTTATCGAATTATAGATTCGATTTATAGTTTTCTCTAAATGAAAACAACATCGTTCTACTAAAAAAAAGTAACATTCTCGTTTTCAAGCATTTCTTACCTAACCAATTAACTCACATATCGTTTTAGTCAATATTCGGTTAACGTTGACTAACGGAATTTTGGTCAATGTACAATTCGGCACAAAACATGTTAGTTCAGGTATAAAATTTGAATTTATTTGGAGTTCATGTTTAAATTAGCCATATGCAAAAGGTGAGATCCAAAAGGGCACGATGCAAATTGTCTGAGTTCAAATTGGGCATTTTCCCATGAATTACCCCAAAGTGAGCCATTACGCAGAGGTCCTGAGTAAAAAGATATTGAGTTCTTGATGAGCAAGTAATCCCAACGCATACATGCACCTTCGAACGTAAAATAAACAACTCCACGAACCGTCTTAATATCATCAAAACAACATGGTCCCTTAACCGACTTAAGCAAGAGATGTAAATAATAAATCTCACCCCTAAAATCTGGAACATACATCGATTGAGATGAATGGTTGGTAACAATTCGCGAAACCCATTCAGAGATAATAGGATCCCACTTATATTTTGATGAAAATTCCACATACTGTAAGTGAATGACCTACTGGCGATACAACCACAATTATATTCCATTCAATCAACAAACTTAGATCGCCGAACAACAGAATTATCATGTGGGTAAGCAACGTCAGAAGGATATGGCATATGGAAAGGTAATAACAAATAGAACTATCTCTTATACCAATCAAAGATAATACTTTCCCTACAAATACAACCCACACCAAAAAAATCAATACAAAACGATAATTAAATTAGAACAAAATCATATCACATAATAATCGAGATTACCAAAACCATCATAATCCGAATCAATTTCATTCACAAGTGCAGTCGGTTTCCTACAAAATAAGAATATAAGTCAAACTACAATATAAACTCAAAACAGCTAAGTAATGTACACACGATATGATGACACCAACCAAAGACATATAACTTGGTAGAGAATAATAACTTGGTATCACTATCAAAAGAGACATTAAAATATCCATGGTTGTATAGAACTAAAGCAATTAATAAAGAGAACCATTATAAAATTCACTAAAAATTTAAAAATATATAGATTAGAGTAAACACACATGAATAAAAACGGAGAAGTTTATAATACGAATAAAGCTAATAAAACGAACAATTAGCTTTATTAGCTTTATAAGATATCAAAAGCTAACCTCGATCACGGTTGGTAGACATATTAAAATTTACAGCTTAAAATAAAACATACGAATCAAAAAACGAAGAAGATAATTATACTAACCAAGCTAATAAAAACAAACAATATAAAACAAATCAAACCAATAAAATGTCAAACTCATCAAAGTGACTAAACCTATAAAACAAAAAAACAAAAAAATTAGCATAGATGAAGATCGACAATATAACACAATCAGAATAACAAAATATACTAAATCAGTGAGATACTTTTATTAACAGCCAAAATCTCTACAGTCTAAAGTTACAACCTTAACAGTCAAAATATCTACAACAAAAGTCTAAATTTAAGTCATTACCAAGCGTCCCCTTGATATTGTTTGATATACCTTATATTGTACTATTTTCATAAGGATTTTACTATTTTCTATATATTTTATTGTTTATTTCTACCGAAAGAGGATAGTTTTTTCGTATATACAGATTTAAAAGTCATAACAATTAAAAAGTACCATAAGGAGTGTAAATATACTTCAACTACCAATTAAAGTCTAATGAACCAACCCATATCATTATATCTCAGAGATAAACTTATTTACTAGTTGGATAAAACATTTATGCCATAAGTTTAACAATTAAAGGAGGATCAAATCAACTTAGGGGCCCTTATTCATTGATGGATTATGTAAAACTTATGGATTTTAAAAGTTGTGAGATTTTATCAATTCTTATGGATTCTTAAAAATTATTCTCATGGATTACAATTGATTCTCATGGATTCTTGTAAATTATTCTCATGGATTACAATTGATTCTCATGGATTCTTGTAAATTATTCTCATGGATTTGTAATAATTTGTTTTCCACATAAGGTAATATATATTCATAGTTTTCTAAAAAGTTTAAGTAGTACTTGTCACTATTCTAGACTCCACTTTAGACGTAAGACATCACCATAAAAAGACGTGAGCTAATCAACCCACACCATTGCCAATATCATTTTCAAACATTGCCATTAACATTACATAATTTGTTTTTCAAACCTAAGCTAACTTTTCGATTGTTTTTTTTTGTTTTTTGTAAAACTTTCTTTGAAGTTTGTTTTTGAACTTTGTTTTGAGATTGCTTTATTATTGATAAAATAGATTTGAATTTTGAATTATAATTTTCATAATGTGTTCTATTTCTTGACTTTGTGATGTCTTTATTTCTAGTTAACTTCAACGTCTTTTCCATGTTTGTGACTTGACTTTATTTATAGTTATGTATAATACGTTGTGAAATTTGCTTTTTCTTTTTAAGAATAATGAGTTCTTGCTTTCTTGGTGTTCTTATACTACGTTGGGTTTTTCAGTTGTTATTCTATGATTTGTTTATGTCTCTTTTATAAATTCTTGTTTTTGTTATGATTAGAAAATCAAAAAATGTTGTTTTGATGGTTGGTTTTTTTTGTTGATGTTGTGTGTGTGTGTTTTTTTTACATGGATTTCAATAATATCATGTATATCTCTAGTATTTTGAAAATCATGTTGTATGAGTAAAACTATAGAGATTCCATCTCCCAATAACAATGAATTTTAATTGATTTAGAAAATCAACAAAACATAGATTTTTTGAATAACAATGGATTTCAAAAGGAATGTAAAAATCCTCAAATGAATAACAATGGATTTGATTTAAAATTTAAGAATCCATTAACCAATAACAATGGAATCTTAAAATTTTAAAAATCTACATAAATCCAACAATGAATAACCCCCCTTAAATTATATGACTGTTTTTGAAGAAAAAATCTAGTTCCCGAATGAATTTCCAGAATTCACAATGTAGATCTCAAATTAACCAAAACCGAACATTTTTATGGGACAACTACCAACCACTGGAGAAAAAATCCTCAAAATTTATAAACAGACATAAAATGTTAGATTTTCTAATGGATTTTCAGTATGGCTCGATAAATTGTCAATGGATCTCCAGATTGCTCGATACACACCTTTCGGCAAGCCGAATAGCCCATTCGATGGACCAAATGCAAAATCGTTTGAGAAAATGAGTTTAAACTTCACCAACAATTTGGTGAATTTTCAATATGGTTCGATCAAAGTATAATTGTTTAAGCGATAACCCATGAACTTCTTCCGCTGACCAAAATCACTTCACTGTGGGACAATTTTCAAACGGTGAAGAACCTACAGTTGGAGTCTTGAGATGAACTGTTTGTAAAGATGGATGGAATTGTTTATGAGTCTTACTAAAATTGGAAAAGACATAAATTCACTGTCCAAAATTGATGTTTTAAACCGAGTGTCCAGCATAACTGAAAGTAAGATTATCTCAACTTTTATTAGTGGAAGAAGTAAAATCAGTGCTAACCCAAATGATAAACATTTAGAAGAATGTTGAATTCCACCGATATTTGTTCCACTCAAATTAGAAGAATACATGTATTTTGATTCCTCTCATTTGCACGCACAAGATGAAAATGTAGATAGAATAAAAGTGAAGATGCGATTGTAGGATTGGAAAGTAGGGTGTTTAAACCAAGTAAATGAATGGTATAGTTAACAGCGACGATCGAAGCATGAGACATGGTAAATGCCTTTGTATGAAAGGAAGGAGAAGAATCACACTAAGGGTCACCCATGGAAATGTTTGTTTTCTTTTAATGGTTTTGAACAATTTCATAACTTGGTCAAGTATTTTTCCCAAATTATAAAATAAAATGAAAGACGAGGAAGAAAGAAAAAAGCAAATGGTAGAATCTAGAGATTAACCATCGGAAAGTCGCCAGAGTGTAAAACTCGCGATCTCAGATCGATTGACCGAATTCCTCCTCTGTGAGAAATTAGGGTTTAAGCGGGGATCTGCTGGGCTTTGCTATAACCAAGTCAAGAGCTGGGGGCGAATCAGTCCCGTTCCAGCCATTATCCTGGCTCCAGGGTAGGATTTTGGGACTTTCTCCGACGTAATGCCCCTCCGACCAACTCCCTCCACTTGATCGATTCTCCTCCCATCATGGACTCCGCCGCCTCCGTGGAAGAGCCCGAGTATCTTGCTAGGTACCTTGTGGTCAAGCACTCATGGCGGGGCCGTTACAAGAGGATCCTTTGCATCTCCGGCGCTGGAATCGTCACGCTTGACCCCACCACTCTCTCCCTCACCAATTCCTACGATACTGGATCTAATTTCGATGGAGCCTCACCCATGCTTGGCAGGGATGAAAGCGCGGAAACTGTTGGTGGTGAGTTTTCTATCAACGTTAGGACGGACGGGAAAGGCAAGTTTAAGGCCATCAAGTTCTCTTCTCGCTGCCGAGCTAGCATTCTTACCGAGTTGTACCGCCTTAGATTGAACCATATTAGACCTGTCGCCGAGTTCCAGGTGCTACACCTTCGGAGACGGAATGCAGAATGGCTTCCCTATGTAACTAGTTTCCTTACACTGCTTCCCTCTCTATGCTGAATCAATTAGCTTTTGTTATTAACTCTACTTGTTTATTTTCCCAGAAATTGAAGGTCACCTATGTCGGATTGGAGCTCATCGACTCCAAATCTGGTCATTCCCGTTGGATTTTGGATTTCAGAGATATGGACTCCCCTGCTGTTGTTCTTCTCTCTGATGCATACCGTTCAAAATCTACCGACTCTGCTGGCTTTGTTCTGTGTCCTATGTATGGCAGAAAGTCCAAAGCTTTCAGAGCTGCACCCGGGACAACAAATTCCTCCATCGTCGCAACTTTGGTATTTATAAGCTGTTTGGGCATTAGTTTAGAAATTATTTGCTTGTTGCTGTACAATTTGATTAGGTAATGCAACACTGCACATGTAGCTTGAAATTTTGCAACTTTCATTCGCAGGCTAAGACTGCAAAGTCCATGGTTGGGGTATTCTTGTCAGTCGATGGCTCACAATCGCTCACAGCATCAGAGTATATGACACGAAGAGGTACTTACCCTTCTCACTTATGTGCCTTGTCTAGTTCACTTTCCTGTCTTTTCTTTTTCTTGTTCACTAAACTCTTTTGATTGCCACTAATTATAAACTTTATTGTGCAGCTAAAGAAGCAGTTGGAGCTGAAGAAACTCCTAATGGGGGTTGGACTGTTACTAGATTACGATCTGCTGCTCATGGAACTCTGAATATGTCTGGACTAAGCCTGGGAATTGGCCCCAAAGGAGGACTTGGTGAGCATGGGGATGCTGTGTCCCTTCAGCTAATTCTTACTAAGGCATCCCTTGTTGAGAGACGGCTAGATAACTATGAAGTAAGTTGGCTAAACGTTTTAGAAAGAATCCCTATCTACATAACTATCTTTATGATGCTTTAGTTTCTTTGTTCTACTGCTTTTATTCCTGATTTTATCAGAGTTTTAGTGTAAAAAGGTTCCATGATATGGCCATGCCTTTAATTGAAACATAAGTCAAATAACTTACAACTTTTGAGGTGATATGGTAAGACTGAAAATGAGTACGAAATCACTTTTACGTTCTACTTGTTCAGTTTGGGTTTGGTCTGTCAAATACTGAGAATACTGCTTAGATGTGTGCAGGTTGTTATCGTTCGTCCTCTATCTTCAGTAAGTTCACTTGTGCGGTTCGCTGAGGAGCCCCAAATGTTTGCTATCGAATTCAGTGATGGATGCCCAGTTCTTGTGAGTATGGTCGGCTTCTATGTTCCATATGTATTCATGATTTTTACTTACCTCTGTGCCACATATTCTAGGTCTACGCAAGCATATCCCGAGACAACCTACTTGCAGCGATTCTCGATATTTTGCAAACTGAAGTACGTAGACTCATCTTTTTATATATATATATATATATGTTGCAAACATTTTCATATCAATACTTTAATTGACCGCAAAATCTGTCAGTAGATGTGTATGTTGATATATGGGGAAAATATGATGCAGGGACATTGCCCGATACCCGTATTACCAAGGCTAACCATGCCTGGCCATCGCCTTGACCCACCTTGTGGAAGGGTTAGTTTGATCTTTGGACCACAACATCTTGTTGCTGATATGGAAACCTGTTCTCTACATCTGAAACATTTAGCTGCTGCTGCAAAAGATGCAGTTGCCGAAGGTGGGTCTGTGCCGCCTGGCTGTAGGGCTAGGCTATGGCGTAGAATAAGGGAGTTCAATGCTTGTATCCCGTATACAGGTCTGCCCGCTAATATTGATGTCCCTGAGGTGACTTTGATGGCATTGATTACAATGCTTCCATCAACTCCAAATCTCCCTCTAGACGCCCCTCCTTTGCCACCTCCTTCGCCCAAAGCAGCAGCAACTGTCATTGGCTTTGTTGCATGTCTGCGTAGGCTACTGTCCTCCAGGAGTGCAGCATCCCATATAATGTCTTTTCCTGCTGCTGTTAATAGGATAATGGGCTTACTTAGGAACGGTTCTGAAGGTGTGGCTGCTGAAGCTGCCGGGCTTATCGCGTCCCTTATAGGTGGTTGGTCAGCAGATCTAAGTACAGCACCAGATTCCATTGGAGAAAAACATGCAACTATCATGCATACCAAGTCTGTTTTGTTTGCTCAACAAGGTTATGTAACTATCCTGGTCAATCGATTGAAACCTATGTCAGTCTCACCTCTGTTTTCCATGGCGATTGTTGAAGTCTTTGAGGCTATGGTTTGTGATCCACATGGAGAGACTACCCAGTACACTGTTTTTGTAGAATTGTTACGCCAAGTAGCTGCCCTACGACGTCGCTTATTTGCACTCTTTGCACATCCTGCAGAAAGTGTTCGGGAAACTATTGCCGTTATAATGCGTACAATAGCTGAAGAAGATGCAATTGCTGCAGAGTCAATGCGTGATGCTGCTTTGCGCGATGGAGCTTTGTTGAGACATTTATTGAATGCATTTATCCTTCCTGCCAGTGAACGGCGTGAGGTAAGTAGGCAGCTTGTGGCACTCTGGGCAGATTCTTACCAACCAGCTTTGGATCTACTGTCTCGAGTTCTGCCACCTGGTCTTGTTGCATATTTGCTTACTCGTCCTGATGATGTTCCCGATGATACAAGTCAAGAAGGATCGTCAACAAATAGGCGGCAGAAAAGATTACTTCAACAGAGACGAGGTCGCATAGGGAAAGGAATGGCTGCTCAAGATTTTCCACATCCCCCAGTTAGCAATGTTGAGACTGGCAGTGCAGCAAAACAAATTAGTGGAAATGCTGGTAGTGTAGCCGATAACTTACAAAGGCCTGCTGCAGGTTCTTCATCTGATGCATTTTCAGGTGGTGACAGTACTACTACAGGGGTTTCACAAAATGGAGCATTTGCTTCAATCATGACAAATGCAAATGGGCATGAGCAACCTGAAACAAAAGCATCTGATCTGGTTGGTTCTGACCCAAACTTGTATGGCAGCCAGAATTCAGTGCTTCCAGCACCTGCTCAAGTCATTGTAGAAAGTACACCTGTAGGCTCGGGAAAGCTACTTCTAAATTGGTGTGAGTTTTGGCGAGCCTTTGGCCTTGATCATAATCGTGCAGATCTCATCTGGAACGAACGTACAAGGCAAGAATTGAGCGAAGCTTTGAAGGCTGAGGTTCACAACCTAGATGTTGAGAAAGAGCGAACAGAAGATATTTCCCCGGGATGTGTGGCTGTTGAGGCCTCAACTGGCCAGGAGACCATCCCTCGTATATCATGGAACTATTCTGAGTTCTCTGTTAGTTATCCTAGCTTGTCAAAAGAAGTTTGTGTGGGTCAATATTATCTACGCTTATTACTTGAAAGTGGGAGTGCTGGCAAGGCACAAGATTTCCCTCTCCGTGATCCAGTGGCTTTTTTCAGGGCACTCTATCATCGCTTCCAGTGTGATGGTGATATGGGGCTTACTATTGATGGTGCTGCAACAGATGAAGTGGGTTCATCAAGCGACTGGTGTGATATGAGTAGGCTTGATGGTTTTGGTGGAGGGGGAGGAGCTTCTGTCAGGGAGCTTTGTGCAAGAGCGATGGCGATTGTCTATGAGCAACACTACAACATAATAGGTCCTTTCGAAGGCACTGCACATATTACAGGACTGATCGATAGGACGGATGATAGAGCTTTGAGGCATCGCCTGCTTCTTCTCTTGAAGGTATCACTAACTTATCAAAATCTCCTTTTCCACTCTTTGTTTTATTCTAGTTATACTTGGTCGTTCGCTACTTCTCAGCAGGTCTGATGTATGCTATGCATTAGGTTGTTACATACAATATCATTCTGGAGATATTTAAGACAACACATCTCTTTTCATGCTATGTTGCTTACTTTTTTCTCTTACATGCAGGCTCTAGTTAAGGTCTTGTTAAACGTCGAGGATTGTGTTGTGGTTGGTGGTTGTGTCCTAGCTGTAGATCTGCTGACGGTTGTTCATGAAAACTCAGAAAGGACTCCTATTCCATTACAGTCAAATTTAATTGCTGCTACTGCATTTATGGAACCACCTAAGGAATGGATGTACATTGACAAAGGTGGTGCAGAAGTTGGACCTGTTGAGAAGGATATGATCAGAAGTTTATGGTCTAAAAAGGATATTGACTGGACGACAAAATGTCGGGCTTTTGGAATGTCAGACTGGAAGAAATTGTGTGATATCCGTGAACTTAGGTGGGCAGTAGCTGTTCGAGTTCCAGTCCTCACACCTACACAGGTGAAGCTATATGGTTTACTTATGTTTGTGACTGCCTATTCGTTTTTCATTCTAGCATGCTTAACGTGCCAAAAGAAATATGCTTTTCATGTCCATTGCCTTGTTGTTCTGTTCTCATTCAGACATTTTATGCAATACTCACTCTAATTAGTAAAACACTACGCAGGTAGGGGATGCTGCATTGTCTATTTTGCATAGCATGGTTTCAGCACATTCAGATTTGGATGATGCTGGAGAGATTGTAACTCCAACACCAAGAGTAAAACGTATCTTGTCTAGTACACGTTGTCTCCCTCACATTGCTCAGGTAATCCCTTTCTTTCTCACCATTATTCTGCTTCTAGCTGCGTCCATGATATGTTTAGTAGTTGTTGGTAAACTGAGCCAAGTATCCTGGTTCCTTCACCATTTGATGGCATTATGCTCGCCTTCGGTCTCTGCTCTAGTTTTTTCCCTTTTTCGTTGCATCTGAGAGAGAGGAGTTGCAAAATAATCAGTTAGTATTTGGATCTTGTTCATTAATTTCCCTACGTCGGAAAACTGGAAGTTGGAGAGTGGGCTGTTGTTTTGTTTCCTTTAACTGAACACAGTTTATTATAACCGTATGTTAATTTGATTCCTTTTTCAAAATTTGGAAAGGCTATGCTTTCTGGCGAACCAGTCATTGTGGAGGTTGGTGCTGCTCTTTTGAAAGACGTTGTTACCAGAAACCCCAAAGCGATGACCCGCCTGTACAGCACAGGGGCCTTTTACTTTGCTCTTGCATACCCTGGATCCAATCTGTACTCAATTGCACAACTCTTCTCAGTCACCCACGTGCATCAAGCTTTTCATGGTGGGGAAGAAGCTACTGTTTCTTCCTCTCTGCCCCTGGCTAAACGAAGCGTATTGGGTGGTCTTCTCCCTGAGTCCTTATTATATGTGTTAGAGCGCAGTGGACCAGCTGCGTTTGCAGCTGCCATGGTTTCCGATTCCGATACTCCGGAGATTATATGGACACATAAAATGCGAGCAGAAAATCTTATATGTCAGGTATATACATATTCACTACTGTTGGCTTTAGGTCATTTTCTCGTGAAGACTATTAATAAACTATAGCTTTCAATTATTGAGTTTAATTTCTCGTATCTATTCCCTCAGGTTTTGCAGCATCTTGGTGACTATCCTCAGAAATTGTCACAGCACTGCCACTCTCTGTATGATTATGCTCCCATGCCACCTGTTACGTACCCAGAACTTAGAGATGAGATGTGGTGTCACCGTTACTATCTCAGAAATTTATGTGATGAGATTCGATTTCCAAATTGGCCGATTGTTGAACATGTGGAGTTCTTGCAATCTTTACTTGTGATGTGGCGCGAAGAGTTGACTAGGAAACCCATGGATCTTTCTGAAGAGGAAGCTTGCAAGATTCTAGAAATATCCCTGAATGATGCTTCAAGTGATGATCTAAACAGGAAGGTTTCAGTTGAGTTAAATGAGGAGATATCTAATATCTCCAAACAGATTCAAAACCTTGATGAAGAGAAACTCAAGCGCCAGTATAGGAAGCTTGCGATGAGGTACCATCCTGACAAGAATCCAGAAGGAAGAGAAAAGTTTCTGGCTGTTCAAAAAGCTTACGAATGCCTGCAGGTATGTCAACAAAGTTCTGATCATTGGTTTGAAGTTTAGGGTTTGAAGTTTCTTTCAATTATATGTTTAGCATCTTTGTCTGCTATTCTACATCTCTTTTAGAACATTGGTTTGTCATGTTGTATGTTAACAAGTGCAAACTTCCCTCATTATGTTGCTGTTTTCTGATAGTAGAGAAAACATTGGTCAACTTTTTTCCTTTTCGGTGTTTGCACTATTAGAGTATGGACATGATCTTCTCATCTAATATCTGTTAATGGCCGTATTCAATTTGTATCTAAGTATTTACTAGTGTTTCTCCTATCTATGGAAGTTTGACAAATGGGGATTAGTGTTAATATGATCTAGTGTATATATATATATATATATGTGTTATTTTTTTGGGGCACTCACTTTGATATTTGTCATACTATACATATCGGGTTTTTTTTGCCTATAGGCGACAATGCAAGGATTGCAAGGTCCTCAGCCCTGGAGGTTGCTGCTTTTACTTAAAGCGCAATGCATCTTATATCGACGCTATGGACATGTGTTGCAGCCATTCAAATATGCTGGCTATCCCATGTTACTTGATGCAGTTACAGTGGACAAGGAGGACAACAACTTTCTATCTAACGATAGAGCCCCTCTTCTTGTTGCAGCGTCTGAGCTTGTTTCGTTAACGTACATATTTCTCTTGCTAAAATTGTGCAATTCTGATTTTATTTATTTCCATACCTTCAATGTTATATATATTATTTTTCTGTTATTACTTTATAGATGTGCTGCATCGTCATTGAATGGCGAAGAACTAGTGAGAGATGGTGGTGTGCAGCTTTTATCGACTCTTCTTTCCCGCTGCATGTGTGTGGTTCAGCCAACAACTTCACAACACGAACCAGCTGCAATCATTGTCACAAATGTAATGCGTACATTTTCTGTAATAAGTCAGTTTGAGAGTGCAAGGGCTGGATTTCTAGAGTTATCCACTGTGATTGAAGACATTGTGCATTGTACGGAATTAGAACTCGTGCCTGCAGCCGTTGATGCTGCTCTCCAGTCTATTGCCAAAGTATCTGTCTTCCCTGAACTTCAACATTGTCTACTAAAGGCTGGTGCCTTATGGTGAGCCATTTTCTTGTTCTGGTTGCCGCCATCGAATTGTTTAACTTCAAGACAGAATATTGGTGGCTCTGTTGTCCATCCATGTAAAATCCATATATAATGTTTAAGTAGTTAAAATGAACGCACGGTGATCCAATTGTCAGCAGCACAGTTGTTCACCTGAATTTTTTACCTTTGTTACACTCATTTGGACCTTTGCTTGTGACAAGTATAACTAATGGCGGTGCTTTTTTCGATTTTTTTTCTGTTTGATCAGGTACATTCTCCCATTATTACTACAGTATGACTCAACTGCAGAGGAATCTAACTCTGCCGAGTCTCATGGGGTTGGAGTTAGCATTCAAGTTGCCAAGAATGAGCACGCCTTACAAGCATTACAAGCCCTATCAAGGCTTAGTGGACTGTGTGCAGAAGAGAGTTTGTCACCTTACAATGCTGCTGCGGCTGGTGTTCTCAGAGCATTACTGACTCCAATGCTTGCTAGTTTGTTGAAAGATGAAACTGCCAAAGATTTGTTATCCAAGCTAAACACAAATTCGGAGACACCAGAGGTAAAGTAATCTTCATTGTCTACTGATTTCTTTGCCTGACCAGCTTAAGCTTATTGACATGAATGGTGAATAAACATCTTAAGAATTTACATTTCCATGTATGTATGGTCCATGCTTCCTTTTTTGTATCTCTCATGATAAATATATGTTTGATGTCGTCAGATTGCAGAACTGTCTATTTCATAAGATTCTTCTTTCCATGCATATATGAAAACTGTATTGAGTGTTAAAAACCTGTTAAGCTTTTGGCTGGATAGACTATAATTGTATCATTTGTTTCACAGATTATCTGGAACTCTGCTACTCGATCTGAGCTTTTAAACTTTGTTGATGAGCAACGTGCCTGCCAGTGCCCTGATGGTTCATATGATCTGAAAACTGCGCAAGATTTTGCATATGAGGCACTGTCGAAAGAGGTCTATATTGGCAATGTTTACTTGAAGGTCTATAATGATCAGCCCGACTCAGAGATCAGTGAACCAGAAGCGTTCTGCAATGCTCTTATTGACTTTATATCATCTTTAGTGCATACTGAGTTGCCCTCTGTTTCTGAGGACCAAAATTTGATTGAAGACAGCAGCTCATCTAATGATACTCCAGATCTTCAAAGTAATGTTGCAGAACCCTCATTGATTGAAGGACATTCTGATCATGACCCATCATCTGAGGGGATGAAGAAGGAAGAACATTTTCTAATTGATAATCTCCAATTAGGATTGACTGCTCTTCAGGTACTCATATAAGCATTTGAATGTGTAAATATTAAAGCAGTCAGCATGTCTGACCTTTTCTTTGCTTTTTTGGCAGAACTTGCTTACAAAATATCCAGATCTGGCTTCAGTGTTTTCGTCTAAGGAGAGATTATTACCTCTCTTTGAATGCTTTTCAGTGCCCATTGCATCGAAAACTGATATTCCAAAACTCTGCCTGAATGTCCTCTCGCGCCTAACTGCTTATGCTCCTTGCTTGGAGACAATGGTATCTGATGGATCTAGTCTTCTTCTCCTCTTGCAAATGCTTCATGCCGCACCTACTTTTCGCGAGGGTGCTCTCCATGTTCTTTATGCTTTGGCAAGCACGCCAGAACTGGCTTGGGCAGCTGCAAAACATGGTGGAGTAGTATACATTCTCGAACTCTTATTGCCTATGCAAAGTAATGATTCTCAACTCATTTTCTTTTCCCGTTGGCTTTCTGGTTACATGTAATGGCATCCATGACACAAAAAGGGTATTTTGCAGAAGAAATTCCTATAAAGCAAAGAGCTGCAGCGGCTTCTTTATTGGGGAAGCTTGTCGCACAACCAATGCATGGGCCTAGAGTTGCAATCACACTTGTGAGATTCCTTCCGGATGGTCTTGTATCTATCATTCGTGATGGACCTGGTGAGGCTGTTGTTCATGCACTTGAGCGGACCACAGAGACTCCAGAACTTGTCTGGACACCAGCAATGGCAGCATCTTTATCTGCACAGATTGCCACCATGGCATCAGATATTTATCGTGAACAGCAGAAGGGTTCTGTCATTGAATGGGATGTACCCGAGCAGTCACCTGATCAACGAGAAATGAGAGACGAGCCACAGGTTGATTTTTATCTTTTTAATTCTACATATGAATCAGAGCATTAGTGAAGCAGTTCCTTTGAGTGAAAGCATAGTTCTTGATGAACTTTATCTCTGTAGGTTGGTGGAATCTATGTCAGGCTTTTCTTAAAAGATCCGAAATTTCCTTTGAGAAATCCAAAGAGATTCTTGGAAGGACTGCTGGATCAGTATTTGTCAGCAATGGCGGCAACACATTATGAACAACATCCTGTTGACCCTGAGCTCCCTCTCCTTCTCTCTGCTGCATTGGTTTCTTTGTTGCGTGTGCATCCTGCTCTTGCAGATCACATAGGATATCTCGGGTATGTCCCGAAACTTGTCGCTGCTGTGGCATATGAGGGGAGGCGGGAAACAATGTCATCAGGTGAAGTGAAGGCTGAAGAAATTGGCTCTGATGGAGTGAATGAGACTTCTGATCCCTCAAGCCTACCTGGGCAAACCCCTCAAGAACGTGTGCGCCTCAGTTGTTTACGTGTTCTACATCAACTTGCTGCTAGTACCGCATGTGCCGAAGCAATGGCTGCAACTAGTGCCGGCAATGCCCAGGTTCTCTACTCTATTTTTCTATCATGTCACTACTACACGCTATTAATGGTTGAAACTAGTTGTTGCTTGTGACACTCGTAATGACACTCGAGTTGATGTAAACCCAGGTGGTTCCACTTCTCATGAAAGCAATAGGATGGCTTGGTGGGAGCATTTTAGCACTTGAGACACTTAAGCGTGTTGTTGTTGCTGGAAATCGGGCAAGAGATGCGCTTGTTGCGCAGGGTCTAAAGTGAGTCATTCTGTTACTTAATGATTTTGTCTTTTAGGTTCTTTAGGTGTCTGTTGCTCATATCTTATTTATCTCTTAGTGCAAACTCTGTTTAGACTGCGCTGGAGTTTTTTAATATGGGAATACCTAGTTGACGAATAAAATTGTGAAAAATAATTTGTTTAGAAGAAATGAGTCACTCAACTTCAAGGCTTGAAACTTGTGTCCAGTTTAAGGTGGTGTATCGGATTTTATATGAAGTAATACAGATGGTTGTGAAAAATTGGTAGGGTTGGTCTTATTGAGGTTCTTCTTGGGCTGCTTGACTGGAGGACGGGGGGAAGATATGGGCTCAGCTCTCACATGAAATGGAATGAATCGGAAGCATCAATCGGGCGGGTGCTTGCAGTGGAGGTTAGTTTTGTTGGTGAAGTGGAGAGATGTCATTTTCTCTTTTAGATTTATGTGATAAGATCAATAATTTGAACTATACATGTCTCAGGTATTGCATGGTTTTGCAACAGAAGGGGCGCATTGTTCGAAAGTGCGTGAGATACTTGATGCTTCGGAAGTAAGTTGTGTTGTGATATCAAAACTATGAATAATAATAATAATAATGTCTTGTTCGAGTGTTTGATTTAAAAACGGAAATGAAATGTAACAGGTGTGGAGTGCATATAAAGACCAAAAGCATGACCTCTTCCTCCCATCAAACACTGAATCAGCGGCGGGAGTGGCTGGATTCATCGAGAACTCATCCAACAGACTCACGTATGCCCTCACCGCTCCTCCGCCGCCTTGACCGTTCCTTCCTTTGTATATCCCTTTTGTAAAGTTACATCATTTCCTTGCTTTCTTCTTTCTATAGAGAAGACATTGTCGTTTGTAAATGTTTTTATGAGAAAGAAAAATATTGTTTCTTTGCCACTATTTGTTTTCTCTTTTGAATAAGGGCACTCCTGATATGGATTTAAAACCTGAAGTTCGTTATCTTGAATCCCTCTTTTGTCTGAGGCCCACACTGAAGTAATAAGATTTCAGTTGGAGCACTTGAATTGCAGTTGATGCGTCTTTGCTCCTTCAGAGCCCTGGGTGTTCGGCTACCCGGACCGTTTGGTTCGTGTCAGGTCTGACTAAAGAAAATGAAACGTTTGGGTATATTTTGTCTCAAAATACTCAAAATATTTATAATACTAATCATTACTCCAAAAAAAGACCAGGTTTAGAGTACTTTTAATGGTGATCTTTTACCAAGTGTCCTCAAACTAAAAAAGTAAAAGTATTCAAAAAGTAGAGACAGAAGGGAAGACATTTGTGGAAAATCTCTATTTTAAGACATATTTTTCAGCTTATTTGACACTTTATATGTCACATGTGCCATTTTTAGTGGATTAATTGCTTTTTTAAACAATTTAATATTTAAATCAGTAATTAAATTACATAAAAATTACTAAAGTAATAAATCAGTCAAACTTAAAGAATGTCATTGTTAAGGATGCTTTCGCTTATATTATTTTTTATCCGAATTTTTCAAAGATACTCAGAAAATCACTGAAAAACTATAAAAATATTCTAATTAATTTATGTTTTGAATAATTTTGGATATCCATTTGGTTCTAGATTCGGTTCGGATTTTCGGTATTACTTACTTAAGATCCATTCGAGTATTTTGAAATTTTGGTTTGGTTCTTGGGTTTTGTACCCAAGATTTAGACGGTTGAATAAAAAATAGAGAAATTTATTTCTATAGGTACTTTTTGACAAAATAAGATACTTTTCCATGATGTCATGATGTCATATTTTTTCTATGGTTAAAATCTATTGTATCTTTAATGATCATTTATCTCTTTTATATTCCCTCTGTTCCTAAAAGATAAAAACTTTACAAAAAAAAATTGTTTCAGAAAAATAGAGTTTTTACTGTTTTCAATGCACTTTTACAAATTTCAAAACAATTACTGAAATACTATTGGTTTAATTTTATTGGAAACTGTAAATCGTAAAAATCAATACGTTTTCTTTATAAGCGTCGATAACCTTAAACATATATCATTTTGGAACGGAGGGAGTATTTCTCTTCTCTCTCTTTGCCGTGGATGAACAACCTCTCTCTTTCCTTATCTCAAAATCAAGAAGACAAAATCAAAATCCTATTAAATATGTGTCATGAATCCGAAACCCAATTTCAATTTTGTAGTCTTTCACTTTCCTCTTTTGTATAGACGATGATTATAAATTTTGATGAGATCTGTGAACCCCCTTAATTAAGGGATTAAAGCAAAACTCCAACGGGAAGAGAGACACCATTGCTATGTGTAAAGTTGCAGATTTGAAAATTAATTTTTACAATAGAATCACATTCTTAAATTTCCATTCTTCATTTGATTTCATATATACGTTCTTCAATGCATGTAATCCTTTCATTTTGTGGTTTATGTAAATGAAAGCATTTATTACTGGGTTTTAAAGAGCTTATATACATTAGAATCGATCATTTCTTCAGCTTGTTAAAAATCGCAATTGGTCGAGAAGATATGATAATTATAGTTATCCACGAGACTTTATCCAAAAAGCTAAAATCTGTAAACAAACGAACGTGTGTCGTCCAATATCAGTCACAGAAAATATCAAAACACGTTATTGTGGTCATGGTTTTGTGGTCAAACAATCCCATTTATGATCTTTTGCTCGTTGGTTACTCACGTATGATCTTATTCAAGTTGTTATCAAATGGCCAAAAAATTTATGGTAAAAGATTTACATTGAGTATAGCATTGTCTATAGGCTTGTGAACATCGGTGTTATTTGCTCAATGGACATGTTCTCAATCTTTTTCTTTCGGTAAAAACTTCATCCATTTATAATAGACAATATCATCAAGCTCTAACATATTAGAAGACAATCATGAGACTTAAAAGAAACCAAGTTGGAAATCTCAAGAATCACAAAAGCATTTTTGAAACATGGTACACTTCATACATATGCATCCACAAATTGATCTCATGTTATCGTAATTCTTCCCATTGTTTAGACTAGACGAAACATGTGAGTCAAAGATCTATTTTAAATCATAAACTAAAGAGAAAGAGAATCTCTAGAATACCACAACAAGTACCAACTTCATCGACCATGATAATACGTCCACGCAATCTTGTCCGAGAAAGAGAGCCTCTAGAATCCCACCGTAAGTACCATCTTGGAATATGATGGGATTTCATTACCTTACCTATAATCCAACTGAAAAATTCGAAAAGATTTTCTGAACAAATCCCTAATTTATGTATATCAAATGTCACAATTTCTCACCAATTATGTTTTTATCTGTCAAGGACACCTCCCAACGAAGCACGACCAATAAATTTACAGATTCAAAAGAACTGATGCGTCGTTGACGATGTTGCAAACTACTGATTTTGGATTCATCGTCGTCGAACGAATGGATGATGGGTCTTTGAGATTTAGATTCATTAGTCGTTGGGCTTGAGATTTTGCACTAGATTGATGCAAAATTTAGGATTGTATCTGTTCATTTTCGTAGGGGTTGAAGAATAAGAATCCCCTGAGAAAAATGAAAGAGGAAGATGATTACATAATTCTTACACCTTTTTACTAATAAACGGTTGAGATCTTTCTTGTTTTAATTAGATTCTCTTTATTGCTTTTTTCCAATTCTACCGTAACTTTCGTCAAAGGGCAATTTGATATTAATTTTTTTCTACAGTGAAAAAAGTATATCATCCTCCTAAAGTATTTATCTTGAAAGCAAAGTTTCAAAAAGTATCTATAGAAGTAAGAAACCCTCAAAAATAAATGAGACCATCACTGCCATTAGGCCTGGGCATATATCCCGAACCCGAAAACCGAACCCGAACCCGACCCGAAAAACAGGGTTTGGAACGGGTACGGGTAGTCCTAATAACCCGAATGGGTTTTATAATTTAATATTTCGGGTTCGGGTTCGGGTTAGGGTTACCCGAAAATAAAACGGTTACCCAAACTATCCAAAGAACACATATGTATACAAATATACACTTACCGGTATTAGCATGTTCAGT
Organism: Arabis alpina; assembly: GCA_900128785.1. Taxonomy (NCBI): domain Eukaryota; kingdom Viridiplantae; phylum Streptophyta; class Magnoliopsida; order Brassicales; family Brassicaceae; genus Arabis; species Arabis alpina. Next base: position 21,986,317 of record LT669791.1, read on the forward strand.
TTCCAGTAATCCCCATTTATCGATATACGCTATAAATCCACATAATTCCTTTTCGATTTTCAAGATGAAAAATCCAAATCTTCTAAGGAATTTGTCTCCTCCATCAGAGGAGTCTATAAACCATTTGAATGTATGTGACTGATACATTGTTGTTTTTGATTCAATGTAGTTTCTGTATAGGATCGATTTGTCTTTGGTGATTGTTTGATTTCTTTGATTTGATCATATATAAACCCTAGATTCTATATAAATCGATTTGGTCAAATTTTCCAATTCTGATGAATTGTTTTATAACGAGAGGATAGCATTATAGAGGTCCTAGTTTGATGTTTGGAACAAAAATTGTTTTACTTAAGTAATCATTTGTTTATCCTCTATAAGATAGTGATGGTGATGATAAACTGTAAACTTTTCACAATATATTTGTTTAGTAATTTTAGTAAAAAGATCAATATTTTTTTTTAAAAAGGCATGTTATCCAAATTGATTGATTATTAATATTACCACTTGCTAATACAACAATCGTTTAATATGCTTTGGATTTATAAACATGAACTTGTATAATCATTATCTAATCTCTATTTGTTATTTGATTTTTACTTATCATAGGAGGAATCAAGAATGGACAAGGGAGGATGGAGAATCACAAGAGAAAGTTATCTTTTAAAATTCCAGTTTGCATTTTAGTTTCATTATATATTTGAAGTCTTGATTTGGTTTTAGACATTACGTTGCTTTTGTTTATGTGGTTGTTTATATATAGATTTGAAGTCTTGGTTTGATTTAAACGTTGTTTTATACATTATCTTGTTTGTCAATTTGTAACTTAGAGTTAATTGCCACATTGCTTTTGAATTTACAGGTTTGATTGAGTTAATTTCGGTTTTTGATGACAAACCCGAAACCCGCCCGAACCCGAAAATACCCAACCCGTACCCAACCCGTATTTTTATATAACCCGTATGGGTTTTGTATTCAAAAATCCGAAAACCCGATACCCGAAGTACCCAACCCGAAACCCGATTGGGTACCCGGATGCCCACGCCTAACTGCCATACTAAACATATGTTACACTTTTCTTACTTGGGTTGTGTCGGTGATTGTCAAACCAATGCTATCAAAATATGGGGCAACTATAAAAAAAAATATCATTTTTCAAAGTGATTTAAGCAAGGTATCATCCTTTTTTTTTCACGAATGCACTCTACCTATTGTTTACAAAAATACATGAGCATCATTGAACCAATACGGAATAGAAGTGTTAACATAGGAAAAAACTGTGTTGCGGAGACGAGCATTCCTCGCAAGTAGGTCTGCTTTTTCATTCTTTTTCCTAGGACAAAACTTGAGAGTAAAGTCTGAAAAAGAAATACGTAACTCCTGTAGTTCAGCTAATTCCACTTGGAAACGGGGCCAATTAGCTGGATCTGCTATCATATTCACCAACTCTTGTGAATCGGTCAGAAAAGCCGTACAAAATCGTCCCTGGTTATGGAGGCTCGCATAGCCCACATAAGGCTATACAACTCTGCATGGAGTGGGGATGAAACCCACCGCATGCCCTTCGTTCCCAGTAAATCTGTTGTTCCATCATGCAACTGTAGAATCCATCCCACGCCACTCGTCTGGTCCCCCTCCTTCCAGGAACCATCTATGAAACATTGGAAAACTTCATGTGTCTCCTTGGACGGAGAATTCTGTCCCTGAGTCGTCACGGGGACCTCCTTTTTTTCATAAGCCAAAAACCAATCCATGGATTCTTTTCTGGCGAGCTCCAGAATTCCTGGTGGTGGTTTATTCAAATTGTTGAAAACTCTGTCGTTTCGAGCTTTCCAAAGATACCAAATGATCCATGGAAAGCATCAAACATGTTCAACTAGTTCTGTCCGTAATGGAACCCGGGAGAACATGTAGTTCATATTGCTCCATAAATTGTCCGACGGAAAAACTGCTGGTGGATTGTGAATGTTCGACAGGGCCCACACTTGTCGGGCGGGTGGACATGTAAATAAGACATGATTAATGGTCTCATCAACATCTCCACACTGGGGAAAATGTCGTTCTCTCTGTAAATGGCGGTGTGCCAATCTCTCATTAACTGCCACTGCTCCTCACAGTGCTTGCCACATAAAATGACGGATCTTTTTCCATGTTTTTTGTTTCCATACTTTCTATTTGATTAGGTTCACCGACGGTTGTTGTTGTGCGTACACCAAATCATCCTCCAGTTGTTGGCGCGCAACTTCATAACCAGAGCGTACCGTACACAGACCAGAATTCGTATAATGCCAGCAGAAACTATCCTTTGTCCCCCTCAAAGAAGGTCGCATTGTAAGAATCAAGTTCACGTCCTCTGGGGCAACACAAGCTCGGAGGCTATCCACCTTCCACTTACCATTTTGGGGATCAATAAAATCTGAGACTCGCTGATGGAGATTGGGATTGGACACTAGACGCCGCACTCTCCGGGGATGTCCGTCTGGGATCCACTTATCCGTCCAAACCCAAGATTGCGCTCCCGAACTAATATTACGCCTCATGCCTTTGTCTATAAGGGGCTGAGCACTATATAGAATTCTCCATCCATAGGATGGCCAGTAATGCTTTCTAGCTGCAAAAGCGTGAGAGTACCGAAAGTACTTTCCTTTCAATACTTTTGCCACTAGCGAGTTGGGATATCAGTGTAGTCGCCAGAGTTGCTTAGCCAATAATGCTTGGTTGAACTCTTCATAAGACTTAAAACCCATCCCCCCCTGTTGATTTGGGGAGACACATTTTTTTCCAAGCTATCCAATGCATCCCCCTTGAGTCATTTTTAGTTTTCCACAAAAAATTAGACACCGCACTCACTAGCTTTCCCAGTATACTCTTCGGTAGGAGAAAAGTGGACATCACATAAGTGGGTAAGGCTTGCGCCACTGATTTAATCATAATCTCCTTCCCTCCTTTCGATAGGAACTTAGTTGACCAGCCATTTATTTGTTGGTTTAATCGGTCTTGTACATAGGCGAACACCTCTGCTTTAGAGCCATGCAGCTGTTCTGGTATACCCAAGTACTTCTCGTACCTCCCTCCGTCTGGATATTTAACTTTGTCTTAAGTTCCGCTCGGCGGTCCTCTGACACCTTCTTATCAAAAGTAATCGCTGATTTACCAAAATTGACACGTTGGCCTGACGCATTTCCAGAAATTTGAAGGGTCTTTAGTATGCTATCACATTGCTCAACAGACCATTTACAGAAAAAAGACTGTCATAAGCAAACAATAAATGGGATAGAGGAGGAGATGTGGGGGCTACCCTGATGCCAGAAAAACTCCCTGCCGCCTCGGCCGCTTGGAAGTTGGCAATAGGAACTTTCGTACATAAGATAAATAGATATGGCGAGAGCGTATCTCCTTGTCGTAGGCCACGCGAATGAGTGATTGCGCCCTTTGGCTCCCCATTGAGGAGGATGCTATAAGACACCGAATGGAGGCACGTCATAATCCAATTGATCCATTTCTCCGCAAAGCCCATCTTATGCATAAGTGCCTTCAAAAACCTCCATTCTACCCGATCATATGCCTTACTCATATCTGTCTTGATGGCCATATACTCCCGTTTGCCGACCGTAGTAGTCATAAGGGCATGAAAAACCTCCTGAGCTAACAAAATGTTGTCTGTGATCTGTCTTCCTGCTACAAAAGCTGTTTGAGTTTCAAATACCAAACTAGGCAGAAATCTTCGAATCCGCTGACAGAGCACTTTGGAAATAATTTTGTAGCTCACATTGCAGAGGCTAATTGGTTAAAATTCCTTCATCATCCTTGGTCTCTTAGCCTTGGGAATCAGGCAGATATTAACCGCATTGCTCTTCGGGTCAAGAACACCGGTCCTCATGAAGTTATGGACCATCTCCACCACGTGGGTCCCAATAAGATGCCAGAACTTCTGATAAACAGTGTTGTCATCCCATCAGGGCCTGGCGCCTTTTCCGGGTGAATAGCAAACACTACCGCTTTAACCTCAGCTGGCGAGACCTCGCGGGTGAGGACCTCATTCATCTCACCGGTAACACACCGATTGATATGTGATAGTAACACTTCCAAATATGAAATTGTGGAAGAGGAGAATATCTCTGCAAAATACTGAGTAGCGGTCATCTCTATGACATCTTCCTTTTCGGTCCACTCTCCTGACTCCGTTACGGTACTAGTAATCCTATTGCGAGCTCTCCGTTGCCTCGTAGATGCCTGGTAAAACTTTGTGTTTTGGTCACCTTCCTGATGCCACGTAACCCTACTCTTTTGTTGCCAATACATTTCTTCGTCCCTCAGGGCCGTACATAATTGCTCTTGTATTGCCGCAATTTCCTCGAGTGTGGCAACATCATTACTCTGAGCCTCTTCCAAATGAACCTTGCCTCTATCTCCTCCTCATATATAATTTGGTACGTTATGCGCCAGCGAGAAATGGTCTTGCGGCGTTGGCTATGCGATCTCCCAGTGTCGGTTCACTTTCTAGAACCCCATTCACCCAACCCGTTCGTACAACCTCCTCAAAGTTGGATTTTGAGAGCCATCTCTTATCGAATCTGAACCTTTTCATGCCTGTTATTCGGTTATCCTGAAAGTGTGTCAAGACAGGACGATGATCAGAGCCCATGAACCGAAGGTATTCCATTTTTTAGTGCGAGAAAAGCTCATACCAACCCTCATTGTCCATCGAATGGTCCAGTCGACATCGGATAACATTAGTACCTCGCCTACCCACCCATGAAAGGAAATTACCCACATATGGAAAATCAACCACAACTCTGGCGCATAAGGTTAAAATCGAGGAACGAGTTCTCCGGTCTCCGACGCCCTCCCGTCTTTTCATGATGACCCATAAACTCATTAATATCCCCTGTTATAAACCAGGGTTCAAAACGTGTGGAACTAATACGAGTTAGGCGTTTAGGCGTTCTCAAACAACGCCTCTGTGAGAAATAACAGGGTCACCGTAAACAAACGACAGAAACACTTTATTACCATGAATGGTAGCCATTACATCGATAATATTTTTGTTGGAAAAAAGTACTGGAATTTGAAATTCGGACTTCGCCATAAGAGCTAATCCGCCACCACGACCACAAGGGTCAACTGTAAAACCCAAAATCATAACCGAATTCAACTTGCAAATATTGGATAAATTGGTGATCACATTTGGTCTCCATAAAAAAGAGAATCCCCGGGAAAAACTTCTTACGAAATTCACGTAATCGTCGAACTGTCAAGAAGCTTCCAGCCCCCTGGCAGTTCCATCTCATAATCATCTTACGTGTCTGCCCGTGGTTCCTCATCAACCACTGGGTCTTTAAATTCCTTCGAAGGTTTTCCCTCATCCGGGCCCGTCTTCGAGGCTGACGGGTTCGACACATCCGCTAAAACTGTTGATCCCTTAGACGCATCCAAACAAGTTAAATCCATGTGTTTGTGGATACGATTTCCCTAAAACAGACTATGCTCAATCTTCTTTTTGACTCCAAGTGCCTTCGAAATCTGCTAGGTAAGTCGTCGTGGCTTCTGATTTTTATTCACCAATCCCCGAAGTGGGGATATCAATTCTGTTGGGCTTAAAGTACAATTCAGGCCCGTTTCTTGAAATTTCAGGCCTGGTTCCAAGAGATCATAATTTTCAACAGCTTGTTGGACTTCAGAAATCATAGGCCCATCAACCTCATCTCTTTCTCCACCTTCTGAAACCCTAGCCCCGCGTCCCTGTCCGTCGATACCATCCTCCGGTCGAGGTCGAGACTGTGGATTCTCCACCACCGGAGCGTGATTCACCGCCACCCACTGTGCATTTGCCCCAACAGCTTCCTCCTTTGTATCCCTATACCACGGGGCACGCGGTTTAGGTCTCTTAGCTTCCACTTGCGGCGATCCTCTCTCCGCAGCGCGACCTTGCTTGGACGATTCACCCGTCTTCTTCGATCGACCAAACGACTGCCGCACCCAGTCTTTGGTACTCGGTTTGCCTTTCGGTGGCTCCACCACACTACTCTCAAGCTCGACAAGGATGTCGCGTCACACCGGTCGAGGTCTGGATGACGACGCCACGGAACTGTCAGCCTGCTCTTTCCCACCACGGCTGACCCTCGGAGGAGCTGCGGTCGTCCCTCTGTCTTCCCGGGTATTTCTCTGCCTGCCTCGCCCTTCTTTATTTTCTCTCCTCATGGCAGGCTCACGGCGGTGCTCCCTCGGTTGTTGGGCTTCTCGAGGTATTTCCGGGCAAGCTAGTGCTTCGTGTGTCATCCGGAGACATCTCGTAAGTGCTTATGGAGCTTCTCGTATTGGAAGTCCAACACATAAATATCCCCAGCAAGGTGTCATCCCTGTGTGGTCATTTCCATTAATATCATATTGGGAAAACATACGGTCATTTTAATACTGAACTATCCGTTTAGCCAAAATGAATACTAATTTTTTAATGAATCAAAAACATACCCAACTTTGGTTGATTTTGCCAAATTAGGTATAGAATTAAAATTAGATATACCAATCTTATCGATCTCCTTTCGCCAATTTTTTCTTTCTCTCCCCCCCGTCATATTGGGAAAGATCATCTTGATATCAGAAACTAAAGACTATATTCATTCCCAAATCGATTCCCTTCCCATACAAACTAGTTGAGCATCGACTCCTCATAATATGCAATCACCGAATTTTTCTTTAAATCCCACTTCCCTTTTCTCGATCGAAATTAGATGATAGTATAAACACTAAAAACACTCATCGCCAAAAAATCGAATTGAAAGAGATTGTAAAAGTCATATTTTTTAGTTTCTAGATTTTTTTCATTATTTTTCAGTTAGATAATTTCAGGTTATGCAAAATCTACGAATTAATATTTTTCTTTGTCAAATGTTCAAATTTTTTGTAAAATTCAAAAATTACATGTCAAAGTAGAGTACACTTCTTATAAAATTGCTGTAAAATGTTATAATTTCGGTCAAATGCAAAATTGAACTTTTTTTTTACATGATGGATTTTTTAGATGAAGTTTGTTGTCAGAGTAATGGATTAGATTAGATTGATCCATTTGACTCATTAATTCACTTAATTCATTAACACGTTAAGATATATATTTCTAAACTCATTGAGTTATGGATTGTATTTTGGTACTCCCTATGTTAAAGCTTGACTTTTTCGTTGTCATTGTCATTTATTAACAACCGTTTTTCCATCTGTCACTTTATCATTTTAACCAATGTTTTTAAAACCGGACCGGCGATCGAACCGAATTTTTTTTGGGTCGTGGGTTAATATGATCCAACCGAGTCCAGTCGGGTTCAACCCGGGTTCAATAATATTGTAAAAATATTAATATATAGAATTTGCTCTTTTTATGTATGTCCATAATTATCCAAGTATCAAATAAAGTATTTAGTTTATTATAAATACTTAGAAAAACAAAAAAAAAACTTCAAGAAAAATAACAAAATAAAAAATGATACTTAAATATATAATTAATCTTTTTTGTCAAAAAAATTTAAATTGTTTATAATTATTTGGAAAATGTTAAACTTTTATTATTATTTCACTAGTTTTATAAACCCTATTTGTTAATTTTTTTTATAAAGTAAAAATATTAGTATATAGAATTTGCTCTTTTTATGTATGTGCATAATTATCCAAGTATCAAATAAAGTATTTAGTTTATTATAAATACTTAGAAAAACAAAAAAAAAACTTCAAGAAAAATAACAAAATAAAAAATGATACTTAAATATATAATTAATCTTTTTTGTCAAAAAAATTTAAATTGTTTATAATTATTTGGAAAATGTTAAACTTTTATTATTATTTCATTAGTTTTATAAACCCTATTTGTTAATTTTTTTTATAAACATATTAATTAAAAGAAAATGAGTTTTTTTTTAATTCACAAAACAATTGAACCTGGTTTGATTCGGGTCAACCGGTTCCCAGTTTTTGGCCGGTTGGACCCGGTTCGATAACCGGTTCAAGTATATTTGGGTTTTATATTGACCCAACATGTGACCGGTTCGCGGTTGAACCCGGTTCAACCGCCGGTCCAATCCGGTTTTAAAAACATTGATTTTAACTGTATGGCTTTGCATTTTGTCATTAATTTTGCTGGATTTTATTATATCAAGTCTTAGATTAGAGATTCCGTTTAAGAAAATTATTTGACTAAAATAAAAAAAGTGTGAGATTCTTTTGAATTATATACCTTTTAGAATTTGTTTTTGTTGAGAAAGACATTTTAATTTACTTGTGGTAATCCTATATATACATGCTCGGAGAGATGTAGATGAGAGACAAAACCTTAAAACACCAAAGAAAGCTAGAAAATAGAGTCCTAAGGTGAAATTTGTCCACCCATTTATCATCAGAATCTCTCATTTCCCCTAGTCAAAAAAAAAGGAAAAAATGTACGTGAAAAAATGGGTTTCACAAGTTGGTTTGATTGTCCTACTAGTAGCATTGATAGTATACAAGCAAGCTCATGCGACAAGTCCGATCAAGACGGTGGTAGTTGTGGTGATGGAAAACAGATCGTTCGACCACATGCTTGGTTGGATGAAGAAGCTAAACCCGGAGATCAACGGCGTTGATGGGTCGGAGTCTAACCCGGTGTCTGTGTCGGACCCTTCCTCTAAGAAAATCCAATTCGGGTGGGGTTCGCATTACGTGGATCCGGATCCGGGTCACTCGTTCCAGGCAATAAGGGAGCAGATATTCGGGTCGAATGACACAACCATGGATCCTCCGCCGATGAACGGGTTCGCTCAAGTAGCATATTCGATGGACCCCACGGGTGACATGTCTGCAAGTGTTATGAACGGCTTCCAACCTGATAAGGTTCCTGTTTACAAGTCCCTTGTCTCTGAGTTTGCTGTTTTCGATAGGTAAAATCTTTTCTTTTCTTTTTAAATAATATTTTCCTGTGTTTTTGGACTTGCATTAATGTTACTGTCGCATCCTTTTGTCGTCTTATTAAAATTGGGGGTCTAAAATTGGTTGGATAGAAATATTTATAAAAAGCAATATTCAATGTGGAATTTCATTTAAAAAAACAGATGGTTTGCATCGGTTCCATCATCGACACAACCAAACCGAATGTTCGTGCACTCAGGGACGTCAGGAGGAGCCACAGGTAACGACCCTATGTCACTTGCAAAGGGTTATCCTCAAAGAACCATTTTTGAGAATCTTGAAGAAAACGATATCTCTTTCGGAATATATTTCCAGAATATTCCGGCAGTATTGTTTTATCGAAACCTAAGGAAACTCAAATACGTAACAAAGTTCCATAGCTATGGACTCTCTTTCAAGGATCATGCTAAGAAAGGGAAGCTCCCTGCCTATACTGTGATCGAGCAACGTTACATGGACACTGTCTTCGAGCCGGCTACTGATGATCATCCTTCCCATGACGTCTACCAAGGACAGGTTTTTTCATACTTTCATATATGCCTATGTTATTATTTACTATAAAAAGTATCTGATATTTTAGAAGAAAATAACTGTTTTCAAAATATATATAAGGATAATATTTGATTAGCTTCCCACAGATAATAACATTTTGAATATGGAATATTTTCACATTTAGTTACATATATAATTTATAAATAATCAAATATATTAACTATTCTTCTTCTTTTTGGTCAACCATCAAAAATATTAATTATTATTCATTCCTTTAATAATATAGCCTAGAAATATTTCACGTTGATGCTTGCTTCAGAATAGTAATTCGTTTATATCATTGAGAATGTAAAAATATCATAAATTATAAAAGGAATTGCTATGAGTAATATATGAATACGTACGTTGGTCACATGTTTCAGAAGTTCATAAAGGAAGTGTACGAGACCCTAAGAGCGAGCCCGCAATGGAACGAAATTCTATTGATGATCACTTACGATGAGCACGGTGGATACTTCGACCACGTGGCCACACCTGTACGCAATGTTCCAAGCCCCGACGGTATAGTGGGACCGGAACCATTCCTATTTGAATTCAACCGGTTAGGTGTTCGTGTGCCAACAATAGCAGTGTCGCCATGGATCGAGAAAGGAACGGTCGTACATGGACCGAACGGGTCACCATTCCCATCATCAGAATACGAACACTCTTCCATCCCCGCCACTGTGAAGAAACTATTCAATCTATCAACGCCTTTCCTCACAAAGAGAGATGAATGGGCTGGGACTTTCGAGAACATCTTACAGATCCGAAAAGAGCCTCGAACTGATTGCCCAGAGACGTTACCAGAACCTGTTAAAATAAGAATGGGAGAGGCGAACGAGAATGCGCGGTTGAGTGAGTTTCAGCAAGAGCTTGTGCAATTAGCTGCGGTTTTAAAAGGAGATGATTCGCTTACAACATTTCCTAACGAAATAGGAGCAAGAATGACAGTGATTGAAGGGAAGATGTATATGGAAGATGCTGTGAAACGATTCTTAGAGGCGGGTCGCTTAGCTCTCGCCATGGGAGCTAATAAAGAAGAGTTTGTCCATATGAAAACTTCCCTCACGGGAAGAAGGCATTAAGCTCATTCTTCCTTTTTACTTCCTATCATACATTTCTTTTTCTTTTACTGTTACTTGTAAGTCAGATCCCGGATATCTAATTAATGAAATGATTGTTTCTAACTGATTTCCAACATTTTATTCTCCATCCACCATTTTTTTGTTAATTGTATTGATTAATACTCACTCTGTTTTCTGTCGATAAAAAGTATTTGATTCACTAGAGTAAAGAAATAGACATGAGATCAAGATATTAAAAAAATCTCTTTATTAATCAAATATTGGTATCAAATTATGCTCTTCTACTGTTTTTGAGAATTATTAGCTGTTCAAATATTGGTGACCTTGATAAAACGACATTCAATCAGGAATGACTCTTTCTGAGTCACACTCGACACTACATTTGAGGTTCCGGATGTAGAGGAAATTGTTAAAGACTTCATCCAACTTGCATCAACTTTTGTTCAAGCTGAGGTACATGATAGTCTTCTGATCTCTTCTTACATGATAAATGGCTACTTCTTGGGTGTCTTTTAGAAATCACTAGAGAGAGGGAACTGGAAAAACGAGAACTATTAGTACAAATAATCTATCATAAATTATAATAGGTCACTACAAGAATTGTCTAAAATAGCTATGGAAAATAATTTGTGTCTACAGGACTATATCCATTGCTAAAACATGTTTGCAACGGATGGATGGCGACAGATAAATGTCATCGTCTCAGCTCAGACGCTAATCAAAATCCGTAGCCATCCGTATCTACATGGCAACAGATTATCGAGATGTTATTTCGTAGCCTCGTACTTCATTTGCCACTATTAAGTTTGGGTTTCTTATGGGCTTCCAACTCAAAGCCAATTGGTCAATGAGTGGATTGGCCATAACCCTTTATATATTAGTAGATTATTTCTCCAACTTCCGATGTAGGATTATATCACTTAACAACTACAACTTAGCAACGAATGTTTCATTGTGATGTGGCTACACAATTTAGCAACAATTTTTCTTATCAAAATAAAATTATTGGCTTCCAATATATTTTACTGGATTCATCAAACAATCGATAAATAATCAGAATAAAAATACATAAAAAGCACAAAAAAACATTAGAATTAATAATTAAGGTAGATCATTACAAAAAGCCTAACGTTAAAACAAAAGAAAAGTCTTAATCGACATAGAAATCGACAAATATTGATTTCAAAGCCGAAAAAAAGATTTCTAACAAAAGTCTAAACTTAAAAACGAGTTCTACACTTGTTGAGTCTGCATCGTAACAAAGTAGCAGTCGTCAGTCATGGTATCCATAGCTACTGCTTCAGTTGGAGATGTTTGAATAAGCGGCACTGTGACCCTCTGTCTTGACACAAGACAAAGATTTGATGGCTCATAACTGAGATTAGTAAGAAGCTACTTTTTATTTAAAAAAAGTTATAGGTAACAAATTAATCTATTAAAATCTTACAACAAAATCAGACAAAAGGAAAATTGATGTTAGTGCTAAGATAGATAAGTTTCAGTGACAATTTCAGAGCACATTGTTTCAAGTAGATTTCATGGTAATTCCACTTAGTGGTTGTGATATGGTGCATGTTGTAACTAGGTCGGATCGAATATAAATTTTAGAGGAAGTCGAATTATCTCGTTTATATAATAGAGGTCGAATTACAAATGTATTTTGACTTGAAAAAGTTACAAAGGAGGTCGAGCAGAAATCAGGCGATTTTGGGTCGAATTTGAGCTAAGTAGAATACAATGAATTATATTAATCAGGTCGAATAAACTAGTATATAAATCTTTTGTCCAGTGGTCCAAGATGTTCCTTCCAATGACTCTTCACCTCCCTTTTATAACACAAAACACAAGGGTTTTACTTCTAACCATGGTTAAACTTTAACCATACCTTCTTTATTTTGGGCTTTTGGCCTTGTCTCTTCTCTCTTGGGCCTTAGCTTCTTTTTGATGTATTTTGGGCCTATCCAAATACATATCCAACGGTAAGCCCCAACTTTTTTCCCGAGGATAAAACATTGAGTGGCTATGGGCTTTCTTAATGGGCTTGAAATTCTGCTTCTCGGCCCGTTGCTTCTGAATGGTCAATATGAGGGGTGCATAGGTTTCGAGATGCGCCGGTTCATCTTCCGACCTTCGCCTATATATACCTTGAGAGAGAGTCACTTTCCTCATTTTTGCTTCCGAACTTTAGAAAGGTACTTTCTCTCTCTAGATCTTTCTAACTTTGTTATGCGAAACCATTCTGTGCTCGATCTGCTTTCTCCCGATTCGTTCTTTTCAAGATTTTCAACATGAGTTTTGAATCAAACGATTCTTATCTCCGTCTCAATAGAAAGAGGGTATGAAATCACTCGAACGTAACTCTGGCCTTTGAATCGAACATCCATCACGATTCGACCATCATGACCGCAATTCCGTTAGTTGGTTCTTCAAACCGTCAAACTGCAGCTAGGTCTTCTAACGAGGTTGGTCTGTCCGATCAGGTTCGATCAGGTTGGACTCCCAAACTATCAATATGACGCTGGCTCTTCTCAGATCGTAAATCGTTATGCCGAGGTCGAATCCGACCAAAGTATTTCGGGCGGCGAAAAAGAAGATTATGTTGATTTTCGCTCGGCCGAGCCCAAATCTCCCGGGCCCAAAGTGGGCCATGGGATCATGTTGGATGACTGTAATGACGTCAGCTCGAACATGACCATCGCACTGGTCGATGCGCTCACTCATGCCGGTGGATGGGACGGTATCAGTGTTGCCTATCCCCGGGCTAATGATCGACCTTGGACTCCTCCCAAGGGTTATATGTGCATATATGAGTGCTTTATCAAAGACGACGGCCTCTCCTTCCCGATCCTGAGGCTTCTTCTCCAATACAGTCATCGAAGGCAGATCGCACTTTCGCAATTGACCCACGAGTCGATACGATGCGCGATGGCCGTGGTGACTTTGGCAGCGGAGCTTGGAGGGGTGGTTACTCTTGACGAATTCGAGGAATTCACCAAGTTTGCCATACTGAAACGCACATGTCTATTCTATATATCACTTGAGAGGAGGCTACCAGCTCATGTCCGGTCATAGCAGCAATATTAGCCGAAATAGATGGACCATATACTTTTATGTGAAAATCGAACCGAAAACGATTGGGAAATTTAGCGGAGAGCCTCTAGCCGGATGAAACTTTCGCCCTGGTAAGAACGAATTTGATATATGTTTCTCAAGGCTGATTTTAATCTCTTCTTCTTTGTGCAATCGAACCGGAGAAGAAAGTCACCCCGAAAGATTATGTCATCACGTACCTGAAGAAAGACAAGAAACAAGTCCACCGTTGGCCGGACTTTCTCTCTTGGCGGATCAAGCGAAGCTACCCTCGAATATCCTCAGGTAAGCGGGTCGTTCTCTTGACCGATCATTTTAATGTTCGTCTTAAATCCCTTATGAATTCTCTGATTCGTTTCAGGTAACTAGGATCTTCCTCTCGAAGAAGTCACTCATAACCTGACTTCCTCTTGTCGAAAGAAGAGTTTGACCTAAATGAGAAAAAGTTGAATCAGACCAAACTTGCGACATCTTTAATGGCCAAAATCAAGTATAAAGTACTTGATTCTGATGACGATGCCGACGTGTCTGAAGTTGCTCCACCCGCAGAGAGAGGTAATCTTAGACCTAATAAAGGTCCGGTTACCCATGGGATCGACAAGGGGCTGATGGGTGATTTGCTTTTGGACAGTCGTCGAGCCGAAGTTGCTCGCCAAGAGAAGGAAGAGAAAAAGAAAGATGAAGAAAAGAGGAAGAAAGAGATCGAAAAGAAATAGAAGGATGAAGAGAAGAACAAAAAGAACGAGGGAAAAAAGAAAGAGAAGGTCAAGTTGGTCGTAGAGAAGAAGAGGTCGGCTCACGCCACTTTGGGATCTGGAGACCGACCGGAGAAGATGATTCGGTTAAGCACGACCGACCTTCCTTCTGACCTGGAGAGGATGTACGATGGTGTTATGGTTCCAACAGGGGCTTTGGGCTCGAACCCTTTGCCTTACGACTTCTCTTTCGAGTTAAAGGGGGAAGGTAAGCACATCAATCATGTCCCTATTGAGTGACTTTGCTTCGTTCGGTGCGTTCGAGGTGAGCCGATTTTCTCATCCTTCCTCGGGACGACCTATATGCCCCCGATGCGGACGTGAGCTTTGCTATGACAACCGTTTGAGTAAGTTTTGAATTCGCTCTGGCTTACTTCGTTCGTGCTAGGTTTTCTCGAACTAACATCTATCCATCTTGCAGATGCTTGCAAGTTACAACTTTGTTTCCGACGCGTTTTACGTTGCGGATCAGAAAACCGCAAGCTTAACACTTAGAATGGGGAGCTGGTCTATAGGTCGAACAAAATACTCGAGGCGAGGAGCATGGCTGAGGAAGAACTCGCGAGTACCAAAAAGATTGCTCGAACAATCTCACATTCTGAACCGTGATCTGACATCTCGGCAGGATTCTCTGAACTTGAAAATCGAAGAGTTGACCTCTGCTCTAGCTAGGGTTGAGGAGGACAAGAGAAAAGAGGTTTCTCGAGCTGAAAGTCAGGTCGCTTAACTGAAGAGTTTTTCTGAGGGTGCAGTTGCTCGAGCTGTTTAGGAATCACTGAAGAAGACGAAAGACAAGTTCAAGGTGAAGCTTGAGGTTATGGAAGCGCGAAGTAAAGCTCAGAGGGAGATCGATGAGCTTTCTTCGCTAGCCAGCCAAGTCTTCAGAGCGCTGAAACGAATCGAGAAGGCTGCGAAACTAGGCATCCTGGTTAATGTTGACAAGACGAGGAAGCTCGAGATTTGTCTTGCTGGGTATGAAAGAGATGTTGCGGCCAGCGATGTCCATGTCATTCCAGAGAACTCTTCCGATTCTTAGGGTGAAGAAGGTCGAAAGACCGCTCAAGACATTTCCTCTAAGGAAGAGGAAAATTCTGAAGGCGGTTCTGAAGAGTTCCAGGTGGATGGTTGGAAGACTATTGCTGGCAAAACTCCTGCCCTCTCTCTAGCTGAGATCGTGCTAGCGGCTTCTGAGGTCGATACTGAAGAAGAGGGTAATGAAGTTAATCTTCATATCGAACATGCAGAGATCGATCCTCATGCGGCTGCGGAGGGAACTAAAGAGGCTGATGCTCAGAATTTTCGAGTCGAGCAGACTGGACTACTAAGCAAAATGAAGATACGGCAATCAATGTCTCTACTAATGAGCCGGTAGTTCCTCTCTTTTCTTACACCGAGCCAGATCTTCAAGATAAAGGAACCATCCCCTAGATCGCCTGTGATCGGATAGGTGTATATGTATTTTTTTGTTTTTTTGTTTTTGAACTATTTTTGGTCGAGCTGAAGAGCTCGTTTTATTTTGAGAACCTTTTACCGAGCCGCAGAGGCTCGGGTTTTATAATATGTATATTTTTGTTATTTGATTTGTCTTTGCATCGAGCTAATGGAGAACTCGGGTTTTTACACTTTGCCATAAAAAGGAATGACATATTGAGAGGTCGAGCTCCAACCTTTATCCTCGTTGGAGGGTTGGGCCTTGCTTAGCGAGACGGGACTCGGCTTACATAAGAGTCATCCGTCTTGTGGCTAAGCGTGAAGGCAGAGTCCGGCTTAGGTACTTTAGCATTCTTAGGAATCATGTGGGTCCAGTCCTGGCTCTAAGTTAGGTCGAACGTTGTGGAGCCTTTTGAGTAAAAAAAAGAATTGACCTCAATACAGTGAGTATCGATGCGTCTATGAGAGTAACGCGTATTTTTTGTTAATCGGTACCTGACTAGGGTTCTGATCGTGTTTTAGTTCAAGGCTCTAAAATTTTGTTTTTGTTTTTGTGGTATTGCTGGACCTTCGAAAAGGCTGCATCCGTACCTGAGGTGGGATCAAGCCATCCGTAGTTTGGGTCGGTTTTTGAGACCGACCGTTTTTTTTTTGAGACTGGACTTCGAAGAGGCTCCCTACGTACCCGAGATGGGATCAAGTCGATAATAGTTCATTTATATTCAGAGATAAAAGCGTTGTAGATAGAGTTGACTGGGAGCGGCTGAGGGTTGTTGTGGTACCTCTTTAGAGACATTGAATTCCATGACCGCGGGATCTTGGTATCGTGTAGAGTCATCAGTTCGTACACTCCAGGTGTAACGACTTTTGAGATCTGGTAAGGACCTTCCCAGTTCGCGCTGAGCTTGCCAGCTTGATACTCTTTCGTATTCTCGTACATTTTTCTTAGAACGAGGTCACCTTCGCTGAAACTTTGGTTTTGTATCTTTTGGTTATAGTACGGAGCAGCCCTTTGCTGATAGTTTTGAATTCAGAGAAGTGATTGGTCGCGCTCTTCTTCTATGAAATCGAGGTTGTCGAGCAGCATTCGTTTGTTCAGTTCGGTATCTTGGGTCATCATAGCTCTCCAGAGGTTATTTATATTCACCTCGGCGGGTGCCATTGCTTCGAGACCGTAGGCAAGGGAGAAAGGAGTTCGATCAGTGGCTTGCCTTGGTATAGTTCGAAATGACGATAGGACGCCGTCTAGCTCGTCAGCCTAGAGGCCCTTCTTTTTGTCGAGTCGTTTCTTCAGCTCGGCTATGATAACTTTGTTGGTCATTTCGGCTTGGCCGTTACCATGCGGGTAGCGCGGCGTCGACTTGTTAAGACGAATTCTCCACTTTGCGCAGAAATTCTCGAATGTGTTCAAAATGAATTGTGATCCGTTATCTGTAATGATCTCGTACAGTACTTTGTGTCGACATATAAGGAACCTCGAGACGAAGTTCTGGACATCGTTGGCTTGAATCATAGCGTAAGCTTCGGCCTCGACCCACTTTGTGAAATAGTTCGTGATGTTTATCACGTACCTCTTCTGATGAAACTTCGTGAAATGGTCGATGATGTCCGTTGCCCATCTCATGAAAGGGTACGTGGCAGTTGCGGTTGTTAGTGGTTTGGTCGGTGATTTGTTCATCGGACCTTGTCGTTGGCATTTCTCACAACATCGAGTGTGGTTCGCGCAGTCAATTAATATTGTCGGCCAGTAAAGCCCAACTTCTTGATCTTTAGGGGGAGGGTTTGACCTCCGGAGTGGCTTCTTCCGGCTCCTTCGTGAGTTTCAGCGAGGGCTAGGTATATTTCTTCACCAGCTATACGTTGGAGCAGGACTCCTACGGTGTTCCACCGAAACAACTTTCTTTCGAGTATGACGTAGTACGCGCTCTTAGTCTTCAGGCGCCGAGCTGCCATTGGTCTATTGGTAAAGTACCGTTGGTGATATATTCGATGATCTCGTCCTGCCAATCTATTTTTGATGAAGATACCCATGGTATCACGATCGGTTCGAGGTCGGGTTCGAGAATAGTCATTATGCTGCTCTCACCGCGGGGTAGCGCGATGCTGGGGTCAGGGATTACACAGACCGGGATCGTGCGATGTTGTTCGATGCCCGAGCTAGAGCCCAAGGAAGCGAGCGCAACTATCTTAGAGTTTTCAGCCTAGGGACCTTTGAGAGGAGGAAATTATCGAAATCCTTTAATACAAGTTCTTCTATTAACATCAGATAGGCGCTCATTCGTTCGTCTCGAGAGTCGTAGTCGTGGTTCATTTGATTTGTAACCAGTTGTGAGTCGCTATACGCACAAATTCGTCTTGCTCCCATTTCCTTTGCCAACCTTAGTCGGGGGAGCTTCTCATTCGGCCTTGTTGTTCAACGTTCGAAATTCCAGTCGGAAGGATTGTTCCAACGCATCACCCGTTGGTGAAGTTAGACGGACTCTAATTACAGAGCCGTGGCGGGAGGTTGATCCATCGACAAATAGACTCCATTCTTCGTGTAGATCGGTAGGTACAACTTAAGGTGGCAGTTCTATCAGAAAGTCGTCCAAAACTTGAGACTTGGCCATTGTTCAGTTGGGAAATTCGATGTCGAACTCGCTCAGTCGAACGAGCCATTTGACCCGATTGGCTCGGACTATGTAGTATCGCTCGCAGTGGTTGTGTAGACATTATAGCGAACGTGTGCCATTGGAAATAAGGTTAAAGTTTGCATGCGACATTACGACTGCTAGTGCGAGCATTGGATATCGAGATTCGGCTCCGTCAAGGGCCTTGCTTACATAGAAGATTGGTCTTTGTTTTCCCCGGTCTTCCATCACCAAGACGCCACTTACTCCTGCATCTGTCACCGATACATAGAGATAAAAGGTTTCTCCGAGCTCGGGCTATGACAAGATCGGCGGAGTGGTCAGATACTACTTGAGCTCCTAGAAGGCTGCCTTGCACTTTTCGTCCCAAATGAAGGCCTTGTTGCCTCTAGAGTTGGTAAAAGGGAAGATTTCGATCGGTCGACCTCGAGATTATCCGATTCAGAGCGGCTATTCGTCCGGTTTGTCGTTGAACTTCTCTCTTGTTTTTTGGAGAGAGAAGGCGGCTGTCACGACGATCTGCTTAGGATTGGCTTGATTCTGCCCTGAGTTACTATGTAACCGAGGAAGTCTCCAGACGTGACTCCAAACGTACACTTTGCGGGATTCATCTTGTACTGATTGAGTATTTCGAAACAAGTTTTGAGATGACCGA
Organism: Arabis alpina; assembly: GCA_900128785.1. Lineage (NCBI taxonomy): Eukaryota > Viridiplantae > Streptophyta > Magnoliopsida > Brassicales > Brassicaceae > Arabis > Arabis alpina. The sequence goes on from LT669791.1 coordinate 22,005,425, forward strand.
CGTGATCGCTTCCCTTTTCAGATTTGACCAGCATATCATCTATGTACACCTCCATGGTGTTGCCGTGCTGATTTTTGAACATTTTATCGACGAGTCGTTGGTAAGTCGCACCGGCGATTTTCAGTCTGAAGGACATGACCCGATAGGATTACGTTCCGCGTTCGGTGATGAACGCGGTCTTCACTCGATCCCCTGGATGCATTTCAATCTGGTTATTGCCTGAGAAAGCGTCCATGAAGGACAATAGCTCCTTCCCACCCTTTGCTTCCATGACTCAATCTATATGCGGAAGCGGGTAACTATGTGACATCCCAAAACCTTACAGGAGAAACCCGAGGTACTTAGGAGGAAACTATCAGAGGTTCAGGAGAAGAATGGTGGTCACAAAGACATCTAAAGGTATTAGGATAGGTCGGGTATAGGATAGGTCGGGTATAGGATAGGTCAGGGGTAGGGTAGGATGTTAGTAGAAATAGGAAACCAGTGGAGGACCTGTTAGGCAGTAACGCAAGAGTAAGGGCAAAAAAGAGAAAATGCAAAACGTGGAGGAGAGGGAAAGAGAAATGGGCTTTCAGCCCGTGTAGTAAGGACGTGGAGAAAAATAAGGAAAGTGGCTATTCGCCTTAGGGTTTTTGGTTTAGTATAAATAGAGAGCTAGGGAGCTCATTATTTACACACCAAAACATTTCTCTTCTCTCTAGAGTCAAAGATACACGCTTAAGAGGAAGAGAAAAGGAGGAGCTCGAGAAGGAACTCTGCACCCCACCCTAAGGAGCAGCAGTATAAGGTAAGGCGCGATCCGTACCTAATACTCCCTTTCTATTCTTTTCCTTTATAGCTTTCATACGGTAGTCTTAGTAGTACGGGTTAGGGTAGTAGTAGTAGTAGTAGTTGTTGTAGCCTTGTACGGATAGAGATCCGTACATGGCCCGGCAGGGTCGGTAACGCCTAGTGCTGACATCGGTATGGCCTCGGGGTGCCGACGATAGGCCTCGGTGACGCCACGAGAGGGCATCGGAGACGCCTCGACAGGGCATCGGTACGAGGTACTGGTGGCGCCTTAAGAGGGCACGATGACGCTTCGACAGGGTTTGGGTAACCTAGAGAACGTGCCTCGGGGAGGTAACGTGAGAAAGTAAGGTTGATCGAAGATCAGGACGAGAGAGCCTCAAATCATTCCTCGATGAACGTATCGGTTAGACGATCATCGGTACGGACACTCGACGATCCGACCAGGCCAAGAGTGGCAATTAGGTAGTATCTACGATCGGACCATGGGGACGCGTCGATAGGCCCTCGGGGAGGCCTACGATCGATCTACCACTGGGCATCGGCGATAATTGAGCAGTCCGCAAGGGCAGTATGCGATGTGATCGCCAACTAGCATCGGTAAGCCTCGTGCAGGCATCGGTGTATCGGTACGATACCTTGTTCGTCGGCGATGAACAAACTGGTAATCATCGGTGAAGGCATCGGTGATCGGAGAAGAAGCTAACGGGCAGTGCCAACCACTGTGCCGCAGACCGGTAAGGCCTTGATAGTGATCGATAGGCCTTGGTTCGGAATCACGCCGGTAAGCAAAAACATGCTTGACTTACCGACAGGAGTAGAGCATTCGGTCAGATCATGGCGATCTGGCTATGGACTCGTAGGTGAGACAGTAGAGGAGCATGGCAAGGCTACCACAACTTGCTAAGTAACTCGGCTATCATGATGGATCTTGGTGAGGGTACACAGACCTCGGAACTCCGGTCGTGGAACTCAACCTTGTATCTCGAGGAAACTTGGCTCGACATAAGCTGGCCCAAGAGTGACTCGTTATTTGGTGAACTGGAAGCTAGCCATGGCAAGATCATGCCTAGCTGTGACTCGCATCACATGTAGTTTAGGAAGTTAGGAGGTATGAGTTCGCTGAGGAATCCGATAGAGTCCTGCGTAGGCCGGCTATACTCTGCAAACGGAGCTCGTGGGCCAAATGTGAGGATTAACGTGGCAGACTGAAAGGTCTGATACTAACCGATCATTAAACCATAAAATAAAGCTATGGTAGAGTTACCACTGCAAGGCAGTGATGATACTCGATGGTTCGCTTGTTTGTTGGACTCGGCAGACTACTAGAGAATGCCGTAGGCCAAACAGGTGGTGATCGGGCAACTCGATAGTTGTACGGGGACGCCTTAGTCAACCTGATATAGAGTCTAGACAATGTATGCCAACAAGAGAAGCGCTAAGGAGGCTTAGCAAACTCGTACGGCCGTATACGACTCTAGGGTTAGAGGCAAGGTCACGAGAACGCAGAGGCCAGTAATGGTCAAGGCTGGATCGTGAGTGTTCCACAATCAACAGATAGTTTTATGTGTGTATTTCTACAGGGACGGTCGCCGTATGGCCATAGATGTGTCATGGGTAACATATTGGGATAGCCATGCTTACCTGGGGCCAACCATACGGGGCAAAAGGTATTGTTTGAAATGCTTCGGCTATTGCTTGAGAACGTAGAGGTATAAAGGATTAGGATTAACCGGAGTAGATAATTTGATTGTGAACCTTATGAGAGTCTAGTAGATTAGGTCATATTAAACCGGTAGGATAGTAGGTTCACAATGCCAGTAGTTTATTTATTGCATCAGTCGTATGTTTGTCTTTGGCCAGAAAGATGGCACGAAGACCTAGCGTTCAAGTTGATCGCTGGAAGAACCGGTAGGAGTGGCTGCCAGTGTGCCAGGCATACCAGTGTACTGGTCCGAATAGTTACCAGCTTGTTGGTGTTGAGTTAAGGGGCTGCCAGCGTGCTCGACAAGAGTTGACGAGTTTGTATCACCGCCAAAGGGTTGGCCGTGAGACACAGTACCTGGCAAGTAGTGCTAAAGGTGCTGTGTGGGGTTGTAGGGGTTTAAAATTGTTAGGGAGTGTTAGGTTGTGAAACGGAGTAGACCGTCTTACTGAGTATTCGATACTCACCCCCTTACCAGCGCGCAGGATAGGACATCCAGTCAGGTGGACCATAGGACGGCAAGGCAGGAGGAAGCAACATGAAATGGAGGAAGACTGTCCCAAGGCGTTGTGAATCTTGTACCCTACGTTGTAATTTACCAAACAATGTATTAAGAGAAATTTTTGAGTAATGAAGATATCAATTTTGTCTAACACTTGGGTCTGGATTCCTAATCCGAGATGCGGGTGTTACAAACTATCCTTGAGACACGCCTTGTTGAGGTCGGTGAAGTCGACATAGACTCTCCAGCTCCCATTCTTCTTTTTGACCACGACCGGGTTCGCCATTCACTTAGGATAGTAGACCTCGGTTATGGAACCAGAGTCGAGTAATTTGGTCATTTCGTCGTTGACCGCTTTAGCTCTCTTATGGCCGATGTTCTGCCGCTTTTGCCTGACTAGCTTGTAGGTTGGATCGACATTCAGCTAATTGCTTGTGATGACCATGTTGATTCCCTTCATGTCGTTGATCGTCCAAGCAAATGTTTCGACATTCTAGCTTAAGATTCTTAAGCAATTCTGATCGAATCAGATCGGCAAGTTCGATGCCGATGTTGACTCGTCTTTCAGGGCGAGAGGGATCTACCAATACTGGTTTGGAGGATTCCTTCCTTGGTTCTGACGCGTGCAATTTCTTTGTGGTCGATATTTACTCTGGGCAGTTGTTGTTCGATCACAAAACAGGTTCATGCCATCTTTTGATCACCGCGGATAATGAACACTCCGGTTGGCGTTGGAAACTTCAGACAGAAATGATAGGCCGATGGTATTGCTCGAAGAGATATTAACTATGGGGTTCCCATGATGATGTTGTAGATTGCGGGGCGATCAACGACGAGAAACTTTACCGATTTGGTTATTCCTCCAGCGTATACATCTAGTTTGATCAATCTGATGGTAATGGTAGTGATTCCGTCAAATCCGGTCAACGGTTTTACACTTGGTTTGATCTTATCCTCAGGGATATCCATGCTGAGATGAGTCTGTTTGAAGATCAGGTCGGCCGAGCTTCCTATATCGATGAGTATCCACGACACGTCGTAGTCTCCGACTTTAAGTTTGACCACGAGAGGGTTGTTGTGCGGCATTGCCAAACCTTTGGTGTCAGCTTCGGTGAATATGATCGGCATATAAACCTCTGCCAATCTATAACCGATGCGCTTGGATGGCCATTTTCTCGTGCTTCTTGAGGGATTGAACCGAGTTGTGTATGAGCTGCGCTCCTCCCATTATCATTAAGAACTTCCTCTTCGAAGCCAAGGGTGCGTTGGGAGACTTTTGTTGATTGTTTGGTCGCTTTGGAGTGATCAGAGGATTGGCAATTCCAACGGGCTTTTATTCGAGGTTAGGTTTCTGGTCATCGACCTTATATTGCTTAATTGGAGGCCGCTCGACTTGCACTTCGCCCTTCATGAACTTCGACATACAGAAGTTGCGTGCCCGTACTTCTGGTGAAAAGTGCAATACGACTGCCCGTCTTTCGTGTCCTGGCCGCGTACCAATTTATTGGACTGCCCTTTGCTTGCTTGGTCGGTCCCGATGTGGGTGACCAGGTACTTGACCTTGTAATTTTGGTCGTAGTAATGTCGAGGTTCTTGATACTCCTCTTCAGCTCGTTCCTTCAGGTTTCGGTTTAAGAACGAGCGGTTTCTACGGTGAATACTTCTTGAAATTCATTGCTTGGTCTCTTCCACATGAATATGTCCGTTCGCACGATGCAGCGCGTCACCGAGCAAGAGTGCTTTATGCTTCACGAGGTCCCTTCGAAACTCTGAGTTGTGCCAAAGGCCTTGCTTAAGTGCGTTGATGGCCGATGAGTCTGGGACGCTCACCTTGGACATGATCGCCTTGAAACGATCCATGTAGTGCCGCAACGTTTTTTTTTCTCCTTGGGTTCAAGGTCGTACAATTTAGAGTCCGTGGCACTTTCCTGTAGGTAGATAGAATAGTGCTTTACAAAGGCGAACGATAATTGAATGAAATCGTCGATCGAGTTCGGTTCCAATCGTGAGAACCACTCTAGTGCCGGTTCTTCCAGATAGTCGACGAAGATCTTGTAATTTGCGGCGTCTTTCACCTCAGCCTGGAAGTGTTGATGGCTCATGGCATGCACAAATACCGTTAGGTGACGTTTGGGGTCGGTTTTTTGTTTGTAGGTCGATATTCGGAGTTTGGCAGCGAATCGAATCGAAACAGACATGACTCGATCTAGTTCCAGGGCTGAGCGGAGTGCTTGGTGAACTTACGATCTCATTTCTCTGAGTTTCTCTCTTAGGTCTCGAATGTCATCGTCCCGATCTTTTTGGTCTTTCCTTGATTCGGAGAGCCTAGACAAGGCCGAGGGTCGAGTAGGTTGAGGGACTTCCTGCCACTGGATCGACTGGCGACTGAGGTGTGATTACCCTTCCCAACCTATTGTAGATAGACAGTACCGTGCTGGCGGTCTTGTGTCGAGCTACTCCGGTAGGCTCTCGACGAATGATTTGGATAAAAGCGAGCTGATCGAGTCGCTCGTTGATTTGCTTGTTAGACTCGTCATGCTGGTTGGATCGACCCATGTTCGTACTTATCACGTCGGCAAGACTAGGTCCGCTTTTGGTCGCTCCGACCGATGTCGGCTAACTTGATTAGTTTGAACAAGAATCCGACCCGGGCGGGCCAAGCTAGTTCCTGGTTTGTTTCCTACCCCATGAGAGTTGAGTATTGTTTGAGGTGTTATTTGTTGAAGATGGTTCGAGATACGGGGGTTCCGTACTCGCTTACTTCGTTATTTGTTTCCCTTTTGCGTAAGAGATATTTTTAGTCCCCTGATAAGTGCATAAATTGCCCTTTCTTAGCATGCATTTTAGTTATATTTTGAGGCATGTAGCTTAGATTTTTACATATTTTAATGCATAATTCGTTCCTTTTAGATTTTATCGAGTCTAGAGTCCAAGTTCTTGTTTTCTTGCATTTGCATGCATATTTTGTCTATTTTAGGTGCAAATGGAGTCTTGGAATAAGTATGGAACAATTGGAGAGAAGCATAAAGAGGGAAGAATGGAAAACATGAAGTTGAAGACGGAGAAGGTCCATGGATCGGCTAGCTAGCCGGTCTCCTAGCCGATCCTCTAGCCAGTCCACAATCTCTCTCCTTTGTCGATTTTGCATTTGACCGGGTTTAACCCTATTTGACCCAGGTTGACCCGCGTACACTTTTCTTTTTCTATAAATACTTGTAATTGCATTAAAACCCTAAACTCTTAGCCTCCCTGGTTCTTAAGTTTTGTTTATGAGTTTAATTTTTGAGATTTGAATGCTTTTGTTTGAGTTTTAGACTTTTTATGAATATTTAAGTTATCTTTGCATTTCTTAATATTTCTTAATCATGTTTAATGCTTTAGCTTTAATGTCTTGTTTTAATATGTGTGAGTAGTTATCATATGGATTATGGGTTGAGTAGATTAAGGTGATTTAGATATTGGGTTGTGTTGCTTATGCTTAAATCTTGAAAGATCCTTCATTTGAATTGAATTTAATGCTAGGATTGACTTGATCACTCAATTTTTAGAACATGGTGTTTTCACGCCCGGAAGGTATTTGTGAAAATGTCTAGAAGAAATTCAAATGAGCTTTTCTCATCTTAGCCAATGGAAGTTGATGTTTAAGGAGAATTGTGAGTATATGGACTTGTAGGTAAAGCTTTTAAATTGTTTAATTGCAAAATGAAGGTTTGTGTAATTAAGAAATTTAGGAAGAGACTAGTACCATGGTAGTGGATTAGTCTTAAATTAGCGATCTCTGCTCTAAGATTAATCTTGATTAGAGCTTTGTAATACTCCCCAATAGCTAATGAACTTGAATCAATTGCTTAAACCCATGATCCATAGCTTTTTAGTTTTGATTTCAAAATTTGCTTAGTAAAGTTTAGTATTGTCTTTAGTCTTGTTGCTTTGATCTTGTTTCTTGTTTAAGCTTGCATTTCATGATTTCATCTTGTCATTTACTTATTGTCATTTCATATTTGCATCTAGTTTCATAATTATCATTAGGAATCATTAGACAACCTCAAAATCATTGATAGATTTAGCTTACTAAGTTCTTTGCATTCTTATTGCCTTTGTCATAATCCTTGTGGAAGAATGACCCTTGATTACACAATGACATATCACTATGCACTTGTGGATTAGTAATTGAGGAATTGAAACTCATAGCACTTTTTGAGATTGCTTTAGCATTGATCATTTAGTGTGCATCAAGTTTTTGGCTCCGTTGCCGGGGATTTGCATTAGGCATTAGGATTTGAGATATTTGAAAGACTAAATCATTTTTATTTTCTATCTATTCTGTGTTTGTTTGTGTGTTGTCCTTCTTTGACTTTGTAGGTACTAATCTACAACTATGGAGCGGAGGATTAAAGATTATGTTGAGCCAGCTACATGGATCGAAATGATGGGGATTAGAGCACCACCTAGTGATGGAGTTGAATGGGATATTAAGCCGAATTTAGTCACTATGGTGTTGAATCACCGATTTTTGGGTTTACCGGAAGAGAATCCCATTGAGCATCTTGCCCTCTTTGGTAGATTGAGCTCAACCGTTAGTAGAAGTGGAGTATCCGAAGATGAAGTGAAGCTTACTCTATTCCCTTTCTCATTGGGTGATAAAGCTAGTGAATGGGAGAGAAGCATCAAATCTTCTTCGATAACCACGTGGGAAGCGTGTAAGAAAACCTTTCTCTTGAAGTTTTTCTCGCCTTAAAAGACTGCCAAGATACGGAATGATATAGCTAGATTTGAGCAAGGCGAAGAAGAAAGTTTATATAACGCGTGGGAGCATATGAAAGGGTATACAAGAGCTTGTCCTCACCATGGGATATCAATTGATGCACTTCTTGGGATATTTCATAAGGGATTGATGGAGAAACACTACACCGTGTTGAATGTAGCTAGTAAGGGCAATTTCGCCAACCTACTAACCGAGCAAGGGGAATAACTCATTGAGAACCTTGCTCGAAGTGAAGAATGGCATGGTAGAGCTCATGAATCACCTAGGGACACCAAGAAGAGTGAAGAAGTTAAAAGATTAGAGGAGAAGCTAGATAAGCTCATTCACATGAATGAAAAGGATGTTGGTACATTGGAGGAACGAGAAGATGGGAAAGAGAAGGTTATGGCTATTGGACATGAGGAATCAAGCCACCCAAAGGAGTATAGTTATTGCCCAAGATTCAAGTTCATACCAAAAGGATTTCAACCCACGCACCATCAACCATTGTCCACGCCAATCTCGCCTCCATTAGAAGACACCATTGCGTCTATGTTTGCTCGGATTCTAGATGGTCAAGACAAGAGTGTTTCGAGAATGCAAGAAGAAGTAAAGGTCATTCAAGAGAAATTTGAAGGGGTCAACAATGAGCTTAGAACTAAGATTCAGTTGTTGGCTTCCCAATTTGAATTAGCTAGGCAACAAAGGGAAATTGAGTTAGCACCAAGGGAGTATTGTCAAGCTACTTTGAGGAGTGGAACCAAGATACCACCTAGAGAACCATAAGTAGTTGAGAAGAAGAAGGATAATCTTGAAAAGGATGTTGTAGAGAAATCAAGAGAAGATTTGAGCAAGAAGCCAATCTTGATAGAAGAGGAAACACCAATACTAGAATCACCAAGGGATAATGGGAAGAAGAAGGTCACCTTTGAGTTGCCTCCTTATGAACAAAAATTGCCATTTCCGGGTGTTTCAAGAAGCAAATTCTAGAGAAAGAGTTTGAAAAGTTCAAGGATATTCTTGACAAGGTAGAAGTAACGATCCCTTTCACGGACTTGCTATTGAAATGTCCTATCTATAACAAGCTCTTCAAAGACGTTATGACAAAGAAGAGAATATTGAGAGAGTCCATGCTTCTAATGAGTGAAGAATGTTCCGCGGTGATACAAAGCTATCTTCCCAACAAATTACAAGACCCAGGAAGTTATACATTGCCTTGTTCGTTGGGTCATTTGTTCTTCAAGAGAGGTTTGGTGGATCTAGTATCAAGTGTGAGCTTGATGCCGCTCTCCATTTCAAAGAAACTTGGTTTTACAGATTTGAAGAAAACGAGAATGACTTTGGTGTTAGCGGATGTTGACCGAACAGAGAGCTTGTCACAGTTTGGCGCTAGAAGGAGGGGCCTTGAAAGCTTCTTACTCCAAAGAACCACCGCGAAGAGATCCAGAACACGATGACTACCGAACGACGTATCGCTGATCCGAAAGACGCTGTGCCGAGAGATCTAGAAGAGGGCGAGATCCAGGCTGAAGGAGATACCAACAAGGACCAAACCGCTCATGACAATCCGCCACCAGCAGGAACAGCTCGCGCCGATCTCCCTGGCAAGAAGTCGAAGGAAACCCAGAGAGCGAGCTCGCTTCTTCCTGAATTGTTGCAGAAGATGAGCGCGACACTGGACGCATTGCTGGAGAGCGCCGAGCGGCAAAACAGAGCCAACGGGATAATAACCGACGAGCTCAGATCCATAGGAGCAGACGTCAGCGCACGACCCCTCGAGCCAGGTCTGTTCAGAAAACCGGCGGCACAAATTGATCCAGTGTTGCTCAACTTCACCACACCGATAGGATCGTCGAGCCAACCTCGGCAACAAAATCCATCAACCGCTGCATACGATGGACGATCCGCTTTTTTAGCCAGGCACGACGAGAGAAAGCAAAAGTCGGGCGATGAGCCGATAGACCTCGACAACGACGATGAGGACCTGGCTAGAAGAGTCGTTCCTGAAATAATCTTCACTGAGACAGCGAGAGATCGGCAGGGAATGACCAAAGCGAGGAACGATGATCCTCAACACATAGCTTCACAGCAATTCTCCACCATCAGAGACGATGGCCCTGTGAGGAGAGTCACACGCAACACTGATCTCCCAGAGGAAGAAGTGGCGCGGCAAACCACTACAAGGCAAAACCATGCCGACCCACAAAGGACGACCCAACAACGTTCCTCCGCTTTCAACGATGAGACCGGTCACGGATATGCCAGACATGTTTCGGAAGAAGAGGAAAACGTTGATTGGGTGAAACAGGCAGAGGACGCTGAAGCGAAACAAGCTGCGTTTCAAGCCCAACATGACCAGATGGCCGAATTTTGAGCTTCGTTAAGCAAGACTACTGCCGAGTTGAAGACCATTCGTTCGCAGATGCATCGTGCCACTAGCAAGGCACCAGAACTCGATCTGATCTTGGAATAAGCTCAGCACACTCCTTTCTCGGTACGCATCACCAAAGCTCGAGTATCAGACCCAGGCAAGATTAGGGTGCCAACCTACGATGGGACCGAAGACCCAGCTGACCACCTCAACGAATTCAGTGTGGCTATGACAATATCGAATTTCAAAGAGGAAGAGATGGACGTCGGGAAGTGCTTGCTTTTTGTAGAAAACCTCAAAGGACCGGCTCTCAAATGGTTTAAAGGGCTCGAAAGTAATTCCATCGATACGTTCAAATAGTTGACAGAGGCCTTCATCAAGCACTACTCCATCTTCATTGAGACTCAAACGTCAGGCGCTGATTTATGGTCCATGAACCAAGGACCAACCGAGTCCCTCAAAACTTTCATCGAACGTTTCAAGCTGGTACTATCACAAGTGAAAGGGATAGAGGATTCGGACGCACTCCGAGCGCTGAAAAAAGCCATATGGCACGAATCTGATTTCTGGAAGGAGATGTCTCTCAACGAGCCTTCAACTATCCAGGATGCCCTACATCGAGCAACGAACTACGCCAAAAGCGAAGAAGAAGCAAAGAAACTTGCAAAGAAGTATGGGAAGTCAAAACAGAAGAATGACAGCGACCTCCAGCCAAGTCAGTCGCAAAAAACCCACAGTAGAGGTTTTATCTAGCACGAGGGCGGCTCAAAAGGAGCCCACAATTATCAAGTGGACTCACCCGGCGTTGGCCTACGATGGGTCGCTATACTGCGACATTCACCGCACCCACGGGCACTCAACAGTAAACTGCCGATCCCTCGGCTCGGCCCTCGCCCAAAGACTGCTGGACGGCAAGCTTAAGGAGGACCTGAAGCTCAAAGATTTTGAAGTCAAAACAGATCAGGCGCCTGCGCCTAAGCCTGCACCTACCGATGAGGAACCACCCAAACGCGGTAGACAAAACAAGAACAATACTCAAGGCGGCCCAAGAAGGAAATTACTCATGATAACGGGAGGATCCCACTACTGCTCAGATATGATTTCCTCGATTAAAGCATTTCAGCGCCGAGCTGAAGCTAGCATCAACTGGTCTACCCCGTCTAGTTTCCCTAACGATACAATCACTTTTGAAGAAAGAGAAACGATCAGAATCTATAAACCGCAAGACGATCCACTTGTCATCGAAATCGCTATCAGCAACATTGACGTGTCCCGGGTCTTGATCGACATGGGAAGCACCGTCGATGTAATTTTCAAAGATACACTGAAGCGAATGGATATCAGCTTTGACGAAATCAAAGAACAACCAAAGCCCTTAACCGGTTTCTCAGGAGAGACCACGATGACGCTTGGAGTAATCAGGTTGCCCGTCGAAGCTGGAGGAATCATCAAAGTAGTCGAATTTTCAGTAGCAGATCACCCAGCAATATACAATGTCATCTTGGGAACCCCATGGCTCAACGCGATGTGCGCCGTGGCATCCACTTACCACCTATGCGTGAAGTTTCCAACGAAACAAGGCATCAAGGCAATCTACGAAAGTCAAAAGGAATCTCGCGTATGCACTTTAACCAAACACAAAATCCGGAATCCCGTTACTGACCCAATTTCGAAAGCTGAACGAAAGAAGATGAAGAAAAACAGAGACCCCGTCGAAGAGATTTCCGAGAAGTTGTAGCAATTACAGATCGAGGAGGACCGAGAGTTGAGAGCGGTATCTACCTGCGAACCAGTTGTATCGGTTTGCATCGACGACGAGAATCCAGAACGGTGCGTCGAGATCGGCGCTAATTTGAATAGTACAATCAAGAAGAGACTAGTCACGTTTCTAAAGCAGAACATAGGCACCTTCGCTTGGGCAGCCGACGACATGCCCGGTATTGATATCAACGTGGCTTGCCACGAATTGAATGTCAATCCGTCATTCAAACCAATTAAGCAGAAGCGAAGGAAACTAGGACCTGAAAGAGCAAAGGCAGTTAACGACGAAGTCGAGAGACTCTTGAAAGTGGGATCAATAATGGAATTCAAGTACCCCGATTGGCTGGCAAATCCAGTCGTGGTCAAGAAGAAAAATGGCAAGTGGCGGACTTGCGTAGATTTCATAGATCTAAACAAGGCCTGTCCCAAAGATAGCTTCCCCCTCCCACACATCGACCGGCTCGTCGAGGCAACAGCAATAAACTCCTATCATTTGTGGATGCTTTTTCTGGTTACAACCAGATTCTAATGAACCCAGCCGATTACGAGAAGATGGCCTTCATAACGGATCGCGGCATATACTGTTACAAAGTCATGCCTTTTGGCTTGAAGAATGCCGGAGCCACTTATCAACGCCTAGTCAACAAGATGTTTGCCGACCAGCTCGGCAAAACCATGGAGATTTATATCGACGATATGCTGGTTAAATCATTAGACGAAGAAGACCACGTAGTCCACCTGGAAGTCTGTTTCAAATGCCTGAACAAACACAATATGAAGTTGAATCCAACCAAGTGCAAATTCGAAGTAACCTCCGGTGAGTTCCTCGGATACCTGGTCACCCACCGCGACATCGAGGCAAATCCAAAACAGATCGATGCACTCATCCAAATGTCCTTACCAAAAGTCAAAGCGAGAGGTCCAACGACTCACTGGGAAAATAGCCGCACTTAACAGATTCATCTCACGGTCCACTGATAAATGCCTCCCGTTCTACGACACTACGGAAGAATAAGAATTTTGAGTGGACCGAAAAGTGTGAAGATGCCTTTTGGCAGCTAAAACAATACCTGGCCAGCCCTCCAGTCCTTGCAAAGCCAGTCCACGGCGAGCCCTTGTTCTTATACATAGCAGTCTCCGAAACGGCTGTCAGCGGAGTCTTGGTGCGAGAGGAAAGAGGCGAGCAGAAGGCCATCTTCTATATCAGCAAATCACTGACAGACGCCGAGACTAGATACCCAGTCATGGAGAAACTGGCACTGTCCATCCTCACAGCCGCAAGAAAGCTGAGACCCTACTTTCAATCACATCCGATAGTAGTCCTTAGCACTTTCCCGCTGCGGTCGGTTTTGCACAGTTCCAGTCAATCATGACGACTGGCATAGTGGGCGCTAGAACTGAGCGAATACGACATTGACTATCGAGGCCGCACTAGCGCAAAGTCATAAGTCCTGGCAGACTTTCTTATAGAGCTGCCAGACGAAATCAAAGAAGTCGAAGTTCCTAGCTTCTCTTGGGTGCTTCACGTAGATGGCGCATCATCAAAAAGCGGTTCAGGCGTAGGGATACGATTAACTTCACCAACAAAAGAAGTACTCGAACAATCTTTCCGCCTGGGATTCGACTCCTCGAACAATGAGGCAGAGTATGAAGCGCTCCTAGCAGGACTAAGACTCGCCAAAGGATTGGAAATAAAGAAAGTTTCAGTGTTTTGCGACTCCCAACTAGTCGTGAATCAGTTTAACGGGGAGTACGCCACTAAGGATGAGCGAATGGAGGCCTACCTTCAAGTCGCCAAGGACTTAGCAGCACAGTTCGAGGAATGCACGGTAACACATATTCCTAGAGAAGAGAATACAGACGCCGACGCTCTAGCAGTCGTCGCTTCTAAAACAGACGAAGACGTCCGCAGAGTCATTCCCGTCGAGTTTATCAAGAAGCCAAGTATTCGCTTGTGCAACTCGGTAAACGTGGTAACCCGCTCACAGACAGCTAAGCATAAAGCACAAGGAGACCTGACAGACCCTGTTCACCTCGAACACGCTACGGCAGCCCGTCCAAGAAAAAAAGCTCGCGACAGCAAGTGATCCCAAACCAGCCGAGCCAGCTTGCTCTCCTCCGAACGTGACGACTCCAGATGAGGCAGCTCGCTTGGTTCATTAGCTCGGCCTGAACTCAAGGAGACAAATACCACTGGAACTGACAGCAACCTCTCCCCGAAGCTCCGGAGTCAACCGACCAAGACCAGAACGCAGCGTCAAATCCTGAATCGACCTCACCAACAGACGTAACTTTAGATAGGGAGATTCAACAAACCCACTCTGGAACGGCTACAACAGCCCCTTCCAAGCCAGATGGTCCACTACCTATGGAGACGAGTACGTCAGATCCTGCCCTATCAGAGACAGCCCATCTTGAGGTTGAAGAAACAACACGTATTCCATATTTACCAACATGCCCTTCTACGCCTGCCACAACGACCAGTACTCAACTAACAGAATCGGACGGCCAGTCCGCTCAGAGTGACAAAGAAATTCTAACTAAGGGAGAGGCATAAGAAAAGGAATACGGTTGCGACACACTATGGATGGACCAAATTCGAGGATACATAGCCGATGGCGAGTTACCAAAGGACAAGTGGGCAGCTCGCAAACTACGAGCACAAGCAGCTTGTTACGTTTTACTTGACGGCAATGTCTACAAATGGTGATTTTCCGGGCCTTTGCTCGCTTGCGTTGAAGAGAAAAAAGCTAGGCAAGTAATGGAGGAAATTCACAGCGGATCTTGCGGCAACCATTCTGGAGGCCGAGCAATAGCAATCCGAATCAAACGCCATGGTTACTTTTGGCCCACTATGATCGAAGATTGCGAGAAGTTCTCCTCACACTGCGAAAAATGCCAGTGACACACCCCAATGATTCATTAGCCCATTACTTCGCCTTATCTGTTTATGCGCTGGGCCATGGACATCGTCGGGCCTCTCCACCCTTCGCGGCAGAAGCGTTATCTCTTGATGCTGACAGACTACTTCTCCAAGTGAGTCGAGGCAGAGTCATACTCTACCATCAAAGATAGACAGGTGGAGAAGTTCATCTAGAAGAACATCATTTGTCGGCACGGCATGCCTTATGAAATCGTCACTGACAATGGCTCGCAGTTCATCTCCGCCAAGTTCGACCTTTTCTGCGATAAGTGGAAGATCCGCCTGAGCAAATCTACGCCACGATGCCCTCAGGGGAACGGACAAGCCGAATCCACTAATAAGACTCTTATTGCAGGACTTAAAAAGCATTTGGACGAAAAGAAGCGACGCTGGGCAGATGAACTCAAACGCGTCCTCTGGTCCTATCGAACGACTCCAAGGCGAGCTACAGGCGAAACCCCGTTCGCCCTCCTCTACGGAACAAAATGCGTCTTCACACCGGAGGTACACATTCCGGGAGTCCGCCGCAGGCTTCTCCCCGAGCAAGAAGGACTCAATCACTTGCTGCTCTTGGATGAGCTGGACCTAATCAACGAACGGCGCGACCGAGCACTACTGAACATCACTCGCTACCAGTTGGCCGCGTCTAAGTACTAGAATTCCAAGGTCCGCTCCCGGCGATTCTACGAAGGAGACTTGGTCTTACGAGAAGTCTTCTAAAACACAGCAGAGCAGAACGCCGGTAAACTTGGAGCACATTGGGAAGGACCATACGTCGTCACTAAGGTTGTCCGCCCGGGCGTATATGAACTCGCAAACATGGAAGGAAAGCTATCCCACGATCGTGGAACGCACAACACCTCAAGAAGTACTACCACTAAACTCCGTCCCGCTACCTCAAAAATCATCATCACACTCAATCGTCCATACATCAACAACTTACCATGAACTACGGGTGACTTGATCCTCGCAAAGGGTACGTAGGCAGCCCATTTTCGGATGGGTTCAGTTGCCCCCCTCCCAAAAAAAGGGGGGGAGTGGGGTACGTATACTCGTATACTCCTACCTCTCTTTGTAGCAAACCTTTATGAGAATAAACATCTGCTGCAAAGACTTATCAAAACAACTATCTCTATTACATCCGTTACGGATAACTCAAGGTCTAACTTTAACAACCATCTCAAACCGCCGCTGTTGGCCACAACGACGACTTCTCACAAAAACTCTGCAAAATAAATACAACAACATCCACCATTGGATAAAGCGCGCTATATAAATAAAAGTGGTTCATTATAGGAGCAGGTGCATTTAGAGAGAAGCGCACATGTAACCGAAGTGACCAGTCCAAAACCCAACAACATCGTTGGTCAAAAGCGACGATCGTCACAGGAGCGGTCATGATCGAAAGAGCGAACATGATCGTAAACCAAGTCGTTCGTTCAGGAAACCCAGTTATACTTACACTGGTAACAATCACGATAAAAGGAATGCATGTTTCGATGGTCAAACATCTACAACAAAGTACGGTTCGTCGTTACTAAGATTTTCTGGGTAAGACTAAGCAAAAATGTTGGAAAGAAGATCATCGATAAGCTAAAACCGTATTTATTATCATCCATGGATAAAACCTGTCCAGACGGTAAAACATCAAATCAAGAAAACCTAAAGCCGAAAAACATAAGGCAGCCTCCTATGCGTAAAATCAAAGTCAATATCTAAAACATAAGCAATAAAAGCGCTAACAGATGCGCAAAACACAACTAAGGAACGGTCTCCTCGTCAACTCCTGGAGGAGAAACCTGAGTGACCGGCGCCCCCTCGGCCTCCGTCTCTCCAAAGACATCGTCAAACCTCGGATCCTCGGTAAGCACGTCGATCCTCGGCCCCTGGGAATCCTCGTCCGTCCTCATCTCCTCAGGAGCCCCAACAGTCCCAGCGCCCTCGGCGACATCGTCGATCCTGCTCTTGATTACCTCGGCCCCAACTCCGCCGATTAGGGAGAACTTCCCATCTACACCCACTACTGCGGCCTTGCAAGAACCGGCGCCTCCAAGTAGCGACCCCGAAGGATCGGCTACACCGACACTCGTCGCGTACGTCTCGAGCGTCTGGTCGTGGGCAACCACGGTGGGCACCTTAACCTATAAACGAAAAGAAAGAAGAAAATCCAACCATGAGAAAAGAAATATAATTACCAAATCCGAGGAAATGAAGAGAGAACACTACTGACCTTCGGGTCGACGACATGCAAAAGTCCGTGGAGACTCGTCATCAGCCGCTCAAAGCGCTCCTCATCCTTGACATGCTCCGCGACGTCAGCAGTGAGGAAGGTGAGCTCGTCCTCGAGCTTTGGAGGCTCCTGACCGTCGACTAGGCCCAACAACAATCTGACGAGGTTAAGGTTGGCTACCCTCTGCACTTGGTAGACCATGTTGCTCCGCGGATCGCCCTGGAGTTCATCAAACTTATTCTTGGCACGAGTTAACTTTCTCTCGAGACTCTGGATATGCCCATCCGCTTTCCTCAGCTTCTCCACAACCGTAGGAAGCTCGCCACCACGTTTCGTCAAAATGGCGGCCGAGCACTGCTCCCTCTCCTCTGGGGCGGCAAGAGCCATCGCGGATCTCTCCGCCTCGATGAGAAAGGCCTTCGCAGACTTCCGCGCCTCAGCCTTGAGCAAGGCTATCTCTCTGGCCTAGGCTGTGAGCTCGTTATTCTCTTTGTCTATCGACGCCCATGCCGCGGTGCGCTCGACTCGAAAAACCTCAGCTGCAGTGCGCGCGTTCTCAGAATGATGCGTCTCATCCTCAAGGGTCCTCTTCAAATCCTCAACCTCGTTCTCAAGTTCGTGTCCCACTTTATTCACGAGGGGTAGAAACTGCCGAAAGATAAAAGACAGAAAAATGTCAGAAATAAGAAAAAAAAATACTAAGTGTTAAAGGGCAATGAATAAAAACAAAGGGCAGTATACCTTCAGTCCCTGGCGCATCATGTCTCCAAAAGACTTCGTGTTGATCGGAACCACGGGTTCGTCGTGGAAAATCAGAGTAGAGAAGAGGCTACTAGCGGAAGCCTTGTTCTGAAAGACGCTACTGGACACACGACGAGGAGGAGAAGCAGATCTCGCTCGAGCCTTCTTGGGCTCTCGGTCCACGTCAGTCATGTCGTCCCTGTAAGATGATCTTTTACAGTCGTCTCCCGCATGACCATTCCCTTTGGCCGCCTTCTTTGCATCATAGTCGGAAGGAAGAGGAGCGGGTAAGGCAGGCAGAGCGGCTACAACCTCAGGCCTAGTCGAAGAAGGGAGACGCGATCCCTTAGAAGCAGTGGTGGTCTTCCCGGCAGAAGAAGTGTCACGCAGCTCAGAAGGAGGCACAGTAGTCGGCCTAGCAGAAGCGGGCACGGTAGTCGGCTTGGCAGAAGCTGGCGCAGTAGTCGGCGTAACAAAAGGTGGTACAGTAGTCGGCGTGACAGAAGGTGGTGCAGTAATAGGAACGGCCGGAGCTGGCACAGTAGTCGGCGCCATAGAAGTGGTCGCAGTAGTCGGTGTCGGAGGCTTCCCACTCCCCGTAGTCCTACGCGCTAAACTCCTGGACGCTCCATCTCTGACTGAATGTCTCCTGACGAATCTGAAAAGCGAAAACTTGAGACCAAAGAACCCCCAAGGAAAGCTCTCGCTTTCTCGACACGTCGCAGTAAGAAGTCCTTCTTCCAATTGCACCCTCGAACGCTGAGCAAATCCCAAACGGCCTTCCAATTGCTCGGAACCTTTGGTGCTGGGCCTGTCACTGCAAAAAAAAAGAAGACATAAACGAAAACAAGAGGTTAGAATCAATACAAAAAAGACAAACACATCACAAACAATAACAGTAAAGCTAGCCGACTCCCAGAGATACATAACGGGGCCGACTACCCTTTGTAAGCCACTTCGATTAGATTAAGCCTAGTCCATCTCCTAAAGTCTCTTCGCATATCGGCACGAAAAAGAAGAAATTCATCCATTGCCGGTCTTTACTGCCGAACCCGTGGATAAGTCTAAGGTTCTTCCGGTTTACCGCGAATTATACAAGCTTAGAGAAGGGAGAAGACCGCCGAATATCCATAAGGCGCATCAAATGATGAACACTTAAAGTTTTCCCGCACTCATAACTCCGAACGAGGGTTCCCACTAGGTGATGAATTCCTCGAGGGGTGATTTGCGAAATTGAAAGCCTATACTTTGCTAGGAGCTCGAGAATCGCTACGGAACAGGAAACCACAAGAAGCACGCCTCAAGGAAGCTTTCGTACATGGTAAAATACCCCTCTGGAGGATCGTGAGCTCGTTCGTAAGGTTCTGGAACCACCAGCTCTATTTCATCAGGGGTGTTAAGTTTCTTTCTCAAAAGAGAAAGTGATCTTTCCGTTGATAGAGTAGATCCTGGCGGATCCGTAGGTCTGAACTTTCTAGCACGACGCTTTCCATGAGTCGAGGATTTTTATTTTCGAAGGAACAAAGCTAAGTCAAATCTTTCATTTATCTCGTCTTCGTTCTACTCCACCTTTACATCCGTGGAGTTACAAGTATCGATGATTTGCTCGTCAATAAGAAATGGACTCTGGGCATTCGCCGCGTCACTTACATCTGAGACCAGGACTCGAGTCACTTCTCTATCTTTACAACGAATGAGCCAGGAGCTAAACTCCGCATCAGAACAGTTTATTTCGAAACTGGGTTCTAGGCTCCCCAAACTAGTAGTCCTCAATTCAGGAATAAAGTTTAAAAATTTCTCAAACGATGACGTAAGGTTCAACATTGGAATAGCCTTGCGAAACCAGCTAAGTGTGGAAGTTGCCTTCAGCAGTCAAAGAAGGAATGCCGTCTTTGAAAGGACGAAAACGAGTCCACGGCGTCAACGTCACTAATAAGTTTTTCCAGTGAATTTAGGAACGACGAAGACTTGCTAAATTAACAAAAGTAAGTCATGGGGACTTTGATTTTGTCATCACGAGACCAAGCTCTCAACCGGAATGGTGGTGTCGGCGAGTCAACTTCGTCGTCTGCAAAACCGGTAACGATGACGAGCTTTCGACCGGAAACAGTGGTGAGACCCCTCGAAGATGACGAAACGCAGCTACGGCTCGGCGATGCCAGAGGTGGTGACGAAACGCAGCTACAGCTTGGCGACGCCGGAGGTGATGATTGGAACGCAGCTACGGCTCAAAGATCTCGAATCAAGACGACGCCCCCTCTATCCCCAACATGACTTCATCTTGACGGAGGCGACGGCGTGGATTAGCGAAGACGACAAGTCGGAGTGAAATCGATTTGACAGTTCCGGTGATAAGCTCTCTGTTTGGTGACAAGAACCAAGACTCCACAACAAGATTTGCCGGAAAGCTTTAAGAAACGACGACGATGGCAAGCTCTCCATACAACGATGAAGCCCTCTTAGATCTGTGACAAGCTCAAAACTCCATCAATGGTGAAGCATTCAAAGGGTCTTCTTTCTTGGAACCACATGTGAGAACGGAGAAGCGAGGACTCGACATGGCCGGAGGACGGATCTGAGATGCGGTGACGGCGACGAGCGAAGCCAACCTCAGCCCTTTGGCTAGTGACGAGCAGGAACGGAGACGAGGACTCGTCGGAGTAAGAAAACGGAAAACGGAGAAGAGGACTTGTCGGGAAACGCAAAGAAATCGCCGGAAATAATGGCGGGTTCACGGCGGTGACGGAGACAAGAAACAGAGAGGCCCGTCAGAAAAAATAGAGATAACGTTAAAGTCTCCGGCGAGTCGACGGTTATGGTAACAGAGATCCCAATACCAGGTCTCGGTCTTGCGTTAGAAACCGTGATCGGAACTCGAAGCTTTCGTCCTCCGGTGTGTCTTCCTCAGAACGACGGCGAGAAGAAACTGAGGCCTCGTCGGCAGCTGCAGATCCGGCGACGTGCAGAGACAGAGAATGAGGGCTCACCGGGAAAGGGGAGATGAACCGTCACCAGAGGTAGAGAAGACAAAGCTTCGGTGACAGCGGCAAGCCAAACAAATAAAACAGAAAAAAAATCTTTTTTTTTTGTTTTTTTCAAAATCCTAGATCTAAAACAGAAAATAGAGAGAGAAGAGAGACGACCTTTCTTTTGGTGGAGTGAAGTTGTGGAGAAAAGAAAAGGGGAAAGAGTATTTATAGTGTTACTGTCAAAACCCTGGAATGCCACGTTTCAGTAGTCGGCGGGAACATTTCCGATTTCTGAAAGGAACCAAATTTCTCATTTCCAGCGCGAATTAACAATTCCAGTTTCTAACGGGAATTTAAAATTCCAATTTTCAGCGGGAATTAACCTTTCAGCTTCCGGGAAAACAGTATTTTTACTAAGTCCGGAAAGCAACTAAACAGAAACGTGACGCCCAACTCAGCATTAACGTGAACATGCGAAAGTTGGGCAAGATAAACAAGTTTCACGAGTTTCAACGAGAACATGCTCTACAAACTTTACAGGACCAGTTCCTCTAAACTTTATAACACAAATTCAGAAACACAAGTCTATTGAAAATCCTTACTGGGCTATGCGTTAAACATGAACACGAAAGCTCAGTAACGTCTGCAGGTCCTCAGAATAAGTTGTCACAATCTCGTCTCATCAAACGCATGCTAAGCAGTACATTTTCTTGAAACCTCACTACGACTCTTTTACCTCGGCATCATCAGAACTGATACTACCGAGCTGGCGGGCTAACTGTTGGGGTCAGATCTCACTCCGGTAGAGATCGTCAAGAAAATGAATAAGTACCAGAGGTAGGCACGCAGTTATCTGGACCAGCCCTGTCTCAGGGACCATCTCTGTCTCTGAGATCGGCTCTCCAGAATAAATGGGACTAGGACCGGCGCCTTTCCAGGACGATGTCTATAGTGGTCATTTAGACTCCAAGAGACCGTTGCGACCGTTTCACTTCAAGACATAGAATGCGTCGAGCGCCAGACCCACATTGAAAGAAACGAGTCGGGAGCCCACGAGTAACAAGTCGCGCCGACCTCTACTACAAGACAGGGCCTAGAAGACGAGCTCTTGGATTTGGGCCCATGACGAGGACAAGGTCAAGACCTAAAGGCGGCCGCCGACTATGCTGAGAGAGAATCCCGAAGATTGGGGGATTCAACCTTATCTCTTTAGGCGTAGACTTAGGCCGACTTAGACTTGTATAAATAGACCTAGGATACCTCCAAAAAGGGGATCCGCAATTTTACACAAACTATTGCAAAAGCTTAATAACAAACTCTCTTGAGATCTTCGCTAAGTGTTTCTCATCTCAGAGCTTTCAGACCTAGACCATTGACTATTTCAACTGTGCAGGTTTCCACCACCACAGTAGATAAATCTTTGAGGTATCCCGTTGGAGTTCTCGAAAACTTGCCTTTGAAAGTAGGTAAACACATAGTTTCTACCGACTTTGTGGTACTAGAGAAGGATGTTAAGTCCAATGATCCAATAATTCTTGGTATACCATTTCTAGCAACCGCGGGAGCTATAATAGACGTGAAGCGAGGAAAGATCAAGTTGGAGTTGAGTAGAATGGAGCTCAACTTTGATATGGTCAAAGTTATGAAGAAACCCACCATAGAAGGGCAAACATTCCATGTGAAGACTTTTGATGGACTAGTTGAAGACTACATGGATTTCATTAATCGAGAAGATCCTGCGGAAGTAGCTCTTACCTTGGATAGTGATGAGCTTGAAAGAGCAAGTGAATAAGCTATCGAGTATGGAAAGTTGCTTGACTCTCAAAAGGGTAAGGAAGGCGCAGTTTTGGATGACGATGAGCTTTACGATGATTAATAGGTAGCTAGCAATGGTAAGACTAGCACTGAAGGTGATTGGAATGAGCTGAACGCGCCAAAAGTGGAGCTCAAACCACTACAAATTGGATTGAGGTACGCATTTCTTGGATTTAACTCTACATATCCGGTTATGATAAATGATGATTTGAGTGAAAATGAAACCGAATTGTTTTTAAAAGAGCTTAGAAAGTATAGGAAAGCCATTGGTTATTCTCTAGATGATATTAAAGGCATTTCACCATCTTTGTGCATGCATAGAATCTATCTAAGATGAATCTAAGTCATCAATTGAACATCAAAGGAGGTTGAATCCTAACTTGAAGGAAGTAGTTAAGAAAGAGATTTTGAAGTTGCTTAAGGCGGGGATCATCTATGTTACCTCAGATAGTCCATGGATATCTCCGGTCCACGTTATTCCTAAAAAAGGCGACGTGATGGTTATTAGAAATGATAAAGATGAATTTATACCAACTAGGGTAACTAATGGACATAGAATGTGCATTGACTATAAGAAATTGTATTCATCTACTAGAAAAGATCATTTTACTTTACCATTCATTGATCAAATGCTTGAGCGTTTTGCTAATCATTTTCATTATTGCTTTCTTGACGGATATTCAGGTTTCTTTCAAATTCCCATACATCCCCAAGATCAAGAGAAGACGACTTTTACATGTCCTTATGGTACCTACGCATATCGTAGAATGCCATTTGGATTGTGTAATGCACCGACGACTTTTCAACGGTGTATGATGTCAATCTTCTCGGATCTAATAGAGGATATAATGGAGGTCTTCATGGACAATTTTTTACGTCTATGGGAACTCTCTTTTGGTGGTTGTTTGTCTAATCTTTGCAAGGTAAACAAGAGATGTAAGGAGAAGAACTTGGTCCTAAATTGGGAAAAATGTCATTTCATGGTTAAGGATGGTATAGTTCTCGGTCACAAGATACCGGAGAAGGGTATTGAGGTCGACAAAGCTAAGATTGAGGTTATGATGAGTCTAGAGCCACCATCAACGGTTAAAGTTTAAGAAGCTTCCTTGGTCATGCGGGTTTCTATATACGGTTTATCAAGGATTTCTCGAAAGTTGCAAGACCATTGACAAGACTTTTGTGTAAGGATACTCCATTTGAGTTTGATGAGGAATGTCATGAAGCGTTTTTGAAGCTAAAACACGCTCTTGTGAGTGCACCAATAGTCCAATCACCGAATTGGATTTTACCTTTCGAGATTATGTGTGATGCTAGTGACTATGCGGTTGGAGCGGTTTTGGGTCAAAAGAAAGACAAGAAGCTTCATGTTATCCACTATGCGAGTAGATCACTTGATGACGCTCAAGTCAAGTATGCAACAACGAAAAAAGAACTTTTAGCTATCATCTTTGCTATTGAGAAATTTTGATCCTACTTGGTTGGATCAAAAGTTATCGTGCACACGGATCACGCGACTCTACTCTATCTCTTTGCCAAGAAAGACGCTAAGCCAAGATTATTGAGATGGATTCTACTACTTCAAGAGTTTGATCTTGAGATCAAGGACAAGAAGGGGATTGAGAATGGAGTTGCGGATCACTTGTCTAGAATGAGGATCGAAGATGGAGTTCCTCTAGATGACAACATTCCCGAAGAGCATATAAACGCTATTAAGGCACTTTGCTTAGGAGATGAAGGTCTAGATGAGCTAATCGCGGTAACTACCATCAAGGAAAACGAGAAAGAGCCTTGGTATGCGGATATTGTCAACTACTTGACACTAGGAGTCTCACCGCCAAGTCTTGAGCCGAGAAATAGGAAGAGATTCTTTAAACAACTCAAGTACTACTATTAGGATGAGCCATATCTATACTTGACAAGGAAAAGATAAGTTGTTCAGAAGATGTGTGGCGGAAGAAGAAGCTCCGGGTATGCTATTCCATTGTCATGGTTCGGAATATGGTGGACATTTTGCAACCTTTAAAACGCTTTCAAAGATTTTATAAGCGGGTTTTTGGTGGCCAACGATTTTCAAAGATACTAATGAGTACATCTCTAGATGTGATGCTTCTCAAAAGGTAGGTAGCTTGAGTAGAAGGCATGATATGCCACAAAATGGGATTCTAGAAGTTGAACTATTCGATGTGTGGGGAATCGACTTTATGGAACTTTTCCCTTCGCCGTATGGAAACAAGTACATTTTGGTAGTAGTCGACTATGTTTCTAAATGGGTCGAAGCCATAGCTAGTCTGACAAATGACGCAAGTGTTGTAGTTAAGATTTTCAAGACGATCATATTTCCACGTTTTGGAGTTCCACGTGTTGTGATAAGCGATGGTGGAACACACTTCCTCAACAACATTTTCGAAGGATTACCAAAGAAGTATGGAATTAAGCATACGGTAGCGACACATTACCATCCACAAACTTTGGGTCAAGTTGAAGTTTCTAGCCGTCAAATTAAAGTCATTCTCGAGAAGACGGTTAGCAAAACTCGAAAGGATTGGGCAAACAAGCTAGTCAATGCATTATGGGCTTATAGAACCGCTTATAAGACACCCATTGGAACAAAGCCTTTCAATCTTCTCTATGGAAAGTCTTGTCACCTACCAGTTGAGTTGGTAGACAAAGCTTTATGGGCTACCAAGTTGCTTAACTTTGATATAAAGACGGCTACCGAGAAGCGAATGCTACAACTTGAGGAGTTAGAAGAGATACGCTTTGATGCTTATAAGAATTCGAAGAATTACAAAGAGCGGACAAAAGCTTTTCATGACAAGAGGATATTGAGACGCGATATCAAGCCAGAAGATCAAGTTATACTATTCAACTCGCGTTTGAGATTATTTCCTGGGAAACTCAAGTCAAGATGGTCAGGTCCTTTCACCATAAACGAAGTAAAACCGTATGGCGCTATTGTGTTAGATAACAATTCTAGGGGAGATTTCATGGTTAATGGTCAACGATGCAAGCTCTACCACGTGAATGTCCCTATAGAGGAGGATGTTAAGATTCTTCTCTCGGAACCTAATGAAGCCTAAGATGCTATAACCGTCAAGCTTAGAGACGTTAAACAAGTGCGCTTGGGAGGCATTCCCATGATATCCTTTCTACATATTTCTCTCATTTTTATTTATGTTTAACATGTTTTTGGAGATTGTTTTTGTTGTAGGAAGCAATAGAGAAAGTTGGAATGGCTTGAGTCAAGTTCAAAGGATGGAAAAAGATGGGAAGGTAAGAGGATCGAGCATAGACCGGCTAGCTAGCCGGTCATCAACCCGATCCGTAGGGGCTTTAGAAAGTGAAAAGTCACTGCCCCGAAATTCACGTGTGGACCAGCTAGCAATCCGATCGGCTAGCCGATCCATACGCTTGCTCCTTTGCTGATGTCGTGGTTTGTCTTCTTCTCACCCATGGTTTCATTCCAAACTCCTTTGGCACATGGTTTTTCACCTCTCAACTACCCACCTACCTCACCAACTTGTTCCCCTATTGAATCACATGCATTACTATGCTCCCCACTCTCCAACATCTCTATAAAAGGAGACATATGCATTCACTTATCTCCACACCTCTCACTTTCTTATCTTCTCATAATTTTAGCATCTCTCTCTTATATTAGCTAGTAGCCACGAAATTTTAGGTTCTTTTGTTCTTAGTTTGCAAGCATCAATCCTCTACTAAGGTTACGGTATGGTTTTCTTAAACCTTACTCTTTTAAATTTTCCTAATGGTATGTTCTTCTCTAATATTTAATTATGCTTCATGAAAGTTAAGCTCTTATAATTCAATTCTTCATTGTTAAAACTTGAGATTAATGATTATAATTGAGCTATGATGATTATGGAATCTATATCTCATTTAAGCTAATTCTTACAATTTAAATTCCATGCTTTTGAATTTTCTAAGAATTCCCTTTTTAGATAATCCCATAATTATTTTGATTATGCTTTGTTATTGAAGATTATTGCTCACTTAAACTTTCATTTGATATTATTGATCTAGGGGTCTCCTCTAGGGAATGTGAGCAATGAAGAATACAAGAGACTGACCAAGGGAATCTGAACCGTTTGGACACATGATGAGCGTGAATTCTTCGAAACCTTAAAGAATCATGGCGGTTGCTCGACAAAATGGGGATGCTTGAGGCATTTGATGAGGCTACGGTGGACATGGGAATGGAGATTTTTAGCACCATTGAAGAGCACCCCTACATCACTCCAACTTGTGAGTTTCTTGCAATGGTCAAAGTGGAATATCACCACGAAAGTCGCAAGAGGGCATCAAAGGCTCTTGTTCGTTTAAAGATTGGAAACAAGGAGTATGGCCTCTCAATCTTCGACATATGTGACATCTTCGATTTTGAGAAAGACGACACCCCCAAGACTCCATGCCATAGAAGATCTTTGGGGAGCCATTGGAAAACAAGGAGGTTATGAAACTCGAAGTGCAAAGAATACACTCATTCGTAACCCCGTGGTACGCTACATTCACAAGGTGATTGGATACACTCTATGGGAAGCGCGAGCCGAGCGTGGTTACAAACGACAACATCTGTTTCCTCTTCCAAGCATTTAAATTCCAGCTAGAAAGGGAGGACATGGAAGAAAGAGTGCGCTACCGTGATCGACTTGGAGATAAGATCAACTATGCTTCGATTTTCATCCACAATTGTGTTAAACTCCGCACTAAAGGAAGACCACATCTCGGTATGGTCGGAGTCTTAACTCTAATCTTCAAGAAGCTTGGCATCAAACTTGATTCCTCGACATCACTCACCTCCACAAATCAAACATGCTCCAGACTCGCAAGGACGGATACCCTCCTTACAATTACATGTTCTTCAAGAGAAACAGAAACTTGCTATATGTGAGCCTCCCTAGTGACAAGATGTCTCTCAACATCCATGAGAACATCATATTCGATCTTCTGGATGATGAGTGTGTTCAAGAGGAGAAGGATGAGGAAGACGACGAAGATGATGAAGATGAGGAAGAGAACGAGAATGAGGAAGAGGGAGATGATGTTCAAGAGGAAGATGAAGACGACGATTTTGATAAAATGATGCTTGACCAACAAGCAAACCACCCTTCAAACAACACTCCCTTCCCAAACGTTCGTCTCCCACCCTATGACTTTAGACTGATCAATGCGCATGAAAGGAAATACGACAAAGAGTTCAAGAGGATAAGGCGATTGGGATTATGGTGTGTGAAGTGGGTTGGGAAGTTCAACCGGAGATTCAAGAAGATACAAGCTAAGGACTATGTCTCTGATGAAAGGACACCAACACCACCAGATGAAATCGACCCCTCAATGCTTGCAATGGTTCGTCATAGCTTCCGTGATGATAACCGTCATGATCGTGGAGGTGATGGAGGAGCTAGCTCAAGTGCAGCCCGTCATAGCACATCCTCCATTCCAAACCGTAGTTAAACCAAGTACCCCGCCAAACCATTATCCAATCCATACCTCGCTTTAAATTTGCTTGCTTGTTTGATTGCTTCTACCATTGTACCATTTCGTTTTA
Source organism: Arabis alpina (assembly GCA_900128785.1). NCBI lineage: Eukaryota > Viridiplantae > Streptophyta > Magnoliopsida > Brassicales > Brassicaceae > Arabis > Arabis alpina. The sequence continues at coordinate 22,033,544 of LT669791.1, forward strand.
TGCTTTATTTCCGTTTTCCTGTGTTTAGCTATCTTTACTCGGCTTCCTTGTCACACCAAGACGGTGTGATACAAGTCCGGGGGAGATTAGCTAAAGTTTCTAATTAAACTTGTGTGTTTGTTTTGTTTTCTTGCCTTTGCATTCAAACATATTGCATTGCATACATTCCATTTTAGCTAAGTTTTAAGTTTTACAAAGTTTTTCAATCATTTAGTAGCATTGCATTTTACATTCCTTAGAGTCTCATTGTATTTGAAAAAGGCTAAAAATTTGCAAATTTTTTCGAAAATTTCAAATGAATTTTCAAAGTTCATATAGTTGCATTTCATACATTTGTATGATCATTTAGGTTACATTTTGCATATTTTAAAATGTTTTTGAGATTGATGGCTTAGCATTCAATATGATCCTTAGAATAATGCTAGATATTGCTAAGTAAATTATAGAAATCTCTTCTTTGCATCTTGATCTCTTCGCTCGAAACTCGTTATTAGGTTGAAGAATTTTAGACTTGAAACCAATTCTATCAATTTGAATCTAATATTGACTTTAATTTCTTGCTTAGAGACTTGATATGCTTGTTCAAAGTAACTATATACACATTTGGACTTTCTTTTACCCTTTCTACCACTCTTTGCTAGTCCAAATGGCCTTCCCGATTCACGACATCTAATGTGAATGAGGTTGGTTTCCCTTACCTTGCATAACCTTGACCCTTATTTGAAACCTATATGTGATTTCTTGAGTGAGGCCTTTTCTTGAAAATGCTTACACACGTAAAAACTTGAAAGATGGAAACGACAAAGAGGTGCTTTCATTTAAAGCTAGTCTCGTTTTAAGACTAGTATTAGCTTAGGACTTGTTGTTCTTATGGGTTGGGTTTGGTGAGTGTATGGGAGAGCAAAATAAAGAGTGTGTTGAGTTTAAATGAAAGAAAAGCCAAAGAAAGTAAAGAAGTTGTGCTACTCTAGGAAAAGAAATGTGTTGTTAAAGCTAAAGAAAGACTCTAGTGTTTGATAATGAGTAGAAATCCCTCTATAAGCTAGAATCCAAAAGAGCAAGAATGAAACTATGAAAAGGACCATAAGAGGAAAAGATTGAAGTAAGAAAAGATTCTAGAAAATAAAGAAACCCCCTAGAGTAAGCTATAAAGTTTAAAGAAAGATTCAAAGACGCTTAGATCACAAAAAGGAAGAAGAGCTTTGCAAACTCATGGGTAGAACTTAGGAGTTCAAGATTATTATGGGTTGGGTAGAATGGAAGCACCTATTTGTATGCATCAATTATTCCATTTCTTCCTTGCTTTTACATGATGTTTTGCATTACTCTTTCTTGAGTGCGAGTCACCTAAAAACGTTTTATAGCCACCTTGTCTTTCGCGTTTTAACCTTCTTTTACCTAGCCTTGAACATTGTTTGATAGTTGATAAGCAAGATCATGCATTAAATCCTTAATGAATGTTAAAGAATTGGTGGATAGAAAGGTATGTGAATGCTTAATCACCTTGCCTAGAGGCAAAAGATTGGAGTAGCGATAGATTGCAAGAAGATTGATTGAGCTTAAAGCGCTTAGCGATAGCTTTATATTATCTTAGGTAATGGTGTTGAATGCTTTGTTTTATTTTCTTGTTTTCAAACCTCTTCATCGGTTTGCTCTCTTTGTTTGCTCGAGGGCGAGTAAAAGGCAAGTCCAGGGGAGTTGATAAGTGCATAAATTGCCCTTTCTTAGCATACATTTTAGTTATATTTTGAGGCATTTAGCTTAGGTTTTTACATGTTTTAATGCATAATTCGTTCCTTTTAGATTTTATCGAGTCTAGAGTCCAAGTTCTTGTTTTCTTGCATTTGCATGCATATTTTGTCTATATTAGGTGCAAATGGAGTCTTGGAATAAGTATGGAACAATTGGAGAGAAGTATCAAGAGGGAAGAATGGAAAACATGAAGTTGAAGATGGAGAAGGTCTATGGATCGGCTAGCTTGCGGGTCTCCTAGCCGATCCATAGGATGCTCCGAAGTGCCAAAACCCCCTGCCCGAAATCCAGCCTCTGGACCGGCTTGCTAGCCGATCCTCTAGCCGGTCCACAATCTCTCTCCTTTGTCGATTTTGCAATTGACCGGGTTTGACCCGGGTACACTTTCCTTTTTCTATAAATACTTGTAATTGCATTAAAACCCTAAGCTCTTAACCTCCCTTATTTTTAAGTTTTGTTTATGAGTTTAATTCTTGAGATTTGAATGCTTTTGTTTGACTTTTACACTTTTTATGAATTATTAAAGTTATCTTTGCATTTCTTAATCTTTCTTAATCATGTTTAATGCTTTAGCTTCAATGTCTTGTTTCAATATGTGTGAGTAATTATCATATGGATTATGAGTTGAGTAGATTAAGGTGATTTAGATATTGGGTTGTATTGCTTATGCTTATATCTTGAAAGATCCTTCATTTGAATTGAATTTCATGCTAGGATTGACTTGATCACTCCATTTTTAGAATATGGTATTTTCACGCCCGGAAGGTGTATGTGAAAATGTCTAGAAGAAATTCAAATGAGAACTTTTCTCATCTTAGCCAATGGAAGTTGATGTTTACGGAGAATTGTGAGTATATGGACTTGTAGGTAAAACTTTAAATTGTTTAATTGCAAAATGGAAGTTTGTGTAATTAAGGAATTTAGGAAGAGATTAGTACCATGGAAGTGAATTAGTCTTCACTAATTCAACTCTATATGGAGGGATATGCTTTGAACATGGTATAGTGAACGGTTGGTCCCATACATTAAGAGAGATAATGGACCATCCGGAATTTCCAAGATTAATTATAAGAAAAACTTTTTGTTAAAACCCTACCTTCTTCCTGTTTTTGAAATTGCCGAGCAATAACTGCATCGTCAATTGTATGATCGTACATCAGAGACGCAGCAAAGGCTTCATCGAGTTCCCCCTGATTTGAGTGGATCGTTCGTGACATTCTTGTTATGTCGAACCTCTTACTAAAAAACGACCTAAGATATATTCTTCAAAGATATATTTATGTTTCTCAAAAGGATTCACACTATAAAATTTCTCATCACACAGCCATTATATAGAATCCTTAAAGTTTTTCTTAAGTGAAATTTTTTGTTAATTATTGACATGAGATGAGAAATAAAGACACCCTTTTATTAAATCAATTAAAGAGTTAATTCGCACGCCATGTAAACTTGTGTTATGTGATTAAGGGATCATTTGATGCATTTAATATCCATAAATCGTACTTCATCTGTTCTTTTATTATTTATGTTTTAGAAAATAAATTGTATCTGAAAGATTGATTTTTTCTATTTTCTATACAGTTTTTATGAAGTAATAATGATGAATTGTAAATTTTAAGACATATTAATTGGTTTTATTAAATTACTACTGGCTTAGACTTATAGAAAATTGTTTAATGCAAAAAAAAGAGATTTATAACTAAAATTTAATGTGTTTTCTTAATATGTGTAAAAATTCTAGGACATCAAACAATAAATAACAGAGGGAGTATATATATAAGGTTCCACTAACCCTAAGCTCTGAAAATTTGTCATATGTCACTTTTGGTTTTGACAATTAATGTTCATTTTTATATTTAGAACCTTATTTTTATTTAATAATGATATTTGCATCTCTACAATTTAAGATTTTTATATTGATTCTTTAAAATAAAAATGTGATATCAATTTTAATTTAAAATGAACATTTAACATCAAAATATCTTCATGAATTAAATGAAAATATGTAAAGTCATATTCTACTATATACTTTTTTCTTACAAGATCTCTTATTTACAAGTGTATATATATATACATATATATAATATTTCAATTGCTTTCAAAATTAAAGCCATGAGAAGATGTCATGTGTCATCTAATTGTTTGACATTTGTCTTTTTAAATTATTTATTGAAGATATAAAAAAATAAGTGTCTTTTAATAATTTTAGCAATTAAGTTTTACAATTTAATAACTAATTTTTTGTAAATTAAGTTAAAAAAATTACAATTAAGTCTCTTGTGTACATTTATGTAATTCTTAAGTAATTTTTTGTATAGAAAATATATATTTTATTTATCAAATCCGACAATATACTACAAAAAAACGTTTAAAATGTTGGCTTTTATAATATGTAACAATGATTTCAAAACAAAATATCACAAAACATAAGCTTTAATAAAAAGAAGAATGAGATGAACAATAACCTTAGCCGCTCTTGTTCTCTCTCTCTCTAATGGCGAAGCACGACAAATCTTCTTCTGGTCCAGCCGTAACTCCGACGTTTTTCCTTTGTTTTTGAACCGTAGTCTCCGATTTGAATCATCAGGTACATCTCTTATCAAACTCGTCTCTTTTCTTTTTACGATTTGGTGAAAGGATCATTTGAGATCTGAGTATCTGCTTTGTCGATTATGAAACCTAACGTCTTTGCTTCTCTTTTTCCGGTGAAATGAGAACGCGTATAAATATCCTGTCTTCTCTGTTCTGATGACCTAAGCTTACCCTTCAGCTACCACAAAAACCAAAACTATTCTGAGATGACCCCTCAGTTGTTTCAAAACTCAACCTAGAAACCCTTATCACTGAATCAGCCTCTGATTCTTCTAATCTCGTTAGGTAAATCCGATTCCTCTTTGAGAACTTTTCACAATGTGACCAAACCTTTTAGATTCTTGCGAAACTCTAACCCTGTTTTATCTTCCATTGTACATGTACTCCACCTAGAACCATACAGCCTCTGTATCTAATTCTTAACCTCACATGTAACCTTTAGACTCTTCGTCTCCTCACTATCACACTTGCACATCATATGTATAAGTCTTCCTCATACATTTGTTCTCTTTTGCGAGGTACCCCAGTGATAGGATGTTACCTGGAGTTCATTCATCGCTTAGGCGATGTTTAGCAAATTAGAGCAGAGATGAAACTTTGGCCCATGTAAGCTTTTAGTTGGAAAATCTGCCGGATTCTTTGAGGTATGTATCTTAGCCAAAGTGATAATATCTTGTGCATCTGTGTCTCTGATTTGATGAAACTTAGTCGCTATGTGCTTTGTCCTTTCATGGTGCACTGCGTTCTTAGCCAAGACCAGTGCCCTCTGTGGGTCACAGTGCATTAAAACACTTTTTGCTTTAAAACCCATTTCATCGCAAAAATCTTTTAACCAAATGGCCTCTCTCCCAGCTGAGGAAAGAGCCATATATTCAGCCTTAGTTTTTGAAAGAGCCCCTATGATATACCCTATATTTTACCCATTTTTCTATCGGTTTTCATACCCATTTTGTGGATTTTATTCACCTAATCAACCAAAAGAGGTAGTTTTCTCGTATACATAGGTTTTAAGGTCCCAACAGGTTAAATCATCAAAAAGAATGTAAAAAAGAGAAAAAGGAGTATTCATAATGTCAAAGCCATCTAAGAAGCCAAAGGAGCCAACCCAAGTCATCATACCTTGAAGATAAAGCACATTCCCAAACTGGACAGATTACATATGCCAGAAGTTTAACAATAAACGGAGGACCAAATGAGTTTTGAATTAGATGAAACTTAGAGTGACGATAGCCCTTTGAGTTAGCTTTCCAATGGAGTTCGAATTACACCATTTGAATTTATACACAAGGAGATATGAGCCGAACACTGAAGACATGTCAAAGCTACCGGGAGGATGAAGAACACCTGGTACCGACCCGGCACACCGGTCAGGCAATACGGTCGGTACCGGGCCATCAAGCACACGAAGGAAGCCGACTCAAGCCCGATACCGACCCGAGAATCCGATCGGTATGGCCGGTCGATGTGGAGCATTACCGAGCACTTTTGGCAATTTTCCTTTTTCTTAGAATACTTGCTTTTAGCCTCTATAGGAAGGAAGGCAACCACAAAATCAATACATAAACATGTATTTTCGTTTCCCCTTTGTTCTTAATAATACATCTACATTTTAAGAGTTCTTTAAGGCTAGATCGATGAGACCTTCTTGGTTGAAGGAAGAGATCTCTATATGCTTTTGTGTATCACGAATTCATCATGTTTTATGCTTTACTTATGCTGCTAGCGAGATCGAACTGTCTCGTTGGAGTAAAGCTTAACCAGTGATCGATCCTAGGTTGATGTATCCACGAGAGTGTTCTTAACATCTCATGATCTAGTATTTGATGAACTAAGAGTCTTAACAATCATATCAATTAGTTAAGGAGTTTAGTGAACAATTGAACCTTAATTCTACTGTGTGTCTTAACCTTGTAATAACCATGCGATAGCTGAGTCTATTAGGGAATAAGACATTGAGAATCCGAACCATGATAGTGGAGAGATTCTAATTCTGTGGTTTGAGTTATAGAACAAACTTGCATCTGAATTCTAAGTTGTAATTGTAATCGTTGCATAGGTTCATTAATCGCACCTAGTTAACCATTGATTATCTATCCCTTGCACATTTATTTCCATAAAAAATAAAACCCCACAAAAAATATGTTTAGCTTAGCTTATTCTGCATCATATAGGTTCTTTGTGCATCATCAATTCCTTTGGGTTCCACGCCTAAATACTACTGCGTTTGCTGTGCACTTGCAGTCCTTATCTAGGGTTATAAATTTAAAACTTGGATCAAAAATAACCCCCATCAAGTTTTTGGCGCCGTTGCCGGGGAATTGATTTCTTTGCCCTATAATTTTTGATAAAGAATAAGTCTAAGTTTTTGTTTTTCCTTTGCTAATTTCATTTTTGTTTTTGTTTCCTTTGTTGCTTCAGAGATTCATCAATGGAGCATCAAAACAACAATCCAAGGAGAATGGCGAGCACTATTGATATGCGCAAATTTACACTGAGCTACTCTCTCAAATTAAGAGATCAATTATAGTATTTAGGGGTCAAATCGCTGGGAATCTTAATCACACGATGGAATTTCAACTTCGAATTAAGCTAAGTAAGAATGTATGTATGAATGTAAAAAGCAAAGTAAATAAACTCAGATTGATGTGATTCAAATTCAATTAAACAAAACAGTTAGGATTCAAATTTCAGATTCAATTACGATATGATTTTATTAAAAACAGTTCTTGAGCTAGAACACGAATGTAAAGATAACCAACTCTCGTTGCGAAAGCTATCTATGCCTAAATCCTTAAAAATCAAATCTCTTTGCAAATTCTAACAACTTAAACAAGCATTAAAGTTCATGTTCAATTACTCATAAAATCTCTAAACCAAATCTCTTTGCGAATAGGAATTTTCCTCATCTAAGATAGTTCTGGAAATCAATCATGCTCTTTGATAAGTGCATAAATTGCCCTTTCTTAGTTAGCATTTTGGTAATATTTTGAGGCATTTAGCTTAGTTTTTTACATGTTCTATCGCATAATTAGTTCTTTTTAGATTTTATGGAGTCTAGAGTCCAAGTTCGTGTTTTTTTGCATATGCATGCATATTTTATCCATTTTAGGTAAAAAATGGAGCTTGGGAACAAGTATAGAACAAGTGGAAAGAAGAATCAAGAAGGAATAATGGAAATCAGGAAGTTGAAGAACAAGAAGGCCTATGGATCGGCCAGAACTCGGTCTCCTGGTCGATCCATAGAGTGCTCTGAAGTGAAAATTCCAATGTCCAAATTTTGGCTTGTAGTTGGTCGGTCTACTGGTCGGTCCACAAAACCTCTCCTTAGGCGATTTTCGTGTTTGACCCAGGTTGACCCGGGTACACTTTCCCTTTTCAATAAATACTTGTAGTTGCATTAAAATCCTAAGCTCTTAGCCTCCCTTGTTCTTAAGTATTGCTTATGAGTTTAATTCTTGAGATTTGAATGCTTTTGTTTAAAGTTTTAGTTCTTTTATGAATCATTAAAGTTATCTTTGCATTTTCTAATCTTTCTTAATCATGTTTAATGCTTTAGCTTTATTGTCTTGTTTCAATATGTGTGAGTAGTTATCATATGGATTATGGGTTGAGTAGATTAGAGTGATTTAGATATTGAGTTGTGTTGCTTATGCTTAGATCTTGTTAGATCCTTCATTTGAATTGAATTTAAAGCTAGGATTGACTTGATCACTCAATTTTTAGAACATGGTCTTTTCACGCCCGAAATGTGTTCGTGAAAATGTCTAGAAGAAATTCAAATGAGGTTTTCTCATCTTAGCCAATGGAAGTTGATGTTTAAGGAGAATTGTGAGTATATGGACTTGTAGGTAAAACTCTTAGATTGTTTAATTGCAAAATGGAAGTTTGTGTAATTAAGGAATTTTGGAAGAGATTAGTACCATGGAAGTGGATTAGTCTTAAATTAGTGATCTTTGCTGTAGGATTGATCATGATTAAAGCCTTGCAACACTCCCCACTAGCTAATGAACTTGAATCAATTGCTTAAACCCATGATCCATAGCTTTTTAGTCTTGATTTCAAAATTTGCTTAGTAAAGTTTAATATTGGCTTTGGTCTTGTTGCTTTAATCTTGTTTCTTGTTTAATGCCTTGCATTTCATCATTTCATCATGTCACTTACTTATTGTCATTTCCAATTTGCATCTAGTTTCATAATTGTCGTTAGGAATCATTAGAAAACCCCAAAACCATTGATAGATTTAGCTTATTAAGTTCTTTGCATTCTTATTGCCTTTGTCTTAATCCTTGTGAAAGAATGACCCTCGATTACACAATGACATATCACCATGCACTTGTGAATTAGTAATTGAGGAATTAAAACTCATAGCACTTTTGGCTCCGTTGCTGGGGATTTGCGTTAGGCATTAGGATTTGAGATATTTGAAAGACTAAATCATTTTTATTTTCTATCTATTTTGTCTTTGTTTGTGTGTTGTCCTTCTTTGACTTTGTTGGTACTAATCTACAACTATGGAGCGGAGGATTAAAGATTATGATGAGCCATCTACATGGAACGAAAAGATGGGGATTAGAGCACCACCTAGTGATGGAGTTGAATGGCATATTAAGCCGAATTTAGTCACTACGGTGTTGAATCACCGATTTTTGGGTTTACCTGAAGAGAATCCCATTGAGAATCTTGCCCTCTTTGGTAGATTGAGCTCAACCGTTAGTAGAAGTGGAGTATCCGAAGATGTAGTGAATCTTACTCTATTCCCTTTCTCATTGGGTGGTAAAGCTAGTGAATGGGAAAGAAGCATTAAATCTTCTTCAATAACCAAGTGGGAAGAGTGTAAGAAAACCTTTCTCTTGAAGTTTTTCTCGCCTAAAAAGACTGTCAAGATAAGGAATGATGTAGCTAGATTTGAGCAAGGCGAAGAAGAGAGTTTATATAACGCGTGGGAGCGTATGAAAGGGTATACAAGAGCTTGTCCTCACCATGGGATATCTATTGATGCACTTCTTGGAATATTTCATAAGGGATTGATAGAGAAGCAATATACCGCATTGAATGTTGCTAGTAATGGCGATTTCGCCAACTTACTCACGAGCAAGGAGAAGAACTCATAGAGAACCTAGCTCAAAGTGAAGGAAGATATGGTAGAGCTCAAGAATCACTTAGGAAAACCAAGAAGAGTGAAGAAGTTAAAAGACTAGAGGAGAAGCTAGATAACCTCATTCACATGAATGAGAAAGATGTTGGTGCATTGGTAGAACTAGAAGATGGAAATGAGAACGTTATGGCTATTGGACATGAGGAATTAAACGCACCACAAGAATATAGCTACGGTCCACGATTCAAGTTCTTTCCAATAGGGTTACAACCTACGCACCATCAACCGCTCTCTACACCAATCTCGCCACCACTAGATGACACTATTGCGTCTATGTTTGCTCGCATCCTCGATGGTCCAGACAAGAGTGTTTCGAAAATGCAAGAAGAAGTAAAGGTCATTCAAGAGAAATTTGAAGGGGTTAACAATGAGCTTAGAGCGAAGATTGAGTTGTTGGCTTCCCAATTTGAATTAGCCAAGCAACAAAGAGAAGTTGAGTTAGCACCAAGAGAGTATTGTCAAGCTACTTTGAGGAGTGGAACCAAAATACCACCTAGAGAACCACAAGTAGTCGAAAACAAGAAGGATGATCTTGAAAAGGATGTTGTGGAGGAATCTATGGAAGATTTGAGCAAGAAACCAATCTTGGTAAAAGAGGAAACACCAATACTGGAATCACCAAGGGATAATGGAAAGAAGAAGGTCACCTTTGAGTTGCCTCCTTATGAACCAAAATTGCCATTTCCCGGGCGTTTCAAAAAGCAACTCCTATAGAAAGAGTTTGAAAAGTTCAAAGATGTCCTTGACAAGGTAGAAGTCACAATTCCTTTCACGGATTTGCTATTGAAATGTCCCATCTACAACAAGCTCTTCAAGGACATTATGACAAAGAAGAGAATATTGAGGGAGTCCATCCGCCTAATGAGTGAAGAATGTTCCGCGGTTATACAAAGCTATCTCCCAACAAGTTACAAGATCTGGGAAGCTTTACATTGCCTTGTTCGTTGGGCCATTTGTTCTGCAAGAGAGGTTTGGTGGATTTAGGATCAAGTGTGAGCTTGATGCCACTCTCCATTTTAAAGAAGCTCGGTCTAACGGATTTGAAGAAGACAAGAATGACTTTGGTGTTGCGGATAAATCTTTAAAGTATCCCATTGGGGTTCTCGAATACTTGCCCTTGAAGCTAGGTAAATACATAGTTCCCACCGAATTTGTGGTGCTTGAGATAGACGTGGAGTCAAATGATCCAATAATTCTTGGTAGACCATTTCTAGCAACCGCAGGAGCTATAATAGATGTGAAACGAGGAAAAATCAAGTTGGAGTTAGGAGGAATGGAACTCAACTTTGACATGGTCAAGGCTATGAAGAAACCAACTATAGAAGGGCAAACATTCCATGTATAAACTTTTGATGAACTAGTTGAAGATTACATGGATTTTGTTAACAAAGAAGACCCTTTGGAGGTAGCTCTTACATTGGATGGTAATGAACTTGAAAGAGCAAGCGAAGAAGCTATTGAGTATGGAAAGTTGCTTGACTCTCAAAAGGTAAGAAAAGCGCGATGTCGCCCTTGGAATTGGTCGACGATGAGCTTGATGAAGGTCAAGAAGTAGCTAGCAATGATAAGACTAACATTGAGGGTGATTGGAGTGAGTTAAACGCGCCACAAGTGGATCTCAAACCTCTACCAATTTGATTGAGGTACGCATTTCTCGGCTCCAACTCTACATATCTGGTTATCATAAATGATGATTTGAGTGAAAGTGAAACCAAATTGCTTTTGAAAGACCTTAGGAAGTATAGAAAGTCCATTGGTTATTCTCTAGATGACATAAAAGGCATTTCACCATCTTTGTGCATGCACATAATCTATCTTGAAGATGAATCCAAATCATCGATTGAACATCAAAGAAGGTTGAATCCTAACTTGAAGGAAGTAGTTAAGAAAGAGATTTTGAAGTTGCTTAAGGCGGGGATCATCTATGCTATCTCAGATAGTCCGTTGATATATCCGGTCCACGTCGTTCCTAAAAAAGGCGGCGTGACGGTTATTAGAAATGATAAAGATGAATTGATACCGACTAGGTGACTAGTGGACATAGAATGTGCATTGATTATCAAAAATTGAATTCGTCTACTAGAAAAGATCATTTTCCTTTACAGTACGTTGACCAAATGCTTGAGCGCTTAGCTAACCATTCTCATTATTGCTTTCTTGATGGATATTCGGGTTTCTTTCAAATTCCCATACATCTCCAAGATCAAGAGAAGAGGACTTTTACGTGTCCTTATAGTACCTACGCATATCGTAGAATGCCATTTGGGTTGTGTAATGCACTGGCGACTTTTCAACGGTGTATGATGTCGATCTTCTCGGATCTAAAAGAGGATATAATGGAGGTCTTCATGGACGATTTTTCCGTCTATGGGAACTCTTTTGGTGGTTGTTTGTCTAATCTTTGCAAGGTACTCAAAAGATGCGAGGAGAAGAACTTGGTATTAAATTGGGAGAAATGTCACTTCATGGTTAAGGATAGTATAGTCCTTGGGCTTAAGATATCGGAGAAAGGTATTGAGGTTGACAAAGCCAAGATAAAAGTTATGATGAGTCTTCAGCCTCCATCAACGGTAAAAGGGATAAAAATCTTCATTGGTCATGCGGGTTTCTATAGACAGTTTATCAAGGATTTTTCGAAAGTTGCAAGACCATTGACAAGACTTTTGTGCAAAGATACCCCGTTTGACTTTGATGAGCAATGTCATGAAGCATTTTTGAAGATAAAACACGCTCTTGTCAGCACGCCAATAATCCAAGCACCGGATTGGACTTTAGCTTTCGAGATTATGTGTGATGCTAGTGACTATGCGGTTGGAGCGGTTTTGGGTCAAAAGAAGGATAAGAAGGTTCATTTTATCCACTATGCGAGTAGAACACTTGACGAAACTCAAGTCAAGTATGCCACCACGGAGAAGGAACTTTTAGCCATCGTCTTTGCTTTCGAGAAATTTCGGTCATACTTGGTTGGATCTAAAGTTATAGTGCACACGGATCATGCGGCTCTACGCTACCTCTTAGCCAAGAAATATGCTAAGCCAAGGTTGTTGAGATGGATTCTACTACTTTAAGAGTTTGATTTAGAGATCAAGGACAAGAATGGTATTGAGAATGGAGTTGCGGATCATTTGTCTAGAATGAGGATTGAAGATGGAATCCCCTTAGATGACCAACATCCCGAAGAGCATATAAATACTCTTGAGACACTTTACGTGGGAAATGAGGGTCTACATGAGCTAATCACGATAACTACCGTAAAGGAAGACGAGAAAGAGCCTTGGTATGTGCATATTGTCAACTATTTAACAATCGGAGTTTCACCGCCAAGTCTAGAGCCGGGTAATAGGAAAAGGGTTTTTAAACAACTCAAGTACTACTATTGGGATGAACCATATCTATACCGGCAAGGAAAGGATAAGTTGTTTTGAAGATGTGTGGCGGAAGAAGAAACTTCGGGTATCCTATTCCATTGTCACAGTTCGGAATATGGTGGACACTTTGCAACCTTTAATACGGTTTCAAAGATCCTACAAGCGGGATTTTGGTGGCCAACGGTCTTCAAGGATGCCAATGAGTACATCTCTAAATGTGAACCTTGTCAAAAGGTGGGTAGCTTGAGTAGAAGGCACGAAATGCCACAAAACGGGATCCTAAAAGTTGAACTATACGATGTGTGGGGAATCGACTTCATGGGACCTTTTCCCTCATCATATGGGAACAAATACGTTTTGGTAGCGGTAGACTACGTCTCTAAATGGGTCGAAGCCATAGCTAGTCCGACCAATGATGCAAGTGTTGTAGTCAAGCTATTCAAAACGATCATATTTCCACGTTTTGGAGTTCTGTGGGTAGTGATAAGCGACGGTGGAACACATTTCCTCAAAAACGTTTTCGAAGGATTGTTAAAGAAGTATGGGGTTAAGCATAAAGTAGCAACACCATACCATCCACAAACTTCGGGTCAAGTTGAGGTGTCCAACCGTCAAATCAAAGCCATTGTCGAGAAAACGGTTAGTAAAACTCGGAAGGATTGGGCGAACAAGCTAAACAACGCATTATGGGCTTATAGAACCGCCTACAAGACGCCCATAGGAACAACACCTTTCAATCTTCTATATGGAAAGTCTTGCCACCTACCGGTTGCTTAACTTCGATATAAAGACAGCTACCGAGAAGCGAATGATACAACTTGAGGAATTAGAAGAAATACGCCTTGATGGTTATGAGAATTCGAAGAATTATAAAGAGCGAACAAAAGCTTTTCATGACAAGAGGATATTGAGACGCGATTTCAAGCCGGAAGATCAAGTTCTATTATTCAACTCGCGTTTAAGATTGTTTCCCGGGAAACTCAAGTCAAGATGGTCGGGTCCTTTTACCATAAACCAGGTTATGGCGCTATCGTGTTAGATAACAAGTTCGGGGGGAGATTTCACGGTCAATGGCCAACGATGCAAGCTCTACCACGTGAATGTCCCTATAGAGGAGGATGTTAAGATTCTTCTCTCGGAACCTAATGAAGCTTAGAGAACTACAATCGTCAACCTTAGAGATGTAAAACATGCGCGCTTGGGAGGCATTCCCATGGTATCCTTTGTAAATATATCTTAAGCTTTATATTTAGGTTAAGTATGTTTTTGGAGACTGATTTTGGTGTAGGACTCAAGGAAAGATGATAGGAGGAGCATTGAATCAAGTTAGGAAGGTGAAAAAGGCCAAGAAACATGAATAACAGCAAAGACCGACCAACTGGTCGGTCCCTTGGTCGATCAGTACGAGGCTCAGAAGCAAAAAATCACTGTCCAGTTTTTGCCTCGTAGATCGATCAGTTGGTCGGTCTCTTGGTCGATCCGTGCGACCTCTCTTTTGTTGATTTTGTGGTTTGTCTTCTTCTCACCCATGGTTTCACTTCAAACTCCTTTGGCACATCGTTTTTCACTTCCCAACTACCCACCTACCACACCAACTGGCTCCCCTATCCAATCACATGCATTACTATGCTCCCCACTCTCCAACATCTCTATAAAAGGGGACCATTGCACTCACTTATCTCCACACCTCTCACTTTCTTATCTTCTCATAGTTTTAGCATCTCGCTCTCTTAGTAGCTAGTAGCTACGAAATTTAGGCTCTTTTCTTCTTATTTTGCAAGCATCAATCCTCTACTAAGGTTATGGTATGGTCTTCTTAACCCCTACTCTTTTAAGTTTTCCTATTGGTATGATCTTTCTTTATCTTCAATTATCTTTCATATGAGTTATGCTCTTATAATCCAAACCTTCATTATTAAAACTTGAGACTAATGACTATAATTGAGCTATGATGATTATGGATTATATTTCATTTAAGATAATTCTTACAATTTAATTGTTATGCTTTTAAAATTTCAAAGAGTTTCCTTTAAATTTTTCCATAATTATTCAAGTTGTGTTTTGTTATTGGAGATTATTGCTCACTTGGAGTTTCATTTAATTTTGTTAAATTAGGCATCTCCTCTAAGGAGTGTGAGCAATGAAGAATACAAGAGACTCACCAAGGGAATACACACCATTTGGACACAAGAGGAGCGTGATACCTTCGAAATTTTGAAGGATCACGGGGTTACCGCCACGAGATATGCGGATAGGAGGTTGCTCGATAAAATGGGGATGCTCACCATGTTTGAAGAAGCCATGGTGGACTTGGGAATGGAAATTTTTAGCACCATGGAGGAACACACTTACATCACTCCAACTTGTGAGTTTCTTGCAACGGTCAACGTGGAATATCAACGAGAAAGTCGTCAAAAGGCATCGGAAGGTCTTGTTCGTTTCAAGCTTGGAGACAAGGAGTAGGGTCTCTCGATCTTCGACATATGTGACATCCTCGAATTTGACAAAAGAGATACGACGAAGTTCTCCAAGCTCCACGAAATAGATGATCTTTGGGGAGCCATTGGGAAACAAGGAGTTTATGAAACTCGAAGCGCGAAGAACACACTAATCTGTAACTTGGTGGTGCGCTACATTCACAAGGTGATTGGATACACATTCTATGGGAAGTGCGAGCCAAGCGTGGTTACGAATGACGACATGTGCTTCCTTTTCCAAACTTTCAAGAGCTATTTACTAAGGGAAGACGAAGAAGAGGCGAGACGCTACTATGATCCACTAGGAGATAGGATCAACTATGCTGCTCCGCACTAAAACTAGACCACATATCGGTATGGGCGGAGTTTTGACTCTAATTTTCAAGAAGCTTGGCATCAAACTTAACAAGAAAGATCAGGTCATTCCGAAGTCTTACCTCGACATTTATCATCTCCGCAAATCAAATATGCTCGAAACTCGCAAGGATGGATACCCTCCTTACAACTACATGTTCTACAAGAGAAATGGAGAGTTGCGATGTGTGAGCCTCCCTAGTAACAAGATGTCTCTTCACAAACATGAGAACATCATATTCGATCTCTCGGATGATGAATGTATCCCCGAAGAAGATGATGAGGAAGTCGATGAAGACAATGACAAGGAGGAAGCGAACGAGGATGAGGAGGATGAAGATGACGACTTCGATGAAATGATGCTCGATCAACAAGCAAACCATCCATCAAACAACACTCCCTTCCCAAATGTTTGTCTCCCTCCATATGACTTCAAATCAATCAATGAGCGTGAAAAGAAATACGATCGAGAGTTTAAGAGGATAAGGCGATTGGGTTGGGAAATTCAACCGGAGATTCAAAAAGACACAAGGGGAAGACTATGTCTCTGATGAAGGAACACCAACACCACCAGATGAAGAGGACCCTTCAATGCGTTACATGGCTAGTCGTAGCTTCTGCGAAGTCGTCATGATCGTGGGGGTGATGGAGGAGCTAGCTCAAGCCACGCCCGTCATAGCACATCCTCCATCCCAAAACATCGTTAAACCAAGTACCCCGTCAAACCATTGTCCCATCCATACCTCGCTTTGAATTTGCTTGCTTGCTTGATTGCTTCTACCATTGTACTATTTCATTTTATGCTTTATTTCCCTTTCCGTGTGTTTAGCTATCTTCTCTCAGTTAACTTATCACACCGAGACATTGTGATTCAAGTCCGGGGGAGGCTAGCTAAAGTTGCTAATAAAACTTGTGTGTTTGTTTTGTTTCCTCGACTTTGCATTGCATACATTCCATTTTAGTTAGTTTTGAGTTTTTATAAAGTTTTTCAAGCATGATTTCCACTTAAGTAACCATATAGATTTCTTAAGCTTAGTAATTGCATCTCATTTTTCCTTGACTCTTAGAAAATGCTAAAAAAATTTGAATTTTTCGAAAATTTCTCTTAAATTTTCGAGGTTCATATAGTTGCATTCCATACATATGTATGATCGTTTAGGTTGCATTGAGCATATTTTTAATTGTTTTTAAGGTTTATGGCTTAGCATTCAATATGATCTTTAGGATAATGCTAGATATTGCTAAGTGAATTATAGAAATCTCTTCTTTGCATCTTGATCTCTTCGCTCGAAACTCGTGATTAAGTTGAAGCATATTAGACTTGAATTCAATTCTATCAAGTTGAACCTAATATTGCCTTTAAATTCTTGCTTAGAGACTTGATATGCTTGTTCAAAGTAACCATATACGCATTTGGACTTTCTTTATCCCTTTTTACCACTCTTTGCTAGTCCAAATGGCCTTCCCGATTCACGACATCTATTGTGAATGAGGTTGGTTTCCCTTACCTTGCATAACCCTAGCCTTCTTTCAAACCCACCATTTTCTTGAGTGATGCCTCCTTTTTGAAAATGCATACACTAGTAAAATCTTGAAAGATGGGAACGACAACGAAGTGCTTTCATTTTAGAGCTAGTCTCGTTTTAAGACTAGTATTAGCTTAGGATTTGTTGTTCTTATGGGTTGGGTTTGGTGAGTGTTTTGGTGAGCAAAAGAAAGAGTGTTTGATCATAAATGAAAAGAAAGCCAAAGAAAGGAAAGAAGTTAAGCTACTCTAGGAAAAGGGTGTGTTTTGTTAAAGTTTAAGGAAATACTCTAGTGTTTGTTAATGGATAGAAATCCCCTCTATAAGCTAGAACCCAAAAGGGCTAGTAGAAAAAGTATAAAAGGAAACCATAGAGGATAGGAGTGAAGAAAAAAAGAAAGAGTCTACAAGTAAAGAAACCCCCTAGGATAAGCTAAAAAGTTTAAGGGAAGATCCAAAAGGCTTAGATCACCAAAAGAAAAGAAGAGTTTGCAAGCTCATGGGTAGAGCTTAGGAGTTCAAGATTGTTATGGGTTAGGTAGAATGGAAGCACTTATTTGTATGCATCCATTGTTCCATTTCTTCCTTGCTTTTACATGATGTTTTGCATTACTTCCTCTTTAGAGTGAGTCACCTAAAAACGTTGTATAACCGCCCTATCTTTCGCATTTGAACCTTCTTTTACCAAACCTTGACCATTGTTTGATAGTTGATAAGCAAGACCATGCATTAACCTTAATGAATGTTAAAGAATTGGTGGATAGGAAGGTATGTGAATGCGTAATCACCTTGTCTAGAGGCAAAAGATTGGAGTAGCGATAGATTGCGAGAAGATTGATTGAGCTTAAGGCGCTTAGCGATAGCTTTGTATTATCTTAGGTGAGGGTGTTGAATGCTTTGTTTGAATCTCTTTGGTTTTATTTTTCCGTTTTCAAACCTCTTCATCGGTTTGCCCTCTTTGATTGCTCGACGGCGAGCAAAGGCAAATCCTGGGGGAGTTGATAAGTGCATAAATTGCCCTTTCTTAGCATGCATTTTAGTAATATTTTGAGGCATTTAGCTTAGGTTTTTACATGTTTTATCGCATAATCCGTTCCTTTTAGATTTTATCGAGTCAAGAGTCCAAGTTCGTGTTTTATTGCATATGCATGCATATTTTATCCATTTTAGGTACAAAATGGAGCTTTGGAACAAGTATAGAACAAGTGGAAAGAAGAATCAAGAAGGAAGAATGGAAATCATGACGTTGAAGAACGAGAAGGCCTATGGATCGGCCAGAACTCGGTCTCCTTGTCGATCCATAGAGTGCTCCGAAGTGAAAATTCCACTGCCCAAATTTTGGCTTGTGGACCGGCCAGTTGGTCGGTCTACTGGTCGGTCCACAAAACCTCTCCTTAGGCGATTTTCGTGTTTGACCGGGTTTGAACCGGTTTGACCCGGGTACACTTTCCCTTTTCTATAAATACTTGTAATTACATTAAAACCCTAAGCTCTTAGCCTCCCTTGTTCTTAAGTATTGTTTATGAGTTTAATTCTTGAGATTTGAATGCTTTTGTTTAAAGTTTTAGTTCTTTTATGAATCATTAAAGTTATCTTTGCATTTTCTAATATTTCTTAATCATGTTTAATGCTTTAGCTTTATTGTCTTGTTTCAATATGTGTGAGTAGTTATCATATGGATTATGGGTTGAGTAGATTAGAGTGATTTAGATATTGGGTTGTGTTGCTTATGCTTAGATCTTGTTAGATCCTGCATTTGAATTGAATTTAAAGTTATGATTGACTTGATCACTCAATTTTTGGAACATGGTATTTTCACGCCCGAAAGGTGTTCGTGAAAATGTCTAGAAGAAATTCAAATGAGCTTTTCTCATCTTAGTCAATGGAAGTTGATGTTTAAGGAGAATTGTGAGTATATGGACTTGTAGGTAAAACTCTTAGATTGTTTAATTGCCAAATGGAAGTTTGTGTAATTAAGAAATTTAGGAAGAGATTAGTACCATGGAAGTGGATTAGTCTTAAATTAGTGATCTTTGCTCTAGGATTTATCTTGATTAAAGCCTTGCAATACTCCCCAATAGCTAATGAACTTGAATCAATTGCTTAAACCCATGATCCATAGCTTTTTAGTCTTGATTTCAAAATTTGCTTAGTAAAGTTTATTGGCTTTAGTCTTGTTGCTTTAATCTTGTTTCTTGTCTTATGCCTTGCATTTCATCATTCATCTTGTCATTTACTTAATTTCATTTCCAATTTGCATCTAGTTTCATAATTGTCGTTAGGAATCATTAGAAAACCTCAAAACCATTGATAGATTTAGCTTATTGCCTTTTTCTTAATCCTTGTGGAAGAAT
Organism: Arabis alpina; assembly: GCA_900128785.1. NCBI lineage: Eukaryota > Viridiplantae > Streptophyta > Magnoliopsida > Brassicales > Brassicaceae > Arabis > Arabis alpina. The sequence continues at coordinate 22,053,121 of LT669791.1, forward strand.
AACCCGCGATTACACAATGACATATCACCATGCACTTGTGGATTAGTAATTGAGGAATTAAAACTCATAACACTTTTTGAGATTGCATTAGTGTGCATCACTCTCGCATCAATTTATTAACCTAAGATCATAATTATAGGTGATCAATCTAGAAGCATTAAGAATAAACTTATATGAAGAACAAGATGATTATCCTATCAATTATGTGAATCTAACAATCCATCTTTAACCTTTGAAAAACCCTAAGCCTAACAAGCAAACTACTCAGACATGAATGCACAAAGCATGATGACTGAATAATACTGCATTAAATAAAGATAGAGAAAGAGATACAGAAGGGTTCGAAGAAATCTGAATAGTCCGAAAACTTGTCTCCCTAATTCTCTCAAAAGCTCTCTGAATCTCTAGGTCTTGAATAAAAGAAAGTATAATGAAAACTAAAAAAAATTGAGTATTTATAGGTGAAGATTAATGCTGGGCTTGATTTGTTAACTTCTGGAACTTCAAGAGCGAAAAGGAAATCTTCAGAATTGGAAAATCCTTCTTTTCTTCGCGTCACAACTTCTCCGTTGATCGTTGCACAAAGCCTTGCGTCGATCGATGCGCCAATCTGACGGTAATTGAAAATCCGTCCTCGCGACTTCAACTCCTCTTTCCACAATGCTCCAAAATGCTCCATAATCACCAATTAAGCTCAACATGTACAAACCTGCTAAGAATCTAAAACACTCGAAAAACACCGAAAAGACTCGATAAAACCGGATTAAATCGTGGTAAAAAACAGGTAAAAACCATGATATATCAACTCCCGCAGACTTAGCTTTTACTTGCCCTCAAACAAACTAGAGACTAAAAACGGAGTCGAGGTTTGAAAATCGTGGGAACTCACATATCCTTTAGAACATAGCTTTCGCCTCCTTAACTCTTTCGCTGCATATAAACAAAGTAACCTTAGTGGTCACGAATTCGCAACCATCATAGGTTGGGCCTCAAATCTTAGCCTACAAACCCATCAATTTCACATCCTCTTAACTGTCGCACACTCAATCGATAATAATGGAGTTCTCTCTAACAATGTCAATCAAGTATAAGGCTAGGTATTATGTAAAAAGGCTTTTAGTGTTTAGTGGAGTTGAAGTGTTTAGAGTTACCAAACTCTATTTGGTGGATGCAGACATTATGTAAAAACGCAAGAGAAAGAATGGTCCAATTGATGTCCACAATTTCTCATTCACTTGCGCATTCTCCTCTAAAATACTTTGTTATCCACACACTTCACTTCATCCTTTGATTCCTTGGGACTACTTAGAACTAAAGACCTTTAAAAACTGATCATTCCCTTTCTTTCTACTAATATTTTTCGTTTTTTTTTTTTACTGAAGTGGGAATGATTTACACATAATAGATGTCTCGAAAATTACCATGAAAGATTGTATAAATCCCAAGGAATGCCAAGCTTGTTGTAATTCTGCATGTACTCCAACCGAATGTCTCATCCCGCGCAATCTTGTGAATGAAAAATTGTGTCGGTCCCGTTTCTCTCCGACGTTTTTACACATGCCTGCATATAAGTCAAAGGGAAAAGAAGATTGCATGAGGTTTGAATAAAGGTTTAGGTTAGGGGTTGGGTACCAACTAAAGATGAGTTGGCCATTCAGGAACAACAGAGAGTGGTAAAGTGGATAAGAAGTCTTGAATGTTATTACTATCGTGACATCATCAGAGAGAATATAACGAGATGGAGATCGAGTGTGGTAGTCTAGAGTTTGATCTACTTTGTTCTGCAAACCGCGATAAGAGAGGAGCATGTACTATCATTTGGCTTTGAATTCGCTCCTTCCAAGGGCTTTGTCGCAACAACTAATAAGTCGCAAAAACTAAGCATATGTTCCTAGAAAAGTTCATCATTCCCTACAGGTTCTGACTCAATAAAACGACTTTTTTGACTCTCAAAATAATAAGCAATGTTAGCAACTACCTCCCCCAGACTTAAACAACACTGTCCCCAGTGTTAATCAAGCCTGAAGTTGCTGAAAGAAAAGAAAAATAAAAAGTTAGAAATTGTGAAAAAGAATCATACCTGTTTGGTGTGCTCGTCGATCTTTGCAAAGAGATGCGTCGATCGAGAGAGCTGTTGAAAACGAATCGTATGCAGTCTGGTTTTCGAGCTTCGTCTTGTCACATCATTAAATGGTTAGTAACTGTTTAAAGCACTCAAAACATAAACGATTAAAAGCACCAACATCATATCATCTAATCAAGTTCACAATTCAGAATTTCAAAAACAAACTGACTCAATAAAAAAAATAAAAGAAAAAGAAAAAGACTCACAGGTGGGTTGCCTCCCACCAAACGCTTGTTTAGAGTCATTAGCTTGACTATGTCGGGGCTTAGGTTGGAGGTGGATCTCTGAAGTGCACTCCCCCAGACTTGCAAGGAACAATACCAAGTAAAAGCTTCATAGTATTATTCATCATCTCTTGGATAACTACCTCTCCTTTCTCTTTCAACTCCAAAGGTATGACAATTATGAACTTGGACAATGGTTTTGAGGTCTTTCTGTGCTTGACTTTGGGGATCTTCTTGCTCTTGGAACTCGCAGGATTGTTGGCTTCATGGTGTGCAGTGGAAGGATCTAACTTGAGGACGTTCTGAACCTTTTTCATCTCATCTCCATGGTCTAAACCCAGCGTATCTCCAACATTGACACTCATACAAGAAGTCTGTGTGACAAGAACTGCAGGATAGAAGACATTCTTGTTGATATTCGAGAAGGAGATTCGGTTATTAGGAAAATCCACCATTGCTCCCACTGTTGCAAGGAACTGTGCACCAAGAACCAATGGTTTACAGCTGTTATCCTTGGTCTCAATGATGTAAAAGTCTGTAGGAACAAGACAATCTCCTATTTGAAGCAACACATCATGAATGAAGCCTTTTGAAATTGTAGATGAGGTATCTACAAGCTCGATGTATGTTTTTAAAGGTTGTAGATCCAAAATCCCTAGCTTCCTTACAACAGCCTCACACATAACATTCACATTAGCTCATGTGTCACAAAGAGAATCCTTCAATTCCACACCTTTAATTGAGCACGGAACAACAAACATCCATGGATTCAACAACTTTGGCAACTTCCTCAATGATGGTTGAGCTTGTTTTCCTTTATCCTCAGGTGCTTTGTCACTGCCATGGTTAATAGATGAAGGATATGAACTCGTAGGATGCCTTGGATATGGAATCTTGGGCTTGTAAACTCGTCCGACGGCGATTGCAGACTGATATTTGGCTTCGCGAATGGCTATATTCGAAGTCTGTCCGTTTTCACTTTGCGTCGATCGTTGCACAGCCTTGGCGTCGATTGATGCGACGTCTTTCGAAATTGCCATCAGATATTGGTGTCGATCGCCGCTAGGAGATGTGTCGATCGATGCAGAGTGTGCAATCTCAAAATTTTTGTTTTCTTCAAGCTCCACGAATTTTTCCTCATCTAGACCGTTCTCAAAAGCTTGTATCACCTGCTTTTCACTCCCTAAGGTGATTGCATTGGAGAAGTGCCTTGGGTTCATGTCCGTCTTTCCTGGAAGACAACCTTCTTGCCTCTTTACTGACTATGCAGTCTGAGCAACCTGAGTATCCAGCTTCTTCACATGAAGATTGATAGCTTCTATCTTCTCATCCAAGTCTGTGTATAGGCTGTCAATCTTACCATTGAAATCAACCATCATCTTCTGCTGCCCTTCTAAAATCTGCTTAAGCATAGCCTTTGTGTCATCATCTGAAGATCTAACCAGAGGCGTCTGGTAAGAAGAGGAACCATAGTTCCTAGTGTAGTTGTTTCCATTTTAGCCTCCAAACCTCTGATTTTGATAGCCATTCTCATTGATGTAGTTAACATTGTTTTGCTTATTCTCCTCCTGTGGGAAGAAAGTCTCCACCTCTTGAGCAAAGTGAACTGTCTTCTTTCCCACTAGAAGGCTATGCACAGATCTATCTTAGCTTTCACTTCAGCAATCTCAGCTCCACCTGTAATTCCTCCTTCTCTTTTCCTCTCTTGATCGATCGTCTTAGTGCTATTGCTTGAAGCCACGTTTTTGATGAGCATGAGGCAGTCAGCTGGAGATCTAGTCTTGAAGTCCCTAGTACTAGCAGAATCAAGAGTCATCTGATGTCTCCAATCAATACCTCTGAAGAAGATGCTCAAAAGCTAAACCTCTATGAACCCGTGGTGAGGACCATCTCTCTGCTAACCCTTAAAGCGCTCCCATGAAGCCTTGAATGCTTCAGTTAGACCTTGACCAAAAGAGGAGATTTTTTCTCTCAAATCATCTAAACGCGATGTTGGGGTCAGATCTCACTCCGGTAGAGATCGTCAAGAAAATGGCTAAGTACCAGAGGTAGGCACGCAGTTATCTGGACCTACTCCGTCTCAGGGACCCGCTCTGTCTCTGGGACCGGCTCTCCAGAATAACTAGGACTAGCCCCTCGGCATCTTTCCAGGACGACGTCTGTAGTAGTCATTTAGACTCCAAGAGACCGTTGCGACCATTTCACTTCAAGACAGGGAATGGGCCGAGCGTCGGGCCCACATTGGAGAAAACGAGTCGGAAGCCCACGAGTAACAAGTCGCGCCGACCTCTCCTGCAAGACTGGGCCTGGAAGGCAAGCTCTCGGATTTGGGCCCATGACGAGGACGAGGTCAAAACTTAAAGACGGCGCCGACTATGCTGGAGAGAATCCCGAAGATTGAGGGATTCGAGCTTATCTCTTTAGGCGTAGACTTAGGCCGACTTAGACTTGTATAAATAGACCGAGGATACCTCCAAAAAGGGGATCCGCAATTTTACACAGAAACTATTGCAAAAGCTTAATAACAAACTCTCTTGAGATCTTCGCTAAGTGTTTCTCATCTCAGAGCTTTCAGACCTAGACCATTGACTATTTCAACTATGCAGGTTTCCACCACCACAGTTTGGCGCTAGAAGGAGGGGATTGAAAGCTTCTTACTCCGAAGAACCACCGCGAAGAGATCCAGAACACGATGACTGACGAACGACGTATCGCTGATCCGAAAGATGCCGCGCCGAGAGATCTGGAAGAGGGCGAGATCCAGGCTGAAGGAGGTACCAACGAGGACCAGGCCGTTCGTGACAATCCGCCACCAGCAGGAACGGCTCGCGCCGATCTCCGTGGCGAAAAGTCAAAGGAAACCCCGAGAGCGAGCTCGCTTCTCCCTGAGTTGCTGCAGAAGATGAGCGCGACACTGGACGCATTGCTGGAGAGCGCCGACCGGCAAAACAGAGCCAACGACACAATAACCGACGAGCTCAGATCCATAGGAGCAGACGTCCGCGCACGACCTCCCGAGCCAGGTCTGTTCAGAAGACCAGCGGCACGAATTGATCCAGTGGCACTCAACTTCACCACACCGATAGGATCGTCGAGCCAACCTCGGCAACATAATCCATCAACCGCTGCAAACGACGAACGGTCCGCTCTTTTAGCCCAGGCACGACGAGAGAAAGCGAAGGTTGGCGACGAGCCGATAGACCTCGACAACGACGACGATGACCTGGCTAGAAGAGTCGTCCCCGAAACAATCTTCACTGAGACAGTGAGAGATCGACAAGGAATGGACAAAGCAAGGAACAATGATCCTCAACACATAGCTTCGCAGCAATTCTCCACCGTCAGAGACGATGCCCCTGTGAGGAGAGTCACACGCAACACCGAACTCCCAGAGGAAGAAGTGGCGCGGCGAACCGCTACGAGGCAGAAACATGCCGACCCACAAAGGACGACCCAACAACGTTCCTCCGTTTTCAACGATGAGATCGGTCGTGGACATGCCAGACATGTTTCGGAAGAAGAGGAAAATGTTGAGTGGGTAAAACAGGCGGAGGATGCTGAAGCGAAACAAGCTGTGTTTCAAGCCCAGCACGACCAGATGGCCGAATTTCGAGCTTCGTTAAGCAAGACTACTGCCGAGTTGAAGACTATTCGTTCGCAGATGCATCGTGCCACTAGCAAGGCACCAGAACTCGATCTGATATTGGAGCAAGCCCAGCACACTCCTTTCTCGGCACGCATCACCAAAGCTCGAGTATCGGACCCAGGCAAGATTAGGTTGCCAACCTACGACGGGACCGAAGACCCAGCCGACCACCTCAACGAATTCAGTGTGGCTATGACAAGATCGAATTTCAAAGAGGAAGAGATAGACGTCGGGAAGTGCTTGCTTTTCGTAGAAAACCTTAAAGGACCAGCTCTCAAATGGTTTAAAGGGCTCGAAAGCAATTCCATCGATACGTTCAAGCAGTTGACAGAGGCCTTCATCAAACACTACTCCATCTTCATTGAGACTCAAACGTCTGGCGCTGATTTATGGTCCATGAACCAAGGACCAACCGAGTCCCTCAAAACTTTCATCGAACGTTTCAAGCTTGTACTATCACAAGTGAAAGGGATAGAGGACTCGGATGCACTCCGAGCGCTGAAACGAGCCATATGGCACGAATCTGATTTCTGGAAGGAGATGTCTCTCAACGAGCCTTCAACTATCCAGGATGCCCTACATCGAGCAACGAACTACGCCAAAAGCGAAGAAGAAGCAAAGAAACTTGCAAAGAAGTATGGAAAGTCAAAACAGAAGAATGACAGTGACCTCCAGCCGAGTCAGTCGCAAAAAATCCACGGTAGAGGTTATGTCCAGCACGAGGGTGGCTCAAAAGGAGCCCACAATTACCAAGTGGACTCACCCGGCGTTGGCCGAGGTAGAGGCCGCGGTCGTGGCCGAGGAAGAGGTTTTCCTAATGTGTGGACCGGAAACTCAACCTATGACGGGTCGCTATACTGTGACATTCATCGCACCCATGGGCACTCGACAGTAAACTGCCGATCCCTCGGCTCGGCCCTCGCCCAGAGACTGCTGGACGGCAAGCTTAAGGAGGACCTCAAGCTCGAAGATTTTGAAGTCAAAACAGATCAGGCGCCTGCGTCTGACCCTGCACCCACCGAGGAGGAACCACCCAAACGCGGTAGACAAAACGAAAACACCGCTCAAGGCGGTTCAAGAAGGAGATTACTCATGATAATGGGAGGATCTCACTATTGCTCAGATACAATTTCCTCGATTAAAGCATTTCAACGCCGAGCTGAAGCTAGCGTCAACTGGTCTGCCCCGTCTAGTTTCCCTAACGACACAATCACCTTTGAAGAAAGAGAAACGATCGGAATCGACAAACCACACGACGATCCACTTGTCATCGAAATCGTTATCAGCAACATTGACGTGTCTCGGGTCTTGATTGACACGGGAAGCACCGTCGATGTAATCTTCAAAGACACGCTGAGACGAATGGATATCAGCTTTGACGAAATCAAGGAAAAACCGAAGCCCCTAACCGGTTTCTCAGGAGAGACCACGATGACGCTCGGAGTAATCAGGTTGCCCGTAGAAGCTGGAGGAATCGTCAAAGTAGTCGAATTTTCAGTAGCGGATCACCCAGCGATATACAATGTCATCCTAGGAACTCCATGGCTTAACGCGATGTGCGCCGTAGCATCCAGTTACCACCTATGCGTCAAGTTTCCAACAAAGCAAGGCATCAAGACGATCTACAGAAGTCAGAAGGAGTCTCGCGTATGCACCCTTACCGAACACAAAATTCGGAATCTCGTTACTGACCCGGTCTCGAAAGCTGAACGAAAAAAGATGAAGAAAAACAGAGACCCCGTCAAAGAGATTTCTGAGAAGTTGTAGCAATTACAGATCGAGGAGGACCGCGAGTTGAGAGCGGTACCTACCTGCGAACCAGTTGTATCGGTTTGCATCGACGACGAGAATCCAGAACGATGCGTCGAGATCGGCGCTAATTTGAACATTACAATCAAGAAGAGACTAGTCACGTTCCTGAAGCAGAACATAGGCACCTTCGCTTGGGCAGCCGACGACATGCCCGGTATCGATATCAACGTGGCTTGCCACGAATTAAATGTCGATCCGTCATTCAAACCAATTAAGCAGAAACGAAGGAAACTAGGACCCGAAAGAGCAAAGGCAGTCAACGACGAAGTCGAGAGACTCTTGAAAGTGGGATCGATAATGGAAGTCAAGTACCCCGATTGGCTGGCAAATCCAGTCGTGGTCAAGAAGAAGAACGGCAAGTGGCGGACTTGCGTAGATTTCACAGATCTAAACAAGGCCTGCCCCAAAGATAGCTTTCCCCTCCCACACATCGACCGGCTCGTCGAGGCAACATCAGGCAATAAACTCCTGTCATTCATGGACGCGTTTTCTGGCTACAACCAGATTCTAATGAACCCGGCCGACCGCGAAAAGACGGCGTTCATAACGGATCGCGGCATATACTGTTACAAAGTCATGCCTTTTGGCTTGAAGAATGCAGGAGCCACTTATCAACGCCTAGTCAACAAGATGTTTGCTGACCAGCTCGGCAAAACCATGGAGGTTTATATCGACGATATGCTGGTTAAATCATTAGACGAGGAAGACCACGTAGTCCAACTAGAAGACTGTTTCAAGTGCCTGAACAAACACAATATGAAGTTGAATCCAACCAAGTGTAGATTCGGAGTAACCTCCGGCGAGTTCCTCGGATACCTCGTCACCCATCGCGGCATCGAGGCAAATCCAAAATAGATCGACGCACTCATCCAGATGTCCTCACCAAAATCCAAGCGAGATGTCCAACGACTTACTGGGCGAGTAGCCGCACTAAACAGATTCATCTCAAGGTCCACTGATAAATGCCTTCCGTTCTACGACACGCTACGAAAGAATAAGAATTTTGAGTGGACAGAAAAATGCGAAGACGCCTTCCGACAGTTAAAAAAGTATCTGGCCAGCCCACCAGTGCTAGCAAAGCCAGTCCATGGCGAACCTTTGTTCTTATACATAGCAGTCTCCGAAACGGCTGTCAGCGGAGTCCTGGTCCGAGAGGAAAGAGGCGAGCAGAAGCCCATCTTCTATATCAGCAAGTCACTGACAGATGCCGAGACTAGATACCCAGTCATGGAGAAGCTGGCACTATCCGTCCTCACAGCCGCAAGAAAACTGAGACCCTACTTTCAATCACATTCGATAGTAGTCCTTAGCACTTTCCCGCTGCGGTCTGTTTTGCACAGTCCCAGTCAATCAGGACGACTTGCGAAGTGGGCGATAGAGCTGAGCGAATACGACATTGACTATCGAGGCCGCACTAGCGCGAAGTCACAAGTCCTGGCAGACTTCCTCATAGAACTGCCAGACGAAATCAAAGAAGTTGAAGTTCCTAGCCTCCCTTGGCTGCTTCACGTAGATGGCGCATCATCAAAAAGCGGTTCAGGCATAGGGATACGATTAACTTCACCAACAAAAGAAGTACTCGAACAATCTTTCCGCCTGGGATTTGACGCCTCGAACAATGAGGCAGAGTATGAAGCGCTCCTAGCAGGACTAAGACTCGCCAAAGGACTAGAAATCACGAAAGTTTCAGTGTTTTGCGACTCTCAACTAGTCGTAAATCAGTTCAACGGAGAATACGCCACCAAAGATGAACAAATGGAGGCTTATCTTCAAGTCGCCAAGGAACTAGCAGCGCAGTTCGAGGAGTGTACGGTAACACGTATTCCTAGAGAAGAGAATACAGACGCCGACGCCCTAGCAGTCGTCGCATCTAAAACAGACGAAGATGTTCGCCGAGTCATCCCCGTTGAGTTTATCAAGAAACCAAGCATTCGCTTGCGCAACTTGGTAAATGTGGTAACCCGCTCCCAAGCAGCTAAGCATAAAGCACAAGGAGACTTGACAGAACCTATTCACCTCAAACCCGCTAAAGCGTCCCGTCCGACAAAGAAGGCCCGTGGCACTCAAGCAGAGTCGACCGTTCCCGAACCAGCCGAGCCAGCTTGCTCTCCTCCGATCGTGACGACTCCTCCTGAGACATCTCACCCTGGAAATCCCTCGCCAGAGACGGCTCGGCACGAACTCAACAGGACGACTAGCCCCAGAACCGATACACCATCTCCTCCCGAAACTCCGGAGCACGCCGGAGACGAGAATGCAACGTCAAATCCCGAATCAACCTCACCAACAGACGTACCTTTACATAGGGAGATTCAACAAACCCACTCTGAAACGGCTACTACACCCCCTTCCAAGCCAGATGGTCCACTACCTATGGAGACGAGTACGTCAGATCCTGCCCTATCAGAGACAGTCCATCTTGAGGTTGAAGAAACAACACGTATTCCACCTTTGCCAATATTCCCCTCTACGCCTGCCACAATGACCAGTACTCAACTAACAGAAGCGGACGGCCAGCCCCCTCAGAGCGACAAAGACATTCTAGCTAAGGGAGAGGCAGAAGAAAAGGAATACGGTTGCGACACACCATGGATGGACCAAATTCGAGGATACATAGCCGATGGCGAGTTACCAAAGGACAAGTGGGCAACTCGCAAACTACGAGCACAAGCAGCTCGTTACGTTTTACTTGACGGCAATGTCTACAAATGGCGATTTTCAGGGCCTCTGCTCGCTTGCGTTGAAGAGAAAAAGGCTAGGCAAGTAATGGAGGAAATTCACAGCGGATCTTGCGGCAACCATTCTGGAGGACGAGCACTAGCAATCCGAATCAAACGCCACGGTTACTTTTGGCCCACTATGATCGAAGATTGCGAGAAGTTCTCCTCACACTGTGAAAAATGCCAGCGACACGCCTCAATGATTCATCAGCCCACGGAGCTGCTCTCATCTATTACTTCGCCTTATCCGTTTATGCGCTGGGCCATGGACATAGTCGGGCCTCTCCACCCTTCGCGACAGAAGCGCTATCTCCTGGTGCTGACAGATTACTTCTCCAAGTGGGTCGAGGCAGAGTCATACTCTAGCATCAAAGACAGACAAGTGGAAAATTTCATCTGGAAGAACATCATTTGCCGGCACGGCGTGCCTTATGAAATCGTCACTGACAACGGCTCGCAGTTCATCTCCGCCAAGTTCGACCTTTTCTGCGATAAGTGGAAGATCCGTCTGAGCAAATCTACGCCACGATGTCCTCAAGGAAACGGACAAGCCGAATCCACTAATAAGACTCTTATTGCAGGACTCAAAAAGCGTTTGGACGAAAAGAAGGGACGCTGGGCAGATGAACTCGAAGGCGTTCTGTGGTCCTATCGAACGACTCCAAGGCGAGCTACAGGCGAAACCCCGTTCGCCCTCGTCTACGGAACAGAATGCGTCATCCCACCAGAGGTGCACATCCCAGGAGTCCGCCGTAGACTTCTCCCCGAACAAGAAGGACTCAACCACCTGCTGCTCCTAGATGAGCTGGACCTAGTCAACGAACGGCGTGACCGAGCATTACTTAACATCACTCGCTACCAATTGGCTGCGTCCAAGTACTACAATTCCAAGGTCCGCACCCGGCGATTCTACGAAGGAGACTTGGTCTTACGCGAAGTCTTCCAAAACACAGCAGAGCGGAACGCCGGTAAACTTGGAGCACATTGGGAAGGACCATACGTCGTCACTAAGGTCGTCCGCCCGGGCGTATATGAACTCGCAAACATGGAAGGAAAAGCTATCCCACGATCGTGGAACGCACGACACCTCAAGAAGTACTACCACTAGAATCCGTCCGGCTACCTCAACAATCATCATCACACTAAATCATCCATACATCAAACAACTTACCATGAACTACGGGTGACTTGTTCCCTGCAAAGGGTACGTAGGCAGCCCATTTTCGGATGGGTTCAGTTGCCCTCCTCCCAAAAAGGGGGGGGGAGTGGGGTACGTATACTCGTATACTCCCACCTATCTTTGTAGCAACCTTTATGAGAATAAACATCTGCTACAAGGACTTATCAAAACAACTATCTCTATTACATCCGTTACGGATAACTCAAGGTCTAACTTAAACGACCATCTCAAACCGCCGCTGCTGGCCACAGCGACGACTTCTCAGAAAAAACACTCTGCAGAATAAATACGACAACATCCACCATCGGATAAAGCGCGCTATATAAATAAAAGTGGTTCATTATAGGAGCAGGTGCGTTTAGAAAGAAGCGCACATGTAACCGAAGTGACCAGTCCAAAACCCAACAACGTCGTTGGTCAAAAGCGACGATCGTCACAGGAGCGGTCATGATCGAAAAAGCGAACATGATCGTAAGCCAAGTCGTTCGTTCAGGAAACCCAATTATACTTACACTGGTAATAACCACGATAAAAGGAATTTATGTTCCGTTGGTCAAACATCTACAAAGTACGGTTCGTCGTTACTAAGATTTTCTTTGAAAGACTAAGCAAAAAATGTTGAAAAGAAGATCATCGATAAGCTAAAAACCGCATTCATTATCATCTTGCAAAATACAAGGTAAAATCATCCATGGATAAAACCCGTCCAGACGGTAAAACATCAAATCCAGAAAACCTAAAGACGAAAAACATAAGGCAGCCTCCTAGGCGCAAAATCAAAGTCAATATCTAAAAAGCGCTAACACATGCGCAAAACACAACTAAGCAACGGCCTCCTCGTCCGCTCCTGGAGGAGCAACCTGAGTGACAGGCGCCCCCTTGGCCTCCGTCTCTCCAAAGACGTCGTCAAGCCTCGGATCCTCGGTAAGCGCGTCGATCCTCGGCCCCTGGATATCCTCGTCAGTCCTCGCCTCCTCAGGAGCCCCAATAGCGCCAGCGCCCTCAGCGACATCGTCGATCCTGGTCTTGGTCACCTCGGCCCCAACTCCGCCGATTAGGGAGAACTTCCCATCTACACCAACTACTGCGGCCTTGCAAGAGCTGGTGCCTCCAAGGAGGGACCCCGAGGGATCGGCTACACCGACACTTGCCGCGTACGTCTCGAGTGTTCGGTCCTGGGCAGCCGCGTTGGGCGCCTTAACCTACAAAAAAAAAGAGAAAGGAGTGCGACTGTGAAGAGGAGAAATAACTGCATCTACCCGAGGGAGTAACTACGTTTATAGAGGGAAGACCACTAACCCGCGGATCGAGAACATGCAGAAGTCCGTGAAGGTTCTTCATCAACCGCTCGAAACGCTCCTCGTCCCCGGTGTGCTCCGCTACGTCGGCGGTAAGAAAAGTGAGCTCGTCCTCTAGCTTGGGGGGCTCCTGACCGTCGATAACTCCCAGCAACAATCTGGCAAAGTCGAGGTTGGCTACTCTCTGCACTTGGTAGACCATGTTGCCCCACGGATCGCCCTGGAGCTCATCGAACTTATTCCTGGCACGAGTGAACTTTCTCTGGAGACTCTGGATGTGCTCGTCCGCCTGTCTGAGCTTCTCCGTAACTGCGACAAGCTCACCGCTACGCTTCGTCAAGATCGCGGCCGAACATTGCTCTCTCTCCTCCGCGGCGGCAAGAGCCATCACGGACCTCTCCGCCTCGGTGAGTAGGGCCTTCGCAGACTTCTTCGCCGCGGCCCTAAGCTGGATTATCTCTCTGGATTTGCTATCAAGCTCGGCATTCTTCTTATCTATCGAAGCCCAGGCCGCAGTACGCTCAGTTAGAAAGCCCGCAGCCGCGGAGCGCGCGGTCTCAGTGCGACGCGTCTCGTCCTCCAACTTCTCGTTCAAGTCTTCGATCTTGGCCCCAAGTTCGTGTCCCACCTTGTTCACAAGGGCTAGAAACTGTCAAAAGAAAAATAATATGATAAGAGACAGAAAAGTGTCAAAAAGAAGGAAAGAAACACTAAGTGTTAAAGGACGATAAGCAGAAAGAAAGGATAACCTACGTTCAGTCCCTGACGCATCATGTCTCCGGAAGACTTTGTGTTGATCGGAGCCACGTCGTCGTCATCAAAAATCAGAGTAGAGAAGAGGCTTCTAGCGGAAGTCTTACTCTCGAAGACGCTACTAGAAACGCGACGGGGAGGCGAAGCGGATCTCGCTCGAGCCCTCTTCGGCTCTCGGTCCACGTCAATCACGTCGTCCCTGTCGGATGATCTCTTGCGGTCGTCGCCCGCATGACCCTTCCCTTTGGCCGCCTTCTTGGCGTCGAAGTCGGAAGGAAGAGGAGCGGGCACAGCAGGCAGAGCGGCTACAATCTCAGTCCTAGTCGAAGAAGGGAGACATGATCCCTTAGCGGCAGTGGTGGTCTTCCTGGCAGAAGTGTCGCGTGGCTCCGAAGGAGGCACAGTAGTCGGCTCAGTAGAAGCCGACGCAGTAGTCGGTCTGGCAGAAGCGGGCACGGTAGTCGCTCTAGCAGAAGCTGGCGCAGTAGTCGGCGTGACAGAAGGTGTAGCAGTAGTCGGCGTGACAGAAGGTGGTGCAGTAGTAGGCACGGCCGGAGCTGGCACAGTAGTCGGCGCCGCAGAAGTGGTCGCAGGAGTCGGCGTCGGAGGCTTGCCGCTCCCCGTAGTCCTACGCGCTAAACTCCTGAAAGATCGTGGACGCTCCATCTCTGACTGAATGCCTCCTGAACAATCTGAAAAGCGAAAACTTGAGACCGAAGAACCCCCAAGGAAAGCTCTCGCTTTCTCGACACGTCGCAGTGAGAAGTCTTTCTTCCAATTGCACCCTCGAACGCTGAGCAAATCCCAAACTGCCTTCCAATTGCTCGGAACCTTCGGTGCTGGGCCTGTCACTGCAAAAAAGACATAAATGAAAACAAGAAGTTAGAATCAGTACAAAAAGACAAACGCATCACGAGCACTAAAAGTAAAACTAGCCGACTCCCAAGGATAGACGACGGGGCTGGCTACCCTTTGTAAGCCATTTGGATTGGATTAGGCCTCCATCTCCCAAAGTCTCTTCGCATATCGGCACGAAAAAGAAAAAATCCATCCATTGCCGGTCTTTGCTGCCAAATCCGTGGATAAGTCTAAGATTCTTTCGGTTTACAGCGAAGTATACAAGCTTGGAGAAGGGAGAGGACCGCCGAATATCCACGAAGCGCATCAGGTGATGAACACTTAAAGTTTCCCCGCACTCATAACTCCGAACGAGGGTTCCTACTAAGTGACGAATTCCTCGACGGGTGATTTGCGAAATTGAAAGTCCGTACTTTGCTAGAAGCTCGAGAATTACATACGGAACGGGAAACCACAGGAAACACGCCTCGAGAAAGCCCTCATACAATGTAAAGTACCCCTCTGGAGGATCGTCGGCTCGTTCGTGGGGGTCCGGAACCACCAGCTCTATTTCATCAGGGATGTTAAGTTTTGTTCTCAACAGAGACAATGATCTTTCCGTTGATAGAGTAGATCCCGGAGGTCTGAACTTTTTGACACGACGTTCTCCGTGAGTCGAAGCTTTTTGCTTTCGAAGAAACAAAGCTAGGTCAAATCTTTCATTTATCTCATCCTCGTCCTGTTCCACCTTTACGTCTGGAGGATTGCGAGTGTGGATGACTTGCTCACTAACGAAAGGTGGACTCTGTGAATTCACTGCATCGCTTACATCCGAGACGAGGACTCGAGTCGCTTCTTTGTCTTTACAAGGGCGAAGCCAGGAGCTAGACTCCGCATCAGAACAGTTTATTTCGAAGCTCTGTCCTAGACTCTCCAAACTGGTTGTTCTTAGTTTCGAAATGGATTCTAGGAGTTTCTCGAAAGATGACGTCGGGCTAAACATAATAACGATTGAAAGGTCTCTCCAAGTATCGAAAACGTCGTCCAAATTCGTCAATCCATCATCAATTATCACAATTGAACATCGTCGTACGAAGGGTGTCACAACAATCAAACTTAACAAATTCCCCAACAATTTCCACAAAGTCTTTGGACACCGTCGATATCTTCTAGCCACGAAATTGTTTATACGCAAGCGCTAGTGCCCAATCTCATCGTGATCCAAACCGTCGGAGAAATAGGACTCGGCTTTACCGGTTCCATTTCCGGTGAGACCAACCCACACACAACAACAGTGTGGCTATAAAACAATGGTGACGGCGTGGATCGAGTTCGTGGTTGAAGCTAGGACCCTCCTATGGCATATGAACCCTCCTGTGACCGGAACGCAAGACTAGTGTTCGCCGGAAACAATGGTGACGGTGTGGGTTGGTCGTCGTCGGTGGACGGCTAACAACAGATCGAGAAAAATCCTCCGGGAACGATGACCCTCCTCTGCCAAACTAATAAAGGATCTCGGCTCAACTTGCGACGCAGCTCCTCGAGAACGCCGGCGAGATCTCGACTTGATAACGGGATCTCGATCTCTCGAATCCGGGTTTAGCAGCTCCAATGACAAGCCTTCCCCTCTCGGAGCCACATGTAACGACGATACAGCAACGGTGAGACGGAGACAGGACTCTCAAGGCTGTCTGGTCAAGCACGCAGTGCTCGGAGGCGGCGGAGGCGTTTTTCGTCTCTCCGCTCGTCGGAATAAGTCTCCAGAGCCAAACGTTTTAACAAGGCCGAGAACTCCAATCCGGGGAACGACGAGGCTGGACGGCGCAAGACGAAGAAGAACCGGTGATAGCTCGTCGGAAAAAGGTGCAGAGGTGGTCGGAGAAGATGACGGCTTAACAGACAACAACAAGAAAAAAAAAAACAAAAAAAAAAAAAAACTTTTTGTTTCCCAAAACCCTAGATCTAAAACAGAAAATTGAGAGAGAAAAGAAGCTACCTTTCTTTTGGAGGAGTGAAGTTGTGCAGAAAAGAAAAGGAGAAGGAGTATTTATAGTGTTACTGTCAAAACCCTGGAGTGGCAAGTTTCAGTAGTCAGCAGGGACAATTCCGATTTCTGAAATGAATCAAGCGTTTAATTTCTAGCGGGAATTAACAATTCTAATTTCTAAAAGAAATTTAAATTTCCAAATTTCCGCAGGAATTAAATTTTCAGCTTTCGGAAAAAACAATATCTTTACTAAGTCCAGAAAGCAACTAAACAAAGGCGCAACGTCCAACTCAGCATTAACGTGAACATGTGAGAGTTGGGCAAGATAAAACAAGTTTTACGAGCTTTAACGAGAACAAGCTCAACAAACTTTACAGGACCAGTTCCTCTAAACTTCATAACACAAATTCAGAAACACAAGTCTATTGAAAGTCCTTACTGGGCTATACGTTAAACATGAACACGAAGGCTCAGTAACATTGGCAGGTCCTCGGAACAAGTTTTCACAATCTCATCTCGTCAGACGCAGGCCAAGCAGTACATTCTCTTGAAAACCTCACTACGACTTTTACCTCGGCATCATCATAACTGATACTACTGAGCTGGGGGGCTAACTGTTGGGGTCAGATCTCACTCCGGTAGAGATCGTCAAGAAAATGGCTAAGTACCAGAGGTAGGCACGCAGTTATCTGGACCTGCTCCGTCTCAGGGACCTGCTCCGTCTCAGGGACCCGCTCTGTCTCTGGGACCGGCTCTCCAGAATAACTAGGACTAGGACCTCGGCATTTTTCCAGGACGACGTCTGTAGTAGTCATTTAGACTCCAAGAGACCGTTGCGACCATTTCACTTCAAGACAGGGAATGGGCCGAGCGTCGGGCCCACATTGGAGAAAACGAGTCGGAAGCCCACGAGTAACAAGTCGCGCCGACCTCTCCTGCAAGACTGGGCCTGGAAGGCAAGCTCTCGGATTTGGGCCCATGACGAGGACGAGGTCAAAACTTAAAGACGGCGCCGACTATGCTGGAGAGAATCCCGAAGATTGAGGGATTCGAGCTTATCTCTTTAGGCGTAGACTTAGGCCGACTTAGACTTGTATAAATAGACCGAGGATACCTCCAAAAAGGGGATCCGCAATTTTACACAGAAACTATTGCAAAAGCTTAATAACAAACTCTCTTGAGATCTTCGCTAAGTGTTTCTCATCTCAGAGCTTTCAGACCTAGACCATTGACTATTTCAACTGTGCAGGTTTCCACCACCACACGCGACTCATCATAAAAATGGCTTAGGAAAGCATTCTTAGTTGCGTTCCACGTACTCAGTGAGCCTGGCTCCAACTGCTTCAGCCAGTACGCTGCTTCTCCAGCTAGAGAGTATGGGAACAACTTACAGAAGATGTAATCATCAGATACCCCATTCGCCTTGATGCAGGATGTAAGATCCTCGAACCTCTCAAGATGATCCATGGGGTGTTCAGAATGATGCCCATGGAACTGATGCTGAGCTACAAGTGAGAAGAATGATGGCTTCAACTCAAAGTCATGCCTAGTAAAACTTGGAAGCCGGATAGCTGCCTTGTTGGCATAGTATTCCTCAGGACGGTTGTAATCATTCAAAGTACGCTGATTTACCGCAACCTTCTGACGATTCACCTGAGCCTAACGCTCTAGCTCAGCTCGACGATCTAGCTCATCTCGCTCTCTTGCAGCCTGCTCGTCAACTTCCTCAATCACCTCAACAACCACATTACCCGCAGCATCGAGACTCTCTCCATGGTCGTTGTATCTATTTCCTTCCCTTCAAACAACTGACCCTCTGCATTCAGAATCAGAATCACAGTGCGATTCACCATCTTAGCTTGCTGCGCCTCTTTTCTGTTCACTCGTTCTAAAACTCCCAATTCAGCAACGAAATCCACTAGCTTTTGATTCTTGTTGCTCCTGGTCTTGCAAGATTGCATAAACTTAAAACACCAAAAACAAAAGAGAAACGCGTATAAGCGAAAATAAAAAACTTAGACTAAATTCTAGAATCAAAATTCTAATGATGATTTTGATTCCCCGGCAACGGCGCCAAAATTTGATATGCTCAAATTTACCCTGAGCTACTCTCTCAAATTAAGAGATCAATTGTAGTACTTAGGGGTCGAATCACTGGGAATCTTAATCACACGATGGAATTTCAACTTCGAATTAAGCTAAGTAAGAATGTATGTATGAATGTAAAAAGCAAAGTAAATAAACTCAGATTGATGTGATTCAAATTCAATTAAACAAAACAGTTAGGTCTTCGGGAATTTCTCACGTAAAGCTAAATTGCAAATTCACTTAGGATAGGATTTTATTAAGAACAGTTCTTGAGCTAGAACACGAATGGAAAGATAACCAACTCTCGTTGTGAAAGCTATCTATGCCGAAATCCTAGAAAATCAAGTCTCTTTGCAAATTCTAACAACTTAAACAAGCATTAAAGTTCAGGTTTTTACTCACAAAATCCCTAAACCAAATCTCTTTGCGAATATGAATTTTGCTCATCTAAGATAGTTCAGGAAATCAATTATGCTCTCGCATCAGTTCATTAACCTAAGATCATAATTCTAGGGGATCAATCTAGAACAAGCATTAAGAGTAAACTTATATGAAGAACAAGATGATTATCCTATCAATTATGTGAATCTAACAATTCATCTTTAACCTTTGAAAAACCATAAACCTAACAAGCAAACTACTCAAAAATGGATGCACAAAACATGATGACTGAATAATACTGCATTAAATAAAGATAGAGAAAGAGATACAAAAGGATTCAAAGAAATCTGAATAGTCCAAAAACTTGTCTCCCTAATTCTCTCAAAAGCTCTCTGAATCTCTAGGTCTTGTAAAAAAAAGCTTAATGAAAACTAAAAAAAACTGAGTATTTATAGGTTAAGATTCATGCTGGGCTTGATTTGTTAATTTCTGGAATTTCTGGGGCGAAAAGGAAATCTTCAGACTTGGAAAATCCTTCTTTTCTTCGCGTCACAAATTCTTCGATCGTTGCACAAGGCCTTGCTTCGATCGACACGCCAATCTGACGGCAATTGAAAATCCGTCCTCGCGACTTCAGCTCCTCTCTCCAGAATGCCCAAAAATGCTACATAATCACCAATTAAGCTCAACACATACACAAACCTGCAAAGACTCTAAAACACTCGAAAAACACCGAAAAGACTCGATAAAACCGGGTTAACTCATGGTAAAAAAACAGATAAAAACCATGATATATAACTTATAGACCGTGAGGTTAATGGGAATCACATCCCTATGCCCCATGTATACATAAGGCCGTCGGCCACACTTGCTTTCAACGCACGAAGCGCCACCACCGTGTACCAACCTCAAGGGATCAATGGATGACTGGACCATCATCAAATTCGCACCAACACTCAACCACAACCACCTCTACTGCCCCCACTACACGTTTGCCAACACCCTCAAGAAGATAAGCTAGAAGCTTTGATGCAAAAGTTCATAGATGACACTAAAAACGTCATCCGTGGATTTGAAACAAAAATCGAAGCCAATAGCTTCTCTCTTTAGGGGAAACTTCACACTCTTGCTATCCAAGTAAAAAGTATGGAGACGCGGCATGTCACCTTTGAAAATATCCAACATCATCAAAGGCGCGACATCAAAGAAGCTGAGCACGACATCATCAACGCCAACTACAAGATCGAAGATCAATGGAACCATCATGAATGGTTGATCAACGAAGCTAAGGAGAACGTGGAGGAGCTCACCACACACCTAAATTCATTAGCTATCAATGCCTATCAAGCTAAGGAAGGAGTTAGTGATGGTGTAGTTACACAGAAGAAGCTTCGCTTACGAGTGAAGAACTTGGAGACAGATAGTAAGAGCGCGGTTGAATACCGTCAAGAAGATCTCCTGGAGAAGATCACGTCCCTAGAAGAAGACTCAAAGGCCGTGACAAGCCTCATGAAGAAGCTAGACAATTGCCTACAAACCATTGAAGAAACGGAGAAATTTTTCAATTCGGAGAAAGAAGATTCAAGGTCTTTGGTAATTCCTGCACCATAACCATGCTCGAAGACGACAATGACGCCTCAAGCTCAGACGTGAGTGACGTTCCACCATCCCCCAAGAGACCCAAAACATTCCACATGAGACAAAAAACGAGGATGTATGTGAAACGATCAATTTCCGTGAAATGAGCAACTAAGAGATCACGCTCAATCAGTGAAGATAAACTAGAAATTATTAACTCTCTTGTTAAGAAGCTTCCTTCAACCATTACTTTGATGAGGTTTGGAGAATGAACCCAACTTTAAGATGATGTTTCATACAAAGTAAAGAAGACGAGCTAGAGATTGAAGAGCTTTTTGATGAAGTTAGGAATCCACAAAAATTTCTCAAGGTTCTCAGCAAGATTCAAGACCCTTGAGCTTTCAACATCACTTGTACGCTGAAGGAATTCATCTTTGATGACGCCCTTTGCGATACAAGAGCCGAAGTTAACGTTCTATCGGAGTTTATCATCAAGATGATGAAAATCACCAAGCTTAGACCATGAAATACAAAGATTGCACTTGCTAATAGCGCATACACACACTCATTAGGAGAACTCTACAACTTCCCTGTGAGAATTGGAGATTGCATCGTCGATTCCGAAATAGCATTTATGGACATCAACATCACACCCTTCATTCTTGGAAGACCCTTCTTGGCAACTACTGGAGCTATCATGGACTGTCCTTTACGGAGGATCTCGTTTGCTAACATAGACGAGCATATCTACTACTATGGAGCACCGCCAGGATTCAGATCGAAACAAACTCGATACATTACATCAAAAAGAAGAGAAGTGCCAATCGAACATCCAGGACAACTCAATTTTAGCGAGAATGATGAGAGTGCTCAAGGACCACACCAACAAGCTAAGGGCAACCTCAAGCCTTTAGAGGATCCTTCCACCTTCTAAAGATCTCGAGGAGTCAAGCTATGAGACTCTAAACAAAGCCCTTTAAGGGAGGCAACCAATATTTTGGTTTTCTTTTTGTAAGCACTATTATCCACCTATTTAATCCATGGTTTTTCAAGACTTTTTGTGTCTTTGGAGAAGAACAAGAAGCCCCAAAGTATTGGTGAAGATGTTGGTCAAATCTTTGATCAATATTCAACTAAGGAGTGTTTCAATACGAAGATTTCAAGCTAAGGAGAAGAGACGAAGAAAACGGTCCGGAGAAGCCCCAATATCGATCAAGACTGACAGTCGGTACCACGAATCGGTACCGGTCTGTCTGGCTGTTCCCTGTACCGATCGCTCGTACCGATCGTATAACACGATCGGTACCGAGCACCGACGACCCACAAGCTTCTGGCAGCCCTGATACCGATCGATACCACCGACCAGTACCGAGGGTCGGTACTGGGAGTCCCTCGGTCATCCAACCACGACCACCTTACCCATACCGATTGGCCTCGACGGTCACCTACCGGAACCGGCCACAACCATCCTTCGTCCATCCGCCACCCCACCGCATGTCCGTACCGAGACTACCAACCGGTACTAGCACCCACCGTTCACTCGACGATCAGCACATCAAACCCACCCAGGACACCAACCGGCCAACCAACCGCCAATGCGACCGTCCCGATCAACCCCGACCAATGTACCGTACCGATCCACAATCACCTTAACGTTTACTGAGTCGCATACAACGACCAGTCGACGCACCATCACCATTATCCACCCGATACATAGTCGCATACCACGACATGGATTGGTTTGACCATCTTACACCATCCATCCGGTACTACGCATCGATCACCATCATCACCCGACGTTCCCACCCAACCCACACCAATGATCATATGCGCCGTTCACCATCTCTACTGATGACCATCACACATCTACCGCCATCCACCCGGACATAGTCGCATACCACGTCATGTACGGTTCAAATTCCATTTCACCACGGCGGTCATCACCACCATCCACCACCTCCAATTAGCAGTTGCATACCACAACCATATAGGAGAACCAACTTCACCCATCCAGAGCAAACGATCATCAAAGCACAACCACCACCACCAATGGTCTAATAGCTAAGTTTTCACACTTTTCTCAATTCACAAACCAATTCCATACATCATTAAACATCACTGAACCACAACTTTAGAATTTTGCAATTGAAAATTCTTTGAATTTGGTTATTTTGAATTGGTTTTGAATAACACATCTAGATGATTATCCACCACCAATTTCACTAAGGTTGGCAAATTAATAGATTTTGAATTCATTCATGAATTTCTTTCTTTTAAGCCATTGTTTTTCTTCCTTGGACTTAGAACTCAATACACTTGTGTTAAGAACTTTGTTCCAAGTGACATTTAACAAGTGATTTCAAGTGTTTTTTCAAGAATATTTAGTACTCATATAGGATTTCCAGCACGAGTTTAGTTGTGGACGCACAATTCATTCATCTTGCGAATAGTCCACCATTCAATAAGATGTGAGAAGAAAGAAACAACATAGACCACGACCACCACCCACCACCACCCAAGGACGATTTCAACACTACACTTTATGACATATCTAGTTTGCTTGAGCCAAATCTCAGATTTCAAACTCTAGCTTGCAAACGGAGCAAGCCAAGCACCTTAGCCGATCATGAGCTTCGACATTGCCTATAATCTAGTGATCTTTCACTTTGGTTAGAGACAGAGTTCATGTTGTAAGAGTGACATACCATCACCATCATAGATATCTTTATCGAGCCATAGAAAGTGAGTTGTTGGCAACTAGAGAAGTATTGCTTCTAAGCTACTTAGGAGACAATTGGGAGATACACAACCTCTAGTTTCGAGCCCATCTACACCGATCCAAACCACCAAAAACTTTGGCTAGTCTTACCGAATTCTATGACTTTTGTCTACATTAGGTAATATCGTTCTTTCTCTATTTTTTTTATTAAAACTTGTTCAAATTCATTTCTTTTTGACATGACTCCCTTAATTTGATTTGATTTACACCAGGGATGGTGTAAGTTAAGTCTGGGGGGATTATTGTTTACTAACACGTTTGCTCATGTTTGATCTTTTAGTTTTTCAAAAGGTTTTTCGAAAAAATTATTTGTCAAAAACATCAAGACATTTTATTGAGTCAAAATCAGTAGGAAATGATGACACTTTCCTAGAAACTAACGTTTCTATTTCAAAGACCAAGTGACGATTGTCACAAGGAGAGTACAAGGACAATCGATTCAGACACCTCATGATGGACTCCCCGCCTAGAATTCTACTTGCCAGGTTTTAATGGATACAATTTTGACTTTATATTAGGACTACTAACATAGGTTTTGATTATCTCAAGTCATGGACATTAGATCAAGGAAACGAATCATGTTCATGACATCTTATTCCTTTTTTTTACCAACCTCTTGTTGTCATGAACGACCAGCTCATCTTTAGTTGGTTCCCCACCTTAAACCCTTTAACCTTCCTTCAGACCCCATACCTTTTTTCTTGTCGTTTCATATTTGCAGATATGTGTAAAAACGTCGGAGAGAATATGATCAACGCAATTTTCCAATCATTAAGAGATGCGTCATTATGTGAAAGACAGGTGGAGTACAAAGAGCAAAATTCAAAGAGCTTGGTCATTCCTTGGGCACTTAAAACAAGGTAACAATTTCATGCCTATGATTCATCGTTCTAAAGAGAATCGTTTTCCTTTAAAGAAAAGTTAAAACAAAAAGAAAAAGAAAAAAAAACGAAGCTAAGGGAAAAGAAAACGATTGCTCAAATGGATCATATAGCCAAAGAATATCCCAAAGAAGGACGTGATCAACAAGAAGAGGAGAGTGGAGAAGTATCGACAATGATTCCCGGAGAACAATCCAAGTCTGGGGGAAGAAGAGCAACAAAAAAGTGATTGGGGAATTGCGGACATCAATAGGTCCATTCTCTCTTGCGATTTTGCATAATATCTCGCACCCGAAGATTATGGTAACCCTAAAAACTTTTAACCTCACCACTAAAATCAGCCTTCCCTTACACCTAGCCCGTATTCCTTGGACAATAGCCTTGATGAGAGTTTTCAAAAACCTAGTAGAGTATAAAGAGTCAATTGAGTAGAAGTTAAGATGCGTGCAGGGAAGAGATTTAGGAGGGCTTGCGAAGTCATGATGGGATATGAGGAGAGTGTTTCCGAACTAATCTTGTTTCATGTGGATTACAGGTTTAGACTTCGCGACAATAGATCCAAAGGATATGTGAGTTCCCGTGTTTTCAAACCTCTTTTCTATTCTTGATCGTTTGTTTGCTTGAGGACAAGCAAAGGTTAAGTATGGGAGAGTTGATATACCCTATATTTTACCCATTATTCTATCGGTTTTCATTCCCATTTTGTGGATTTTATTCACCTAATCAACCAAAAGAGGAAGTTTTCTCGTATACATAGGCTTTAAGGTCCTAACAGGTTAAATCATCAAAAAGAATGCATAAAGGAGAAAAAGAAGTATTCATCCTGTCAAAGCCATCTAAGAAGCTAAAGGAGCCAACTCAAGTCATCATACCTTGAAGATAAAGCACATTCCCAAATTGGACAGATTACATATGCCGGAAGTCTAACAACAAACGGAGGACCAAATGAGCTTGGAATTGGATGACACTTGGAGTGAAGATATCCCTTTGAGTTAGCTTTCCAATGGAGTTGTAATTACACCATTTGGAATTATACACAAGGAGATATGAGCCCAAGGCTGAAGACATATCAAAGCTGCCGAGAGGATGAAGA
This sequence comes from Arabis alpina, assembly GCA_900128785.1. Taxonomy (NCBI): domain Eukaryota; kingdom Viridiplantae; phylum Streptophyta; class Magnoliopsida; order Brassicales; family Brassicaceae; genus Arabis; species Arabis alpina. Next base: position 22,078,503 of record LT669791.1, read on the forward strand.
ACACCCGGTACCGACCTAGCACACCGGTCGGGCAATACGATCGGTATCGGGGCATTAAGCACACGAAGGCACGCCGACTCAACCACCATACTAACCCGAGAATCCAACCGGTATGGCCGGTCAGTGTGGAGCATTACCGAGCACTTTTGGCAATTTTCTTTTTTCTTAGAATTAAAACCCTAACCGACTTAGGACCCCTTCGAGCTCTATATATACTTGCTTTTAGCCTCTCTAGGAAGGAAGGCAGCCAAAAAATCAATACCTAAAATATGTATTTTCGTTTCCCATTTGTTCTTAATAATACATCTACCTTTTAAGAGTTCTTTAAGGCTAGATCGATGAGACCTTCTTGGTTAAAGGATGAGATCTCTATATGCTTTACTTCTGCTGCTAGCGAGATCGAACTGACTCGTTGGAGTAAAGCTTAACTAGATTCGTTGCCTTTAAAGTTCTATGTGTATGCTTTTATGATTGCATCTTAGGGTTTGTTGTTAGTTGTTCTTCATCTTTATTTACGCGCAATGCTTGATCTGGCGTAGCTAACCAGTGATCGATCCTATGTTGATGTATCCACGAGAGTGTTCTTAACATCTCATGATCTAGTATTTGATGAACTAAGCGTCTTAACAATCATACCAATTAGTTTAGGAGTTTAGTGAACAATTGAACCTTAATTTTACTGCGTGTCTTAACCTTTATATAACCATGCGATAGCTGAGTCTATTAGGGAATAGGGCATAGAGAATCCGAACCATGATAGTGGAGAGATTATAATTAGGTGGTTTGAGTTCTAGAACAAACTTGCATCTGAATTCAAAGTTGTAATTGTAATCGTTGCATAGGTTCATTAATCGCATCTAGTTAACCATTGATTATCTATCCCTTGCACTTTTATTTCCATAAAAACTAAAACCCCACAAAAAAATATGTTTAGCTTAGCTTATTCTGCATCATATAGGTTTTTTGTGCATCATCAATTCCTTTGGGTTCGACCCCTGAATACTACTTGATGTGCACTTGCAGTCCTTATCTAGGGTTATAAATTTAAAACTTGAATCAAAAATAACCCCCATCACACTACGATTGTAAATTGGACTTCCAACACACTATGTTTCTCCAAACCTTGAAACCCTAACTTGAATCTGATCTCCTCTTGTCCAAGTCTGTAGCGTTGTCTGAGTCAGTGATACCTTCAATACTAAAACCTGCTGAATCTTTTCTGAACTCTAGATTAGTTCAGAACCCTTCAAATACCTCATAACCCATTTGACAATAGCCTAGTGGTCTTTACCTGGTTTTGCCATGAACCTACTTATTAAGCTTACTGCAAACCCCAAGTCTGGACGAGAGCCTATCATGGCATACATCAGACTGCCAACCGCACTGGCATATGGAAACCTATCCATGTGCCTATCTTGTTCCTTAGCTTCTTCCTTTGTTAAGCTCCTAAGTTTAAAATGTGTAGCCACTAGTGTAGTAACCAAAATCTATCATACCAAGCATCTTTAGGACCTTTTCCAAGTAGTTTCCCTGAGATGGAACTAGAAGCCCCTTCTTTCTGCCTCTGCTGATATCCATACCTAAAATTCTTGACGCCTGACCTAAATCCTTCATTTCAAACTCCCTGTTTAGGCTCTTCTTTACCTCTCTGATCACATAATTTTTGCCTCATGCAATAAGCAAATCATCTACGTAAAGGAGTAGATCGATAGCTTTAGAAGTCTGTGAATCTCTCATGTAGACGCATGAGTCTTTGTTGTTCCTAATAAAAGCTTGTTTCATAATGAAACTGTCAAACCTTAGATGCCACTGCCTAGGAGACTGCTTTAACCCATACAAGCTCTTTTTAAGTAGACACACCTTATTCTCATCACCATTTTTGATGAAAGCGTCTGGTTTATCCATTAGAATCTTATCTTCTAGATCACCATGTAGAAACACCGTCTTTACATTCATCTGCTCTAACTCGTAGTCCGAGTTAACAACCATAGATAACATAATTCTTATAGAAGTGTGCTTAACTACAGGAGAGAAGATGTCATTGTAGTCTATGCCTTCTTTCTGGGAATAGCCCTTAGCAACTAGCATGGCCTTATGCCTCTGTTTCTCAACGCCTGGAATACCCGGTTTTAACTTTAAAATATCACCTACAGCCAACTGTCTTCTGACTCTTAGGTCTATTAATTAGAATCCATGTACCATTTCTGATTAGTGAATCCATCTCTTCTTTAAAAGCGCTATCTAATAGCTTCATGTCTCCACTGGTCATAGCTTCTCTGTAGCTATGAGGCTCATCAACCTCTATGTCTGCAACAACTAACAAACCATAGGCAACATAGTCACCATCCTCATACCTAGCTGGTGTCTTAGCCTTTTTCCTTCTAACCCTGTCTCTGGCAAGAATAAAATTGCTTTAGCATGGCTCATAGTCATCCTCTGAACCTTTTTCCTCACATGGAACATTGTTCGAGCCGTGATCTGAATCCTTAGCAAATTGATTACCCTATGACTCATCTTCTGAATCCTCAACCCTTAGAACCTTAATTGACATGTATGAATCATCCTCTGATACTGAACTGTCAGACCCTTCTGTATCCTGAACACTTTCTGAACCACCAGAAACTTCACTTGAATCTGATACATCCTTTGTATCTGAAGTAGACGAACCCGAACCCCTGATTAGTTTATTACTGAATGTTACCTTTTTAGTTGCTTTCTCTTTAGGTACTGGCTTAGAGTTTGCAACCTCTGCACCAATAGTTACTGGACTATCAACGACTTGCTTGTAGACCTTAGCCTCGTTGAACACAACATTCCAGCTAGTAACTATCTTACCTTCTTCAGTGAGCCAAACCCTACAACCCTTAGTTCCATACGGATACCCCAAAAATACTCCTTTCAAAGACCTATGACTTGTCTTGTCTTATACAAAGTGTACAAACACTGAGCAACCAAATCTTCTCAGATTTGACAAGTCGGGCTTTGATCATGTCGATAGTTCCTCCAGTAGCTTGAAATCGATAGATGAGCTTGGAGACCTGTTGATCAAGTATATAGTCGTAGATGTAGCCTCTGACCAAAACTCTTTACCCATTCTTGTTTCTGCTAGCATGCTTACGACCTTATCCATGATGGTTATGTTCATCCTCTCAGCCACTCCATTTTGTTGCGGAGTGTAAGTATAGGTAGTGTGCCTTTTAATACCTGAATCTCTACACAAGCTATGAAACTTGTTGTTGCAAAATTATAACCCATTGTCAGTTCTTAGGCATTTGATGCGTTCACTAGTCTGATTCTCAACTGCTGTCTTCCAATCCTTGAACTTGTCAAACGCTTCATCCTTGGTTCTGAGGAAAAACACCCATGTTTTCTTTGAGTAATCATCAATGAAGCTGATGAAATACTTGCAATCAATGAAGCTGATGAAATACTTGCAATCAGTGAGACTCTCTGGATTTGCTGGAGAGCCCCATAGATTCGAGTGCACATACTCCAAAAGGTCCTTTGTAGTGTGCTTGGTAGTTGAAAAACTCTGCTTGGTGGATTTGCCAAGAGCACAATTGTCACAAAAGCTAAGTTTCTCAGCCTTTACTTTGTTTAAGTAGCCGTCTTTTGCTAATATGCTCATCTGTTTAGCACTCATATGTCCTAGCCTTGAATGCCATAGGTCTGCATCATTCTTGTTTGGCTGAACTGCATTAGCTTCTCCATTTACCATTGTTACTTGCAAGTAGTATAGACCATTGCTCCATTTAGTTGTGAACACCGTGGTAGGTCATGCCTTTGAACAAATTTTAGACTAATGTAGTAGATGAGAGCAAAGAGAGACATGAACGAGTCATAGGAGATTTTTTAGGGGAAGGAAACATAAGATGTTTGCAGGTGGTAGAAACAATAATGTTGTGGAGGTGCATCTCTTTCATATGAATTATTATTGGGCAATTCTAAAATATACCCCAATTTTGTTATAAACTCATTTAATAGATGCCCATTAGAAACTCATATTCTAGAATATCCCTAAACCCTATTTGTACCATATATATTGTTCTCTATAGAACTAGACATCAATTCTTCGTCATCAAAAACACGTTATAGCACGATTATTCTCTATTTATAATTTATTCACATTCGATCAACCGTAAGTAAATCTCTTCTTTACACGTTACACATCTAATATTGTTCTAATAGAAAAAGCACAAAGTTAACGTGATACCTCTTTCTATAGTATTACGTTAATTTTAATTGCTTTGATAATTGAATTGCTTTATTTTGTTGTAGTTTTTATGAGTTGATTTTGTAATTTACATGTTAGATCATGAATCATGTATGTTTATTGATTGAATATCACAATTTATGTATTACTTATTAATTTACTTTATGCTTTTATTTATTGTATATAAGTTTGATTTCGTGATTCGATAACATACACATGTTGATTCATGAATCATATATTTCTATCGATCGAGTAATTCTGACAAATCATACTTATATATATTAATTATTTTATTAATATGTTTTAAATCATAGCAAATCATACTTTTATCAATTTTGTTGAGTTACCTAGCTGCGGAAGCTACGATCTTTGGCTAACCATAGCTTGCTCTAACTTGTGTTTGATGCAGAAACTAAATAAGACACAAGACTTAACGAGTTCCCACCAACGCGGTGGTACTTCTCGTGGGATGCGGTAATCCCAAAACTCCACTAGAAAGAGAAACAAGAGCACACACCTTTAAAGGTGGTTAGGTCTAGGGTTTACAAGAGAGAATAATATCAAGAGAGATTAGAGAAGAAGAAGCTTAGAAAAAACAATGTGTAAACTCTAAGCAAAACTAAAAGAAACTTATGATTGTGATGATTAGATTGATAGGGGTCTTCCTCCTTATATAGTTACTAGATTCCTTTCTTCTTCTTCTTTTCCTTTTCTTTTTTTGTAAAAGAAAATCTGTTTTTGCAAAAACAGATTTAGAATGGGCTTAAACCAATATTACCAAAGCCGAGTCTTCTCTCTCTCTTCTTTTGTTGGGCCAAAACATTTGGCCTAGTTGTCTCTTATCCGAAACTCACCGTTTCACAAATTTGAAGTTTTGTTTCAAAAAATACCAACTTTTTTTCAAATGTTCAAAAAATACTACTTTTGTTCAAAGTTCCAAAAATATTACAAAATTAAAATTTAACATTTAGCAACTAGAACTAAACTCTAACCCCAAAACCTAATCTTATCCCTTTAAACCTAATTTTGGAATAATTAACCTAAAGCCAAAATTTTAAATTATAAACTCTTGAAAATCAAATTTTCCGTTTGTAGTATATTTAGAACTTAAGAGTGGTATTTTTGGAGCTTTTGTGGTATTTTGAAACTTTTAAAAAGTAATGTAGTTTTCCAAATAAAACTTGAAAGTGTGGTATTTTAAAGAATTTATCATTTTTTTTAGAGAAAATTGGATTGTATACCCTAAAACTTGTTGAACATTGGAAAAGTATACCAAAATTTACAACATTGGCAAACTATCCTTAATATTGAACAAATAATCATATAAATATGTTGACAATTAAAAATTGTTTAGTATAAATTATAAAATTAAGTTCAATTTATTAACAACTCATATTTATTTTTCTAAACAAAAAAAACTATATGGTTAATTAATCATAATTTTTGCAACTAAAATTATAATTAAGTAAGTCGATTTATTTTACACAGTTGATTTATATTTTTCTTCGTTGGTTTTTTACTCTATTGATTTATTTAAACTATTGACTTATTCTTTTATGTTCGTTAACTTAATCTTCAGGTTGGTCGACTTATTTTCAACTATGGATTTATATTTGTATTGGTTGATTTTTTTCTTTGTCGACTTATATAACCATTGACTTATTTTTTATGTTCGACCACTTAATCATCAGATTCATCGAATTATTTTTAACTATGGATTTATATATGTATTGGTTGTCTTTTTCTGTGTCGACTTATATAACCATTGACTTATTGTTTTTGTGTTCGTCGACTTAATTTTCAGATTCATCGACTTCTTTTCCACTATTGATTTATATTTGTATTGGTTGACTTTTTTCTTTGTCGACTTATATAACCATTGACTTATTGTTTTTATGTTCGTCGACTTAATTTCTTACATTGATCAATTTATTTTACACTATCGATTTATATTATGATTCGTTGATTTTTTATCTAACGGTAAAAATATCATTTCAAAATAAAAATAGGGTAGTTTTCAAATGTTAACAAATTTGGTGTAGTTTTCAAAATTTATAACAAATTTAGGGTACTTATCCAAATCCTTTTTTTTATCCCTCTCTGCCGTATGGATTTTAAAAGTGTAAGAAAAAGAAATTGACCTGTGCAAGTAAGGGATAAGAGCATCATTATAGGTGATCCAATTAGAGTATCATTAGGATTATTTTAGTAGTAATTTTGTTAATTGAGACTAAATCTGATACTTTTAGTTTTGAAGTGTTTATTGGTGATACTTGTCATAGTTTTTTTTGTAGGCTTTTTTCTCTGCTTTGATCATATTTTCTAGTTTAAGTGCTGAAAAAAACATTACGCAACATTGTCTTTTTAAGTTTTGATTTCTTTCAATTGTTATAAGCAGATAAACAACTTTGCTGCTCAATACCATATTATATTTAGTAGCTCCTTGAATTTTCAATATTTTGTTTCCCTTAAGCATCTACATAATCAAACATGCTGATAAACTATAAAAACTTTCTCTGGATCAATAATTGTTGTTGCCTTGTCTTTAGCTTGGAGGAGGAAATATCTTCTCTGCTTGGTCCGGGAATAAAGTTAAGAACAAGTAAGCACCTGAAATTTTAACAAAGTCTTATTCATAACCACAAGATAAGAGCAAACAACATTCTCTATACTCTTTAAATCTTATGGTAAATTTTACTTACAGACAAGCACTGTTCCTAAGACTGCTGAGATCTTGCCTTGAACTGTGATAAGCCCTGCTTTGCCTGCATTCTGCAACTCGGTCGAACCTACTGACTCAAATGTCCCTAAAGACGCAACAAACCGGTCAATCCAACTTCATCATCCTTCCTCTAACCAAAACCATCTCCAAGACCCCAAAGAAATTATCTTAGATGAAGCTATATGGAATCAAACCTGGTTTTACAGATTGTAGCCCTGAAGTTACACAAGCAATGTTTTCGTAACCCGCTTCCTCCAATCTATTAGCTGCAGCTGCCGATCTTTTGAACATTCAACAAAGAATCTTAAAAACCGGATACTACATTCATTGATACATGTCTCTCAATCAAATCAAGAGTTTGTTCCACTAACCTGAGACCTTCTTGGCAAACAACTAAAAGTTTACTATTTTGAGAAAACTCGTTCCAAATGGATTTAACAAATTCCGGATTCAGTTTTGTAAATGGCAAACCAAAGAATAGCCCTGATAAATTGTTGTGTACTGTCCTCTTTATGATGGTACCTACAATTTTGTTCAGACAAAATCACTTCATAAAACTCAGAATCCTAAATTCCTAATGCTTACACTCTATTCAAGTTCAAGTTGAGCTATAAATTATGATGATTCTCACCAAGATCGTTGTCTTCATTCTGAATAAAGAGAGGAATATGGTGACAAGCTTTTATATGAGCTCTCTCGAATAGTGTCTTGTCTCTAACATCAACCACAGAGTAACCTTCCACTGCTATTAGCTCCTTTGCTTCATCTGCATTCACTAAACCTTGAACAAAGATTGATGTTTACATGTTCTGTATGATTAATCAATTATATTTACATGTTCTGTATAATCTTTGTTCACGCAAATCACAGAATCAGACAATCACATGATTACATGATCTTCTAGACTCAATCATCAACACACAAATACAACGAAACAATCAGACAATCACATGATTTTGTAGATTCAAGACGATCGGATTCGTCCTCGATTTCTCAGAACATAGATGAATCGACGATGAATCCGATCGATAGATCGTCTGGAAGAGAAGAGTATCGAAGAAGAGAGAGGTGGAGTGAAGAGAAACAAACCCGGATCGAAGAAACGTTCGGCGTCGTCGCGAAATCGCCGTCACCGATAGAGAGAAATTGATTTCTCTCTCAAATCGCGAAACTGAGAAACAAACTATGGTTACCCCCAACCCTAATTTTTTTGGCCAATGGAAAGCTGTCACGTGGCAATTTTACTATGCAAATTGTATCAGTAATCTGATACAATTAGGCCTGCGGAGAAACCCAAAAAATATATAAAAATTACAATTGGGCTCAAAAGAAACCCAAGTTTAACCTATAATGATGCTCTAAGTATTGGAAACGGATTTTGTGGTACATATGATATAATAATGGAATTGCACTTTTGGAATTCTCTCTTTGGCATTGTTGACAAAAATGGTAAATTAGCAATATCCTCTCATCTTTTCCTAATCTCAGTCTTTGCTATTTTGTGCATAAGAGATTAGAAAATAGATTTTTTTAGGAAGGAATTTTATAATAAAGGAGGTGTAGTAGTTGATCGGTTGCTTTTTTGTTGTTTTGGTATTGGGACTTTGGGACTTTGGGACTTTGGGGGGGGGGAGGAAGAAAGAATTCTGTCTTGAAGAAGGTGGAGGTGACCTCAATTATTTTGTCCTCCTCTTCTTATTCCTCATTGGTTGTTTATGTTTTGATAGATCTTATAGAAGTATAGTTTACTTTTACTTTTAAATTTTGTTCATTTGGGTTTAAGTTCATTGTATCCTTTTTTCTGCTGCTGTCCAGATCCTATCCTCTCTCTCTTCCCACTGTCCTTGGAAATCGAAATGCCACTAACACCAAGTAGACTTTTTTTAATACGTATTTCCTTTTTATTAATTAATTAAAACCTCCATTCCATATACTATATTTTTGTTTTTTTGGATTTATTATTGGTTTTTCTTTCATGTGATGTTGGTTTTGTAGGTCCCAATTCTCTTCTCTCCCTGTCTTGACGTCAACTTGGCAACTTAAAGTTACAAAAAACAAGAGAGGAGAAACATATAATAGAATTGTTTATTGTTCTCATGAGTTGGTCAAGTTGTCCTCCCATTCCAATTGGCCAACAATCTATCATCTTTTTCCATTTATACGAACAACAAACCAAAAGCCAACACAAGAGGAAGAAGAAGAAGAATAATATTGTCTAAATGCTTCTTTACTTTCTCATCACATGTCTCTCTTTCTTCTTCTTTGCCAAATCTTTATCTCTTCTTCCATGGGCATCTGAAACCAAAACATTGCTGTCCTTCTACTTCTCCAAGAATCCTTTAATGAACATCCTGCACCCTACCACACATCACCCGGTGGTCAACCAAATGTCTATCCTTGACCTCCCTGATCTTGCTCTCGACAGCATTCTTGATCTTCTTCCACCCTCTGGACTATGCAGCATGGCTAGGGCTTGTAGCTCCTTAAGGGAGAGATGTCTGAGTGATCATCTATGGGAGAAACACTTACATACCAAATGGGGCAAAATCCTTGGCCCTGCTGCTCGTAGAGAGTGGCAAAGCTATATAGATCATCTTGATTCTCATCCTCACCAACATAGAGATTCCCTTAGATTTCCCAAAATCGTCTCTGTCATTCGATCATTTTCCTCTGTATTCCGAGATGCCAATAAACAGAGAAGAAGTTATACATCTTCTCTACCACTTGATTCTACCATGAGCTGCTACATCTCCCTCGAAACGGGTCATTTTTGGTTCCCAGCTCAAGTTTACAACCGTGAGGTACGAACATAGTTTTTTTTTTCCATCTAACTACTTTCTTGTTTCAGTTAAAGTAGTGACCAGTGAGGGCTTTTTGGTGTAATGCAGAATGGACATGTAGGATTCATGTTGTCATGCTATGATGCGGAGCTCAGCTATGATACTTACACTGATACTTTTCAAGCCAGGTATTAAACATCTCATGGTCACATTCTATACAATCTTTTGTTTTCAGCATAAGTAACATATACTAGAATTTATTATGGGAATTTAGGTATCCACCACATGGTAAAAGAGCAATCGCGATTGAAAAAAGTGTGACATGGGAGAGGCTAAGAGCAGCTCCTATCGACGCATCGCCTCATCATCTCCATATATCAAATAGTCTAAATGAGTTGAAACCTGGCGATCACATGGAGATCCAATGGAGAAGGAACAAAGAGTTCCCATATGGTAAATAAATAATCTATGATGACTTGTTTTGGAAAGAATTCTGATTCTGATACAAACAGTTGCTGTGTAGGATGGTGGTATGGTGTTGTTGGCCACTTGGAATCATGTGATGGGAATCTCAACCATTGCCATTGCCATCTTAGCGGTGAGTTCTTCTCAGCCTTATGTTTTTTTTGAAATTGGATGTCACATTCTATGCTTTTACCCATAGAGTCCATTAGATTTTCTAAACTTAGTTGAAAAGGGTGAACATTGAAGGCATTCAATTCAAGTAATGCATTTTTCTTGCTAGGATTGGTCCCAAAAAGACAAATGATAATGACGATTGGATGTGTCTTGATTTTCCTAGACATTTTGATAAATGTCTTGTCTTCAGTTGATGTCGAAACAAATGGTGGTGGGACTCATTTACCACTCCAAAAATATTTTGTTTTCTCCTTTTGTTGGCATGTTGCATCACCACATAAAATAGAAGTCCATTATAAAAAGATAAGATTTTGATCGATCATATGGCATAAACTTTGTTCTTCCGTCAAAAGGGTTTTTTTTTGCATTTGAGATGTTGTACTAAAAGGTTAAATGTTGATGAATGGTGAAAACAGAGATGGTAGTGTTGGAATTCAACCAGTACACGGTTGGATCTAGGTGGAGAAGAACGATGATCAATAGGAAAGATCATAGAGAGGAAGGTAACGAGGAATACGGGTTCTATGGTGGAATCCGAAAGCTAAATTGTAAACAAGAGATTGCAATTTGGAACCGTCTCTGGCCATCCTCCATCTTGGACTAGGACAAAGTAAAAGACCAACCACTTTGGAAAGGAGATTAGATGTACCCAAAAATAGGATGTTAATTTCAAAGTAATTATATTATTCTCTTTTATCAGATGCATGATGATTTGATCATTAGCTATGTATTGGGAAAATGGTCAAAATATACACGAAATTATTGCCTAACTTTGATAAGAGCTACTTCGACTTGGGAAATATGATTGGTGTACAAGAAAAGCTTAGTACAATTCATTTGAAGATTTATAGCATTTGTCACGGTTGTAGCTTTAAGGTAGGCATGACCAAAATCAAACCGTAACTGTATTTCAGACCGTAACTGTACCGTTTTAAACCGTAACCAGACCGTAACCGTATAAAACGGTTAAAAAACCGTAACCGTTAACCGTAAAAATATATTAGTTATGGTTAAAGAAAATAGTTAACCGTAACCGTTAATCAACCATAACCATATAAAAACCGCCGGTTAACCGTTAGTTAAATTAACCGTAACCGTATTAAAATCAAAATTAAATTGCATATAATTAATTATGTATGAAAAGTATGATATAGTAAAACTATATGTAATCAATATTTATAGAGTCTAATTTTACAATATTTAGAAAAATTAAATCAATAGTAACTAAAATTTAAAATTGAATGTGCTAAAATATAATTGATTATTTTCTAACTATTATAAACAATATTCTTTCTTTTTTTGTGGTCATATAAAAAATATTCAAAAACATCAACTTTACAATAAAAATAAATAAAATTAGAAAACTAGTATAAAAGAAAAAGAACGTGGATGCAAGTTATAAAGTTATGCTTATTATTATGGCTTCTAACCAATTATATGAGAAATTGTGAATTATGCTATATTTTAGTTAAATTCAAAAAAATTTAGCTAATTTTTAGTAGTGGAACAAAAACAAATCAATTTTTTTTTAAAATATTTAAAATTACAGTTATTCTTAAATAGAAAAAGAAAACATTCCTTTAACTTTAATTTTAGTGTAATTCCAACGAATAATGGGATAATAACTTTTAAAATATATTAAAAACTTTAAATAATATATTTTCCTTAATAATTTGATATTTTTTAAATTTCTTTTTAAGAAATTACGTAGTTATGTAATTATGACCTAAATATTAATCATACCATAATTAATAAAATTATAATGGTATATAACCGTAACCGCATTAACCGTTCCGTATATTACCGTAACCGTTTTAACCGTATTTTAAATGGTTAAGGTTAAGGTTAAAAGAAATTCTTAACCGTAACCGGTGGTTAATAAACCGTAACCGCAATAACTGTAACCGTGGTCATGCCTACTTTAAGGCTTTCGTAGTAGATTTAAAGCATCTACAGTGTATTATACCATTTTTTATACTAAAATGATGTTGCGTTTTAGTCTAATTTGTTACACCATTTTTTATTCCAAAATAAATATTTTAAATATATTCTTTTTTCCAATTTATTTGTTAATTATTAATATTACACCAAATTTTTAAATTTTACAAATTAATCATAACTGTTTTACTTTTATTAAAATTTCTACGATGTTGCTTATCTTTAACTTCGGTACTTTATGTATTTTTAAATTAATTATCAGTATCATTATATTTTATGTTAACTTTATGTAATTATATAACTTCCATTTAAATACCTAAATCAAAAAGTATGATTTATAGAAAATTTTAAAATATTAATAAAATTAAAAGTGTATATAATTTAATTTCATATATCTAAAATTTATGTAATTATTGTTTTTTATTCTTATAGATATATTATAATCAATTTTAGAATAGTTTTAATTATGAAAGACCATTTTATAAATTAAACAGTTCGATACCAAAAATTGTGTTACGCCATATTTTACAACAAAATATAGTATAAAAAATGATATCATACCATTTTGGTGTTTAAAGGTGTTGAGTTGGAGATAATTTTACACCAAAATAAAATTTAGTGTAAAATTGGGAAAATTTCTGAAAAATACCCGAACTTATTTTAATTTGCTTAAAAAATACACGAACTATTATGGCTACCCGAATAATACATGAACTATTAGCAATTGTCTTTTATATACTCAGACGTTCAAATTTTGTCGGTTTTACACCCTCAGTTTTAACGGCGTTAGTCCGTTAACGGAAGACGAGAAACGGCGTTAACCTTTCAACAAACAAATTCCAGAAAAATACGTGAACTTAATTTAATTTGCTTAAAAAGTACACAAACTTTTGGGCTATCCAAATAATACACCAACTATTTAAATTTGTCTTTTATATACTCCAACTTTCAAAATTCGGATATTTCATTTGTCCTCTCTTTTGATTGAGTTTTGTGAGGAATATCCCATTCCTATGGGTGGTTGACGATACCTCTGACTACATTTTCACCCGCCTCACAGATCCCATGAGGTTTTCTTCCTCTTGTCTTATGAAACGAAGTTTGTTATTTGAGAAACCAAGATTAAAGAATACCACTCTTTATTGCTTAAGAAAACTCTCTCAAAAACTTAAGCTCTCAATCTCTCAAATCTCATGAGTTGTATCACACGTTGATACCTCCTCTTTATAAGAATCAGTAAACCCTAATCTCTTATTAGATAACTCCTAAAATATACATATATTTAGATATCTCCTAAATATACTCTTGATCCTTATCTTTCTCATTTAGACTTGAAGCTTACGTCAACTGAAACGACCCGACCCGTTTTTTTTTTATAACAATTAAACTCTTGGTCTCGGACTAGCATTCCCATAAATGCTATCCTCAACAACCAAGCAAAACAACACAGTCAAACTACAGCGGATAACCAACAAAATAAACCAACAAAAACAATTCCACAAAACCAGCAACCTATCCAGGTTCTAAAACAGAAATGGAAAACAACAAAAATCACACAGCACGAAACCGAGACCCTAGATCATCTCCCTCTTCGATGCCATGATTCCACGATCACAATTTGCCTTTACCTGCATCACATGGAAAAAAGAGATGCATGAGTATTATCACAAATACCCAGTGAGACGGTCCTCCCATCTACGACTGCGCACTCAGACGCGATGGATCCGCTCAGGCAAACACGCATCAAACAATCACACAATCACAACAACTCGGCTCAACCACAGCCCAACAGGCGGCCTGTCGATCGACACTACCACAAGGTGTCGATCGTCACCCCTGTGGCAACCTGTCGATCGACACACCCACAGTGCCTGTCGATCGACAGCTCCAGAAGACCCTGTCGATCGACACAACCACTAGGTGTCGATCGACAGCTCCTCGATCACCTGTCGATCGACACAACCTCTTGGTGTCGATCGACAGCTCTCGTGTTCCCCTGTCGATCGACACACCTAAGTGCTGTCGATCGACAGGCCGTCGCAGATTCATGGGAAATCGATCATTATCCTCTCAGATCGATTTTCTCCTCTGTGATGACACGAAACCTGCACGAAAAAAACAATCCACACAATCCAAACACAAATGACAGACACAATCAATCCACAACACAATCCAATCAATCAATTCAACCTACCACCAATCAACCCTAACGAATCCACCGGCCTAGAAGTCATGGTCACGCACTCACCTTAGATTTTCGGATAGAATCTGATAGAATTGAGGCTAGACACGAATCCACGACAATCTCGACAAGAAATCTCCTCTAAAACTCTCAAGAAACGAAACCCTAATTTCCAAAAACTCACAGGAAACAGAGAACTCCTCTCAAACTCTGTCAGCTGCGTTTTTGGGACTTTGGTTTGCTCAAATGCGGCCAAAAACCCTTAAATACGAAGCCCTAAGGTCTACCCAAACCGGCCCGGTCCAATTGAACGACTTAAATCGAACCAGAAAACCAGCCAATTCGGGCACCTGTCGATCGACAGACACTAGGTGTGTCAATCGACAGCCCTTAAGAGCCCTGTCGATCGACAGACACCACGTGTGTCGATCGACAGCCCCTCCATTTCCTCAAAAATGGTTCACGGGCGTCACAATTCTCCCCCACTAAAACTGGATTCGTCCTCGAATCCTCTAACACTACCCACCAAGCTAACCTCTGGCCAACCCGCCAGTAAAAAACCGGAGACTACATCTCCCAGACCCTCTCGAGGTTCACATCCGTCCTATGCACATAGACCCGTCTCAGACATTTATTGCCCATAGCTCATAACTCATAACCACCATCTAGCTCTCGGGATCGTCACCCCTCAGCTCTAGGTGTCTATACCAACCCACCTCAGTCCGCGCAGTCCTGACGGTGTTTGATACTCAACCATCTCCACACCTCGACCCCTCAAGACACACAGTCTATCAAGTTCTCGGTATGCAAAGATCTGCCAGAGGTTGTAACCTCCCCATACTATCCCTATACCCGCCCGCTCTCAGTCCTCGCAGTCCTGACGAACGATCGGTATGCGGGGAACCCACTGTCCCCCGGAGAGACACATCTCTCAAGATATGTCGGAGACTCATCTCCAAGAAAGAACCAATGTCTATCTCTGAGCTATGCAATCAATTCCTAACGTCTATAGTGCACCTCTGACCGGAATTACCTCCTGAGGTCTCACATGATATTTCCCTCCTGGAATACCATCTCAAACGTGATCATCACAGATCACCCGGACCATCCCTCACCTTGGATGTCTCTGCAGAGTCTCCCCGGAACTAGACAGTCCTAACCACCGTAAAACTTCTATTCCGAGACTCTCGCCCACTCACACACAAAAACCGCTAGAGTTCCCCCACCGAAACTGGCAAGTCCTATCCACAATAAAACTTCCATTTCGGGGTTCTCTAACCACAAACACATGACTCTCAAAGTCAAAACACAAACACCTCATGGCCACATAGCCATAACAACCCCACTCCTGGCTACCACAACCACCACAACCACATCATAAGAACTACACATCTTATGAAACCGGAAGAATGTCATAATCGTTTCAACTCCAACGAAAATACATAATTCCAACCACATCACCACACCCGGTGATCACTTCTAAGCCAGACGTCTGAACCTATGAGACCTAGTTCAATTTCCGGTCTGCTTCACAAACCCCAATTGAACCTTGTCTCAATTAACCTCTGGTTCTCAAGTTTCTTCCTGTCGCCGTCGCAGTCCCACAAGACTCTCGACAACGGCAACCTTTTCCGGCGCAAGATCTTGACACTTCTCTCAAGGATCTTTATCGGCCTCAACTCAGCCGCCAATAACTGAAGATCTGCAGGAATCCTCACCACTACCTCTCAAGACCCATGTAGACACTCTCTGAGCTCCGACACCTGGAACACTCACGAAAGTTCTGCATGATCTGAGGTAGTTCCAAACGATAAGCAACTAGTCTCACTCGCTCCACCACCCAGGACGAAACCAAGGACCACCGACTACGCTTATCCTTGCAATGGATCTGCTTGAACCCCTGCAGCATCTCCACTCCGAGATACGCTCTACGCTCATTCCTCCTCTTATTTGCATAACTCCTCGGCCGATCAAGAGCCTCTTTCAAGTTCAGCGTCACAACACGGATCTTCTCCGTCGTCTTCTGAACAAGTTCTGCACCAAATATGCTTCTCTCCCCCACTTGGATCGAGCATAAGATGTGCGACATGGCCTCCCGCACCAAACTCAAAAGGAGCCATACCAATACTGGCCTGAAAGTCCTCACTAACCCCAACAGTGTACCTCAGATCTCTGTCTGACACAAACTCGCTAGTACTTCAAGCCACCTCACTACTCACTCACCATTCCATAACTCGAACCGTTGCTTCCTCGGTTTTCTTTATGGTGAGAAATGTGCTAACCTTGACAGACGATCCGCAGTCACTCAACTAACAACATAAGTCCAGGAATCCGGCAATCCTGCCGCAATATCCAAGGAACACATGCCCCACTTCCTCGCTGGAATGGTTAAACAGCCCCCCCCCCCACCAACTGGCAACTTATCGAAAGCTACGACCTAATTAGCCACATCCTTCTTCATCGCAACTCAGTGATAGTACCGTTTCCGATCACTATGCCTCTTAGTCACTTCCGGATGAATCGAAAACTTACTCGCATGAGCCTCTCCCAGAATTTCTTGCCTCAAGTCCTCATCCTTAAGAACACAGACTCGTCCATGCACTAAGATAGTCCCGTTAGCAAAAATCTGATATTCGGAACCAGTAGCCTTGGAGAGATATAACAGCACCTGATCCTTCTCCTGAGCTACTCGGATCCTGCTCAAAAGATCCGTCTGATCCGCTGCCGCTAACCCCAACAGTTCCTCTGAAGTAACACACAACCTCCGAGTACCCAGCATGCTCACAAGACCCTCCGCATCCCGTTCCTGAAACGAATCATACCTCCTCCGACTAAGAGCATCCGCCTCTAGCTAAGTTCACCGCGATGGTAAACTAAAGGTAAAACTCAATCTTCTACAACTCCTCCCAACACTTCCGCCTCCTAATTCTAATACCACACAACATAACCTACTCCTCTTACCTCTTGGTCATGGGTTGAGCCATACTTGCAAAGGCTTTTTGATGCAACTCGTGAAATAATCTGCCAACCCGAGAAAACTACTACACTTAGTCTCATTCCTCGGTCTAGGAAAAATCTCAGCTCGATTGCATCTTAACTGGATCCACAGAAACTCCCCTGCAGAAACAGTAAGACCCTGAAAACCCATTCCCACTTGTCAGAAACTACACTTTCTCATCCTATCGAACCAGCTCCTGTTCCCGCAACTTCTCCAGAATTCTCCTTAAATAAACCTCATGTTCCTCCAGACTCTTCGAATACACCAAGATGACATCGATAGAGTTAATCACGAACTCATTCAGATGATACTAAAAAGCTTCGCTCATCAACCTCATAAATGCAGTTGGTGCACTCGTCAACCCGACAAGCACCTTTACTAACTCCACCCTACTCATGACTCGTCAAGAAAGCCGTTTTCCTGACAACCACCTCATCAATAGGATGTGGTGTTAACCAGATGCCAAGTCATCCTTGAAGAACCAAGTAGCCCCTCACAATTGATCCAACAACTTATCAATTCTCGGAAGACGAAACTTGTTCCTCATAATGACTCGGTTAAGCCCTCGATAATCGAAGCACAACCGGAAACTACCACAATTCCTCATCACCAACATCACCGATTCTTCTAACTCTGCTGGACCCATCCTGTAAGGTGCCTTAGATAACGGCGTCGTCCCAGGCTCTAACTCAATCGTGCGAGATTCCGACCGCGATGACGGCAATCCCCGCAGCGACTGAAAGACATCCTCACGCTCATGGACAACCCGAATATCCCTCACTGCAACCTCACCTACATACTCCGCCAGCAAAACAGTCTCCGAGTAAGCCTCGCAACCTCTCAGTCATAGCCTCAACCTGCACCCAAGAGATCACGAGACTCTCAGAAGTCTGTTTCACTCCCTGACAAACCAACTTTCTCCACCACGCTCAAACACAACACGACTCCGATGACAATCCAGATGAACTCTGTACTGATCCCAGCCAATCCGTACACAGGATGCCAATCATACAGTTCCACTAGACTGTACACCAAGTCCGCTGTCATCCACTCACCAGTCACTAGAAACTTCACGCCTCTCGCCCGGCCATGAATACTAGGGACTTCTCTCCTGCAACCATAACCGATCCAATCCGCTCACTAGCGCCACTCCGAATACCGTTCCACCCAATATCTTCCGGAGTGATGAAGCAATGATGCTCCAGAATCGAACAACCCGTAGAAATCACCACTGCCCACTACAAAGGTCTCCACACAACTCACATGTGCTAAGAAACCTAACAAACTCGCCAACTATGACCCATGCTTCCACACCCGAAGCACCCTTGGCCACTCTAGCTCAACCCGGAAGTATCCTCCCACTTCCTTTTCTGTCCCTGCACAGGCTTGCCGCCATGCTAGGTATCACCTGCTGAGGCTTAATAGACTGAACAGCTGGGCTAACTACCACAGCCTGCTCTCTCTAGTCTCGACAATGCCTCCAACAGTCTCAATCAACTATGCTCTCCCGGCATACTTAGACACTCTGCACCGTGTCCTCCATTTGATCGAAGTCCTCTCAAGAACTTCTTATCCCGGGCCTCCTCGCCCTCCATGCACCTACTTGCATGAACCAGCCCAAACCATGAGCCGATTAACTCCAAAACATACCCACGAACTGATCTCTCTCACATATCAAGTTCCAAACGTCTCGTTTCTAAACAATCCGCATCCTCTCGAGGAAAGAACTTGGCATCACACTCTGCCCACAAGTCCGCCCAGGCCAACACTACCTGAACCCTCCAAGCTGCAACACACCACTCGCAAAGAATCCATCACAAATCCTCTGCACTTGTTCCCTTATCCGTAGATAAGACGGAACCCTACCAACAACCGCAGCCCTCAGCCGCACCTCTGCCACTCGTGGCATCACCGGAGCCTAACTCGTAGCGCACTCGGTAACCACTCCCAAAACTGCTGAAGCCAATCCGCCAGACGATCCACTCGATGTTGAGCCCACCCGCGGGCGCACCCGCACTACCAAACTCACGAAGACCCACACCGGCCCCCGGCAGCCAACCTGGGACCACACTATCCCCACCAGACCTCACACTGGCGCTCACACTTGGCTGCACGCTTGCAGTCTAAATGGCGCTTAAGACATCTTGAAGCGTCTACGAATCACTCTCAGCCACATGCGCAACACTCTGAGCCGTCCTCCCGGCCAACTCCCTCACTAGTGCCCGCCACAACACCTACTGCAACAGATCTATCAGACGATCAACTCGTCACCTAGACTCCTCCTGCGGGCGCACCCGAACAGCGAGCGAATCCAACCCTAGCTCAAGTACCAGCCCTGGCCCAACAGCCTTCACACCGGCTCTCACACATGCACTCCCACTGGCACTCGCACTAACACTCAGAACCACTTGATACGTCTATGGATCTGTCCCAGTCTCAACGTGGAACCCTAAGCCGCATCCCAGCCGACTCACTCACTGGTCCCCGACCACAATCCTGACCTTCACAGTCACCCCGGCCCCCACGGCCACATTCTCTAGTGCCTCTAGCCAACACCATGCACTACCACAGTACACAAGGCAAACACTAAAGAATAACAATAAAACACACAACACACTTACCGTGGAATCTCTTTGAAGGCTCGAAGGAAGATGATCTAGAACCCCCAAACTCACAGAATTGCAATTTACAAAATTCAATCCTAGCAGTTCTAGCCCGTCCTAAAACTGTAAGGGCTCTGATACCAAACTGAAACGACCCGACCCGTTTTTTTTTTTAACAATTAAACCCTTTGTCTCGGACTAGCATTCTCATAAATGCTATCCTCAACAACCAAGCAAAACAACACAGTCAAACTACAGCGGATAACCAACAAAATAAACCAACTAAAACAATTCCACAAAACCAGCAACCTATCCAGGTTCTAAAACAGAAATGGAAAACAACAAAAATCACACAGCACGAAACCGAGACCCTAGGTCATCTCCCTCTTCGTTGCCATGATTCCACGATCACAATTGGCCTTTACCTGCATTACATGGAAAAAAGAGATGCGTGAGTATTATCACAAATACCTAGTGAGACGGTCCTCCCATCTACGACTGCGCACTCAGACGCGATGGATCCGCTCAGGCAAACACGCATCAAACAATCACAACAACTCGGCTCAACCACAGCCCAACAGGCGGCCTGTCGATCGACACTACCACAAGGTGTCGATCGTCACCCCTGTGGCAACCTGTCGATCGACACACCCACGGTGCCTGTCGATCGACAGCTCCAGAAGAACCTGTCGATCGACACAACCACTAGGTGTCGATCGACAGCTCCTCGATCACCTGTCGATCGACACAACCTCTTAGTGTCGATCGATAGCTCTCGTGTTCCCCTGTCGATCGACACACCCAAGTGCTGTCGATCGATAGGTCGTCGCAAATTCATGGGAAATCGATCATTATCCTCTCGGATCGATTTCCTCCTCTGTGATGAACGAAACCTGCACGAAAAAAACAATCCACACAATCCAAACACAAATCACAGACACAATCAATCCACAACACAATCCAATCAATCAATTCAACCTACCACCAATCAACCCTAACGAATCCACCGGCCTAGAAGCCATGGTCACTCACTCACCTTAGATTTTCGGATAGAATCTGATAGAATTAAGGCTAGACACGAATCCACGACAATCTCTACAAGAAATCTCCGCCAAAACTCTCAAGAAACGAAACCCTAATTTCCAAAAACTCACAGGAAACAGAGAACTCCTCTCAAACTCTGTCAGCTGCGTTTTTGGAACTTTGGTTCGCTCAAATGCGGCCAAAAACCCTTTAATACGAAGTCAGAAATTAGGGTTTGGAGGAGATTAATGTTTACCCAAACCGACCCGGTCCAATTGAACGACTTAAATCGAACCAGAAAACCAGCCAATTCGGGCACCTGTCGATCGACATACACTAGGTGTGTCGATCGACAGCCCTTAAGAGCTCTGTCGATCGACAGACACCACGTGTGTCGATCGACAGCCCCTCCATTTCCTCAAAAATGGTTCACGGGCGTCACAATTTTGATGTTCTAAGTAATTTTGTTTTGATTCATTCGCAAGTTGTCGGTTAATTCCTCCGTATGAGGTTTTCATGTTTCTTTTAAGACTTTTTGGTGACAGTTCTTCAAGGATCACTCCTCGGGTGATAGCTTTTTATTCGAACTTTCCGTTAGTCCTCTTTGATATTCGGATTCCTTACCTTGCGGTTGACCTATGTCGAAGGGGTTCAAATACATGAACTAACATGTTTCAGTTATGTAAGTTGTTCTAACATTATCTTTTCTCGATTTTGACAGATTTTGAAAGTTGGAGTATATAAAAGACAAATTTAAATAGTTGGTGTATTATTTGGGTAGTCAAAAAGTTTATGTATTTTTTAAGCAAACTAAATTAAGTTCATGTATTTTTCAGGAATTTTTTTGTTGAAAGGTTAACGCCGTTTTTCGTATTCCGTCAACGGATTAACGCCGTTAGAACTGAAGGTGTAAAACCGACAAAATTTGAAAGTTTGAGTATATAAAAGACAATTGTTAATAATTTATGTATTATTCGGGTAGCCAAACTAGTTAGTGTATTTTTTAAGCAAATTAAATTAAGTTCATGTATTTTTCAGGAAATTTCCTTTGTAAAATTTGGTATAGGATTAAAGATGTTCTTAAACGGTAATTTTGTTTTTTGTAGGTATAAGATTTTGGCTCTTAATTTTTCAAAATTGAAGTATGATATTGTTTTACTATATAAAACATCAAATCATATAGATATGTATCATGTAATTGTAATAATTTAATAAATATGTATAGTAATGAAAAAGTTAATAATTAGATGGAGTATAATAATGAAAAATAAAGTGGAAGAGAGTCAGCTCACTACATAAAAAGGGGTTTTAACAGCACTAAGATCTTCCCTTGGTAGTGAATGATTTAAATTTGGTGTGGATTTACTTTGTTTTAAATTGTTTCTTTTTAAGATGGTGTTATTTTCTTGTTTTTATATTAACATTTATATTTGTATATTTGTTGAATAGATTTTTTTGACTTTGTTACGATTTGATAATGATTTTATAGATGTTTTTTGGTAAGCTCCAAGTGGTAAATAATACAACATTTTTTTTTGTCAATCTAACTATTAATCAAAAACTATCTTCCGAATTGGATAGCCAGCTCGGTAGAACATTGCTTACATACGAAAAATTGAAAGCACGCGATCTTGCTGAACGAGCCAAACAGTCCGCCTTCCGATTAATAGAACGAGGGATTAATGATATGGAAAAGTTGGGTAGACGGTCTTGTAAACTCCGTAGCTTGGCCGAGAGAATCGAAAACGCCGGCCACTCATCTGGATTCTCGACGATATCAACTAGGTCAGAGCAGTCTGTCTCAAACGATTGACAATCCACCCCCTTTATCCAGGATACATGACATTGCCCAAGTTAGCGCTTCTACCTCGGAATGCAACGGTGTTCTCCGATGACTTGGGCCTTGCGCTCCTAGTAGTACGATATGATCTTGTTGAAGACATACCCACCCCAGACCTGAAGTTGTTTCTGTATCCTTCCAGGATCCATCGATTTGACATCTTACCCTAAGTGACGATACTAGTTCGATTAAAGTTCCTTCCCTTCCCCGGAGATCTTCCTCCGGTATCCTTATTTGAGCATCCGTCCATGCCAAAAACTCATTTTTCTACCGACTTTAAAAGATTTCGTGTATCCATTTCAATACCTTGAAAACATTTTGTATTCCTTGATTTCCAAATATACCACACCAGCCATGGAAACATTTGAATATCCCCTTTAATTGTATCCTCACTTACCATCCTCAAAAACAGAAAGTCCATATTTGCAAAAATTGAGGAATATGGAACGACCTCCATTCCTTTTGAGGATAAGAATAAACCCCAAATATCATGTACTATAGGGCATTCAAGCAAGGCATGATTTATTGTTTCTTCTTATATGCCACATCTCCCACAAATTGTAGAACAATTGATTCCACGTTGATTAATACGGATGAGTACTGCCAGAGATCCTGAAAAAGCCTGCCAAAAGAAATGTTTAATTTTGGGAGGACACCTTATCTTCCAAACATGGGCCTTTAGAACTGTAAAGCTTGGTTCTTGTACCATATTAACATCGATTTTCTTTGCGAGCTCCTTTGATAACCAATAGCCTGAATGCACTGTATATTTACCAGATTTTGTAAAATGCCAAATAAATCTATTCGCCATATATGTCTGACTAATTTCAAGTCCTTGGATTATCTGAATATCCCTTGGCTCCATAAATTCTTGGACAATTGGAAGATGCCACTCCTTGGTTGCAAAATTATACAAATGATTCACATGTAGATTATGATGTAAAATACATCCCCTTTCCCTTGCTGGTCTCGGAAAGGTATCCGGAACCCATGTATCCTGCGATACTGCTACACCATTTCTGGAGCCTAAACTAATTCGTCTTCCAGCGTATAAAAGATTCCTGGCTGACCATAAACTCGTCCAACCATACGATGGAGAATATGCCTTTTTAGCCAACAAGGGATGCCTATCCCTGAAATATCTCCCTTTAAAAACTCTTGGTACCAAGGAATTCGGATATTGATACATTCTCCACAACTTCTTTGCCAACAGAACAGAATTAAAATTCTCTAGCGAATGGAAACCCAAGCCACCTTCTGCTTTAGGAAGATATAGTTTATCCCATGATTGCCAGTGAAGGCCCCTAGTATTTCCATCCGAACTCTACCAAAATTTAGCTATTGCACTGTTTAGTTTTCCTAACAACGATTGTGGTAGTCTAAAGCAGGACATAATATAAGTCGGAAGAGCTAAGGCAATTGATTTTATCAACACTTCCTTCCCCCCCCTTTCGATAAAAACTTAGCCTACCACCCATTAACCCGATCCTGTAATCTTTCACATAAAAATTGAAAATCTTAGTCTTTGAACCTCCCAGGCTCTCCGGAATGCCCAAATAAGAACTCATTCCCCCTTTCGTATGTATGACCATTATATCATTCAGGTGATTCTTTGTGGCATTAGTAACATCGTGGCCGAACATAATTGATGATTTTTCAAAATTGATCTCTTGACCCGAGACTCTCCCATAATTTCTTAACACTTCCAAAATAACTTTGCATTCTCCCTCTTCAGCTTTACAAAAGAACAAACTATCATCTACAAAGAGCAGATGGGAAATCAACGGGCTATTCCTAGCTATCTTAATCTCCGTAAGATTGCCTTTGCACTCCACTTTCTGAACGTTTGCTATTAAAACCTCTGTGCATAAAATAAATAAATAGAGCGATATGGGATCACCTTGTCTAAGACCTCTGTGGGGCCGTATTCTTCCTCTTGGCTGACCATTAATGAGTACCTGGTACGAAACAGACCTCACACATGTCATTATCCAAGAAATCCAAATACTTCCAAATCCCAATTTAAGTAACACCGCTTCAAGAAAATCTCATTCTATCTGATCGTAAACTTGACTCATATCCGTTTTTACTGCCATAAATTCGTTCTGACATGTTGCTTTTGTCCCTAGCCCATGGAACATTTCTTGTGCAATCAAGATATTGTCCGAAATCAATCTCCATGACACAAATACCGATTGGGTTTCCGTAATGACCTTCGGTAACAAATGTTTCAGCCTAAGGCACATTATTTTGGATATGATTTTATATCCCACATTACATAAACTAATCAGCTTAAATTCACTCATCCTCTTTGTTTTGTCCGTCTTTGGAATTAAACAAATATTAGTCATGTTCAGCCAATTCTCAAACTGACCAGAATGAAAGAATTTTTTGATAAAACCAGTCAAATCTCCTATTAGCACGGACCAAAATCTTTGGTAGAAAAGTGCTGTCATCCCATCTGGACCCGGAGCTTTCTCTAGATGCATGGCAAAAATTGCTCGTTTCACCTCATCTTCCCCAACATCCCTTGTTAATGCCTCATTCATAGCCCCAGTGATTACCGGCTGAACATCTTGTAAAACTTCGGTAAAATCCGTCAGCTGCGTAGATATAAATAAATTATGAAAATAATCAGTTGCCGTTTTCTCAATATCATATGTTGTTTCCACCCAAGCACCCTTGTCATTAAAAAGTCCTAATATCCGGTTTCTCGCCCTCCTTTGTTTTGTGGATCCTTGAAAATATTGTGTATTTCTATCTCCACATTTATGCCAAAGCTTCATGCTTGTCTGTCTCCAATATTCCTCTTCGTCTCGATAAGTTTCCTGAAGTTTCCTACATATATCCCTGATCTCCTCCTGAGATATATTGTCATCATTATTTGCCTCTTCCAAAGCCGCCTTTAGTGCTGCAATAACGGCTTGACTCGGTAGAACATTATTCTTTCTCCAACATGATATGGAATTTCGGCAATTCGCAATCTTATCCACCCAACCTAAAGTACGAAAATTCCTCGTTCTGTTCCAGCCAGCCTCAATAGTTTTGGGAAAAAATTCCCTTCCAATCCACCGTTTATCAAAGCGAAATAGTCTTCTTATGCGCTCATTAGAAGTATTAAACTCTCCCCGAATAGGCCTATGATCTGACCCAATCAATTCCATGTATCTAACATTTGAAAATGCAAAAAGAGCATGTCAATCTTCATTTCTAATGGCTTGTCTAATTTATATCTTATATTTTGATTATTATTTTTGGTTCCTTTCCATGATAGTTGTTCTTCTATACACATGAATTCCAGCATGCCGCAATTCCGAATCATGTCATTAAAATTAACAAACGTTGTCGCTGATCTCAGGCCCCTTGCTTCTCATGATTTCCCGTTATTTCATTAAAATCACCAATCATAAGCCATAGTTCGAATCTGAGCATTCCTATTTGATTAAGTTTGTCCCATACCAGATGGTGGTACTGGGTTTAGCACCCGCAACCATATCCGACTCAAATCCGATTCAAAACGGAGATCAAAAGATCAGCTCGGAGGAATGGGCCAGCGAGGATCCATGTAGACGTCTCGGCCCGTTACGGAGTGCTAGCCGACCTCGGTGAATACAAGCAAATTGGAAGACTTACCTCAAATAAAAAGAAATACTTAGAATTAGTATAACTCTCTTTTATCTTTTAGGAGATTTTTCATTTATCTTTTAGGGTTAATTCGACCGACTTTGTATTTGTATAAATACTTGATGTATTCCTCCAAAACGAGGACATCTCCTTCAATAGAGAATTCTATACACATCTTTTTACTTGATCTTTTCTTTGTGATTTTACGTTTCAACCTAGTTCCTCTATTCTTTGGACTGATCTCGGATTGTTTCTCAATCCGGTATCACCAAATTGGCGCCGACTAAGGGGACCGATTAGGTTTACTGCGTAACCTTCACGAAAGAAATCCTAAAAAAGATGTTCAGAAAAGAAACCCTAGCTCTAGTAGCCGCAACGACGGAGCCCGGGAAAGGTAGAACCTTCATGATCATGAAAAATCGTGAAAAAGACATGCAACGAAGCCAGCCGTACGAAAAGCCAGAAGCAGAAAAAGTCAACCGCTACGAAAATCTAGAGGTAACTTTCTGCGCACAAGATACGGTGGGTTTGACCTAACCGCACAACGATCCGCTCGTGGTTCAACTATTGATAGACGATTGCGAAGTCAATCGTATATTAATAGACACCAGAAGCTCTGTGAATCTGATTTACAAGGAAACCCAACAAAGGATGGGTACTCGAGAACGTATACACAAGCGGAACCAAACCCTAACGAGGTTTACGGGTCGAACGATCCCTTTTGTTGGAATAATCCAGCTAACGGTCGAAGTTGCCGAGATAAAGCGTTACGTCGAATTCGACATCATGGATTCCCCCACCGCGTATAATGTTGTCATGGGTACGCCATGGCTCCACTTGATGAAATTCATAGCATCGGCCTACCATCAGTGTTTGAAAATCCCGACCTCGTCCGGGATTCATACCGAAAGAGGTAATCAAAGCAAACTCGTAACTGTTTCATCCTCGAAAGGAAAAACAGGACCCGAGCCGCTATGTCCGTACGGACCTCATAGGAGATAGTAGGGAGTCAGAACAAGGCACCCCATGTTGAAAAGAAGAAAGTGTCGCCGGAATGACAAATCACATTGATCATCGTGGATTTCCAACATCCCGATCAATGTGTGGGAATAGGGTCCGAACTAAGCGAGCCTATACGAGACAAACTTGTTGAAATTCTAAGAAAGAACGCATCAACTTTTGCGTGGTCCATTAAGGACATGAAGGGGATCGACCCAAAGACAATTTCTCACGAGCTGAATATGGATCCGTCTCATAGACCGGTTAAACAGAAGCATAAGAAACTTGGCCCGGAGAGGTCCAGAGCGGTAGACGACGAAGTCGAGCGACTGCTCGATGATGGGTCTATCACCAAGGTAAAATACTGTGGATGCCAGAAATCGTACCATTAGATTTGTAAGGGTTTCGAGAGGAAGCAGAGATTTCTGAAGATAAGCTATGAAGAACAATTTTGAGCAAAGAGAAATTAGGGTTTGTAATTGCTTTGTATTGCTTTTGTGAATAAATTTGCGAGTATTATGTACAAGGGTTTGTACATTGATATATATAGCCCCCTAAGTCGGCTAAGTTTTTTCCTAAAAGTCAATATCAACTTTTTCTAAACCTTCGTGGATTGCCTTTTTTCCTCTTAGTCGGCGCCAAATTGTGGACTTCGTTACTGGGCTTCGACGCGTGGAACCTTCTTGAGCCTTCGTTGTTGTTCTGACGGGCGACGAAACACCTTAACCCGATGAGAAGTGCCTTGGCACCGATGGCAGCTGTTTGGACACCGATGAGGCCAGGCACATCGGTGTCACTGGGCAGTGACATCTGTGCCACTGCCTAACATCGGTGCCACTGTTTAGTGACATCGGTACCAGGCAGTTTTGGCCTCTACAGCGCCTCCTGTTGGCTCCGTGATCTCTCGGACGCTGCATTCATGACTTGTCCTGGGGTGAAGATAGCTTCGAAGGTTCCATTGCCTCGTAAAGGAATCTTAGGAAATTCAAGAGGTCTTTATCTTCTTGTAGGAGAAATGACTTAGGTGAATTTAGCGTTATGGATCCGAAAGGGGGATGTGGGATTCCCGATCTTGAATTCGGCGATCATTGACCCGATGTGACCGGCGTATCCGACAACCACGATCCCGACATCGGTAACCTTGACGCCGATGTAGACTTCGTACGCTGAGGCCTCCTTGGTTCACCCGAGTGCCGATGTCGATCCAAGGTTTGTGATCGTCGAAGACCCTTCGGCACAACCTTGACGTCGACGTCTTGGTCTTCGGGTACCATCGGCGTGACGGAGACATCGGCCATCAAGATGTTGGTCGTGGAGAATGAGTCCCCGAGGCCGGTTCTCCCATGTAATATCCCGAATGAGGTCTTCGGATGATGAGGACCCGACAAGAGGAAATGTCACAGACGTCTCGACGCGAGGTGTCTATAGTGAACACGTTTTTGACATCGGAGGCACGATTCCTCTGAACGATGAAGATCCTGAGCTTCCATATGGGAATGCCTTCGCATCGTCTTCCTCTTCTTCGTCCTATTCGCGAGCTTCTAGTGATGAAGATACATTCGACGAGGTATAAAAGACAAAGAAGGCTAAGAAGGCTAAAAAGAAGGTGAAGGTCCGTCCCAACCCCCTGGGTCTTCCCTTTCAGATGCAAAGTCTTTGCAGCGTCTTCGGAGAAGTGTGGTATTTCAGAGGAGATCGTGTTAGTTGCTCGCAGTCTTGCTGACAGAACTGACGCCCCACCTCCCGGATATATGACTCTGTTCGAGAACTACTTTGACGAGTGCCTGCTTTGGTTTCCACTGCCCCGTTTCCTCATGCGCTTTCTAGCGGTACATGGCGTCTGTCTTGCTCAAATTAACTCCAGGGACATTAAATATCTCCTTGGTATCTACGTGTTGAGTAGAGAGTGTGGCGTTGTCATCAACACCGAGCACTTGTCCTACTTGACGGATTTTAGAGTTCGTGGTCGAAGTGAAGAGCTCAAGCATACTGTTACTAATTCGTCTAGGATGGCACTTATTACCGGATTCCCGAGCAAGGATGACCACTTCGAGGATCGTTTCTTCTTTATTGAGATTTCTGAGAGGACCGTCGAGGTGGACTGCATCAACCTTGTCAAAACGAGATGGGAAAGAAGAGGTAACCAACACTTAGTGTTTTTATTTGTTGTTTGTCTTTTGCCTTGTTATTTACCAATTCTTGAATTGTTGTCTTTTGTAGTGAAGCCGTTGTTGCCTGAAGTCTCAAAGGAGTTTGTCACCGCCATGCATACCGAGCTTTCCTCTGGGAATGGCGACTGGAGGAAGTCGTTCAGCCAGAGAAGGATCGAGAGGGCACTTTCCGCTGAGATCTTTTCGTGAGCAGGCTGCACTCGAGGCAGCAGCGAAGGCCAGGGGGTCGTCGGGTACCAACACGCCGAGGGTGGTGGCACCGATGACCTCCACCCCGACGGCTCTGTCGGTGCGAGTGAGGTCTTCAAGGCCTTTGGCGCCAAAAAACCCTTCTTCCTCCTTCCTCTTTAGGCGAGCTTGCGGAGTTTCGTAGACTGTCAGCGGAGAGAGCCCGCATATCCAGAGGTAAAAGAAAGGGCATCGACCGTGAGACCCCTTCGAAGGGGCAGAGAGTGGACACATACCCTGCAACAGTTGTTGGCAGAGAGACTTCAGCGAGCCCTGTTGGTGGGCTGCTTCGTGACGAAGCTTACTCAGCGGTAAAGTCAAAAGCCTCTGAGGTTCGACTCTTTCCCTTATCCCTTTTTATGCCTTAGCATGTTTTTGTATCATATTTTGCTTTCTTGCAGCTTTCCCTCTTCTTTGACTGTCTGGTCTGTGATTATGATGAGGATATTCGCTCTAGGGATAGCAAGCTTGGCACGGCAAAGGAGGCCAATGCCGCTCTGCAGTCGAGGCTGGATGAGCTTGCCGAGCAAAACGAAGTTCTTGAGCGCGATGCTCTCTCTATGCAGAAGGTCAAGAAGGACTACGATGACAAGTTGACGAAGCTTAAGTTGAGGTGTACCAAGGCCGAGGGTGAGGTAGTTGAGCTGAGGGGTGAGCTTAGCTCTGCTATCGATCTTCATCGCTCTAGAATTGATGACGCAGTTGCTAAGGCCAGAGATGAGATGGCTCGCGATTTTGCGTAGCGAGCTAGCGAAGTTGCTGGGTTACTTGCGGGAAGGTCCAGAAAGACATGTTGAACCTTCCTCAGACTGATGCGAACTGGAAGTTCATCGGCCTTCTTCAGGGATCGGAGCCGCCAGACCTCCTGACGGAGGTTAAGGCGCTGCGCGAGCAGCGTCATCCGATCTACGATGCTCACGATGTGTTTGCGGATCTACTTGCTAGTGTCCGGAGAGTGCTTGAGATTCCTGTGGTTTCTGCTGGCGCTGCTGAGGCCAGCGTTGCTGTCGACGACGACGTCGAGGTGACAGGGGAGGACGACGTCGAGGTGACAGACGATGACGAAGACGCTGAGGACTGATTGGTTTTCCTTTCTCTTGTTTTCAGACTTAGACTATTTTATGACTTTTGTCTATGGCTTTATGATTTTTGTACGTGATTACTCATGATTTTTTGGAGATAGCGTTGGATGGTTTGTATCCATGCTATGATTTTTTACTTTGCTTTGTAGCAAATGTAAGATGATAACGAATGCTGTTTTGTTTCCTCGCTTCTCTTTCTTTGTCAAATCATGATTCTTGCTTTGGTCAAGTCTTTAATACAAGCTGGAGGTAATTTAAACTAGAAACGCCTTTGACTCTTTGTACCAACGTTGTTGTTGGGTTTTTGATTGCAGGGTAACAAAATCGCAAGTGTGCTTTCGCTCCTTTCCTACTTACGCTCGTTGTTGGGTTTCCGCTTTTACCAACGTTGCTGTTGGGTTTTCTAGAATGGTGGTGCTTTGCGAACACGTCTGTTCAAAAGCGATCTCATCTTTTGACTTGACCAACGTTTTGGTTGGTTTTCGGAATGATTATTTGGTGTATAAACCTAAGTAATCATTGGCAGCTGCTTTTTACCAACGGTGCTGTCGGGTTCTTGAATGAACATCCGGGGTCAAAAAGCCCATGAACTGATCATTAGAATCAGCTGGGGACAAAAGCCAAGAAACTGATCGTTATAACTTATATAGCGCGCTTAGGATCCGATGATGGATGACAATGTGTTCAGGTTCACACATTATTGTTGTGGCCAGCAACAACGACAGTGGATTGAACTTTCTTGAAAAAGGCTTTGAATAATCCACAGAGGATGTAGCTGATGAAATTGCTTGTAAAGGCTTTGAATAATCCATAGAGGATGTAACTGATGAAGTCTATGAGACTTGTATTAAGTGCCTATTATTTGAAGCAAAGAGCTTAATAAAAAATAGGAGTATACGAGTATACATACGCCACTCCCCCCCTTTTTGACGGAGGAGGGCAAGTGAAATCGTCTGGAGACAAGCTGCCTACGTACCCTTTGCAGGGATCAAGTCGCTCCGTAGTTCAAGGCAAAAGCCGTAGAAGAGGACTAATGATAGCACCTCTTCAAGTGCTTTGCGTTCCATGAATAGAATATTGGCGAACTCATAGACGTCGGGACGGACCACGGTGACAACTCTGTAAGGCCCTTCCCAGTTAGTTCCAAGTTTGCGTGCGTTCCACTCCTCTGTATTCTGGAAGACTTCGCGCAAGACCAAGTCGCCTACGCGGAAACCTCTTTCTCAAACTCTGGAGTTGTAGTAGTATGCGGCTGCGTTTTGATAGTTGGTTATCCTGATGAGTGCCTGATCGCGCCTTTCGTTAAAGAAGTCCAATTCATCGAAGAGGAGTGAATCGTTGAGATCTTCGTGTTCTGGTAAGAGGCGA
Organism: Arabis alpina; assembly: GCA_900128785.1. Classification (NCBI taxonomy): domain Eukaryota; kingdom Viridiplantae; phylum Streptophyta; class Magnoliopsida; order Brassicales; family Brassicaceae; genus Arabis; species Arabis alpina. Next base: position 22,110,913 of record LT669791.1, read on the forward strand.
CGTCGTGGCTCTAGACAAGTGACTTAGGAGGGTATGACACATTCAGTGCCATAGACAAGTGCATAAGGAGTTTCGCTTGTTGCACGGCGAGGAGTGGTGCGGTGGGACTATAAAGCGCCTTCTAGTTCATTTGTCCAACATCCCTTCTTCGCATCTAAGCATTTTTTAAGGCCATCGAGAATTGTCTTGTTGATTGCTTCTGCCTGACCATTACCTTGAGGATAACGAGGAGTAGACTTGCTAAGTCGAATCTTCCACTTTGCACAGAAGGTCTCGAATCTGTTGGAGATGAACTGGGAACCGTTATCTGTAACAATTTCGTATGGGATTCTGTGACGGCATATGATGTTTCTCCAGACAAAACTTTCAACATGGGCGTCCTTGATACTTGCATAAGCTTCAGCTTCTACCCACTTCGAAAAATAATTTGTCAGAACAAGTAAGAAGCGCTTCTATTTTGAAGCGTGCAGGGGTCCAACGATGTCCATGACCCATATCATGAATGGGTAAGGACAAGTGATGGAGGAAAGCGGCTCCGTTGGTTGATGAATCTTTGGAGCATGTCGTTGACACCTTTCACACTTGGCTGAAAACTTAACGCACTCGTTCGCGATAGTAGACCTGAAGTGGCCAGGTCGCTTTATCTTGATTGCTAAGGCTTTGCCTCCTGAGTAATTGCCACAAGACCCGCTGTGTACTTCTTCCATGACTTGACTGGCCTCTTGTCCCTCTACGCAGGTGAGAAGAGGACCAGAGAATCCCCACCTGTAGATGTTACCGTCAAACAGGACGTACCAAGCGGCTTGTTTTTGTACCTTGCGGGCTGCCCATTTGCTGTTAGGCAGCTCTCCATTGACGATGTAAGCACGAATTTGATCTATCCAAGGTTTATCGCATCCGTACTCAGGTTCTTCATCTGTGTCCATGGGGATGGTCGTGTCTTCTTTCTTTAGGCTCAAGCGAAAGGTTCTGTGATGAGAGATCTTCGGGTTCCCCCGTGTCATCGGGGACCTCGGCCTCGGTGACCTCGGCCTCATTTGCTGGCGCCGTTGTCAAAGGTGCATGCTCTATGTCTGCCTCAGCTTCTGTTATCTCGACGTCTTTGACCCCTGTTTCAGCAATGGCTTTGGCTTGTTTAGCAGCCAGTGATCGTGTTGATATAACGAGCGTCATATCTTATTGGATGCTTTCAAATTTGATGAACTCCACGGGGATAACCTGTTTCAAAGCTGGATCTTTTGGCGGAGCTTAAGCGAGGGCAAGGTTTGCTAAGGCGTCGGCGTCAACGTTCTCCCCTCGGGGAATTCGTGTTAGCGTGAACTCTTTGAATGTCAAGGCGAGGTCCTTGACAATTTTTAAATAAGCTTTCATCCCATCGTCTTTCGTCGCATACTCACCGCTGAACTGGCTTGTAACCAGTTGTAAATCGCAGAATGCGTGAACGTGCTCGACGTTAAGTCCTTGAGCGAGTCGCATACCAGCGATAACGACTTCATACTCTGCTTCGTTGTTGGGGGCTTTAAAGCCCAGACGGAAAGATTGTTCGAGGATCTCGCCAGTTGGTGATGTTAGGCGTATCCCTATTCTGGACCCATTTTTGGAAGATGATCTGTCAGCGTGTAGTTCTCAGATCCCTGGTCAAATCTGCTTTGGGGTATGGCCCTCTGGGAGTTCGATATGGAAGTCTGCCAACACTTGCGACTTATTACACGTTCGCCCTTTATATTCGATGTCATACTCGCTGAGTTCTACAGCCCACTTGGCCAACCTGCCAGACTGACTTGGGCTATGCAAGACTGAACGCAAATGGAAGGTGCTGAGAATTATGATGGTATGAGATTGAAAGTAAGGCCTTAGCTTTCGTGATGCCATGACGACGGAATGTGCTAGCTTCTCCAGCTGAGGATATCTTGTTTCAGCGTCGGTGAGGTTCTTGCTAACATAGAAGATAGGTTTTTTCTCGCCTCGCTCTTCGCGTACTAACACCACACTGACAACTGTTTCGGAAACTGCGATGTAGAGGAAGAGAGGTTCTCTAGTTACTGGTTTAGCAAGGATAAGCGGTGTTGCCAAATACTCTTTGAGCTTCCTGAAATCATCTTCACACTTGTCTGACCATTCGAACTGTTTGTTTCCTCGCAGCGTGTTGTAGAAAGGTAGGCACTTGTCAGTTGATCGCGAGATGAACCGGTTGAGTGCAACCACTCGTCCAGTCAATCTCTGTACTTTACGCTTATTTCTTGGAGATGCCATCTGGTTTAGCGCGTCAATTTGCTTTGGATTAGCTTCGATGCCACGATGAGTGACCAAGTATCCCAGGAATTCCCCGGAGGTTACCGCAAATCTGCACTTCGTTGGGTTTATTTTCATGTTGTGAAGGTTCAGTTGTTTGAAGCACGCTTCCAGGTGAGAGATGTGGTCTTCCTCCTCAAGAGATATCACGAGCATGTCATCTATATATACCTCCATCGTCTTGCCTAGCTGATCCTGAAACATCTTGTTTACGAGCCTTTGATATGTTGCTCCAGCGTTTTTTAGGCCGAATGGCATAACTTTGTAACAATAGATTCCACGGTCTGTGATGAAGGTGGTCTTCTCTCTATCTTCAGGGTGCATTAGAATCTGGTTATAGCCTGAGAAGGCATCCATGAACGTTAAGAGTTTATTCCCTGATGTTGACTCTACTAAGCGGTCGATCTGAGGCAGAGGAAAGCTGTCTTTCGGGCACGCTTTGTTCGAATCCGTGAAATCTACGCAGACACGCCACTTCCCGTTCTTCTTTTTTACCACGACTGGGTGGGCGAGCCAATCGGGATATTTGACTTCAGTGATTGATCTGACGCGCATGAGCCTTTCGACTTCGTCGTTTACAGCCTTTGCTCGGTCGGGACCGAGCTTTCTCCTTTTTTGTTTTATTGGCTTGAAAGTCGGATCAAAGTTGGATCCCCTTAGTCGGCGCCAAATTGTGGATGCCGGAAATCGCACAATTAGATTTGTAAGCGTTTCGAGAGGAAGCAGAGATTTTTGAAGATAAGCTATGAAGAACAATGATGAGCAAAGAGAAATTAGGGTTTGTAATTGCTTTGTATTGCTTTTGTGAATAAATTTGCGAATACCCTTTACAAGGGTTTGTACATTGATATATAGCCCTCTAAGTTGGCTAAGCCTTTTCCTAAAAGACAATATCAACTTTTCCTAAACCTTCGCGGATTGCCTTTTTCCCCTTAGTCGGCGCCAAATTGTGGACTTCGTTACTGGGCTTTGACGCGTGGAACTTTCTGGAGTCTTCGTTGTTGTTCTGACAGGCGACGAAACACCTGAATGAGAACTGCCTTGGCACCGATGGCAGCTGTCTGGACACCGATGAGGCCAAGGACATTGGTGTCACTGGGCAGTGACATCGGTGGCACTGCCTGACATCGGTGGCACTGCCTGACATCGGTGCCACTGCTCAGTGACATCGGTACCAGGCAGTTTTGGCCTCTGCAACACCTCCTGTTGGCTCCGTGATCTCTCCGACGCTTTATTCATGACTTCTCCTGGGGTGAAGATAGCTTCGAAGGTTCCCTTGCCTAGTAAAGGCGTCTTAGGAAATTCAAGAGGTATTTATCTTCTTGTAGGGGAAATGACTTAGGGGTCATATCATCTCTGCCTGTCGAGGTATGCTCGTTGTCAATCATAACTTTGAATGTCGAAGTTCAACGGGTGAAATCCGACCCCAACAAATACCCAGAGTGGTTAGCTAATTCGGTGGTGGTGAAAAAGAAGAACGGAAAGTGGAGAGTTTGTATTGATTTCATAGATATCAACAAAGCTTATCCAAAAGACAGCTTTATGTTACCTCATATCGACAGACTTGTCGAAGCAGCTGCCGGTAACGAACTCTTGTCATTTATGGATGCCATCTCCGGGTACATTCAGATCTCGATGCATCGCGATGACCGCGAAAAGACCGCTTTTATAACCGATCGAGGAATCTACTAGTACAAGGTAATGCCCTTCGACTTGAAGAACGGCTGGTAAACAAGATGTTTGCGGGATAGCTCGGAAAATCCATGGAAGTTTACATTGACAATATGGTGGTTAAATCGGCGAATGTCGAAGATCATATTGATTATCTTAGTAAATGTTTTCAAACACTCAATCTGTATGGGATGAAATTGAACCCTACCAAGTATACCTTCGCAGTACCTTCGGGAGAATTCTTGGGTTATCTGGTAACAAAAAGGGGGATAGAAGCGAACCCAAATTAAATATCTGCCGTGTTAGATTTACCTTATCCCCAAACGTGGAAAGAGGTCCAAAAGTTGACCGGACGGATAGCCGCTTTGAATCGATTCATAAGTAGATCGACAGACAGTAGTCTTCCGTTCTATCAACTGCTGAGAAAGGCAACCAAGACCTTTGAATGGTCTGAACAATGCGAAAAAGCTTTTTCCGAGCTCAAAGCATATCTCACTTCGCCGCCCGTGCTGGCTAAACCCGAGGCAGGAGAAACCATGTACTTATATCTCGCGGTTTCGAAATCGGCCGTCATGGAGTCCTGGTGAGAGAAGACCGTGGTGAACAACAGCTCATCTTCTACATCAGCAAAGCCCTCAACAACGCAGAGTCAAGATACTCAACGATGGAGAAATTGGCCTTGGCCCTCCTAACATCGGCAAGGAAACTCATGCCATATTCCAATCCCATACCATCGAGGTATTAACCAATCATCCACTTTCGTCGTTCTTACACAGCCCAAACTAGTTAGGTCGATTAACTCGGTGGGCAATCGAACTTAGTGAGTATGATATAATCTATAAAAATATACCGACTATGAAGTCACAAGTACTAGCAGACTTTATCGCCGAAGTACCTAACGAGCCTTATATGGAAATTTTAGAAGAAAGCTTGTGGGGGACACTGCACGCAGGATGGGTCATCAGCCCGGAGAGGATCAGGAATGAAGTATGTCTCCAATCCTCGACCGGGGAGGTGATTGAACAACCATTCCGTCTTAATTTCACGGCAACAAATAACGCTGCTGAATACGAAGCTTTGATTGTCGGACTGCGACTGGCAAAGGTGGTAGGGGCTAAGCGAGTTCGAGCTTGCTCGGATTCCCAGCTCGTTACCAGTCAGTTTAGCGGATCGTATGAAGCAAAGGATAACAAGATGGATGCTTACCTAAAGGTAGTACGCAAGATTATAGACGAGTTTGATGGATTCGAGCTCGTAAAAATTCCCCGCAACGAGAACTCGGCTACGGACGCATTGGACGCACTGGCCTCGGGCTCGGATATGAGACGAATTATACATGTGGAATGTATAACAAGTCCCAATATAGATCCTAAACCCATGGTCTGTGAGATTATGGATGGGGAAGTGGACGAAGAATCCATCAAAAAGGAAGAAGATTCCGCTCCCCAGGAAGACTGGAGGACAGAGGTTATAAAATATATAACTGAAGGAAAGCAACCAGAAGATAAATGGGCAGCTCGAAGGTTGAGAACCAGAAGCGCTTATTATACTATCTTGGAAGGGACGCTTTACCGATGGAGTGTATCCCGCTACCTGATGAGGTGCATTTTTAGGGAAGAAATCCTCAAAGTCTTGCGATATACTCATGGGAAGGACGGAGGTAACCATTCTGGAGGGTGATCACTCGGCCTAAAGCTCAAAAAGCTTGGCTATTACTTGCCGACAATGATGGCTGATTGCCAAAAATACGCGCAAAATTAAGTAGCGTGTCAAAAACACGCACCGAGAAAGCTGGCCCCACCAGAAGAGTACACTCTGGCAACCGTCGCATACCCGTTCATGAGATAGGCCATGGATGCTGTCGGACCGCTGGTAACGTCACGAGGAAAAAGAATATTCAAGTAATGACTGATTACTTTACTAAGTGGGTGGAAGCCGAGGCATATCCTCAAATCACAAGACTAGACGTGGAAAGGTATATTTAGAAAAACATCGTCTGTCGACAAGGAGTTCCGTACGAAATCGTAACGGGTAATTATCTGAACCTCGTTTGTTATGTTATCACAAAGTTTTGCGACAGATGGAAAATCCGTCCATCCACAATTACTGTCTACTATCCGCAAGGGAATGGACAGGCCGAGTCAACCAATAAAACGCTGATAGCTGGGCTAAAGAAACGCCTAGGAGAAAAGAAAGGAGCATGGGCCGATGAACTCCCCGAAGTACTTTGGGCTCATCGAACAACGCCTCGACGATCGACAGGTCAGACCCCTTTTTTTTTAGCCTATGGAATGGAAGCACTAGCACCCGCTGAAGCCCATATCAACAGCGCTCAAAGGGTCTTGATGACTCAAGATGCCGAGATGAACGGACGGAGAATTCGTGACCATCTCGATGACCTCGAAGAAGTTCGAGACAGCGCCTTGCTGAGGATACAAAACTATCAAGAGCTCGCTCGAAGTATTACAACAAAAGAGTACAGTATCGATTTTTTGACGTGGGCAATCTCGTCCTCTGCAAAGTTTATAAAAACACTAAAGAGGACGAAGCTGGGAAGCTTGGAATCAAGTGGGAAGGACCGTATCAGGTCTCAAAGGTTGTGAAACCTGGAGTGTACGAACTCCTCGAGATGAATGGAACCGAAATAAACAATTCTTAGAATGCTTGGAACCTCAATAATAATAAATATATATATATATATTCATAAAATCGGTCGAACGAGTCTCTTTGTATTGAACTACGAGTGACTTGATCCTTTCTAAAGAATGGTACGTAGGCAGCTTACTTTTTCCGAAAAGTCTAAGTGCAGTTACACATATTAAAAAATATATATCTTTTGAAATAAAGATTCTGGTTGAAACCAAAGACTTGCTTTTGAAAGTATGTTACTTTTCATTAAAAACTCACTCTGATCAGCTCGAGAATTTACTCTATCTTAAAAATAACTTTGTACGATCCGTTCGTCTATTGTCACACATCGGAACCTTGGCCAAGTATATGATCAATGCGCTTCTCATAAGTGCCGTGGTGAAATAATCCACAACCTTTTTAAGCCGGAGCCAGGTCCTCACCTCCCGCTTAGGACAACCAAGTAAATTACACGCCGGCTCTCGATCGCATACTGAAGTTTCGTTCTAAGGAAAAAGTTGAGTTAAGCCAAAGCACTAGTCATTTGCACTCTTAGACCCCAAACCAAGCATGCCTTGTACTTAAGTGCAGATTCTAAGAACCATTACCGGGCTGGTAAGCAGAAGAGTCTTCGAGGAATCTTACTTCCAATAAGCCGAACTACATAGTTCACAAGCACATAAGAGTCTTCTGAAAGTAATCTTAGTGACTGAACGCCGAGCTCCATAGCTCGCAACCATTTAAGGATCCTTATGAAAGTAATCCTTGGGTGTACTAATAAGTCGATTTCCCATGAGCTCGTGATCATCCAAGTTTCTTATGAAAGGATAAGGTGTTAATAAGGTCGAGTTCATACGTCGCAAAAAGTCCAAAATTAAGAATTTGCACTGGATTCTGAGCTCGGATCTCGAAATTGTTTTTTACAAAAGTTCTGAAGCGAGGTAGGTCTTACGAAAGATCTTATTACAGTAAAACCTCTATAAATTAATAATGTTGGAACTTTGAAAAAAATTTAATTTAGAGAGATATTAATTTATCGATAAATTAATATTTATTAATTTATAGAGAGAAATTCTTTTTAGGTAACATTTTTCTTAATTTCTTTGGTCGAATGATGATAGATTATGTAATTTAATGAATTTATTTGAAAAAATGACATGAAATATTGATTATCGCAATAAAGTAGATGTTATTATCATAATAGAAGAAATATTGGTTATTATCTCTAATATCTATGATACATTTAGAAAAGTTATGTATAAAATATCGATTATTTTGTCTAGAATTTATCATAAGTTTATAATAAAGACCGAGAAAATAACCATAATTTTTGTTAACGTAAAGTTAAAGATAAGGTATAATGAGATTTTCATTTTTAAGTCAAAACAAAAGTCATTAAAAACATATTTTAGTACATTATCACATTTATATATATATATATATGCCTAATTATATATGATTATTAATTTATACTATTATTCGGACCATATTTTACATAGGAGTTTCAAAAAAATTATTATCTTATCATTTTATCAAATTTCGCTAATTTTTACATTGGCCCAACTCGGGACCGGAAGATTTTATTAATTTATGGTGATTATTAATTTATAGAGTATTAATTTATAGAGGTTCTGCTGTATTTTTATTCCTTAAAAAGGTTACAAAAGTTCAAAGCAAGCAAAAATCTTTCATAAAGACCTTAAACATAAAATCGTTTAATACAAAAGTTCCGAAGCTAGCTAGGTCTTACGAAAGATCTTATTATTTTATTCCTTAAAAGGGTTACAAAAGTTTAAAGCGAACTAAAATCTTTCATAAAGATCTTAAACATAAAATTGTTTCATCCAAAATTTATCGCAGCAAGCTAGATCTTTTGAAAGATTCAAGAAAAATCTAAAGGCTTCAAGGCGAGCTGAAGTCTTGTACGAGATCCAGCAGCGATGCCGCTGTCAACCTATTGGTCGGTAACACAGTGACGGTAGAGATCCTTGTGGACCTTGCTGTCGAAGTAACAACTGCAGCAATAGAAGGGTGCCCAGGTGTTGAAGCCACCTAAGGCTTTGGAAGTAACCGTTCCAATATATTGAAAATACCCACTCCAATACTTCTTTAAGGGCTACAATACCTCAATCAGGGATCGTTATTCCCGAGCCTCCGACCAACCACTTCAAAGTCAAGCTTCAGTTCAGTTGCGATATCCGAACGGGTATCGGATCGGCCGAACAAGCAGAAGCTGGCTGTCGGTATCGGAATATGATCCCTGACATGACGGTTTCTTGGGAATATGATCTCTGACATGAGTAAAACCATGAATTATCGTTTCTTGAGAGTTCCGCAATCGATTTGAATCGATCTCTTCGTACGAAGAAACCACTAAGAAAAATTCGCCATTCTTTTTCTGGAATGATGAATGGAAAGCGATTCCACTGCTTTGACCTTTTCTTGCAAGAATAGGAAAATCCATGTTTGGAAGCGTGTAGGTCTGAAGAGTTTGGCGTCATATTTATAACGAAGGGAAAATCTAGGGAAAAAAGGAAACGCTTTTAAGAGATTCTCACACGCCGCAAGAGCACCCAATCGTAAAGTGCCCCGTGTCAAGTAAGAAAACTTGGTGTAAATATTCCATGAAAATCGAGCCGGGAATCACAACTTCCTAAGCGCAACTGGCGTGTCGAACGTCACCTCAAAGAGTAAACGGATCTGATTGAGCCACGTGTCAAGGCAAGCTTTTCGAGATTGACTCGAGATCTGAGTTGGGCCAATCTTCTTCAGTATGTCTCGGCCGAGCTTATTAAAATAATACTCGCCCAGCTCAGGGGGGACTAGTTTGTGGTACCAGGTTTAGCACCCGCAACCATACCCGACTCAAATCCGACTGAAAACGGAGATCAAAAGATCAGCTCGGAGGAATGGGCCAACGAGGATCCATGTAGACGTCTCGGCCCGTTAAGGAGTGCTAGCCGACCTCGGTGAATACAAGCAAATTGTAAGACTTAGCTCGGATAAAAGGAAATACTTAGAATTAGTATAACTTCCTTTTATCTTTTAGGAGATTTTCCATTTATCTTTTAGGGTTATTTCGACCGACTTTGTACTTGTATAAATACTTGATGTATTCCTCCAAAACGAGGACATCTCTCAATAGAGAATTCTATACACATCTTTATACTTGATCTTTTCTTTGTGATTTTACGTTTAAACCTAATTCCTCTATTCTTTGGACCGATCTCGGATTGTTGCTCAATCCGGTATCACCACCAGAGCTCTATATTTAACCACTGGATCACCATAAATAAGTGATATAAAAACCTGATGTCTTTCGAATGTGGCACTCATATCAACATTTCTATTATCTGAAGAAAGGATAATAGGATTTATTTCATCATTAAAAAAGAATGCCAAACCACCACTGGAACCTCTCGGTTCAACCGTAAATATCTGATTAAAACCAAACTAAAATTTAAACTTTTCCATATAATTAAAACATTGTTTTGTTTCAGACAAAAATAAAATATCGGGTTTAAATCTCTTCCATAAATCACTCAAAGTATCAACTGTCAGATCCGCCGCTCCTAGACCTTGACAGTTCCAGTACAACATTTCTTTTCATCTTCAGTAACTTTAACATTTCTTGTTATATTGTTGATTTCACTTTTACAACACTAAATGTAGTATGTTCTCTTAGATTAATATGGTCGTTGGTATAGAAAATTTTAATAACCCTTCTCTTTTTCGCCATCTTTGCATCTTTATTATTTTGCAACAAAGTATCTACGATCCATGCTTTGCAAACTTTTTGTAAATTTGGTTTTGTAACATTTGGAAAACAATATCATTTTTTTTTTGTCCTCGCACCATGCATGCTGTTTGAGTTTTCAATTAGGTTGTCAATTAATTTAAACATAGAAGACATAATCACATGTAAATTCATTAAAGCATTTAACCCACGATTAAGTTTTTATATATATTCAAAAAGTTTTGTTTTTGTTTGTTAGAGAATCTATAATGGAGTAGAAAGCATGCCAAGATAATTAAACAATATTTTCCAAGATGATTAGCAAATTTTTCTTTTTGTCTTAGAATCCAACTGAAAGTTATGAAGCATACTTTGCTTTTTGTACTCGACAAAACATAATTATGGAAAAGACTCTTATTTCAATCATATATTGGATATGCACCAACACAGAAAATCCTTACTCATAGTTGTGAGCTATTTGCTTGCTCTTTGAACGCCTGAAAATGGCAGGGAACATTAATGAAGAGTACTGCAAAGAGATAGAGAGAACTCTTCAAAACTTTAGACTTTGCCAAAGAAAATACAAATAAATTAATTCTAGAAGAATTTGGACATCGTAATTAAATGATTAGCAAACTAACAGTTTCATGTCAACATAAGTATAAAGTAATTACCAAAGAGATAGAGAGAACGCTTCAAAACTTTAGATTTGCCAAAGAAAATACAAATAAATTAATTCTAAAAGAATTTAGACATCGTTATTAAATGATTAGCAAACTAACAGTTTCAAACTACCTAGAAAGAACCACAAATCCTTTTTCTTTGAGGCAAGCAAAAGATATCAACCCTCTACATTTAATTGTTGGGTTATCTTAAGGAATTAGCATTTTTGATCAGGATGTTACCAACTACTATCATTTCCTATTTCAAGGTACTAAAAGCATTTGAGTCATAATTTTCTTTCTTACTTTTCTTTGTCTAACTTGAACACGTTATTAGTCATCACCCAGGGTCCTTAACTTTGAAATGAATACATGAGATTTAAATATGCAAGTATTGCGTACCTGCTCGATGCATCAAAGAATGTAGAATATAGATGAATTTTATTGAATCTCATTCACAATTATATGTATTAAAGCTTCTCACGTTCCTGCAACACATATTATAATGAGACCAAAAGACAATATTAAGCCCTCTCATAAAAAGACAAAAGTGAGAGAAACACACTTGATTGAAGAAGAAAAATACTCGAATATGATTAGTTGGAAATATTCCTTATGGATTAGTTGGAAATATTCCTTATGGAAACAATAACTGATACAACCCGTCCTTTTTTTATTTAAATCAAATAATCTTTGGACTCGAATTAACATTCACATAAATATTAATCTTCAATGTCCAAGCAAATCAAACACAAACCAGCAGAAAAATCACAACTCAAATCAAACTAAACCATATCCATTAAATCGAAAAAATCCAATTCATAAATAACCAACGAATCCAATTCAATCTATTCCAGGCTATCCAACAACCTAGCCAGCAATTGTAAACAACAATGAAAACACAACTAAAAAGAGACCTTAAATCATCCTCCTCCCACGGTCACATTTTGCCGTAAACTACACAAAATAGAAAAACGAGATGCGTGAGTATTATCATAAATACCCAGTGATACGCCATCTCATCTACTTGGCTATACAAACATGCACAATAAACCTCTAAGACAATACATAATCAACAACACAAACACAACACATGAAAACATCTCGAGTGTAGATCATCACTACCACTAGGCGTCGGTCGACACTCCACGGCCTGGTGTCGCTCGACACCACCATCTGGTATCAGTCGACACCCCACAGACTTGTTGTTAGTGTCGCTCGACACTATCTATAGGTGTCGGTCGACACCTCACCTGGTGTCGTTCGACACCAGCCACAGCGGTGCCAGGATCGGACCTTCTCCTCTCTGGTCCAATTCCAACCTGCGCAAACACGATTTCTTGCAACAAACTGTCAATAAAAATACAACAAGCAACGAGTACACACATGAAACTCACTCAACCAATGATAAATCACCAATCAAACTTATCACCATGAATCCCTAACGATTCATCCACCCATATAAGTCATGGTTATGCACTCACCTTAGCTTTTGATTGGAAAACAATGGAAAAGAGATAAGCCCACGAAATCAGTCTTTCCACACCTTAAAAGCCTCTGATTTCTCCTACTTTCGTCTCCAAAACACCACAAGTGAAATCCTCTCAACCAAGAATTCTCTCAAAAACTCTTTGGAACTAATTTCACTTTCTGGGAACGATAAAACTCTCTAGGAACGATTTCTAACTCTGATTTCTGCCTCCCTTTCCTTAAAACCTCGACTAATCAGCTTAAATACAAACCTCTAGTGTTTCCTTAACCCAAACTAGCCAAACCGAGGATTAAAACTCGAACCGGAAAAACCAATATACACCTGGTCTCGATCGACACCCACTCCAAATTCCAAAATTTTGGTTCATGGGTGTTATAATTCTCCCCCACTAACCCGGATTCGTCCTCAAATCCAGAAACACCGTCACTACAGCCCAACACCTTGCCTCCCCGGCAAGCAACACCGAAGATTAACTTTCCCACACCCCTTGAGGTTCACATCTAGTTATATGCTTATAGCCCCGTTTCGGACATCAGTTGCTCATAACTCATAACACCACTCACATTCTCAAGATCGCCACCCCTCGAGCTCTTGGTGTCTCATACCACTCAGAATCTCACGACCACGGTATGTCAAGCTCTCGGTATACTTTATCTCCATACCACTCACACTCTCGGGACAGACAGTCCTTCATTGATCATCCCCTCAGGAGAACTAATCATCTCCTACTGAGTTATTCGGGGAACTATTCATCCGTTAGAGCAATCAATTCTTTAACGTCTATATATGCATATCTGACCAGAACTGCCTTCCGTGGTCTCAACATGAAACTCCTCTAACTCGGAATACCATCTCAACCATGACTAGTCCTCAGATCATCTCTGAATAACCCACTCACATAGGGTGTTCTACTATAGTCTTTCAGAAAGACAAAAGTTTTAACTATTCATAAACATTATATTTCATAATCCTCTACCACATGCTCATGACACCTCAAGTCATAACATAAGAAATACTCATCTTATAAATCTGGAAAATGTCATAATCGTTACAACTCAAATGAAAATACACAATCCAAAATAAAATCACCAACCAATGGTAATATTACAACACAAACTGAAAATGAGAACCATGAAAAAAAGTTCACTCCTCGGCCTGCACCATCACAGTCTTCATCTTAGTCTCCAGTCCCCAAGTCTCCTCGTCAACACCATCACAGTCCCACTAAACTCTCAACAACGACACCTTCTTCGGGCGTAGTTACTTGACTCTCCTCTCAAGAATCCTCACCGGTCTCATCTCTGTAGTCAAGTTAGGCCAACGGTCTGCATGAATCATCACCACTACCTCCTCAAACTTATGCATACACTTCCTCAGCATCAACACATGAAACACCTTATGAAACTTCTTCGTAATCTGAGGTAGCTGCAATCGATATGCGATTAGTCCAACATGTTCCACATCCCGGAACAGACCTATAAACCTCAAACTCAGCTTATCCTCTGAAATGGATCTGTTAGGACCCTGTAACATAGCCATCTTGACATACACTCTATGTCCCACCTCAAACTTTAGATTCTTCCTTCTCTTATCAACATAACTTTTATGCCGATCTTGAGCGTCCTTTATATTCAGCTTCAAAAAACATGGATCTTCTCCACCGTTTCTTGAACAAAGTATGCACCATAAATGCTCCTCCCCCCCCCCCCCACTTGGGTCCAGCATAGAGGTGTACGACATGGCCTCCCATACAGCGCCTCATAAGAAGCCATACCAATACTCGCCTGGTAGCTATTATTATAAGCAAACTCTACCAAGCTCAAGTGATCTGCCTAATGACCACCCCAATCAAGAACACACATCCTCATCAAATCCTCGAGTGTCTGAATCGTCCTCTCAGACTGCCCATCCGTCTGAGGATGATAAGCCGTACTCATATGCACCTTAGTGCCCATCTCACCCTGGAAAGCTCTCCAGAACTCTGAGCGAACCTCGAATCCCTGTTCACTGGCACTCTATGCAGTCTCACTATCTCCTTCACATATTTCTTAGCCAAACCGCTACTCCATCAGTCTTCTTAATAGCCAGAAAAGATGCTGACTTAGTTAGACGATCCACAATCACCCATATAGCATCATGAGTCCGAGAAAGTAGCAATCTTAACACAAAATCCATGGTAATCATATCCCACTTCCACTCGGGAATGGGTAAACTCTGCAACAACCCACTCGGAACATGATGCTCACCCTTCACCAATTGACAAACATCGCAAGCTACGACCCAGTTAGCAACATCCCTCTTCATCTCGACCTAGTGATAATACCGTTTCAGATCACCATACATCTTAGTCGCTCCCGAATGAATAGAAAACATGCTCGCGTGAGCCTCTCTCAGAATCTCCTGCCTCAGACTCTCACCTTTGGGCACGCAAACTCGCCCATGCACTAGAATAATCCCATTAGCCAAAACTTGATACTCAGAACCTGCAAACTTAGAGGAATCAATCAATCCCTGATCCTTCTTCTGAGCTACCCGAATCCTGCTCGATAGGTCTGCATGATTAGCTACCTCTAACCCCAATGGCTCCTGTGAGATAACACGTAGCCTAAAGGTACTAATCTCACTCACCAAAGCCTAGACATCCCGCTCCTGAGTCAAAGCATACCGCCTCTGATTAAGAGCATCTGCCACTAAATTAGCTTTACCAGGATGGTAAACTAAATCCAGATCATAATCTGCCAACAACTTCAACCATCACCTTTGTCTCATATTCAACTCTAGTTGAGTAAAAATATACTTCAAGTTATGATGGACTGTGAACACCTAAACCATGTCATCATAAAGATAAGACCTCCAAATCTTTTGGCCAAAACTCACTGTACCAAACTCTATATCATGGGTAGGGTAGTTGCTCCCATGCTTTCTCAACTGCCTACAAGCCTAAGCAATCCACTTTCCCTGCTGCATCAACACACAACCCATGCCAAATTCCAAAGCATCGGTATACACCACATAAGGCTCGCCCGGCTCTGGCAACGCCAATACTGGTATACTAGTCATAAA
This sequence comes from Arabis alpina, assembly GCA_900128785.1. Classification (NCBI taxonomy): domain Eukaryota; kingdom Viridiplantae; phylum Streptophyta; class Magnoliopsida; order Brassicales; family Brassicaceae; genus Arabis; species Arabis alpina. The sequence goes on from LT669791.1 coordinate 22,126,457, forward strand.
CATTGCCTCCAGGCTCGCGAAACTCTACTTACAATCAGAATGCCACACAAAAGGAACATCCTTCCCTGTCAACTTTGTCAACTGTGCCATACTCGCAAAACCCTTAACGATCTCCTGTAATAACCTCCCAACCCGAGAAAACTCCTGATCTCTGTGGCATTCCTTGGTCTAGGCCACTCTCTGATAGCTTGAACCTTCACCGGATAAAAAAAAACTCCATCTGCAAAGACAATGTGACCGAGAAAACTCATCTCCCGTTGCTAGAAACTGCACTTACTCAACTTAGCAAGCAACTTCTGCACTCGTAGCTTCTCTGGAACTGCTCTCAGATGCACCTCATGCTCCTTAAGACTCTTCGAATGCACCAGAATATCATCGATAAAGATAATCACAAACTCATCCAGATACTCCTGAAAAACCTCGTTCATGAGTGGTGGTACCAGGTTTAGCACCCATCACCATACCCGACTCATATCCGATCCGACAAAAAGCTTCAAGAAACATCTCGAACAAATGGGACAGTGAGAATCCATCTAGACGACTTGACCCGCTAAGGAGCATCGGCCAACCTAGACGAATACAAGAAAATTGTAAGACTTATCCCAGGTAAAAAGAAATACTCATAATTAGTATAACTTCTTTTTATCTTTTAGGAGATTTACCCTTTATATTTTAAGGTTATTTCGACCGACTTTGAAATTGTATAAATACTTGATGTGTTCTTCCAAAATGAGAACATGGTCTTCAATAGAGAATTCTATACACATCTTTTTACGTCTATTTTTCCTTGTGATTTTTGCTTAAACCTAGTTATCTATTGTTTGGACCGATCTCGGATTGTTGCTCAATTCGGTATCGCCAAATTGACGCCGACTAAGGGGACCGATTACGTTTACTCTGTAACTTTCACCGGAATAAATCTTTGAAGATGTCTAGAGACGAAACCCTAATTCCACCCACTGCGAACACAGCTGGGACAGAGAAAAATCCAGTTGACATAAACGATTCTCGAGAGGTGCAGAGAATCTCAGACAAGTAGAACCCAACTCTGGAGGCTCCCAACACTGTGAAGGATCACCAATCAGAGGGCCGAACCGAAGCGTCAGACCACAAGGTAATCTTGATCCAAGACACTAAACTTGATGTTCCCGCTCTGCTGAAATCGTTAGAAGAAAAGTACGATAACCAGCAGAGCGATCAGGAAAAACTTCGCGAAGAGATGGCTCTCCTCACGGATTGTTCCAAACATAATCGATAACTTGAATCGATCAAAACCTGTTTCCAACCGAGACAACGCCTAGAGTTTTATCGGTGGGAGATCAACCTGCGGCACTTGTAACACTTCTTTCACGAAGTTTGGAGGAAAGAGGCGAGGAGATAGCAAACATGAAGGAAACCATCCGTCTGATGAACTCAAGGATGCACCGCGTCTTAAGCTTAGCTCCCGAGCTCGACAAGGTTCTTGAGGGAATGAAACAGACTCCCTTCACCACCCAGATTGTAAACACTCCAGTCAAACAAAACGCTAAGATTTGGATCGCTCTTTACGAAGGAAAGACCGACTCATCTCAGCACCTCATGACGTTTAACATCGCCATCGCCGAGCTCGCTTTCCTCCAGAGGAGAAGGAGCCAGGTTACTGTCAGATGTTCGTTGAACACCTCGCTGGACGCCCTAGCCTGGTTTTCTCAGCTCGATCGGAACTCGATCGATAATTTTCATCAGTTATCAACAGCTTTCTTGATGCACTACTTGATGCATATAGGAAGAAGAACTCTACTGCCAGTCTTTGGCTCTCCAACAGAAACCGGATGAGCCATTATGGTAATTCATGAGTAGGTTCAAAGGAACCGTATCCAAATTGGTCATGGCAGACGATGCCGCGATCGACGTGCTCCAGAAAGCGATGCTCTTGAAATGTTTGTTCCGAAACAAACTGACTATAAATAGACATGTGACCTTGGAAGACGCCCTGCATAAAGCATCGAGCTTTATGGAGTTGGAAGATGATCAGCATGAAGTGAAGAAAGGTGATAAACTAAGCCGTGGAAAGAGGGGACAAAGTTTCCAAATCAGTGAAGACCTGAGGAATCCGCGCAAAAGCAGTGGCCTAGAAGCAACCGACCAATGGAGGAAAGGGACACCCAGAGTTGGTGTGACTTTCACAAAACGTCGGGATATTCAACAAGATAATACCGTCATGTCTTGGATGTGTTGATGAAACGCTACAAAGCCGGGAAAGTTCATGATACGGAATTTCAAAAAAAACTTTCCTGGGAAACCGAACTCATCCGGGCGAGAAGACAACGAGAGTCAGCCGAAGCAGCTCCCTCCTGGAGTCAATCCCCCAAAACGAGATCGGGACGAACTGCATGGGGATAAGAATCCGTTTGCACCTTGGAAAAAGCTCTACATGATTATTGGCGGGCTTGAAGAGTGTAGTGATTTTGGAAGATCGATACACAAATACGAAAGGAAGGCTGAAACCGCCAGGAAGTGGCTGGTGCCAGTAAAAAAAGACCTTTTCGTTACATTAGACGAGCAAGATACTAAAGATATGGATCAACCTCATATTGATTCTTTGGTGATTCACCTCGTTATCAACGACTGCGAAGTAGGTCGCTGATGCACACAAAAGCGATGAATAATGCTAATGCTCAAAGATGTGCTATGAGTTCTAAATCCTCAATTAACTAACCACAAGTGCATGGTGAAATCAATGTAGTAAGGGTCGTTCTTCCACAAGGATTAGTGATTCTTAAACAATTGGAATGCAAGAAACAAATGAAGCTAGGTGAATCCAATTTCAAGGTGTGATTTCGATTTTACTAAATGTAAATGACAATATAAAATGGTGCAATAAGTAAAATGCAATAACATAAATAATGTAAAACACTAAAGTAAAGGAAAACAATGCATAAATGAAAGTAAAACTAGCTAAAAATGCAATTTAAGAAAAGTCAACAAAATCAACAAAAAGTCAACAAAATTCAAGATCAATAAGATTAAAGCATGGATCATGAGTAAAGGTGATTGATTTAGGTTGAAACAAGTTAAAATAGTGATGCACAACAACTAAAGATAGCTAATTTCAAAGCATGGATCCATTTAATCTAGATTAACCTACTTCCATGGTACGAATCCATTTCTTAATCAAAATTTAACACAAACTTCCATCTTGTTAAAGATCAATCAAGAATCATTAATGAACATGTTCATAAAAGCTTACTAAACTCTTTAGACATCAACTTCCATTGTCTAAGATAAGTAAAGCATGATTAAAGTTCTTATAGACATTTCCACAAACACCTTTCATGCATGAAAAGACCATGATCTAGATTTGGGGTAATTACTTCTAATCTAACATTATGAGCTCTTTAATCAATGAAATATGAAAGACTAACAACCTAGCATCACTAATATAACATGAATCAATCTTAACCTTCCCTACTCAAGATCCATTAGTGAAACTACTCACTAATCATATCTAAAACACATAAAGGAAGATTAATAAGATGCATAATGAAAAGACTTAAAGAAATAAACAAGATAATTTTTGCTAAAACATAAGAAGGTGAAGACTTTAACCTCAAATCTTCAAAACAAAAAGGTTTTTAGGTTTTACACAAAGGATAATAGAAGAGAGGCTAAAGCTTCGGGTTTTTAATTATAACGAGAGTATTTATAGGAAAATAAAAGTGTACCTGGGTCAACCCGGGTCAAACCGGGTCAAACTCGGTCAAACTACAAACTTGAAGCTGGAGAGGCTCTACGCATCGACCAAAGGACGGCTAGTTTGTCGGTCCAGAGGCTGGTTTTTGGGCAGGGGGTTTTTGCACTTGGGGGCCTCCTAGGCGACCGGCTGGCTAGCCGATCTATAAGCCTTCTCGATCTTCACTTTCTTGTTCTTCATTCCTTGATTCTTCTCTCCACTTGTTCCATAATTGTTCCAAGGCTCCATTTGCACCTAAAATAGACAAAATATGCATGCAAATGCAAGAAAACAAGAACTTGGACTCTAAAACTCAATCTAAGCTAAAGAAACAAAATATGCATTAAAACATGTAAAAATCTAAGCTAAATGCCTCAAAATATAACTAAAATGCATGCTAAGAAAGGGCAATTTATGCACTTATCAACTCCCCCGGACTTGCCTTTTGCTCGCCTCGAGCAAACAAAGAGAGCAAACTGATGGAGAGGTTTGAAAACAAGAGAAGAAAACAAAGGGATTCAAACAAAGCATTCAACACCATCACCTAAGATAATACACAGTTATCGCTAAGCGCTTTAAGCTCAATCAATCTTCTCGCAATCTATCGCTACTTCAATCTTTTGCCTCTAGACTCAATGATCAAGCATACACATATCATTCTATCTACCGATTCTTTAACATTCAGTAAAAATTTAATGCATGATCTTTCATATCAACTATTGGCTAGGTAGAAGGAGGTTTAAATGCGAAAGATAAGGCGGTTATAAAACATTTTTAGGTGACTTACACTCAAGAAAGGGTAATGCAAAACATCATGTAAAAGCAGGGAAGAAATGGAACAATTGATGCATACAAATAAGTGCTTCCATTCTACCCAACCCATAGTGATCTTAAACTCCTAAATTCTACCCATGAGTTTGCAAACTCTTCTTTCTTTTGGTGATGTAAGCCTTTTGAATCTTTCTTTAAATTTTATTAGCTAACTCTAGGGGGTTTCTTTACTTGCTTGACTCTTTCCTTTACTTTAATCCTTTCCTCTCTGGTTTTTTTCATACTTTTCTACTAGCCCTTTTGGGTTCTAGCTTATAGAGGGGATTTCTATTCATAATCAAACACTAGAGTCCTTCTTTATACTTTCTCATAACATTCCCTTTTTCTAGAGTACCTCAACTTCTTTCCTTTCTTTGGCTTTCTTTTCATTTAGACTCAAACACTCTTTCTTTTGCTCACCAAAACACTCACCAAACCTAACCCATAAGAACAACAAATCCTAAGCAAATACTAGTCTTAAAACGAAACTAGCTCTAAATGAAAGCACTTCTTTGTCGTTCCCATCTTTCAAGATTTTACTTGCGTATGCATTTTCAAAAATGAGGCATAACTCAAGAAAATACATGAAGGTTTCAAAGAAGGGTTAAGGTTATGTAAGATAAGGGAAACCAACCTCATTCACATTAGATGTCATGAATCGGGAAGGCCATTTGGACTAGCAAAGAGTGGTAAAAAGGGTTAAAGAAAGTCCAAATGTGTATAAGGTTACTTTGAACAAGCATATCAAGTATTTAAGCAAGAAATTAAAGTCAATATTAGGTTCAAATTGATAGAATCGGTTTCAAGTCTAATATACTTCAACCTAATCACGAGTTTCGAGCGAAGAGATCAAGATGCAAGAAGAGATTTATATAATTCACTTAGCAATATCTAGCATTATCCTAAGGATCATATTGAATTCTAAGCCACAAATCTCAAAAACAAATCAAAACATGCTCAATGCAACCTAAATGATCATACAAATGTATGAAATGCAACTATATGAAAAGTGAAATTTGTTTGGTTTTTTCGAAAAATTTAAAAAATTTAGGGTTTTTCAAACTTTTCTCATATGTACAATGCAATGCATGCAATGAGACTCAAAGGATGATAAAAGTATAACAAAATATCTAAAATAAGCATTAGCAACGCCTCCCCGGACTTACTTCTCATCGTCTCGATGAAGAAGCAAAACCGAAGAAGGAAGGAAAAGAAAATGAAACTAAAGATGCATAAATGAAAATGAAATGGTATATACAATGGATAGAGTGGTACCTTGGAATCAATGGTCGTTAAGTGGTGGTGGAGTGAAGGTTAGGCGACCAGGTAGATTAAATCGGAGGGCGCGGTTGCTTGAAGTGTTCCCAAATTTTGGTGGCAACGGAAGATAGCAACAAAGTGGCTCGCCATCGTCATCGGAGAACCGGTAAACATAGTGTCATAGCCCAAATGGTCCTCCTTAAGTCTCCTTCTCGACCAAGTAATGAACATCAATCAATGGTCTTTCTTGTAAAGGGGTGAAAGCATCAAGATCAATCCCCACATGTAAGAACAAAGGAGTGAGCACGCCGCCATGACATATCCGCTGTGTAGCCGTAGTTGTCAAGCAAAACCAAAAGTTCTTCAATTTAGCGAAGAACATCGCGCCAAGCTCACACCCGTAATAATCATGGTCCATATCCATTGATTGTCCTTTGAAATCTTGTAATGATGAATGGATACTGAAATATTTGAGCTTGAGATCATTGTTTATTGGGAAATCGACGTTTCCTCTTGCATTTAAGGTATTAGCCAATAGATGTATAACGTATCAAATCGTGGGATTCTTGACTCTTGTAATGCGATTGGAGGCGGCTGTGTAACTCTCCTCGAGTGCTATGTTACGCCATAATAGAATTTCCATGTTGAACTCCGCGTTATCTCATAACTTTCCCAGTGGAAATCCATAGATATCGCAAACATCCCTAAATGGAACCATATACTTCAATCCATCTACCTCAAAGCAAATGAGATAGGTTCCAAGACGATCATCGAACTTGCACTCCAACGTGGCTAAGAATTGCTTAGTGAGCTCGGGATAAGTAGCATAGCTCATTGATGATAAACCATTCAAGTGCATCCTTCCCTAAAGCTCATTGACCTTATCCTTAAGTTTGCTTCTAGCCAAAAACAACGGACACGCAAACCTCGTAGCTTCATATGTCGCTTGGTTCAAGATACCAAATCGACTCTCATCAATGAGTGACGCGAACTTCTCAATTCGGGTGGTCATAGTTGTTAGATTGATCCTACAAAGAAATGTTTCTAAATAAGAACCATTTTCCAATCAAAACACAATTTGCCTAGCCAATTGTCAAAGATTCATCAACAATTGATATCACATAAGGCTAGACAAGGGATCAATCAATGCAACAAGCAATGTTCAATGGACAATCCACTCATTTTTAAGCAAATTCTAACTTTTCCATTCTCTAATAAACCCATTTACCAAAGCTCAAATCTTGAACTTGATAAATTTTCAAAATTCTAGTGAATACTAGGTACCAACAAGGTTTAATTGCAATAAATGATTAGCAAAACTCATAAATAAACTCAATTTCATCTAAAGATTCCAAATTTAAAGCATTTTCAACATCAAGAACTCCAAGGTAAAGAGAATTTCAAATTTAACCATCAATATTCCAAATTTGTATATGAAATCATCTACCTAAACAATTATAACTCATATCAAACACAAAGCAACTCAATTCATAACCCAATGATATCTCATGTATGAAATGAGTAAAGGAGAGAGAGAATACCTTGTGATGATCAAAGATTATGGTAGAGAAGATCCAAAAGAGATGGTGAATTCAAAGTTCTTTCAAAGTTTTAGAGAGAAAAGAGATCTTGATTTTGAAAGGTTTGAAAATTTCTTAAGAGAAAGAGTAAAGTAAGAGAGAGAGAGAGAGTTGGTAAAGAATCATTATAGATTTCAAAATAATTTGAAAATGAGAGAGAAGGGTTTTTAAAAGGGGTTAATTAGGCTAATAATACCTTTGGTGTTTATAACTAGGTGAGTAACAACGTTGAAACATAATTTAAGTAAGTAACAGAGAGAAAATAATTTTGGACAAAAATACCCCTACATTATTTCCGAGGGAATTAGTGGTAGAAGTATAGTTCATCATTGTAGTTCACTACACGGGTAGAAACTAGAAAGTAATGTAATTCAGTGAATTATTTATGTGATAGTTGTAGTATGATAGTGAACTATTTCACTTTAAAAACATAAACATATAGTTCATCATTATAGTTCATTACACGGGTAGAAAGTAATGTGATATAGTGAATTTATTTATGTGATAGTTGTAATCTAAAAGTGAACTACAGTAAAAACTTTATAAAGTAATATTCGATAAAGTAATAAATTTTGCCACTCCCGAGTCGGGCCAGTGCAAAATATATCACAAATCAATAAAATGATAAGATAATAATTTTTTCAAAAATCCTATACAAATATATGGTCCCATTAATAACATAAAATAATAATTGTTATATATTTTTTTCATTTTATAGTTAGTGATGTTGTAGAATAAACAAATTATTTCAAAATATATTAAATTTTTAATTTTTAGTAGAGAATGAATTATTTATTTTATTTTCGTAATCATTTATATTTAGTAAATTATTTTATTAGTGGTTAAATTATGTTTTATTATAAATTTATCAATTAATTATTATTTTTAATTTATTTTAGTCATTACTTATAAAGTAATAAATTTTGGTTGTCCCAACATTATTACTTTATAGAGTTTTTACTGTATTTCACTTTACAAAACATAGACATATATAGTTCATCATTGTATTTCACTACACATGTAGAAAGTAATGTAATACAATGAATTATTTATGTGATAGTTATAATATGATAGTGAACGATTTCACTTTATTTCGAAATTAATGTGATAGTTGTAATAAAGCCAACTATTTCGTATTTATTTACAATAAATAGTTGGCTATCTTCTTCTTTTTTAACTCTTGAGATAGAGAAGGGTATAACTGGAATAACAAGTGGTCAGAATGTTAGATATTAAATTATGTTTTATCTTATGTTAGATATTAAATTATGTTTTATCTTATGTTAGATACTAAGTTTTTGGTATAAAAAGAATTATTCATTGCAATTACTCTTTTAAAAGTCTTATTTTTAGGGACTAAACTGGCCAAAATTAATTGAAAACACTTGAATTAAACCGGTTTAGACCAAAATTGGACCAAGTCAACACGCAGAGAAAAAGTCAAACTTGGCAGTTAGAGCTGAGTTTACCTCATGCGGACCGTGATTACTCACGTTGGTGCCCTAGTTAGGTATTCGATATTCAATTCGCTTCTCATGAGTGCCGTGGAAAAATAACCCATAAACTTTAATAAGATGGAGCCCGGTCCGCACCTCGCGCTTAGGACAACCAAAAAAATTACACGCCGACTCTCGATCACGTACTAAAGTTTCGTTATAAGGCAAAAGTTGAGGCAAATCAAAGCACTAGTCCTTTGCACTCTAAGACCCCAAACTGAGCGCCCCTCGTACCTAAGTACAAATTCTAAGAACCGACACCGACCTAGTAAGCATCGAAGTCTTGGAGGAATCTTGTCTCTAATAAGACGAACTACATAGTTCGTAACCACTAAAGAGTCTTCTGAAAGTAATCTTAGTAATCAAAGCCAAGCTTCCTAGCTCGCAACCACTTAGTTCTTACGAAAGCAGCCCTAAAATGTTAAGAATAAGTCAAACTCCATAAAGCTTGCCATCACCTAAGTTTCTTAAGAAGCGATACGTGTTAATACAAACTAACTACGCGATTTGCATCTAAGTATTATGAAATATTAAAGCCGATCTTTCATAAGATTGCAAAGAAAACTTGTAAGTATTATGAAATACTAAAGCCGATCTTTCATAAGATCGCAAAGAAAACTTCTAACTATTACGAAATACTAAAGCCGATATTTCATAAGATCGCAAAGAAAATATCAAAGTATTATGAAATACTAAAGCCGATCTTCCATAAGATCGCAAATAAACATTAAAGTATTACGAAATACTAAAGCCGATCTTCCATAAGATCGCAAAAGAAAACCCTTAAAGTATTACGAAATACTTAAAGCCGATCTTCCATACGATCGCAAAAAAACTCTAAGGTATTATCAAATATTGAAATCTTGTATAAGATTGTAAGCAAGATATACTTTTAAAGTATTAAAAGGGATCCAAGACACCCTATCAGCAAATTACAACCCTTGAGAAAGGCAACGTTTACAAAAGTAAATTAAACCCACAAAAGTGGGCACCATGTTCAAAAACCAAAATAAAATAAGATTACGAGCCAGATGAGACTCAGAATTGGTCACCATCTTGTTTGCCTTGAGGAAGGTTGAACGACTCGTGCTCGATGATTCCTTCTGGAACTTGAGATGCAACATCTTGGGGAGGACCATCAGGAGGATGCGGCGGAGTTCGAAACAAAGTATCATCGCCTAGGGAGTCAACAATGAAGGATTCGACCTGGGGGAGGTACTTTTTCTCTTCCTTTATATAGTTCTTAAGAAGACCAGGAACGAGTTTGTACTCAGCCTCCACCATCAGTTCCAAGCTCATCCAGGCACCGCGCCTGTAGCAAAGGTGCACCTTCGCCTCTTCTTGAATGTGAAGGGTAACGAGGTACGAACGTATCCTCTTTAGACGAGATGGCGTATCCTCTCTAGACGAGACGAATGTCTCGCACTTTGGGCCGAACTGCCACTAGCGATCTGATCTGCTCGGCGGCGTGCCTCGTCACGCTCATATCTGAGGTGACTCTCTCTAAGGCGAGACTTCTCCAGGTTGGCTCGAAGCTTAGTGACCTCGGCAGAAGCAACCTCGAGATTTACATCTCTCTTCTTTACTTCTTCCTCCAGCTTATGCTTCTCGTCCTTTAGAGCATTAGCCTGATCAAACAAGTCACTCAGATTCTGTTGATTTTCGGAAGCAGTCGCTTCCCAACTATCAACTCTATGCATCTGATGACCTACTTCCTGCCATGCCACGTCTACGTGAGAGCAGGACGCGAGTCTTGATCCTTTCTTCTCGCTTCCGCACCTTGGCTTCATATGCACCGATAATGCGATTACCGGTACTGATCACCTGGAAAGAGCGAGAAAAAAACTGAGGACTGGCTAGAGGAATCAATTAGTTCGGGATGGGAGAAACTTACATTGATAATATCTTCGGTCCAATCGAATAATAAGAGTTCCGAGATTGACAGTCTATCCGGGTCGGGAAGATTGGCCACTCTGCCACCGATAAGAGATATCAGCGTAGCCTTGTGTTGCGGAGTGACATTACAAAAAGGCAAAATGGGGTCAACATGAGAAAACGTACATTGGCAAGTATGCCTTCTCTTTTAAAGAGAAGACTCGGACGAAAGCTCTGAAGCCGATCTGGTAGACATGAGAAGAGAAGAAACACGAGGAGGAGAAGGCTGAGATACAACAGCAGTTGTTTGAACAACTGAAGACGGTGGAATCACCGGACTGTCAGAATTGACAGGAAGAGAAGCATGAGGCGTAACACCTAAACTTTGAACATCGAACGGAGGAACTTCACAAGTTCTACCAATCCATAAGGCATGAACCCTCCCTGCTTCAAGGTCGGCTTTATCCTTAGCCGTTATCCTCTTCTTTTCTACCTTCTTATCAACGGGATCAACTTTCCTTTTTCCCACTGAGACGGAAGCATCGTTAGGACCCTTTGGTTCGTTAGACTCGCCAGAGACCGACCCCAGAGCTGACACATCATCGGCTTTGTGCATATCGGCCGCGTTGGTCGCAGAAACGCCTTTCAGTGTTATCCTCAGAGTCTTGGATAGTCGCTACGGCTGACGGGTTGGTCGTAGTCTTGACACCCGACCTGGCAGACACCTTGGAAAGTCTCCTAGACTTCTTAGAACGGATAGGGATAGAAGGGAAGTTGAACGCATGAATACCAGAAGTAGCTCCTCTCATCTTTGCGGCCCAATACTCACTATTTTAGATATCTGAAAATAATCAACATTAGAAGTGATGTCAGACTTTAAAGTCGCGTGATAAAAACTTTATAAATTAAAGTAACTCATAGAGAGTCATTACCAAGTTTGCCACAAGCAGAGCGCATACGGCTGTAGGAGGGATCGTCCTAGCGGTGATTCCCTGCTCTCAATCTGTTGAGGTCTTCCCTGAAAGAAAAATCCGCATGAGGAGGAGCCGGAGGATGAGGAACTACAAAACAAAATACAAACACGAATGTGTTAGAAGAAGCATCATGTGAGGACAAGATCTAGTGTATCCCTTCAATCTTTCCCATGCTTCATAGAGAGCTTCATTTGGACCTTCCTTGAAGCTTGTAATATCGTTTCTAATCCGTGCGGTGCGTTGATTGGAGAAAAACTTAGCCAAAAACCTTTTTTTATATTTTTCCCAAGTAGTGATTGAATATGTCACTACACTCTTTTCCCTTTGGCTAGCTTTGTCTAACAAGGAAAATGGAAACAGGGTGAGCTTCATGACGTCCTCGGATACTCTATTCATCTTTACCGTACCACATAGTCTATTGAAGTTGTCTAAGTGCTCAATGGGATGCTCCAAAGGTAAACCGAAGAAACAGTTGTTTTGCACCATATTGATCAAACTAGATTTGATCTCCCAATTGTTGTTGGCACAAGGTGGTGGGCGAATTCCGGTTCTAGTCCCATTAGTGAGCGATTCATTGAAATCTCCAATTCTCCTTTCTTTTCTAGAGGCGTGAATCAGTATTCTATTACCATTACCATCCACATTTCTAGCAACTTCTTCAACTTGGCGATTACCGCCATTACCATTACCAACGTTAACTTCCATTGCTACACGTTCTCTTTCCTTTTTTGCTAATCTAGCTTGCTTCTCAACTTGGCTAATGTCAATGTGTGGATCAAAGTTGTCTAAACTCTTGCTTCTTGTTATGCTCTTGCTTCTTGTTATCATGCACCTACACACCAAGCAAAAACAATAGACAATGAAGATAGATTGAATAACAAACAAAAATAAAACCTAGTCTACAAAAGATTCCAAATCCAAATGCTTAAATAACAATAAACTTAAATCCCCGGCAACGGTGCCAAAAATTTGATGCGCACAAAATGATCAATGCTAAATGCATATGCTCAATGAGTGCTTTGAGTTCTCATACCTCAATCAACTAAACACAAGTGCATGGTGCAATCAATGTAGTAATCAAGGGTCATTCTTCCACAAGGATTTAGTTGTCTAAACAATTGGAATGTAAGAAACTAATGAAGCTAGGTGAATGCAAATTCAAAGGTGGATTTCGATTTTACTAAATATAAATGACAATATGAAATGATGCAATAAGTAGATACCAAAAGATTAAACAAGGTAAAACACTAAAATGTAACAAAGCAATGCATAAGTAAAAGTAAAACAAGTTTAAAATACAATTTGAGAAAAGTCAACAAAAGTCAACGAAAGTCAATGCAAAAGTCAACAAAATTAAGAAAGGTGATCTTTAAAGCATGGATCTTGAGTAAAGGTGATTGATTTAGGTTGAAACAAGTGAAAATAGTGATGCACAAAATAGTGATAGCTAATTTCAAAGCAAGAATCCATTTAATCTAGACTAATCCACTTCCATGGTATTAATCCATTTCTTAATCAATAATTACCACAAACTTCCATTTTGTTAAAGACTAATCAATAATCATTAATGAACATGTTCATAAAAGCTTACAAAACTCCTTAGACATCAACTTCCATTGGCTAAGATGAGAAATGCATGATTAGAGTCTCCTAGACATTTTCACAAACACCTTACGGGCATGAAAAGACCATGATCTAGATTTGGGGTAATTACTTCCTAATCTAACATTTGATACTCTCTAATCAATGAAATATGAAAGACTAACAACTTAGCATCACTAATCTCATATGAATCAACCTTAATCTTCCCTATTCAAGATCTAGTAAGGAAACTACTCACTAATCATATCTAAAACACATAAAGCATGAATATAAAGATGCATAATGAAAAGACTAAAAGAAATAAACAAGAAAACTTTGCTAAATCATAAAAAGTGAAATCTTTTCACCTCAAATCACTCAAGAACAAATTAGGTTTAGAGTTTACACAATGGATAAGAGAAGAGGCAAAAAGCTTAGGGTTTTAATGATAATAAGAGTATTTCTTGGAAAAGCATAAGAACCCGGGTCAAACACGTCAAACTGCGCAATTGACAATAGAGAGAGCTGACGGATCAGACTAGGGAGCGGCTAGCTAGCCGGTCCAGAGGGCAAATTCAAGGTAGGGGGTTTTCGGCGTTATGGACCTGTAATTGATCGGCCAGCTAGCCGATCCATTAGCCTTTCCTGTCTTCAACTTCTTGTTCTTCACTTCTCCACCTTGATTTTTGTCTCCACTTGTTCTACAATTGTTCCAAGACTCCATTTGCATCTAAAATAGACAAAATATGCATGCAAATGCAAGAAAACAAGAATTTTGACTTTATACTCAATCTAACCTAAAAAGAACGAAATATGCATTAAAACATGTAAAAACCTAAGCTAAATGTCTCAAAATATTTTTTAAACGCATGTTAAGAAAGGGCAATTAATACACTTATCACACGATCCAGCTACCACATCTTCTTCCACTGGTTGGTTCTCATGAACCGGAACATCAAAAGAAGCCATTTACATCAAAAATTCAGTTCAAGCGCAATTAAAATTTGGAAAACCAAACAGAACAATCGAAATGACTAATGAGTTAAAACAGAACAATAGAACAAAGATCATGAATCTGATAATACAAAACTATTTTACAAACCAAACATAACAATATATGAAACTCGAATCATAAAACCAAAGCTTTACTCTTTAAATACATAAAACTCGAATCATAAAACCCAAATCAAAACACACGTATACATGCCAATGAAGTAAATAAGAATACCAATTTGTTATCAATGGACACTGGTTACACAACAATTAAATTCCAAACTTTACGAAACTAAAACACACTTATACTTATACATATCAGATTCGATTCAAAGGGTGTTTGTGATTGAATCATCCAAACCCTACAAACTCTAGTCGGATTATAAATTAGACTACTAGTGATTCAAAGACATATCTCAGAATTGTGATTGAACAAAGGCTGAGCGGCTGACAACGGTGGTATGAGGAAAGGGTTTCACTTTTCTGCCTTGTAAGTAGGGCTTTCATCTTCGAGATATATATATATATATATATATATATATATGAAGCGAATCAAACAATTAAATGAACTTCAAATCTTCAAACATTATATGAAATCAAAACAAATATGCAATTGTAAGGGAAGTTGAAATTTGAGAACCAAATTTCTCGAGGAAAAAGAGTTTTTGTCGGAAAAAGATAAGTTCCTTAAGAAAATGTGAAACCCTTTCCAAATGTTGGAGGGTTTGTTGCGGATATGTAATTAACCGACTGGATCTCGGGTCGGTATTAGATAAAACCTGAGACCGATTGCAATTGGGCTTCACACCCACTGGTTAATTTAGCCATTACACACATTGATAATAAACGGTTTTTCCGGGTCGGTTCCGGTTCGGGTAATCGGGTTCCGGTTAGTATGCCCACCCCTAGGCATCGACACAAGCATAGCAGTATTAGACAGAGGAGAAAGTGAAAATTAAATGGCAGTGAGTGTTCCTGTGCTTTAATGGCCACGGCGTACGGTCAACCTCCGATGTGGAGTCTCTCCTCTAAGCTCAGACCTTTCCTTTCTGTCTCGCCGTGTAGGCGGATTCTCTCCTTTAGCGCTCTTCCTGCGAACAAGGCCATTGAGACGGCGTTGATGAAGGAGAAGTGGTTGGATTCCCTCTCTCTCAACGAGTCCACTGCTGGGTCGAGCTGGGTCCTTGGGATTGACCCTGACTTGTCCGGTGCTTTGGCTCTCTTGAAAACCGACCACTTGTCTGGTTCTTGCTCTGAAGCTCAGGTCAGTCGCTGGGATATAGATTGGGGTTTTAGGGTTTTGGAATTTCAGACAAAGTAAACTTGTTTGTTTCTTTCCGGATTAGGTGTTCGATACTCCTCACCTCCCAGTTTTAGTTGGCAAACGAATTCGGAAACGTTTGGATGCTAAGTCAATTGTGCAATTGATTCAGAGTTTGGATCTTCCCTCTGGTAATGCTCTCTCTTTCTTCTTGTCCTTGTTCTTGTTCTTGTTCTTGTTCTTGTTCTTCATTCATTCTTTGTGTGTAGGAAGTAGGGCATATATAGAGCAATCGAATCCCTTTCCCAAAGATGGGAAACAGGTCAATATTTCTCATTCCTCCTAAACCTCATATTTGTTTCTTCACTTGATGTTTTTTGTATCTCTAGGGTTGGTACAGTGGAGGATTTGGATATGGATTATGGATAGGAACACTCGTTGCCTCAGGCTTTTCCGTTGTTCCAGTTCCTGCATCCTTGTGGAAGAGGCATTTTCAGCTCGCTGGTGGAAGCTGCGCAAAGGTGATTGATCCCTTGTCTCAACTTTTTTATGGTTCAAACCCAAATCTCTCAGTTGAAGAAAGTTTTTCTTTAGGATGATAGCAGACGAGTTGCATCAGAATTGTTTCCATCCCTTAGTTCGCAACTCAAGAGGAAAAAAGACCATGGTCGAGCTGAGGCACTTCTCATTGCTGCATATGGTGAAGCCCTTAACCCAGTCAAGTTGCTGAACCAGCCCCAAGAATTGGTTTCTCATGTTAAACTAGTAACTGGAAATCCATCAATGTTTTAGTTTTCTTGGCTCAACTCATTACAATTTTGTAGCTCGAAACATAACTTTACTAATTGTTATTGTTATAACTTGTGTGCCAACCATCTAGTCGTTTGCCATCTTGTGCTGCAAATTTTGTAATTATGTGAACAAGGTGGTAGAGGAGGCCCACTTGATATAAATTTCGTAGCCCATTAAGATACTAAACGAGGCCCACTTGATATGATCTTCACGACTTATCTTATAAGGGATCAAGTCTGAACCTTAGGGCTTGGTTAGTTTTCGGTGAGGAAGGCGGCTCAAAAGAAACCTTAGGGCTTGGTTTAATATCCATTGACCGGTTAACATATATTAAAAAGAAACCATCGGTATGCTGTTAGTCACTTTTCGCAGCAACAGTTTTTTTATTTGGGTTTCTTCTATCTTGCTTATTGAACAAACTGGGGGATTTTGGAATCTGATCAATACTATTGGGGATCTGATATTTGTGCAGTGAAAGATGGGCGTCGAAGCAAATGAACAAGAGGAAGAAGAAGAGATAGTCTGCTTGGATGAGTCCTTCTTCATCAACGATGAGTAATTGTTAAACCCCAAACTACAAATGCTTGTTTCCTACCTTGTTCTAATTATCCAAGTGTCTTTTGTCTTTCGTTTGTCGCTCTTGCAGTTATCAGTTGACTACTTTTACGTTTGGCTCCCATGTTCTTGAGCTCTTCTGTCTCCAATCAGCTTCAAGTGAGTTGCATTTTTGTCTCATCTTCTTCTTACCTGATTAACTAAGACTGTGCTCTATAAATGACTTGTTCCTTCTTTTAATAGTTTATTATTGCCCATTGAGAACTTGTCTTCATAACTCAATCTGGGCTTGTTTATATGTATGCATCCTAGGGTTGTGTTTTCTTGAGTTATCATAGAAAGTCCAAAAGCTATGTGGCTCTTACATAACACCTTGTCTCTGGGACAGCTGATTTTGATTTAACAGGGCAGCTGGTTTGGCCCGGTGCTATGCTTATGAATGGTTATCTCTCACAAAATGCTCAGATTCTCCAGGGATGTTCTGTTTTGGAGTTGGGATCTGGCGTTGGTAAGTGCCACAACATATTCTTGCCTGTAATTCACTTGTTTAAACTCCTACAAGGTGTGCCCTTTCTTTGGTTTTTGAGGATACACTGGAGGAAGCTGTTCCTTAATTCCTGTCTAGTCGCTGATCCTTAAATCTCTTATAACACAGGTATAACTGGAGTCCTCTGTAGCAAATTTTGTTGTAAAGTTGTTCTTACTGACCATAACGATGAAGTGCTCAAGGCAAGGTTGCTTTGCTCAAGATTTTTACTCTGAGAATTTCATCATTCGTAGAGATTATAATCAGGTCTTCTAAATGTTACTTTTCAGATACTGAAGAAAAACATCGAGCTTCATCAACATTCGAGCGGTCCCAACCCCTCAGCTGGTGAGAATATATATCAATTATGCTCTGCTGTTCCTCATCGTTCATACTACTGATGGGTTCTGTTTCACATTCCTATCTATAGAATTAGAGGCTGCAAAGTTAGAATGGGGAAATAGTGATCATCTTGGTGAAATTTTACAGAAACATAACCATGGCTTTGATCTTATTCTTGGAGCTGATATCTATATCCTAATGTTCGATTTTTATATATCCGTATAGTACAGCGATTCTTACTTTTTAGTCTATACAGTTCAGGTTCTGGTATGGAAAAAAATAACCTTGACAATACGTAAGCTTTCAGCAATCTAGTGTGCCATTGCTATTTGACAGTGTGGAGCAGCTTCTGCGGATTAGGGGACACGGAAAATGCAAGTTCATTCTAGCATACGTATCACGGGCTAAACAGTAAGCTTGTCAGCCACAAGTTTCGCATTTTTCCTGCAATTTACATATGAGTCACAGAGAAAACTACTTTCAGGATGGATTCAGCGGTCTTGAGGGAAGGTGCTCAGCACGGGATGCTGATGAATGAAGTTTCTGGGACCCGGAGCACTATAGGAAATTTGGAAGGGGTTATATATGAGATCACTCTTCAATAAAAGAAGAAAGGCATAAGATTTGGAGTAATTTCCCTTGATACCTGAGTATTTTACCATTATTTTAGATGCATACATTTGGTGAAGTCGATTACCCAAGTTAGTGTTTGAAAAGTATGCAATGACATTGTGACCTCACTTTTGGCAGAGACCACACTCCTCCTTGAGGCAGAAGCACTTGCAGCTCAAAAGCTTTCCTGGAATGTTTAAATTTGTTGAGACCCTGTCATGAGTCCGATGAACACATGTCTATGTGGTCTTTCCTGGATCATAAGCTTCTTTGATTCGGATTACCACATTCTTTGTTACCATGTTGTATTGGTTTTCATTTTTAAAGACTGCCTACTCACTGTAAGATATTGTTCTTGTCTTATGGCCAATGTGATTTTATATTGTTTCAAATAAACAACAATCTATAAACTCTATTGGTTTTTTCAGCAACTTTTTTTTTTTACTAATACCTTGCTAATAGACCCGTGATTCCGGGTGGACGGGTCGGTTTCGGATGAAACCCAATCGGGTCTGGATGTCTTGGACATGGGGGTTTTGTATCCATGTAGTTACCGAAACACACTCGGGTCGGTAACGGGTTGGTATGTACCGGTTTCCGATCGGATTTGGTTTATCCGATATATGTCGGATACCAACTGTTTCGGGTAAAAATCATCTGAAATCACAAAGGTTCTAATTGGTGACCAGTAGAGGAACAAAAGGAATGATGAGGGGCAAAATGAAAGGAAATGAAAGGAGCGAAAATTTGAGGAATGAAAAGGAATTCTAAAAAAAAATAGTTCCTCTGGTTCCTTAGCCAATTTAATAAGGAACATTTTTGTTCTATAATTTTTCGGTAGGAAGAAGAATGACAAGGAATGAAGAGAAATCATAGGTAACAAAAGTTCCTCATAAATGGTGTAATTCTTAAGGAATTGAGAGGAATTAATGTTCCCTATAATTTTTTTGGGATTTTTGCCAAAATACCCCAATTTGAAAAATGCTTTGTTAGAATACTCCTTTCTCTTTTTATGCCAAAATTTTCCAGAATTACCCTTTAATAGAACTGAATAATTCAAAAAAATGGTTTTCAATTATAAAAAATCTGAAAAATATAAAAACGTTATGGAGAATGTATAAATATACATGTTATAATTTTTTTTATAAAAACAAATGATAGAAAAAAGAAATTTCTTCTACCATTCTCGAATCTGCATACAGATTACGTGTTCTGCCTAATACTATACATCTACCAGTAGTAGAATTGAAGTTTTTCTAATTGTTATCGTTTTACCTAAGGTGAAATGCAGATTCTACTGTTTCCACCATTTCTACGAAATTCAGAAAACGATTTTTACCATTCACATAGTCGTCTACCATGTGCAGAATATACATTATACTTCTTTCATCTACCTCTTTGTCTATATTCTACGAAATGGTAGAAAGTATGTTATACCAAAATTAGTTTTAATTCTCTAAATGTAGGATCTGACATAAAACAAAAATATACACTTTCCTTAATCAAAATATTTACTAAAAATAAAAATATTTTGTGATATAAAATATTCTAAAAATAATTTTACTTTAAATTTTTTGCTAATAACGGAAATATTTCGTAATTCAAATTCTTTTAGTTTTTTATTTCTTAAAAACGAAAATATTTCGAAATTAAAATATTTTATAAAGATCTCCCTAAATCTAGGATCTGTTAAATGGAAATTATTTACGTTCCTTTAAAATGACCATGATCAACACTTAGAATTAAGTTAATTTTCTTTTTATTGCTAATGTAAAGTTTTCCATTTTTTAGGTTATGTTTTTTCCCTTTTTCACTAATATTTTAGTTTTAAAAAAAAACCATGTATTGAAATTTTCCAATTTTAAATTTTTTTATATTTTTCCTATTTTTCATAAATATTTCCATTTAAAAATATTTGTGTATTTTGTAAAAACTAAAGTGAAGGTCATGGTTAATTATTTTTTGAAAAAGTAGGATCGGTTAAAAAGAAAATAAGAAGAATGGGGCTTGGAAAACATGACTTAAAAGATATTTCGTAAGATAATTATATTAAGTGAATAAATTAATGTTGGAGAAATATTTTTTAATGATGCACACTAAAAAATATTTAAAACATATTTCGTAAGATCATTATATTAAGTGAATAAATTAATTTTTATCCTATTTCGAAATAATTTCGTAAGATAAAATATTTTTTCAGAAAATATTTACAAATATTCTTTTTACTAATTTCAAAGGGTGAAATTGAGTTTACATATTACCAAAGCCTAATTGGAGAAGAATATATATCGTAGAAGGTATTGTAACAAAGCATTTTTCAAATCAAGGCAATTTAGCAAAAATCCCTAATTTTTTCCCCTTATTGTGGTCACCATATGACACTCACATTTCTATACTGAAACTGTCAACAAAATCCGAAATGTGATAACAGTTTTAACTTGCAAAATTTATAAAAACACCAAAAATCCAAAACCAACTGATATTCGAAACAAAAACACAAGTCTTTAAAGTTTGTATTAGATAGATAAAGAAAAAATCATTGTGGAAACATAAGAGAATCAGCGGTGGATATAGATCTCTACTTGTCTTAAACACAGTGGCTCCATTGAAGACAAGAACAACGGACACTTCAGCTCCATCCCACACCTACTACTGTTACGGACACATTGGCTTCATTCCTAGTAGTTCCCTAACAAAGTACATGTACATGAAAAGAAAATTTGTTATTGAAATCAAACACGTTCAATATATTTAACATAAATCAAACGAATAAATTTTACATGATTCTTGAATTAAACATGTTCAGTTTATATTCATACTCTGAACACAATCAAAATAAACGAAATTAGTATAATACATGAGTTAACAAATAACAATTTAAAGTATAAATGAAAGAGACATACCTCTCTGAAGTTCGTCATGTAATTCAATATCAGAAAGCATTTGTTGAATAATTATAACTCTTCTTTCGTTAATATGTATCTCAGACTTCAACCACTACTCAAAGCACATAACCACTTCAATAATGTAATGTGCTAGACAGCTCCTATACGGATCCAAGATGCGGCCACTTGTGCTAAAAGCATATTCCGAGGCGACTAATGACACTTGCATTGCAAGAATATCCTTGGCTATTGCAGGCATAACTGGATATTTGCAAGCATTAACCTTCCACCAAGAAAACACATCAAACTCAAACCCACGAATCAGATTGGGATTCACCACTGGTTCTTTCAAATACAAATCCAGTTCACTCATGGCATCTTAAATTCCTACTTGATCAACTGTTTTATTGTATATATATTCTCAAAGCAATTAGAAACGCCACCACTGTCCAATCCTATTCCTGAAAGTTTATCTTGAAACTGAGACTGAGAAGATGTTCCTTGAGATTGAGAAGAAGAAGCTTCACCATTAGCACCACTACCTGGTGGGCTCAGAACAGTATTATACACCTCAAACAATGCCTTCAATATCGCATTGATGCTATCCTTAGGATGCACAGTCTCTACACTCTCTTTACCATACAATGTATCAAAACACACCTCTGCAAACTTCATCTTTTTCCTCGGATAAAAAATAGTTGCAACGATCAGAAGCTTATTTATACTTGTCAAACTTGGCAATCATAACATTGGCTTTACTTTGTAGTTCAAGATCAGTACTTAGACTCAAAGGCTGCAAGCTCATTTGGATGTTTACAATTTCATTGTAACATCTGTAGGACCTTACACTAATTGTTGCAGACAATCTCATTGTAGAATTGTAAATTATTTGAAGAAAAATTTCTAACCTTTATATATCATGTCAATCTTCTTTGTTTGGTGGTTCGATCTTCTTTTTTCCTCCAATGACTTCTGGAAAGTAATCATTGTACAACTTGTCATCTGCCTCCATCTTCTCAAAGACAATCTTGAATATCAAAGCTCTATTCAATATTAGATAAGTTGAATTCCACCTGGTTTTACAGTCTAAAGGCAGACTCCCCCTTGAGATCTTACTTGTGTCAACCTATAATTCGAAAGATTTTTGCCTATTTCCAGAAGACACTAACATATTTGAAATCAAATAATTAGCTTCTGCAACTTACAAGAACTATCTACAAAGTGAGCAGTGATTACCATGTAGCTAGTTGAAGTCATAGGAGCACCCAAATGTCTGTGGTCAAAGACAATCTGTTTGTTCTACTGAAGAGTCTTCTGCATAGCTATCTTCGTAGCTTCCTAAAAACAGTTTTAGAGACTCTACTCAGTTTCAGAGAACCAGTTGTACCTTAATCATCACAAACAATGTATGAGTTAGTAATTTAACTATGTAAGTTGTTAAATAATAATTAAAGAACTCAAATTTGAACTTACCTTCTTGTTTTAAAACATGTTGATCTTCTGATTTAGTTTGAAGATGTGTTATGTATGCATTGCATTTCTTGAGATGAGTATTCGGGTTAATGGTGCCGTTAGATGATGCACACGCAAATCCTCTTCCACAATAGTTACAATTGCACTTGTCGTAATTGTTTTCTCTCTGGTGTAGTGTTCCCAACAATCAACTCATGTTTTCTTCCTCGGCTTATCTTGAGAGTCAAAATTATCTTTCCGTTTCCCTTTGTTTTTTTGAGTAGCAGGAGTATCAACATCTTCGGTTTCCTCCATATTATCATCAACATCAATGTCCACCTCTTCTTCATTTGGATGATTGGTAGTTGATGCCATATGGCCAAAGCGCACATAAGCAAAATAATTAACAACAAATAATGAAAGAAATAAGGCAAGATTGTAACATATCACACAAAAAGAAAAACACAAGAACAAACATTTAAAAACTAAGAATCTACAACACACTTAGCACATAATCTCCACTCTCCCGCATAAATTGGCCATAAAGAGT
The DNA here is from genome assembly GCA_900128785.1 of Arabis alpina. Lineage (NCBI taxonomy): Eukaryota > Viridiplantae > Streptophyta > Magnoliopsida > Brassicales > Brassicaceae > Arabis > Arabis alpina. The sequence continues at coordinate 22,149,713 of LT669791.1, forward strand.
TACGAATAGCAAAATCAATTACACACAGATCACTTGGTTCGATATGATGAATTGAAAACAGTAAAGTAAGAACTGGCATTGTGATATAAAAACAGAGAGGCAAATGTCAATTAGAACAATCGATTAGAGAAGAGCAACTAATATCGATAAAATTAGAGAAGAGCAGTAGTCGGATAAAAGCAAATGTAAAACTCGATTAGAGGAGAACTAGACTAGTAAGAGAGAAGAAAATCAATTCATACCTCTGATCAATTTCTCAATGATACAAATGGTGGTGATAAGGCTAAAACTCGTTGTGTATCCAGATTGTTGCTTTGGTCTTCTAATTATACAAGTAAATGTAACATGAAACGAATGATTTTGTTTTCAAAATCAGAAGAGGAAGAGTCTCAGACTCTTAAGTCGCTTTGTCTCGGGAACATGCAACAAGCCGCCTGATGCGCACTAAATGATCAATGCTAAAGCAATCTCACAAAAGTGCTATGAGTTTCAATTTCTCAATTACTAAACCACAAGTGCATGGCAATATGTCATTGCGTAATCAAAGGTCATTCTTCCACAAGGATTATGACAAAGGCAATGAGAATGCAAAGAACTAAGTAAGCTAAATCTAGCAATATTTTTGGGTTTTCTAATGATTCCTAATGACAATTATGAAACTAAATGCAATAATGAAATGACAACAAGTACACAACAAGATGAAATGATGAGATGCAAACCAAACAAGAAACAAAGTAAATGCAACAAGATAAGCAAACTAGAAGCAAGATCACACTAAACTAAAGCAAATTTCGAAATCAAGATATAAATAGGTATGGATCATGGGTTTAAGCAATTGATTCAAGTTCATCAGCTATTGGGAAGCATTACAAAGCTCTAATCAAGATTAATCCTAGAGCAAAGATCACTAATATAAGATTAATCCACTTCCATGGTACTAATCTCTTTCTAAATTCTTTAATTACATAAACTTCCATTTTGCAATTAATGAATCTAAAAGCTATACTTATAAGTCCATATACTCACAATTCTCCTTAAACATCAACTTCCATTGGCTAAGATGAGAAAAGCTCATTTAGATTTCTTCTAAACATTTTCACACAAACTTTTCGGGCGTGAAAAAACCATGTTTTAAAGATTGAGTGATCAAGTCAGTCCTAACATTAATTTCAATTCAAATGAAGGATCTTTCAAGATCCAAGCATAAGCAACACAACTCAATATCTAAATCACTCTAATTTACTCAACCCATAATCCATATGAAAACTACTCACACATATTAAAACAAGATATAAAAGCTAAGACAATAAACATGATTAAGAAAAGATTAAGAAATGATAAGGAAACCTTAATAATTCATAAAAGATTCAAAACTCAAACAAAAACACTCAAGAATTAAACTCATAAACATAACATAAGAACATAGGAGGATAAGAGCTTAGGTTTTTAATGCAATTACAAGTATTTATAGGAAAAGGGGAGTGTACCCGAATCAACCCGGGTCAAACCCGGTCAAACTGCAAACTTGACAATGAAGAGGGCCTATGGAACGGTATGAGGATCGGCTAGCTAGCCGATCCAAATGGCAAATTTGAGGCAGTGGTTTTTCGAGTTCTGGGCACCCTATGGATCGGCTAGGCGATCGGTTTGCTAGCCGATCCATCAGGTCTTCTTGTCTTCAACTTCTTTTTCTTCTCTTTTCCATCTTGATTCTTCTCTCCAGTTGTCCCATGATTGTTCCAATGCTCCATTTGAACCTAAAACAGACAAAATATGCATGCAAATGCAAGAAAACAAGAACTTGGACTCTAAACTCAATCTAATCTACAAGAAACAAAATATACATTAAAACATGTAAAAACCTAAGCTAAATGTCTCAAAATGTTACTAAAATGCATGCTAATAAAGCGCAAATTATACACTTATCACCGCCCCGTACTAATGATACAATATACCATATCTTAGCTCAGCTGTATCTGGTATATGTGTAGTGGTGTATATATACTTCTGGGTTTGCGGTTTATCCGAATGGATATCGGATAAATATCTGACTGACCCGATATGCACATATATCACATAAACATATCCACTGGCTATTTTAGTCGGATAATTATCTGGACTGTACCAATCTTTCCGGGTTCGGTAAAAATTCCTAGGCCTACTTGCTAAGATTCCAATTATTTTGCAAATAAAGTAACATTAGTAAAATTACTTGCACAACAAAATAGTAGAACAACTTGAAAACAAGAAAATCATAGAAGATTTAACTACAACCCATTAGTTGTATCATTACTAAACCATAATCGATAAATTCTTAAGAAGATCTAAAAAGTAGAGGAATGACCTCATTCAGAAACTTGGTCTTGAAGAGCACAAGTTTCTTCTTTTCCTCCATCGGCATCTCTCTCCATTTCTGTATAACATCCTATTTGACAAGACCCTGACTTACTATGGATTGAACAACCCTATGAAAGTGCCAACCAGTCTTGTTACTCGATAAATCTCTCAAATCAACAAAATTTCATGGTATTTCTAGTAACTCTATTACGGCTGCGTTCAACAATGGCTTTCTCGAGATCCATTTATCGGCCACCATGCAAAAATTTATATAGATTTGTATTTTTTAAGATTGGAATTCCATACGCCTGAACCATTTATGGTCAAGTCATTAGACTAATGTGGTTTCCACAAAATTATTATATATTGTAAAATTTTAAACAAAAAAAAATGAAGCATATGATATATTTAAGGGAAAATTTCAAAATCAAGACACATTGAAATGTGTTTTGTCCCACAATACCTTTAAAGGAACATCTTTGTCCCACTAAAATTTCAATGTTTTTCAATACAAAATTACCCCTTACTTTTGTTTAAATGTATTGTTTTTGTATTTTAAAAAATAAGATAAGGAAATTTTTAATTACAAATCAACTTTTAACGGTTAAGAAAAGTTATTATTTTATGGAATTAATAAACAAATAAATAAGATGTTATACAGATTTAATTGAATATAGTATACTTTTCTGATTTCCTCGTAGTCTCCGTTTTCTTCTTCTTCTGCTTCTAGAAACCTCAAGACGAGTAGAACCAAGCTTATATCTTTCAAATCCGGCGAATTTTCCGACTACTCTTTGCCGTCGGAGAGCTTTCCCGTTTATTCCTCCTCACTGTCTCTCTATTTTCAATTTCGGTAAATTATTTTCATCTCTCATTGCATGTCTGTTTTAATTTGTAAAGATGATTTGGTTACTCGTTGTTTCTGGGTTTTCGATTTTACATATTCGATAATAAGTTTTAAGACATTGTTGTTAACATATTATGGTTAAGATTTGACAATTTTTGGTTCTTTGATTTGAACCTCTTTGTTAACATTGTTGGTATGATTTTGTTGTAAAACTGATTTGTTTGCTAAAATCGATGACAATGTGTACATCTACGTGCACGATTTTAAGACAAGTGAGTTTCTTACATGAGATTTTTAGAAGGAAAACTTTATGATTTTAATTGCTCGTGCATTTTCATGTTTTTAGTATTGATTCTATGTCTCAGTGGGTTTTTGATTTTTTTATGTTTCATGTTATGGGTTTGGTTTCACTTTTGGTATTGTAGTTGACCTTGCTTGAGAATTTTAGTTATGTGATGAAAATCTGCATCTTAAGAATCTGAATTTATGTTTTTAAAGGATCTATAACATATTAACAATACTTGAATTCACTCTGAGTCGATTAATAGATACTTAATTTCTTAGGGAGAGCTTCAATGAAGCAGTAGTTGAATCTACTATGGATTGGAGAGAGTTTTATGGTCAAATTCGAATCAAAGCACTCAATAAAAATTGAAAGTATGGGACTTCTGAACAAAACCATGGCTTTGTTACTGTGTTCTTTTCTTGTTCTCTAGGTTCTTGAGAGAAAGGATGCTACAAGTTGTTTGAGCATTTGTTTCAGTCTCTTTATTTACATGGTTGTTTCTTTCTTTAGGTATGGATTCAATCTTGCCAGGAAAATTTTTTAGAGAAGGAGATGAACCTGAGGTTAAGAAGATCAACAACAGCTGCAGATTATCGATTCAGAAGTTAATGAAGGAGAGTTTTCCAAGTGAATACAGACAGGTCAGGGCAGATGCAGTGTTCTCTAAGATATTTGATATCTTTGAAAATAAGCTGTGCTACTCGGCCACAATGATACATAGCATCATGTGTAGACAGCTTGAAACCTTGCATTTACTCAACACGTAACAGCTCAGTACAGAAATCTAGAGAAGGATAAAAGAACTTACAAACTTGATAGTATCTTCATGTCTTATGGAAAGGGTGAGCTTCCAGCTGATGGTAGGACAAATCAAGTGTGGGGTTTGGACGTCGACCGCATATACGTCCCAGTCAACATCAACAACAAACACTGGATTTCGTTGTCCATAAAAAGTATGTACCTCCAACAGCGCATCCTGATCCCATCGTTGTTACCATCAATTAGGATTTGCTACGCATTTGATTTTTATGGTTTAGTAGTTTCTATGTATTAACTTTTACATTATGGATTTATGTTGCACCATTACGTTTTAAACTTTTATTTATATTATATTTTCAGTTTATAAAGTCCTAAACTATAAAAATAGTGTAATGAAATAAGTTTGAATTCTCGTTCTGTAGACACTTGAGGTACTGATCCCTCATATCCAACTCAAATTCTTGCTTTGTATTATTCTGAGTAAAAAATGAGTGACCACTCGAATCCAACTAAGAAATTCTTACTTTGTATTTTTCTGAGTATAAAATGAGTGACCACTCGAATCCAACTCAGAAATTCTTGCTTTGTGTTTTTCTGAGTAAAAAATGAGTGACCACTCGAATCCAACTTAGAAATTCTTGCTTTGTATTTTTAACTCAGAAAAACACTTTTTTTTGAAAAAATGGAATATTAAGAGTAGTATAGGGTATAGGGTATGAAAGACTTGGGGTTTTAGCTTTTTTGGAAAGAAAAACATTTTTTTTGAAAATATGGAATATTAAAAGTAGTATAGGGTATAGGGTATAGGGTATGAAAGACTTGGGCTTTTAGCATTTTTGGAAAGAAAAACATTTTTTTGAAAAAATGGAATATTAAAAGTAGTATAAGGTATAGGGTATGAAAGACTTTGGGTTTTAGCATTTTTGGAAAGAAAAACATTTTTTTTGAAAAAATGGAATATTAAGAGTAGTGTAGGGTATAAAAGGTATCGCAAGTAGTTTAATTTAGGGTATAGGGTGTTAATGTTTTAGTAAAAAAATTGTATTCTTGGAAAACATCAAAAAAATGTCACTAACTAAGGTCGAACATCAAAACTGTGCACTACAAAACCAATTGAGCTGCGAGTTTTAGTCGAACATACTCGGAAAGAATCTTTAATAAGCATACATTTAACCCGTTTTTATCATGTTTTGTAAATATTTGAAAACGTAATTTTTTTGCCACTTTGTGAAATTGAACTCGTAACCTCCTCGTATTGTATAGTGCATTGTAGAACCAGTTTAGCTGTGGGTGTTTAGTCGAACAATAACGGGAGTTAGTTAACTTATACTAATTTGAAAGCGGTGTTTGGTTCGGTTCAATTGCGGTTTGATGTAACTGAATGTCACGGGTTTTGAAGCCTAAAAACCCTTGTTTTCTGAATTCTCTTTGTTCGTCTCTTCTCTTCTTTGTGTGTTACCAAAACTTTTGTGTCATTCCGACCTAGATTTCTCAATTGTTGACGGAATTTGGAGATTTTTGGGTCCATTCCGCACGGATTCCTCCATTCTTTCTGATTATTTGATTCACTAACTCTACTGATTTCTTAGGTTCTTCATCCAAAGGTTTAAATGTCACACACAATTGTACCGATGATTTCTTCTTAACGTAGCCAATGAAATTTTTGGTTTGCTGATCGTTGCTTATGATCACAGGAGGAGTTCCTACATTGTTGATCAATTCGGCAGGTAGATAACTACAGTCAATCTTCACACACCTTTTCTCGAATTCGTAATCCTCTGTGAGCACCCTCTTTAGTTCCTCAAACGTAGTTGTGGATTCCAAAACAAGTAATTTACCTCCTTTTCCTTCATCAACAACAAACATCCATCCTTTCTCCTTGCACGATTTCCATTCACCACATGTGACATATATATGCACCATATCGACAAAATTTAGTAACTTTCGAAGAACACAAGTTAATGAAGAAGGAAGACAAGAAAAAATAGAAGAAGCGATGATGATGGAGAAGAATAAATCTATCAACTAAGTGTAATTTTTTTTAAAATTTTCAAGGAAACTGCAATATATGGAGAATATTGGATGCTAGATTTAGGAGATTTTTCATTAATTTTAAAAATTATTTATGGAAAAAACGAATTTAACTCATTTATTACAACTGATTTCTAGAAAACATATTCTAAAGTAGTAGTAGGCTATAGACAATAAGGAATAAATTATCTTCTTCTACTGGTAGAAGACATAAGAAGTGCTAGAATGTGTGTTCTAAAATTCGTAGATCGTGGTACAATTAGGAGAAAACATATTCTATAGCAATGCAGAATATAAACAATGTATGAGAACATAAATTCTTCTACCCGTTTTTTGAAAAAATTCGTAGAATGTCAATTCTGCAAGCCGTAGACAAAAACTATATCATTAATTTTAACCATAGTTTTAAAGTTGATTTTTTTTTTTTTTTGATATATAGAGATGACTAATAATGATATATTCTTAATTTTCACATTTTTAAATTTTGTAAAAACAATGTATTTCAAATAATTTTTATTTTCTTTAACGGTAATTTTGGCTAAAAATGACAAAATACTTCATAATTATATTGCTACAAAAAAAATGTCTAATGCGGCATAATTTTGCAAATTCCTCGGTTTAAAAATGGTTGGCCAATCAAGAATCGGAAAGAAGAAGAAATGATTTATTGGTGAGGTTAGGCAATCGGTGCGTGCCCAACCAGAAAGAAAAACTAAAGGAGATAAAGTTGCGGCGTCCTTGTCCTTGTCTTCATCGGACCATTTCTTCATCTCCGGCAGCCGGTAAATCTCCCCCTCTCCTCCTTTTTGTTGAAAAGTAGGCAAGTGCTTGTAGAATAGTTAAACGAGGAATCCCTTAACCTTTTCTGGTATATTTGGATCTGACCATTTTCTCCAGAAACCCATATTATTGCTGAAATGCAGTGGAATTGGGTGAGACGAGCCCATTCTCTATGGTTTGCTTGTGCCCTTGCAACAAAGAAGGCTTTAACACCTTTGCATCATCCTTATATTCCAGTCTCACCCTTTGTCACCATGTCGAGTTTGGAGGAGCCGCTTGCCTTTGATAGAATTCAACGATTTTCGTCTGGTGCTTCTCGTCCCTGCGATGATGATGTCGCCATGGGACACCGCTGGATTGACGCAACAGATTGCACCACCTCTAACACTTGCAACTTTGGTAAAGAGTGGCATACTCGGAACATCTCTCAAGGAGAACATCTACTTCGGGGAAAGCTTTCTGGGACTTTATGGGAGTCCAATAGTTTTCAAGCGCTTCAGTATAGCACAGTTAGGAGTCAGAATGGCACACCACATTCAAGTGACAAGGTAGTTTTCTTTATGCTATGCTAGATAGAAAATGGTTTTTAGCTTCTACTTAAAACATTGTCGCATATCCGTTTTCTTTTTTTTGTAAAAACGATTCGTCCTTTTTGGTATCATTTTCAGATCTTTAGAGGTATACCAAAATTTGTCAAGATTGTAGAAGTTGGTCCAAGGGATGGTCTGCAGAACGAGAAACATATAGTACCCACATCTGTAAAGGTGGAACTAATTCAGAGACTAGTTTCCTCTGGATTGCCCGTTGTGGAGGCGACAAGTTTTGTGTCACCTAAATGGGTTCCTCAGGTAATGCTGTTATGCTGGTGTTTATAAATTATAACTCCTCAACTGTCATATGATCATTTAGTTAAGCATATAGAGCCACCACTTTGAAGAAATGTTGAAAGGCTTTTACTATTTTTCACATGAAAATGGAAGTTCCCTTCGCAGAATTAGTTTTTCAAGACGCAACAATTTAATATTCACTTTCTTTTGTTGGCATTTTCATCTCACCAGTAGTTTATTTAGGAAGCGGGGTTGGAAAAAATAAAACTGGTATAACATTGTCCTAACACACCCCCATGGAACAAAATTTTATCTGAGTTCCAGCATCACAGTTTGAAAATAAATACATTGTTTGCTTTTATGGTCTTGCTTGTGCCTACAGCCAACTGAACAAGCATACCAGTTCTGGAAATTTCTTTTAGTTATCTTTAGTTCTTGGTACAAGTAATTCAAATTGCTTCTGATAGGCAAAACAATGGAGACAGTCATTTTCCAAGTTACTGATTGTGTAGAGGAAGTATGGTACCATTTAGATTATAGATCTGTACTGGATGCTTACGTATTTTGCCTAAACTGAAATTTTTACTATATCGCCTTGTAGCTTGCAGATGCAAAGGATGTAATGGATGCAGTAAGTACGCTAGATGGGGCTAGATTGCCGGTTCTTACACCGAATCTAAAAGTGTGTATCATTTATCTCTTAAGGCTCTCCAAAGAATTCTTGCTTTCTTACTTTTGAACACCAACATAGAGTGCTTGCTTTGTTTTAGGGCTTTGAAGCAGCTGTATCTGCAGGTGCTAAGGAAGTTGCAATCTTTGCATCGGCTTCTGAGTCATTCTCTTTGTCAAATATCAACTGTACCATTGAAGAGAGTCTCGTGAGATATCGTGCTGTTGCCACTGCTGCAAAGGAGCATTCGGTTCCCATTCGTGGGTATGTTTCTTCTGCTTTGGCTCGCTACTGTACATTATCTGTTCCCTTAGATGGCATCTGTTAAGAATTGTGCGGGAATATAGTGTAAGTGTTTACCCAATCAAGTTTTCCGTACTTCCCTGCTGGTAGGAGAAACATTTTTAAGTTCTAAAACCCAGTTATCTTCTCATGGTTTCTCGCTGTCCAAACAATGCCTAATTTAAATGTGTGATGAACGAAAATTTGACTGGCCTGTGGATCATGTTTAGCAAATTTTAAATCCATGTGTGTTAAATCTTTTCCTAGGACCCCTGTGACATACAAATTTTGAAGGTGATATGTTTATGTCAGTTCTGGGTTAATGTATCATATTATGGACCCATTGAGTGTTTGTGGTAGAATCAACCTTTTATCCAATTTTCGACTCTCATATAACGTCTATGGCAGAAACAGTTGGTTCTAATTAATATCTGAATATTTTCCCAATGTTGAAGGTATGTATCTTGCGTAGTGGGGTGTCCAGTGGAAGGAGCCGTTCCACCCTCAAAAGTGGCATATGTTGTGAAAGAACTCGATGACATGGGCTGCTTTGAGATTTCTCTAGGTGATACAATAGGAACTGGCACTCCTGGTAATTTCTTTACTGCAAATCTTGCATAGTTTATTTGATTTCGCACGTGCACTGTTTAGTTGTGGTAAACTTTGATGACGTTCAGCGGCTCAACTATTAGATAGAATTCTACTACCTAGGCTAGGACTGAATGCAGCCGAGTAGAGCTGTCGTTGTGAGTTGGTTAAAGAGCAGTTAGTGAGGGCTGGATTTATGAGAACTCGGGAGATTGTTTAGGGGTTTTGGCTGCGCATTTGGTTGAGAGTCTCTCATTAATGAATTCTCTCTGTGTGTTGGTGAATTTTGAATAAGAAAAGTAGTCTTATGGAAAGCTGATGTTGTTATAAAATAGGTTCTGTGGTTCCCATGCTTGAAGCCGTGATGGCAGTTGTGCCAGCAGAAAAGCTGGCGGTTCACTTCCATGACACGTACGGGCAAGCTCTTGCAAACATATTGGTGTCTCTCCAAGTAAGTCGAGCAAAAGAACAAGATTTGATAACATATACCTTTCAAATATGGTTCTGACAAGTTTTGGTGGAAAAAAAAAACAGATGGGAATAAACATAGTAGACTCATCTATTGCTGGATTAGGAGGCTGCCCATATGCAAAAGGAGCTTCAGGAAATGTAGCCACAGAAGATGTTGTTTACATGCTCAACGGTTTAGGGGTCCAAACCAACGTCGACTTGGGAAAGCTTATAGCTGCGGGAGATTTCATCAGCAAGCATCTTGGCCGTCCAAACGGTTCCAAAGCTTCGGTTGCCCTCAACCGTCGGATCATAGCTGATGCCTCCAAGATATGATGCTTGTTGTAAAGATTATTTACATACCCAGACGAGAAAGTGAATCTATCTTTTATAAATGATGATTTATGAATGCTTTTCATTGAATATAACTTTTGTAAATGTCCAATTTAGTAAAATACATGACTTCTGTATTGTTTGTTTCTTTCTAAAATTGGAGTATCGTTGTAACTAATCTCTAAAAAAAAATTTGTATTAATCTCTTTGAGGTAAAGCATTGTGCATTAGCATTAATCTCTTTATTTCCGTAAGCTTAATTTTTGGAAAGTACTTAGCTTTGTAGACTCTGACTAGTTTTGTTTGACCAAAAAGATAAAATAATCGTTTAAATATACAATTAACACAAAGTAGAAACATAAAAACAGGTCTTGACCAAGAATTTCCAGGATTGTTTTAGGAAACATGGGGAAAACAAAACACAAAAAAAACCTTCATAGAGACTTTAATTAGACATCTTTTAATCCCAAACCAAACCTAATGAGAGAGAACTACTCTTCATTCAACTTCCGATATGCAAAGCTCCATCTCCAGTACTTCGCTACGCAACAAACTGTTAGAAATAAATATGAAATCTTTCTCAGGAAGGGATTTGAAAATTCACTTGAAGAATCTTCTTCATCTCCGACTTTACATGAGTAAAAGTCTGTCCATTGGGAGAGTAGGAGATTCGATAAAAAAAACTTGCCTATTTCTGGAGTATAAACTTGTCTTCTCTAACCCAGGAAATCAATACCCCAACAATCGAAAACTTCAACTTCAAGTAACAAGTTTTGTGGCATCTCATGTGGTCTGCTGATTTTTCCTCCTCTGACTGGCATCTCACTCCAAAGTTGTCATAGCCTGATAATCAGCAACCCGTGTAGGCTTCAACTTCACCTTCAACCACTCATTGTACAACAAGGAATCATAGTCATCCCAAGTGTTAGGCATATCCACATCCGCATGATCAGCAAACACCTCCTTAAGATTATCAAATCATCGCCTAATCGTAAACTTGGATGCTTCGAGTCTTGACCAAGGATCAGTCACTTGTCCGTAAATGGAATTGGAACTTAAAGCATCATCATTGCCACTGCGTGCTTTCTTGTTTGAAGTCATCTGCAAAACAATCACAAGAGAAAACAAACACAAAAATCAAATTTTAGCAAATTTTCCATCTCTGTTGAGACTGAGTCGACCGATGCACGACCAATTGGCATCGATCGACGCAGCTGCAAAATCTGAAATGAGAGAGAATTTAGTGAAACCGGCAACGAGATGTGTTTTAATCAACTAAAGTCGCTTCCTACAACAAGAACCACGCATCCTAGACCAATCTATGACCGTTCAAAGCTCCAATTCTAACAATTTGTTCATCAATTCTAAACCCTAGAAACGAAACTAAAAGAGGGGATTTTTGAGCACAGACCATTGTAGATCGATGAAGTGAATGACAAAAAAGAAAAGAGGATGAAAATCTACTCGAGTTAGGCTAAAAAATCTCTCAATTTGGTGAAGAATTGAGAGAGAAATTGCTTGTTGTGAAAAAGTTTATGAGAAAAAAGAAGAAACGGCGAGTTAAAAAGACATATCTCGTGGCTTTTGGTTCGTGCATCGATCGACGACAGTCCTTTGTTCGTCGATCGATGCGAAGGTTTCTCGTCGTTTGTTTTTTTCTTAATAGTAAATAGTTAGGGTATGTACACTTCCTAGTGGGTTGCCACCCACTAAGCGTTTGTTTTCAGTCATTAGCTTGATTCTGCCAAAGCTTAGGCAGTGGGTGCATCATCCAAAGACACGATGTGTCCGTCTGGAATCTCAGCTTCCGCCCAATAATGCTTCACCCTTTGCCCATTCACAGTGAATTCAGCACCGTCTGAACCAATGAGGATTACAGCTCCATGTGGTCTGACTTTTTTTATTGTGAAATGTCCTGACGAGAACGCAATTTACCAGGAAACAAATTTAACTGAGAGTTGTAATCATTTGGTTTTAATGTCCAGGAGATGATCTTCTTATTGTTATACCCCATAGTCCACTCCTTGTATAACTTGGAGTTTTCATAAGCATGATATATGATTTCATCCAGTTCATTCAGTTGTATCATACGTCTCTCCGCAACAGGTTTGATGTTGAAGTTGTACAGTTTCACTGCCCATGCTGTTTTGTGTTCAAGCTCCATTGGAAGATGGCACGCTTTCCCATAAAGCAGATGGAAGGGAGTGAAGGCATTTTGAATGCCGTCTTATAAGTCCTAAGTGCATCATTCAGGTTTGTAGACCAATCTTTCGTTGAAGAATTCACAGTCTTCTCTAGGATTTCCTTGATCAATCTCTTCGATACTTCAACTTGTCCACTCATCATCAGATTGGAAGATGAAGTGTGTACCACCATCACTAATGACAACACGAGGCACTCCAAAGCGAAGAAACAATGATGGTCTTTAACAACTAAACAACCATCCCACCATTGTTCTTTGGACTTGCAATTGCCTCCACCCATTTGGAGACATAATCCACATCGAAAAGTATGTAGTTATTCCCATAAGATGATAGGAAATGACCCATGAAATCAATACCCCAACAATCGAAAACTTCAACTTCAAGTATAAAGTTTTGTGTCATCTCATGTCGCCTGCTGATTTTTTCTGATTTTTTCTCTTCTCTGAAAAGCATTACATTTTGAAACAAAATTGTGAGCATCTTTAAACATTGTAAACCACCATAACTCAACTTGAAGAACCTTGGAGACCGTCTTGAATGTAGAAAAGTGACCTGCATATTCAAAACCATGACAATGATACAACTCCCATCGAATCTCATCTCATCTTCAGCTATGCATCTTCTGCGTATACCATCTGAACAAAACTTATAGAGCTAAGGTTCATCCCAATAGTATCTCCTAAGTTCTCTCATGAATTTCTTATTCTCATAGCCTTTAAGATTAGTAGGAGCATCATCTGCAGCAAGGTAATTAGCAATATCTGCATACCATGGTCGAGTAGACGTGAAGATAGCAAATATTGGATCCGCAAATGCTTCGCTCAGGACCTTTGGAATATCAAATGTCGATTTCTGCTGCTTGCGTCGATCGATGCCTTCCTCAGGGAAGAAATCATCAATGGGAACATTATCTTAGACCTTAATGCGCGAAAGATGATTCGCTACTCCATTCTCAACTCCTTTCTTGTCTTTCATCTCAATGGCAAACTCTTGGAGAAGTAGAATCCATCTCAATGGCAAACTCTTGGAGAAGTAGAATCCATCTCAACAACCTTGGTTTCGCATCCTTCTTCTACATCAAATACTTAAGCGCCGAATGGTCTGTATGCACTATCACCTTATACCCAATCAAGTAAGGACGAAACTTCTCAAAAGTAAACACCACAACCAACAACTATTTCTCTGTAGTAGCATAATTTCTTTGCGCTTCATCTAGAGTTCGGCTTGCATAGTAGATAACATGAAGTTTCTTGTCCTTTTTCTGTCTCAAAACCGCTCCAACAGCGAAATCACTAGCATCACACATGACTTCAAAAGGAAAACCCCAGTCCGGAGGTTGCACAATAGGAGCAGTTACTAAGGCCTATTTAATCTGCTCAAAAGAAGATAGACAATTAGCATCAAAAGAAAATTTAACATCTTTACATAGTAGGGTGGTGAGTGGACGGGTTATTTTGGAGAAGTCCTTGATGAATCTTCTGTAGAAACCAGCATGTCCAAGAAAATTCCTAACGGGCTTCACATGGTGGTTGCAAACTTGTCATAGCCTTAATCTTGGCACGATCCACCTCAATCCCAACCTCTGAAAATTTGTGTCCTAGAACAATGCCATCTTTCACCATGAAGTGGCATTTATCCCAATTCAGATACAAGTGCTTCTCCTCACATCTAGCAAGTACCTTCTCTAGATTATCCAAGCAGTCTTTGAAAGAAGACCCAAAGACAGAGAAATCATCCATGAAGACCTCCATGTAATCCTCAATCATATCTTTGAAGATAAACATCATACAACGTTCAAATGTCGCATGAGCATTACAAAGTCCAAATGACATTCTACAATATGCAAAGGTGCCATAAGGACAAGTAAAAGTGGTCTTCTCCGGGTCATCCGGATGGATGAGAATTTGGAAGAAACCAGAATATCCATCAAGGAAGTAGTTGTAGGGATGATTCGCGAGTTATCTGATCAATGAAAGGCAAATGGAAGTGGTCTTTCTTCATTGCTGCGTTGAGCTTCCTGTAATCAATACAAATTTTGTGTCCAGTCACACTCCTTGTAGGAATCAACTCATTCTTCTCATTCTTAACCAATGTAACTCCTCCTTTCTTATGAACCACATGAACAAGACTAATCCAAAGACTGTCTGAAATTGGATAGATGATCCCAGCTTCTAGAAATTTCATGATCTCCTTCTTGACAACTTCCTGCAAATTCAGATTCAGTATCCTCTGATGCTCAATCGACGACTTCGCATCATCCTCAAGGTGAATCCTATGCATGCACAAATCTGGAGATATCCCTGCAATATCATCAAGAGAACAGCCAAGAGCTTTGCGAAATTTGCGCAGCTTGCTTAGCAATAAAGTGAGCTCTGCATTATTCAAGGTACCATTAACAATAACAGGATAAGTAGAATTGAAACCAAGAAAAGCATACTTTAATCCTGTTGAAAATTATTTGAGTTTGATCTTTGGAGGTTTTTCCTCACTCCAATCACTATCACTTGCAATTTTCTCAAAGACTTCAACCAACTCCTCATTAGAAATCAGTTTTGTTACCCTTTCATTGTTATCCATTAACCTTGCATATCCCATTGCAGCCTCATCTAACTCCTCAGTTTCTACCACCGATCCAATCAAAGTCCTCTCCAAAGCATCAGTAGGATGTGTCTCATTGAAAACCTCTTGTGCAATGTCAGTGAGTTTATCCCCATAGTAAGTTTAACCATCTATTGTAGGTCTCTTTACCAGCTGTACCATGTGAAACTTCATCTCCAAATCACCTACACATAGAGTTATTATTCCTCTTTTGACATCAATCATAGCACCAGCTGTGGCTAAGAGAGGTCTACCCAAGATGAGAGGGTCTTTGGGTTCCTCATGATACTGCAAAATCACAAAATCTGTAGGGATCAAGCAGCCTCCAACCTTGATTGGAACATCTTCTACCACACCTTCTGGGATCCTTACTGATCTCTCTGCAAGGATAAGGGAGACCCAAGGCTAAGAGCAACTGAGAGTGGCATTAGGTTGATGCTTGAACCCAAATCACAAAGAGACCTTGGAAACCTGTCTGAAAATATCAGACAATCCAACACAAAGTTTCATGGATCTGTGAGCTTCTCCGGAACCTTGTTTAGAATCACTCCGCTTACTTGTTCAGAAATCATAGCTACTCCTTTTTCAAGACACAAACTCTTAGTAACCATCCTCTTCACATACCGTCTAATCACTGGAGAAACCTTCAATGCCTCAATGAATGAGATCTCAACAACTAGCTTATCCATAATAGCCTTGCATCTAGCTTCCTCCAGTTCATGTTTAGACCTCTATTGATTCTTAGGATAAGAAATCTTAGGCTTGTAGACTCGCTCAACTGAATCATTCAAAGTCTGTGGAGTTTCCGTATCTGCAGTGTGCATCGATCGATGCCATCTTATGTGCGTTGATCGACGTGACCAAGTTGCATCGATCGTGTGTCAAGCTTCCGTCCGGCCAGCCTCGAGTTTTTCATCGTGCGTCGATCGATGCACTCCCTGTGCGTCGATCAACGCAGAGTGTGGAGCAAAAATCTCTGGATCTTCTTCATCTTCTAGCTCGAGAATTTTGCTGGATTGGGGAGTTTTTTTGCAGAATTGGCTTCACAATCTTCCCACTTCTAGTTGTAATAGCTGCAACGCCATGCTGCCTTGGATTTGTGTTTGTCCTAGCTGGAAGAAAACCCTCTTTCTCCTCACACTTTCAGTAGTTTGAGCAACCTGAACATCCAACTTCTTCACATGAAGATTAATAGCTTCTATCTTCCCATTCAAGTTCGTGTAGAGGCAGTCAATTTTACCATTGAAGCTGACTGTCATCTTCTGCTGTCCTTCTAAAATCTGCTCAAGCATAGCCTTTATCTCATTGTCTGAAGACTTAGCAGGTGGTGTCAGGTAAGAAGAGGAACCATAGTTCCTAGTGTAATTGCTGCTCAAAAAGGGCTTCTGGAAATCATTTTTCTTGTATTGTGATCTCTCAGAATAGTTAGGAGAACTCGGATTTCTACTGAACGAAGTTCTCTGGTTGTTTCAATTGTATCCTCTGTTATCCTGCTGATTACCAAATCTCTGATTCTGATAGCCATTTCCAGTATGTAGTTAACATCTTCTTGCTGATTGTCTTTCTCTAGAATGAATGTATCAACCTCTTGAGCATAGTGCACAGACTTCTTTCTCACCAGAATACTATGCACACTATCCAGCTTGGCTTTAACTTCAGCAAACTCAGCTCCATCGGAAATTCCACCAACTCTTCTTCGTTCTTGGTCAATCTTCTTAATATTGTTACTTGAAGCCAAGTTCTTAATCAGCACAAGACAATCAGCTGGATATCTAGTCTTAAAGTCTCCATTACTTACAGCATCCAGCGCCATCTGATGTCTCCAGTCTACTCCTCTGAAGAAAATTCCCAACAACTGAACATCAGTAAAACCATGGTGAGGAAAATCTCTCTGATAAGCCTTAAACCTCTCTCATGAAGCCTTGAATGCTTCCTTTGGTCCTTGAGCGAATGTAGAGATCTTGGCCCTCAAGTCTTCTGAACACGCCTCATCATTGAAATTGTTGAGGAACATGGTCTTTGTATCCTGCCAAGTTGTCAGCGATCCTGGCTCCAGCTGTTTTAGCCAATAAGATGCTTTTCTTGCCATAGAGTGAGGGAACAACTTGCAGAAAAGGTAGTCACTTGACACCACATTAGCCTTAATGCTAGTTGCCAAGTCCTCAGATCTCTCTACATGATCCATCGAATGCTCAGATGGAAGTCCATGGAATAGATTCTGAGCCACAAGCGAGAAGAATGCTGGCTTCAGCTCAAAATCGTGCCTTTGGAAAGTAGGTGGATGAATCACAACCCTGTTGGCGTAGAATTCATCTGGTCTGTTGTAGTCTCTGAAAGTACGTATACACGCAACTACATCCTGACCCTGACGACCATCTTCAGGGCGCTCACGCTGTTCTCTTACAGCTTGTTCAACAACCTCATCATGTCCACGCTAATCAACATGCATTGCAGCTGCAACTACCTTAATGATGGCATTGCCTGCAACATCCAACCTCTGACCTAGCTTGTTCCTCACGTTGCATCTCTATCAACTAACGCCCCAACTTCGTTATGAATAAGCACCATTGGAAGATTAGCTTGATTCGCCATTTTGCTTGTTTAGTAGCTCGTCTATTGGCTCGTTCTAATACTCCTAGCTGTGAAACAAAATCAACTAACTCTTGATGCTTGTTTCTTCTGGTTTTGTAATTAAGCATGTACCTGAAACACACAAAAACAAGAGAAAACTAGAAGTAAATAAACAGAATATTAAAAACTTAGACAAAAATCTAAAATCAAAATCCTAATGGTGATTTTGATTCCCCGGCAACGGCGCCAAAATTTGATATGCTCAAATTTACTCTGAGCTACTCTCTCAAATTTAGAGATCGTAGGCAGTAGGGATCGAACACATGGAATCTCTGTCACACAATCAAACTTTGAATTCGAATTAGGCTAAGTAAAAGATGTATGTATGAATGGAAAAGTCAATGTAAAATAAACTTAGATTGATGTGTGATTCAAATTCAATTTAGACAAAACAGTTAGGCTTCTGAAAAATTCGCAAGTAAAGCTAAAATGCAAATTCAAAAACGATATGATTTTATTAAGAACAGTTCTTGAGCTTGAAACACTAATGTAAAGATAACCAACTCTTGTTGCGAAAGCTATATATGCCTAAATTCTAGAAAACCAAATCTCTTTGCGAATTCTAACAACTAAAACAAGAATTAAAGTTCATATTCAATTACTCACAAAATCCCAAAACCAAATCTCTTTGCGAATAGAAATTTCGCTAATCTAAGATAGTTCAGGAAATCAATTATACTCTCGTATCAATTAGTTAACCTAAGATCTATATTCTAGGTGATCAAACTAGAACAAGCATTAAGAGTAATCTTAGATGAAGAACAAGATGATTATCCTAATCAATTATGTGAATCTAACAATCCATCTTTAACCTTTAAAAAACCCTAAACCTAACAAGCACACTGCTCAGACATGGATGCAGAAAACATGATGAAAGAATAATACTGCATTAATAAGAGATAAAGAAAGAGATACAAAAGGGTTCGAAGAAATCTTCAAGGTCTGAAAACTTGTCTCCCTAACTCTCAAAAACTCTCTAAATCTCTAAGTCTTGAATAAAAGATAAGATACTAAAAACTAAAAGAAAACTGAATATATCAAGGCTAAAATTCGTGTTGGGCTTGATTTGTAAACTTTTGGAACTCCTAGGGCGAAAAAGAAATCTTCAGAATTG
This sequence comes from Arabis alpina, assembly GCA_900128785.1. Lineage (NCBI taxonomy): Eukaryota > Viridiplantae > Streptophyta > Magnoliopsida > Brassicales > Brassicaceae > Arabis > Arabis alpina. Next base: position 22,168,450 of record LT669791.1, read on the forward strand.
GAAAAATCTTCTTTTGCTCGTCACATTAAGTTACGTCGATCAACGCTCTGCGTATTTTCTGCTACAAGCTTGTGACTTCGGCTGCTCTTTCCTTGATGCTCCATAATCAACATTTAAGCTTTGTACGTACACTAACTTGTAAAGACTCTAAAACAATAAAAAAAACACCGAAAAGACTCGATAAAACGGGGTTAAATCAAGTCAAAATCCGGTAAAACCTATGAAAATTCTATTTAAAATTTTGTGCATCATTAGATTCTTACAAATTGCAATTTGAGTTTGTAACTTAAATTATGAGATTCAATTCGTTTAGGTTTTAAAAAAAAATATACGAGTGAGTAGCTACATAATAAAAATAAACCTAATTCAATAGAGAATAAGAAAATAACTAATTATTTGCAAATATGTGAAAAAAATTAGTTCAAAGAAAATAATATGATAAAAAGAGCAAGAACAATTTAATAATGGTGAAGCTGTTCTACAATAGGTTTTCACATTTTGTGTTTTGTATTTTTTTACAGGTTATAAAACTGAAATTCAAATAAGATTATGAGAAAGTAATTCAATAAGATTTTGAAAAAAATAGAATAACGAAATTGTAAAAGTAAATTATTTCAAATATGAATAGAAAGAAACTAATTATTTTGAAAAGACGTGATCAAAATTAATTAGAAACCAAATTAAACAAAAAAATCGAGATAAAAAGGTAAATTTTAAATTTATTTAATATCAAAGTTTTCGATTTTGTTACTTCAATGAGTGATTTAATTTATTTATTTTCGTGTTTGATATTTTAATGGGTTGTAATTTTTTTTTCTTTTCATAAACTCGCATATATGCGGGTCCTTTATCTAGTATAAAATAAATCATATTTATAAATGACATTAATTAATAATACTTTAATATTTTACCAATTTTTGTTAGTTTTTCAATTATTTTATCAGTCGCAATACGTCGTTTGAAAACACTTTTGGGTGAGAATGATTATGTCGCTTGGTTTGATAGTGCGCTTGAATGACTGGTATGTTACCAACTGAACTATTGTTTGAAATGAGAGTTTAAAACAGACGGTTGGAAAAAAGTGATTGGAACCAAACTTATTTGGTAAAATAAAGCGTTTGTAAAGACCATCACAAATCTATGTGTTTAAACGTGGTCACCAATATTAACCTTTTGTAAACTTTCGCAATCGCATTTGTATCCACTACTTTTAAATTAAAATCTAATTTTAACTGCTTTATCTTATGATTGCAAGTTGATACAGTTTGTGTGGCTGGTTTTCAAAGTTCAAACCGAGAGTAAAGAGTTTACAAAAATAGTATTGAACTTTAAATCTAACTAAACATGACATGCAATCTGCGGTTACATTTACATAACGAAACTGAAGAATGTAAAACATATAAACAAACCTATTCTGAAAGGAAATAATTCTTTAGAAGTCAACACATGGAAATGTTAAAAAATTTGCTTATGTGTCACGGTCTCGTCGAGCGAAGTCTCATTTATATAATAAGATTCGTGCGTATGTCTTAAACAAATATAGAAGTAAAATTAAGAGGAGAGCGCGACATGCGGTGGATTATATTTAAGGTGGATTATATTTAAGGCGTAAATCACCTATTCTAAATGGAGTTGAACTAGTGATCTTAAATGTGATTTTTTACTCTCAGAACCATATTAAGCCACCAACCATTTGGTACTTATTAGCTATCTTTTAATATACTTTTTTCAGCAAATATAATCCTCTAACTGAACATATCATGCAATCTGCTATTACATTTACATTACATTTACATAACGAAACTGAAGAATGCAAAACAAAGATAACTCACATTATCAACGGCTGGCTCCGGGTACCGATCGAAGGAGATTATGGATTAAAGATCAAGAACTTTTATAGTTTATCAAAAGAAAAAAGATAACTTATAAGTTTTAAAAAGTAACAAGATAATTCGTATTTTTTAGTCTCCGAATGGCATCTTGCATTGATTCAACCATAACCAGCATGAACACAAACCATCACGCATTGATATGACATAAAGTAAGTACTAAAATATTTCATAAGTTTTGTAAAATGCTAACTTCCCCCTCTGAAAAGAGAATAAAACAGAAAGCAAGAGCCAGTGAACAAATTTGCCATGGAGACAAGTAAATGACCCAGAGCAAAAAACTAGTCTTATATCATTCATTTGATTTTGACTGCCTCCACTTCATAGACTAGCCACGCATTCTTAGGCACATCTTCCTTCAATCCCTCTTCCGAGTATCCAAGTGATGGCGGAATTACGAGTCTTCTCTTATCACCAACTCGCATCCCTGATAATTATAGAGATGCACCCGTGTTCTTAAAAAAGAGAATAAAATTTGTCAATTTTTTTAGTTGAAATCTTCCACTATACCTTCAACACCAATGCTGAGACCTTTAATGACCTTTTCTCCACCTGCAAGCAGAGCATTATAATTACCAATTTACCGGTAAACAAAAGTTGAATGTGTTTTGAGGATGGGAGAAACATTAATGCCAAAGAGGTATTAAGTCTTTACCGATCAGGAATTTCAATGGAGCTTCTCCCAAGTTTGAATCGAACAATTTCCCCGTGTCTTTCAACTTAGCGGTATACAATATACTGACCTGAAACAACCATCAATCGTTTGAAACCATTGCACATAACGTGCAAGTAGATTATATGTAAACAATATTCACCTTGCTCCCTTTAGCAGCTGATTTTCCCTCTAACTTTCCCTTTTCAATATCTTCAATGATCACTTCATTTGAAGAAATCTCTGATCCTAGAGGTTCCTTAGCACCACCATCTTCTTTCTCGATGTTCCTATTCATTATGCATATAAAATTTCTTACGACTAGTTTATAACCAAAACTCCAACAAATTTCAAGAGAATATCCAAACAAATCGAAAAGAAGAACTAAAAGGGACATTTTTAGCAAAAGTTGAAAGAAAAATGTAAGGTATGACTCACTTGTCTGTAGCTTGTTTCTTGCTCTTTGGACAGTCAAATAGATTTTCCCGGACATCTCGAGTTTCGTCTGTCGTAATCCTTTCCCTCTTTTTCTTTGTTGGAGTTGCATTCGGGGAGGGTAACAGATCACTTGATGATTTGATCTCCCTGTCGTGGGCGAGGCATGGAAGTTTTTAAACAGAGAGTTTCAAGTCACCATCATAACTCCATAATACCAACTTATAAGGAAGTAAGTGTATTTTCAACAATGATATCACTTTCTGAAGAATAGGAGTAACCTTTTCACTATGGCTAGATACGCACATTCTACCAATTATTTAACAAAGGCGACTTGTTACATTTGATATCATTAACAACAACATTTTTCATTCCATGCTTTCAATTCAACATAGGGTCTTTTAAAATCATGAATAGCTAGTAATTAACTTACTTTTCAGTAGTTGGCTTCTCATTCTGGAGACTTTCAGGCATATGTTTTCCCTCTTCATCTTCTGAATCCATGACAACTAAACTCTTCGACTTCTTGTTTCGTTTTTTCTTCTTCGAAAGAATTTCACAGCCTTTCTGAACGGGAAAAAGTTCAACATTACCCATTGATTCATCCTCCCTGGCATATTAAACATATTCGTTTATCCAAAGGTTAAAAATTTATAAGATACAAATATTAATACGGTCTGTAGTGGCTGAAACAATCTTACTTTTTATCCAGAGTCTTGTTGGTATGACTTGTTGCTTCTGATGTCTTCTTCTCACACTTATCCCTAGGCTTATCATTTTCCAAAGTCAAAGGAATCTCAGAAGAAAGGACTTTCGGGATCTTGTAGTCATTATCGATGTTACATACTTGTATGGAATCATCATCGAGAGAGTCATCATTAGCTCTAGCAGAAGTTTCATCACAATCTGAATCAGAGATCTGAAACTTCTTCCTTAGTCTTCCACCTTTTCCATTGGATTTCTTGTCCATTATTTTTGCTGCCAACTCCTTAAAATATACTGGAAAATGAGACAAGATAATCAAGAAACGACATTAACCAAAGGAGACATTTGTGAAAATATCCAAATTAATCCCCCAAATCAATACAAATCACCAAAAGACTGTAGTATAGAGAATCAAAGTAAACAAAAACTATGGTGTATAATTAAGTAACTCGGAAGATGCAACAAATAATTCATGTTTAAATCCATAGAGCAAACATAAGATATATATATATATTAGTATTAGGAAATGGCATACTTTCATTATCGTCAGTACTAGAGACGTGTGAACCGCGGCCACATGGGTCACCGTCATTAATGAAACTATCTTCGTAGTCATAATCATCACTGCTGGCTTTCTCAATGTCTGTGTCACTAACGTCTTCTCCATACGACTCCCTTTTAAATTAAGTCAAGGATGCAAAGCAACAATCTATGAAACCAATAATCCATATGCACACTTTAGTCTAAAAATCGATAAGAGGATACGATTCATCATCATTTTTCCTAAAACCCGTACTCCTGCCGAGGAAGTAGCCAGTGAGGTGAATGCTCCGAGGTCCGATGACAGAGAAGATAACTTCATCAGCTTCTTCAAACTCCAAATTAAGTTGACAAGAATCAACCTTGTTCGGAGTCAAAACACACAAGAAAAGGGGTTTTTTTCCCCCAACGTTGCACTGAAGAGTGCTACTTAGTGTTCCATTACCAAGCCCCAATGTGGCCTATACCAAAAAGAAAGCATAGATAAACAAAAAGCAAAGATTAGAAAAAAACCCACTAAGTTTCGACTTAGAAGTAACAAAGTTACACAACCAAACTTCATTGTAACGTGCATATCAGTGTCTCTCTACCCTAAGTCATCAGTAGCTCTACCTTAATCAAGAGTATAAATAACCTAAATTCATCAAACAGAGAAAACAAAGGTTCCAAATCACAAAATTCAAGGCGGAAACTAAAGATCAATAAAGACCTGGGAAATGTGAAGTCTTGTTATTCCTGTTGCTTGAGTAGACTCAAGAGTGAAAGGCTTTCCTGGTTTCACTTCAACTCCTACAAACACACAAACCTTTGCATTAGAACTAAACTAGGTTGGAAAAATTATTCATATTTGTTTTGGATTTAGAAGAAAACAAACCCCAGAAAGCCATGAAATTTGGTCAAAAGAAATGAAAGAAAGAGACGGCAAAAACAGAAACTCCGAAGCCGACACTTAGGGTTTCTTCTCCGTTCTATGACTATTCATATACACATGTTTATTTGCCGCCCTTATTGTAGAGAATCCATTAAGAGATTTGACCTAAATCTCTATACAATAATTAAGTAGTAATGACATTTTCACCAAATTATGTCAAATATATAAATCGACGATCAAAGTTCCTATAATATTATGTTTTTATTTTTGGAAAATATTGATCATGACGTGGTACTCTATATATATGAAGAGTACTCATTTTCATTTTGGTATCTCTAAACTATTTAATTACGGAAATTAGGTGGAATAATAGATTTTTTGGTAATAATTAGGAGAATAACACATTCGTAATTTAATAAGTAACATATAGGTTTACTAATTCCGAAATTACCCCTCTACAATTAACACTGAAATTTATATTTTAAAAAACAATAATAAACATTTCCTTTTAAAACAAAATTAAAACATTTCCTTATTAAACGAAAATTTATCCTAATTTATTTTTCATGTTGACTTTCCATTTCTCTCTTCTATTAATTTTTTCTTTACATGATTTCTTATATTACTCTCCTCAAATGTCTCATTTTTCTTTTTTCTTTTTTCTTTTTTCTTTTTTCTTCTTCTTGTTCTTCAGCTCCTTCGTCTACTTTTTCTCAATCTTAATATTCAATTTTGTAAATAGCTTTTTTCTTTCTTTATCAATTATTTGCTTTTATCACGTTTGCCATGAACCAAAATCTTCAATCTTAGATTAAGATGAATCAAAATCTTTGATTGTGAATTAAACTTCTCACCATCGTCGTCTTTCTTGGTAAAATGGAGCCGTCGCTAGAGATCTACATAATTAACTAACTATAATTAAAACTCAGTGTAATAGTAGGTAACTATGTTTATTATAACAGTTAATTATGTATATATATGTTTTTTTCATTATAATAGGTAACTATGTTTTTATGATAGTTAACTATGTATGTTATTTGTTTTCTTATGCAAACTATATTACGTAACTAGATTAGGACCCGCATAATATGCGGGTATTAGATATTGAAATTGATTTTTTATATAGTTATGATCCTTATAATTATATTCTAAATTAAAACCGTATAAGTAGATTCTAAATTGAAATCCGTGTAATTGTATTTTAAACTGAAACCCGTATAATTATCAATATATTTATCATTAAGTTACATTTTGTTAATCGCTAAATATAAAATAGAAATTAGTTCAAATAACCATAAAAATGTGTCTGATCCACAATATTCACATAAAGACCCCGTTATACATTACACTATACATGCATATGTTTTATATTTGTTTGCCTATGCATGCATCTTCTTAATATATCTATGCATGCATCTTCTAAATAAATATATGTATATAATTAGGAACTTATTTGTTAATTTAGTAACTTATTTGCCTTTTTCTATTGCATAATCATTTTTCATGAATTTTGCTAGTTGCATAAATAACTTTTTCCAGTTGCATAAAAATTTAGTGGATACTTTTACATTTTTCAATTGCATAAATAATGTATAAAGTGAAATTTTTTCTTATTTACATTTTTTTTACTTATTATTTTTCTTTTAAATTATACTACAATTTGATTTGAAAAGTAAATTATGTAGATAAGAAAAAATTATAATTTTCATTTGACACATGTAAAAATCTAATTTAACAATAACACATGTCGCGATTTCGTGAGTTACATTTTTGCTTACGTCTCACGCTTTCGTCGAACGGCCTCTCCTTTATATAATACAATTATTTTATTTTCTCTATAATTTTTGTTTATTTATTTCTTATATTCTCTGTAGGTTAATGTTCTTACAATTTATTCATTTTATACTTTCAGTTTTTTCGCCTCTGATATATTCTCTCGATTTCATACTTAATTTTTGTATATGTAGTTTGGATTATTAATTTAATTTGATTTCCTAATTTGTTTAGACTATTATAAAAAAATCTAATTAGTTTGAACTATTAGAATTTTTCCTTTTCACTATTTAGTTACTTAATAATTTTATTTTGTTAGTTTTCTATTTTTAGTTTTTTTCTAATTAATTTAAACTATTATAATTTTTCCTTTTTACTTAGTTATTTAACAATTGTTTTGTTAGTTTTTAATTTTTAGTTTTTTTTACACATGTCATCATCTCGATCGATATTAGACACATGTCACCATTTAATGAGTTACAATTTTAACAAACTCTCCTTTATATAATAAGATTACATACGTATTTAACTATGTTTTTTTAAAATAAGTAATTATTGTTACAAAATTTTCATATAGTCAACTATATCATGAAATCGATATAATAGATGATAACTATGCTCTAAAAAATAGTTCACTATGTAATTTCGAAATATTGTGATGTAATGCACTATATTCTAAGATCAACTGAATTAAGTATTTTCGAAAATAGTGGCACTATATTATTTAATAGTTATATGTTACAAATTTGTTTCTTATTATCCATTTTTTTCTAGATTAGATATGCAAAACACAGATCTAATTTTTGAGATACAACTTGTAAGAGATGCAAATCAAGAGAAGATTTTTGAGGATTTTTTTTAATGTTGATTTGCAAACTTTCCTTTTGAATACATTTCTCTTATTATTTTGTCAAGGGCATTTTTGTCACAAATTCTATTCTCTGTGTTACTCTCCTAAATCATGAATTTTTGATGCTAATCTCCTAATTATTATCCCAAAACCTAATATTGTGCTAATTAACCCATTTAATTAAGCAGCATATGTCTGTAGAATATATATCTTATATAATATTTTAAGGTTCCACTAAGTTAAAGTTTTGACAAATTGTCATGTGTCACTTTTGTTGTTGGCAATTAATGTCAATTTTCATATTTAGAACATAATTTATACTTAATTATGACATTTGCCCAAAAATCTTTGTATTTATTTTTTTAAAGAAAAATGTGATATCAATTTTCATTTAAAGTAAACATTAAATATCAAATTATCTTCATGAATTCATTGAAAATATGTAAAACCATATTCTAATTACAATTATGTGATAGATTTTTATATATTTTAAAATAATTAACATAAAATAGTTAAAATTATTGTTTTATTTTTAATCTTAACTTCACTAAAATTATAAATTGTGAACATAAATCTTGAACATCACTTAATTAGTTATATCTATATATATATAGAGAAACAATGTTCTATAATTTTTAATATATACTTTGTCATAATATATTCCCAACAATGTTCCATCTTAATTTTTTTTTTACAACTAACATTTTATATATCCAATAATTTGTTACAAATATTTAGTCTATGAACCTAAATAATTATTTAGTATAAACACTAAATTTCTGTAATATTAAATATATAAATAGTCAATAAGTTAACAATTATTGTATACTAGGGTTGGACTCGCCCGTTGGGCGAGTTTTGTTTCTTTTGATGTTCTTATGTTATTTTCCTATGTTTGGAAACTATATTTTATATAACGTGTACTGCAAAGTATTTATGTTAGTATATATCTTTTACATTCATTAACATATTGTAATATCATATATTCAATCATTAATTTGAGTGTGAATTTTTTTCTTTTTTTTGAAATTTTTTCAATTTGGCATTTGATTTTAAATAAATAATTTTTAGTTTCTAAAAACTTATTATTTTATTTTTAGTTGCTTCTATCTTAACCATATTTTAATCATAATCGCGTAACATGCATAATAATATATTTACTTTTTCTTAAACACTTTAAAAGTATTTGTTTTCCTAGATTTTAGTGTTAAAAGCATTGATTCAAATATTGAATTATCAAATAGGTAATTTTTTTGGATCATGGTGTATAACTGCGTACACTTTTATATAAAAATCATATATCATTCTCCCTATATTTTGTTGTATAATTCATGAATAACGCGACCATTCATTTTTTTAACTTTATATATATCAAAACTCAAGATTATTTATTTATTTTAAATTATGGTATTGCAACGTTTTCAATTTTTCTTTTATACTTCCAAAAACTCAATTATATTGAATAAATTTTTTTTTTCTTTTGGACAAAACTTATATTCAAAATTTTTACTTTACTTTCTCCTGAAATTTTTTGATATCCTTTAGTGAAATCATATATCCTATTTCTCATTAAACCTTCAGCCTCATAGCAATCGGCGAAAGCTCAATTATGATGCCTTAATAATTGAATCATTTAATCTATTTTTGTTTGATTATATCTCATGTCGTTTATTTACATTTTTATTCATTGCTCTTATATGTAAACTCATAATGTTTTGATTATTTTCTAATGAATTTTATTATAAATGATATATATTCATTATTGTATTTTTAGTTTGTAAAATAAAATACTCAAATAATCCTAAAACATCGTTCGCGTGATACATGAGTTTTATAATTTTATTAACTTAACGACAAAATTTTAATTTTACCATTTACAGTGTATACCTTTTATCTTTCAAATAATGGTATTATAACACTTTCAAATTTGTCTTTCATCCTTCCATAAAATTCAAATATAACATAATGAAAAAATTGTATATTCCAAATTATCATCTTATTATCTCATCTTTACTAAGATGGTTGAGTAGCTTTTTAGTGAAATAATATATATTCTTTTTGTAGATTGACAACTCCTTAACAATTGTTTGACACTGAATTATTTAGGGGTTTTTTTCTTTGATTTTTTGATGTCGTTTATAATTTTATCCATTTGTTCTTATATGTATATTTATTTTACATATTTCCAATTTCTTAAACTGATTATATATATAAAAACTTTAAAGCAAGAAGGTCAACCCGTTGTTTAGAATTTAACATTATATTTATTTTACTTGTTTAAACTCTACATATATTTACTGATTTTCGTTTTTTTAATTTAAATTAAAAAGTGTAGTAGTTATTAGTAACAATAAATATACATTAACGACATCATCTTTAGTGAGATGGTTCAATATCCTTGTAGTGAAACAATATATATTATTTCTCTTTAGATCAACAATATACATTTAAATTTGTTTTATTTGATTCTTTGATGTTGTTTATATTTTTATTCATTTGTTTTTCTAATTTTTGAAACTGAATATATAAACTTGTATTGTTATCATAAAATCCATTTATTGTTGAAATTATATTTACAACAATAAAATACTCAAATTAATTTTACATGTACTACTTTTAGCTATTTATTGACTTATTTTCGTATTTTATATTTAATTAGATTTTTTTTACCTATAAGTAAGAATAAATATACATAAACATGAATTAAATGACACTTAAATTTAAAATTAATTGTAAAAAAATGATTTGCCTATGTGGACACCTTAGATGAAGAGAGGAGTTAGCTATTATATATATGATTATACCATGTTAAATTTTAAATCCACGCAACGCGTGGACATACACTAATATATATATAACTTTAAACTCCTTTTGAAAAAACTACATTATAGTGCCACTAATTAGGTATGTCAATTAGGGCGAAAGCCTGAAGCTCGGCCCAGTCCAACCCTTAAAAGTATTGGGTTCGGGCTTTAATATATAGGCCCAAACGAAACGGGCTTTTCGGGCTAAGCCCATTCGGGATATTGTGTTTTTGGACTTTATCCTTGTTGGTCTCCGGACCAGCCCGAAAAACCCAAAGATAAAATTTGCGATTTACATGATGATATATTGGAAATGATTTTTTATAAAGACATGTATGTGTTCGAAGGGTGGAAATGCCGAACACAACAATATTGTTAGTTAGTTAATATGGCATGTGATGTTCTTACCATTCAGATAACTATAGCAGCATCAGAGTCTTAATTAGGACTAGCATAAGGCATGCGTTAATAAGCAGGTAATCATATTAAAAACTATTTATAGAAATATTTAAATTTCAATTAGTAACCCTTTGATGCATTGGATAGCATGGAAGCGGATGTGTCTCCCAAAGAATGCAGGGGGTATCGGATTTAAGTCTTACGAAGAGTTCAATCAGGCATTATTGGCTAAGCAGCTCTGGCGACTACACCGATACCCTAACTCATTAGTGGCAAGAGTTTTGAAAGGAAAATACTTTCGTTACTCGAACCCGTTCGAAGCTAGAAGACACTACCGACCTTCCTATGGGTGGCGAAGCTTACTAAGCGCACAACCTCTATTGGAAAAAGGCATGCGAAGGACAATAGGCTCGGGTGCGCAATCATGGTTCTGGACAGACAATTGGATTCCTGACAGTCACCCACGGCGAGTGCGAGGTTTAGGACCAATTCCTAATAGATACGAACGGGTATCCGACTTTATTGATAATCACTCAGGCAGTTGGAGGATAGACAAACTCCGAGCTTCCGTTGTGGCTGACGATATCCCACTTATTCTATCCGTCCGCCCCTCCCTGCGAGGAACCAAGGATGATTTCTGCTGGCATTTTACCAACTCAGGTATGTACACGGTACGATCCGGCTATGAGTTAGCCAGACAGCAGCTAGATGTGGACGTGCTCTATGCCCAGCAACTACCGTCGGTCAATCCCTTAAAGGCGAAGGTTTGGCAGCAGCGGACATCGAATAAGATCCGTCATTTCCTTTGGCAAGCTATTTCCGGGGCCGTTGCGGTTAATGAGCGCCTTGCCCATAGACATCTCCAACAGGATCGGCAATGCCCAAGATGTGACGACATGGATGAGACCATTAACCATGTGTTGTTTACATGTCACCCAGCACGACAAGTTTGGGCACTGTCGGGTATTCCAAACATGGCAAATGTTTTTCCGTCAAACAATCTATGGAGCAATATGGATTATTTGTTTTCAAGGATCCCACACCGGGCAGACATCGAAGAACATGCACAATGTTTTCCATGGCTGTTATGGTATTTGTGGAAGGCTCGGAATGCCAAAGTATTCAACAATGTAGACAGATCACCACAAGTAATAGTGGAACTGGCTAGGAAAGAGACTAAGGAATGGTTTCTGGCAAACGACCCCGGGGAAACGCATGTCGCGTCCCCGAGACAGGGGAGCGTTGACGCGGACCAACAGGATGTGTTCCAATGTTTTGTGGATGGTTCATGGACACAGGAGGATCGTATGAGTGGAGTGGGCTGGATTCTACAACTTCAGGATGGATCTACAGACATTCTGGGTACAAAGGGAATTCAGCGAGTATTATCACCTTTACATGCAGAGCTGTGTAGTCTCCTATGGGCGATGTCGAGTCTACATAAACATGGGAGGTTTTGTTCGGCGTTCCTGACTGACTCCCAAGAGTTAGTACGTATGATAGCAGACCCGGAGAGCTGGCCTCGTTTCGCAACGGAACTTGATGAATTCCAGGAGTTACGTATTTCTTTCCCAGATTTTACTATTAAGTATTGTTCTAGGGGGAAGAATGAAAAAGCAGACTTCCTTGCGAAGAATGCTCGTCTCCAAAAAACATGCTTCGAATATGTTGACACGTCTATCCCGTATTGGTTCAACGCTACTTTGTAACTTTGTAATCAACTCGGATACGTGTGTTCGTGACAAAAAAAAAAAAAAAAAAAAAATTAGTAACCCTTTGAATTACTAAAATATTTTGAAATACTATTTGAACATGGATCTTAAATCATTAAAGGTCAATTATTGTCTTAATTTTGATGTTTATGGATCCTAATCTACTATATGAAAGAGCAATGACTCTCTCCATGAGATGCCACATCAGCTCAGAAGTTAGGACACATGGCAGGTGACTTTTCATGTGTTATCGTCGACGCGTTATATATCGTTTTAAACTTTAATCGTCACACCTATTATGAACGACAATTAGGAGATGTGATGTTGGAAATACGAAGAGATTAGGTTTTTTTTTAAGCAGAGAAGAAATCGTATAAACCAGAGTGAAACGACGCCATGTTGTGAGATTGTAACAGAGCTGAACGGCTCACAGACCTACCAAATCTCTTCTGATCATAGATCATGGGTGTCTGCCTACTGGTTTTGGTTCGAATAGTCCTTCTCTTACTGAAATTATGCAGGGTGCATTGCAAAATTGGCTGCAACCCATGAGCCTTGGAACTCCAAATCAAGAGTTTGGCAGTGACGACCAGGATGATGCATCAAGGCGTGAGCGTTTTACAATCACTGTTTGGGTTGATGACAATCTTTGTTTTTGTTTTTTCTAACTTCACCAATCTTTGTTGTTGTCACTTTTTACGGTTTTTGGTCATTAGAAGCAAATTAGTGTAAGTCTAATCCCCTGTTGTCGTCACGCCTTACATCGCAAGCTCATATGGTTTCTAAAGACTCATGACCAGACAGAGGTAAGAAAACCGGCATGGTATGTGATATTTTCCAAGACTCAGGATTGTTTATTTCTATAGAATTTGAGTTCACTAAATCTTCACGGAAGATGATTTAATGGCCTTAAAGAGATCATTGGTTTTCATATAACTTTTTACAATATTCTAACCTTATGTTATGTTTATGTTACTTGATTTAGTTTGCAGAAAATTCTCTCCCATTAAACAAGTAGATCACTTGTCTTATTTTATGAATTAAGTTGAATGACTGGTCATGATATATGGTTATGAGATTTAACGTTGTCACATATTTAATTAAATTTGTAAAACAGGTTGGAGCAGCAAAATATCCGCTTGGAGGAGGCGCATTAGAAATGGCAATACTAATCTTTCCAGAAATGGTTCTTTGCTTACGATGACAACAACACGAGAGCTTAAATACAGGTTTGAGCTCCGATTGACTTGGCTCCGTTAGATACGAGATAGGAATTAAGTCATTGTCTATGGACTCCAGATTAGCTTCAAAATACATCATAAGCATAAAAACGTAACCTCTTGGCCATCATTTAAACTTATTGTCTTGTTCAAATTCTTTGGATTGATACATAAAGAAAATTATACCATTCAATAAAGTTTCTTTTACGTCTCTCTTACTAAATTCATGTTTCAGGTTTTCTATATGATATAGCCATTTTCTTCAATAACTTTTAGATAATCCATATTTTTAATGTCAGCGTTTTAAGTTACTGACAAAAAACAGATAATCTCTTATATGCAGGTGATTTGTGAAAGTTTTGAAATTTGCTATCCCTTCTTACAAAGTATGGTTATTGTTTATTGTTTATTGTGCAGCAAAAGCTTTAATGCCATTTCATTCACAAAAAAACTTCTAACTCAGCCATTACTAGATTTGGTTTGTCATAATGGCATCATAGGGTAAAAAAAATTAATTTCTTCTTTGCGAGGCTTTTGTGGTTGAATCTTAGACAGATAGTGATGTAGTATATGATAGCTAGAAAATTGAACTTTTTGATATGGAAGTTGGAATCAGAGCTGGCGTAAATGTTCAGATCGCTTCATGTGAGTCCTTATGCAAGCTTCTCTATTCAGTTGCTACCATTATATGAGTTTACACCAAGAGATTCACATGCTTGAAGCTTAGACTCCTTGATGATGTAGTTCCTTGAATTTTTTTTATAGGTAACTTATGCTCTCTGGTTACTTGTCTTGCATAATTGGTGATTATTATCAACCGGTAAAAATGATGTTATAGTCTCTATCCTTGCTAATTGATAGTTTGATACACTAATAAAGCTATGCCATGGAGTTGGTTATACATATGCATTGTGTGTATTATTTGATACTACGTTATCACCCGCGGTACGCCGCGGGATTTTCTTTAGAATATTTTATATCTCGTTTTGTAAATTTGATGTGGTTATATATATTTAGATCATATCATATATTAGGGGATATCCCACGCTACGCGTGGGTTTGTGGTAATATTTGTTTTTATCTAATTTTTGGTTAAATTATTTAAACGTTTACTCGGTGAAAAATATGTAAATAGGAGATTTAGTTATAGCTCTGAGAAACTATATTTTAAAATTTATGTTTAAATTGGTGGTTACTGAATTATTCATTAATACCATGAATTCCATCTATCTCTTGTGTTGTACTCTCTCAGTTTAATTGGTTGAATTGCACTCGAGATAAATATGAGAAGCTGGAATATTTTTTTAGTACTCTGATTAATACCACAATACTATTGTCACCATGTATTGTTCTACCTTAATGGTTCATACATGCTTCAAATAAATGTGAAGAAATTATCATTTTTTAATTATGAACTCGTCTATCATTGTAGATCTTCAAACTAAAAAGGTGAAGGGGAAAAATACAAATATTATATTATGTGGTTAATTATAGGAGATTGACTCTCGGGCCTCAGAGAACACATTTTTTTTGAATGTGGTTATTAGAGGTTCTTCTTTGCTTGCTTCTTGTCGTCTCCTCTTTAGTCCTCTTTAGTCGTTGCAACGATTCTACCCCGGTTTTTTTATGCACCAACACCTAGCTTCTTAAGTTTAAGCTAAAATGAAAATTATAATGATTTATAATTTGATGAGAAAAGCAAGGGCATGCAAAGGTTCAATAGGAAAATATATTTTTCTCGAAGCATGGTGACAACAATAATTCCTACACGAAGCTAGCAAAAGAAGCATCACAATAAATGAATCTTAAAATTTCAACATGATTTAAGACTCCAAATCACTGGTTGATCACAAAGTTGGTAATGATGCATTTAAGAAATACAAATGGTTGCGTAGCCCGGGACGTTCGCTATTACCTATTGTTTTGATATTTTGGTTTGAATAAAATTGTACCATAGTAGTTTTTGTGAATTTGTGGATAAAAAATTATATACTTATCAAATATAAAAATAAATATTATAGGAATTGAAATTCAAAATATATGTGAACAACATAATTTTTTTTTAAGATATGCATAAAACATAAGTACACAATTTAGTCTTTGGCCACACACGTTTTAAGTTACTTTTAAAACATCACTTATCTATTACTGAATTGATATTAGTTTTTGGCACGGTCTTCGTTACGCGCGGGTTTTGTAATATATAGTTCACCCTATATTTCATTAGTTAATAGAGATCTAGTGATCTCAAATTTGGAATTTTTGTGTAATGTGTTCTATGTAATATTTCTTGAATAATGTTTTCTTTATTCTAAAATTTCCTCGCGAAACATTTTATTCTTTTTGGACAACTTTCAAGAATCCTGTATATATATATATATATATATATATATATATGAGTAATGTGATGGAGTTTGTAACTCTTGAGTATATGTACAAATATATAAAATTTTGTATCTTTTTTGTTACTCATGAGATCAGTATATAGGAAAATTAGACGATAAAAATGATGGGTAATTCGTTTAAGGATCGATCTCATAATGCTTAAACACTTAATGTTACTTATATTCAAACACACTAATGATTAAGGACAACTATCATATAAGATAGAGAAGAAAATTAATAAGAGTTTTACCTTCATCAAAGAAAATACATAAGCATATAGCCAAGTGACTCCAGACCATCCCTCCTACTTTGATCTGTGAAAGAGTATTTGATGAAGTATGATGTCCCTCCACTGTAGAGAACCGGATGGGAAGAAGGGGAAGGATTTGGCTTCATACAAAGATGAGAATTAATAAGATACGGAAAACCCACAAATTCCAAGATGGGTGTTAAAAACTTCCATATCAAGTTGATCTTGTGTGGTTTGGCTTTGTCATTCTAGTATTTGGGGAGTAAATATTCGAAGTTTTACTTTGAACTTGATCAGCATCACCACACTCAAACGTTTTTTTTCTTTGTCGTAACTCAAAGCTCCTAACTCAACATATGAATGTAAACCATGATGAACCAAATGGAAGTCAATTAACTTTATGATCTGATTAAGTAAGAAATCTGTTAAAAATTAACATGGTGTTACCGGAATATCATTTGAGAACACGACTCACGAATGTCATCTTTAGAACACAGAACCCCATACGTTTATGTAATCTACATAAGTTCTTCTAACTAAAGTCTACTCTCAGATTGCTAAAAACTGATGAACTCAAATGAAACATAAACACAGAAAGTGAAAGACAAAGAGAGACATTAGGATAAGAGGAAAGAGTTCGATCAAAGCTATAGCTTACTTGCTTACCATGTGGGCATTGACATTGGCACATAAATTATCAAACAAAGTTGGTACATAATCTTTGACGACAAAGTTGCACGGGGAAAACAATTTAAGAGATTAAAACTTGTGAAACTAACAATGTTTATGTAATGATTTACGAAGAAAATTACCGTCAATCCTATAGATCACTAAAGTAACATCACTGAGCCCAAAGTACTCAGAACTAATATTTTCAAAAGCTTCTCTGATTTTCATTTTGTTGGAGAAAAGTTGACTGATACAGGATGCCGTGTTTGTGGACGTGTTTTTGATGGTTTGATCATGAACTTCTTCTTGTAAACAGAGTTGGCCTTCAAGTCTATCTCGTAACGGAATAGCTGATTTGCGGAGATGAATCCTTGGATAGTTGCACTGTAATGAGAGAGATTAGATAATGACATAGCTTAGAACGGAGGTTATGGAAAGTGTATATACGATTCCTTTGTGATACGAAGGCTGTGATAAGCATACCTCTGAATCGATCAGGAGTAGCTCAAGACCCATGAGGATGTTCTCCAATTTGAAGTTTTTGGCTGGACAGCAGAGCAAAGAGATTTTGATGTCATTTTTGAGTTTGTGTTTACAGTGGGTGTATGTTAGAAGAGTCGTGTGTGAAGGTTTTGCTTATATAAGCGACGTATTAGAAGGTTATGGAGGAGTGGGTATTAAAGCCATTGAATTGCAGTGATTTAGAGGGTAATAAAGTTGAGGAAGTGGTAAAAGGTAACGCTGGTGAATGTTGAGAAGAGGAAGCGTAAGAGTTTGGTGGTGGGGGCTGAGTTTCGTAGGTTTGAGAATCTCCTTTATATAAAAGAAGAATAAATAAAGGCTTCTAAGGCATGCCACATCAGCCAAAAACTGAATTTTCTCAACCAACCAGACTGCCATGTCATTTTATACAACAACTTTTAATTAAAAGCCCAAGTTTTCCGTTTTTAATTAAAAGCCTTTTGATTGAATCAAGCCCACAAGTTTTCTTCTTCTCTCCTCTTTTCTCTGACTACGACGCCGAACAAAACTGCCCCACAACCCTAACCGTTACAATGAATCAAAACGGACAACACGATTAATCTCCTCGAAAATTATATCACTAACTCTTCAGATCCTTCAATTCGGTTACAATGATTCTTAACGCCTAAAGACACGATCATCCATCGGCTTTATGGCTCCACCATCAACACGGCCATGTGATCTTATATATATACAACCATGTTCCTCCACTACCCAATGCTCAAATCTTCTTAAACTACCTCCTCTCTTCAACGATGTTCAGCGCCACGTCTTCTTCAACATGTTCAATAAAACACTCTTATGAGATTAGTCACTTGATTGTTCAACTTTTGATCAATTTGTGGTTCTAATTTGTAATTCAATTGTTTTTCTTCCGCCATTTATAAATTACAATAATATAATGTTTGTTTCTGGAGAGTAGTTAGTTGATTCTTCAAACTTTGTTAATTTTGAGGTCAATATAGATAGATAAATTAAATATATTCTCCGATTTCTACCGCTGCAGATGAAGCTGGTGGTTCCGGATCGGTACAAACCGCGGCGATCCGGATGGAAGTAGGTCTTGAGACGGAAGAGGAAGCTTCTTTGACGGAGGTTGCTTATCGACGATGATA